>JAJJWX010004910.1:0-600000 GCA_023529315.1 Papaver bracteatum | reverse complement strand
AGTCCTTGAGTGTACGATTTGCATCACCCATTGCTTTTTCTTCTTCAACTAGTGGTTCTTCTACAAATGGACCCTCTTGTTCTTGTTCTAGTTGTAACTCTTCTTCCACTTCTAATTCTTGCTCTTCCGTTATGTCTTGACTTGGTTGGAGTATTGTGCCTTTTCGAGTAGCAATCCCGCACCTTGGATAGTTCCAATCCTTAGAAGCCAGGGATTAGGTACCTGAAAAAAATTCTTGCAAACAAGTAAGAAACAAGACAAGAAAACAAAAATCAAGATAAAAGAAGAAATTATAAAAAGAAACTAAAAACTTAATAACAAGCCGTTTGCCTCCCCGGCAACGGCGTCAAAATTTGGTCGGTTGTCAGCCGACTCAAAAATAATTCTACTTTCTTACTTAACTAAAATAAAGTAGTATGCGATAATAAAGAGTTCGTATCCACAGAGAGACTTTTGTTGTTACGCAAATTTCAGTTTTTTAGTAACCAATGGGGGGGTTTTGATTTTTCAAAGCAATAAAAACTAAATTGAAAGCAAAGTAATAATAAAAGTAATCAATAAGGAGAAGATATTGGTCACGGGATAGTTTCATTCACAAACATATATTTTCATCAATGACTAGAATTGAAATTTTAATCTCTCATTTACTAAAAGTCCTAGGATACCTTGATCGCAAGAATATCCAGCTAATTCCCTGATTTTATCACAACCACATTAAAAGATACATATGTGAATTCTTCCTAGAAAGCAACCTAAAGTGTAAAAGCACAATTAAGTTTAACTCCCTAAAAGCAATAAGTTCTAAGGAATAAGACTAATCAAGGCAATCAAAATGTGTAAAAGCACTAATTCGATTTAACCCAAGTTATGATTCATATGTGACTAGTAGGATATATCACTACAAGCACTACCCACAATTATGCTACTTAGAATCAGGGATAAACAACTTTTTCGTATTGAAAACCCTAATTTAGCTTTAGATATGAATGCAAATCGGATTGATTCCGGGCTCAACCAAACAAACAATCAAATCATACAACAATATTAAAAATGAATCACAAATAATAAAATATTGAGGCAAAACTAATTCATTGATTCAAATATTATTTGTGAACTCTACTTTATCCCATAACCAATAATAAATATTTAGTTACTCATAGTTTTTTTTTGGTTTCATCATATTCATATTCATAATCAATAATAAAAATGAAATGAAGAAGATGAAAAATAAATGAAAGCAAACCCTAGTCGCTGCTCTCCTCCAAAACTCCAGTAGAATAGAATAATCCCTCATCCCCAAGTTCTAGAAAACTTTTTCCTTTTGTAGCCTTTTTCTCCAACTTCTCAAATTAGGTATAGTCTTCAAAGTCCATTAGATTGAAATCCACCAAGCCCACAAGTGAGAGAAACCCGTGTAGAAAATATGTCTCAAAATCGCTCGCCGGAAAATTGGGATTTTGACCGGAATATGGCCGGAATCCGGCACTGGAAAAGCATCTCAGGTGACCGACAAAGTCCGCCCGGTCACCAGTCAAACGAGTCAACGGAAAGTCAGGATCGGGGAGTCAACTATGTAGTACCAGAATATCGCTACAACGTTATTCCCGCGATATTAACAACACTTCTGCGAGCGTCACTGATAACTCTTCAATGACATTTCACGAGCGTTACGGAACAACTGAAAGAAATTGACTATAGAAGAAATAAAAAGAACATGATTGATCCTGCGATGGTCATCATGCTTGCGATAAAGAAATATTGTGACGATCGTGATAAGATCGCAAAGTAAATCCAAGATAGGAGGAAAACTTAGCTGTCATCCATTATGAAAATCCCTATATAAAAAGCACGATAGATCCATAAAAGGATGATGTATTTTTGAGAGCTGAGAGAATTTTGAGGAGAGAGAAACTCCAGAAAGAAAGTTGTACTTTTGAGTTTTAATATTTCTTGTAAATCTTCCTGAAAGTGAATTAATAAAAGTGTTGTTGTTCATTCACAATTATGACTTAATTTTCATAGATTCTTGACAAGGGTGTAGTGTAGGAAATCCTGCAACTACATTTTGGCGCTAGAAACAGGGACAATCAATCTAAGAAATCTATAATTACAACTTAAAAATTTGAAGAAATTGTTAGAATTGAAGAAATGGTTAGAAGAAGAAGAAACACATCAGAACCACCAACAACTGTGAGAAGAAGTAAAAGACTTGCAGGGGAAGGAACAGGTGAATTAGAAGAATCTTTAAGAATAAGATCAGGAAGAAATAGAACAAGAAATGAAGCAGAAAGTTCAATTCAACAGCCAAATCAACAAGCACAAACGCAAGATAGGTATGTGGATTATGATAGAGTGAGCGTGCACACTTGTAGGTCGGATTCAATGGAAGAAGCAGAAAATCGACAATTAAGAAACTTAGAAGAAGGAGAAAGAAATCAAAGAGTGGCTGGAGAATTAGTTCATGTGGGATGAGAAAATGGGATAGTAGATGATCTGAGGAAAAGAACACAGGAATAAAGAAGATTAGAGGCAGAAGAGCATGCGAATTTAACAAGGAAAAATCATGAGCTAAGGATGGAGAATTTGAGGTTACAAAGAAGGAGATCAAGGAGTACTGTTAGATCAAATTCAAGATCATTCAGAGAAGAACCACGAAAAATTTACCCTATAAGAAATGTTGGAGAAAATACTCGAAGAGAAATGCAAAATAGAGAAGAAGAGGTAATAGGAGATCGCTATAATCCGCGTGACAATAGAAGTCGAGAGAGAAGAAACAACCAAATTGAAGAAGAAAATCCAGAAGAACGAAGGAGGATATTACATGGGCGAGAGAATCAAAGAAATCAAAGAATTATTGAAGAAGAAATTGAGAGACATTATGCTGAACAAGCACATTTAGCCCGCGAGAGAGAAAGATTAAGGGCATAAATAGAAGAACATGAATTTCGAGAAACAGTACGACAAAATAACCATGAAAATAGAGAAAGAAGACGTACACAAAACCGCTACAATAATAATATTCAAGAGGAGTATGATAGGATACAAAGGAGAATAGAGAGACAGCGAAGAGAAATGATGAGAAATGAAGGAATTCGCAGAGAAGAAGATAGGCAACTGTGACTCCAAGAAGAGGGTGAAAGAGAGAATCGCGGAGAAATACAGAATGACAATGAATAAGAAGACACACAAAATCTCGCAAGACAAGAAAGGAAAGAACGCAGAACAAGGGAAGCTTCATTAAAGAGACCAATGGAGAAAAACTCAACTGAGAATGAACAAATTCTGAGGGAATTGGCAGAAATGAGAGGTATGATAAACAATAGAAGAGAAGAAGGTAGAAGGCAACTTGACGAAGCTATTGAAGAAGCTGAGAGGACTCTATTTACTCAAGAAGTACAATTAAGAGGGATACCTCCAAAATGCAATTTACCATCATTTTTGATGGGACTACTTGTGCTGTTCAACATGTGAAAGCTTATGTAAGATGTATGCTACAGTGGGAGAATCATGATGTTGTGCTATGAAAATATTTTGCATCTAGCTTAACTGGCGAAGCGTTGAAATGGTTTGAGGGATTACCAAAAAATACCATAACTTCTTTTGATCATTTACAAGCTACATTTTTAGGAGCGTATATTAGCAACAATTCATCGCGGACAGGTATTGAAGATGTGTTTGGGTTAAAACAGAGATTTGGTGAGAGTTTGAAACACTTGACCATAAGGTGGAAATCAATGTGCAGTGAGATGGCTGGAAGAGTGGATGAAAGATACCTGATCCTATCCTTTATTAATGCAATGTTTGCGACTAATTTGCTGTACATTCAAATTTTCAGAATCAAAAATACAATTACCATGATAGAATTACGAGAGCTACATGAAGAATATATTGCCTTGGAGGAGAAATAAAATGAGATGGAATCATATCCAATCGTGAACACCAGCTCTCTAGCGGCAAGTGGAAGTTTTCTCCCTAAAATGATAAATAATGTGGCGAGCACCTCGCAGCCACAACAAGAGAAAGTGGTGATGGATAACCAACAAAAATTGGTAGCGATGGGCAGTCGAGATCAAGAATAATATGAGAGGGAAAATAATTATTACAATCGTGGTGGAAATTATAAGATTCAAAGACTCGATCACCCACAAGAAACTTATGGTGGAAAAAGGTAGAATAATTTTAGAGGGCAAAGTAATCAGAGGATAGTATGGGAAGAAATCAAGATGCCACCTCTCAATACTAGCATATAAAAAATTTGGGAAGCTATCATTTTGATGGAAAACATACCATCCCCATGGAACATGGGGAAAGAACCCCATCCAAATAGCCGAAGTCAAGAATTCTGTCCTTACCATCATTTTCATGGCCATTCAATAAATAATTGTAGGAATGTAAAGAGGATAATTTTGAGAATGATTGATCAGGGGAAGCTAAATCATTTTCTAGTAGGACATCCACAATCTCAGCAATTACCACCAACACCAGAAACTCGCAGAGTGAATGCTGTAAAAGAAGAAGAAACATTTGTGATTGAAGTAGGGGCTAAAGCAAAAAACTTGTTCTGTAATTCCATTGTGCACTCATATAGAACTGTGGAGGACTTCCATGATAATATCCTAAGTAGAGTCTTCGCTAGAGACATGAATGGGAAAGAAATAATGAATATAGCTAGAGCTTCGCCATTGGAAGAATGGCAGAAACAAACTCTTTCTTTCACTGCGCAAGATGTACCAGAGATTGGAGAGCAGCATGATAACCCATTGGTCGTGAGATTGGAGATTAACCCAAAACAAATGCAAGAAGAGGATGAAGAAAATGATAGTAAATTTGAAGATTCATGGGCCATCAACAGAGTCTTAATAGATACATGGAGTTCAGCTGATATCTTATTCTATCATACCTTTAAAACCATGGGTGGAAAGGATGAAGATCCGATACCATCAACATACAAAATCTATGGATTTAACGGTACATCTAACAAGCCAAAAGGGGAAATTGAAATACAAATACCGTTAAAAGGAATATCTTCAAAAATCTTATTCTGTGTGGTAGATATCGAATCACCCTATAATGCTTTGATATGAAGACCTTGGTTACACGGGATATTGGGTGTAGAATCTACTTATCACCAGTGTATCAAATTTCCTCATCCAAATTGTGTTGGAGTTATTAAAGGAGACTGGGGAGAAATCAATAAATGTTATGAAATCGATATGAAGTCTTGCGAAGAAAGAGCTGAAAAGAATAGCAATTGGAAGTGCAAAATCAAGCAACGACAGAAATATGAAAGGTTAATGATTGATTCAATAGAATGAAAAGAGGATGTGAAAGCTGATGGCGAGCGTCTCGCAGAAAAAGATACAATAGCAAAACGCAGCAGAAAAGCAGAATCAGAAAATAGTAAGTAGAGAGGTAAAATGATGAACCTTAGAGAATTCTACGAATAATTTGTTTGGAAAATATGTAATTGAACAAAATATTATGCTTGAAAGAATCACAAAAACTTTACCAAAATGATCAAAGTTATGAAATCCTATCAGAGTTACAATACTCGCGAGAAGCGCGAATAAAATTTTGTAGAGACATAAGAATGGGACGAACCTTTATGGCGTGCACCCTAGTTCGCGAATAAAATTTCGTAAGAGGCAAATGTAAGACCTAATAGTGCGTTATAAAGGGGGTATCTCTTGACATGACTCAACGATAAGGTTATACCGCTGCTGGAACCTGAGTCATGCAGATGTTGGGGTTAAAGAAAACCTATCCGGGAGAGAGATCTTGGATTTCCAACTATATATGGTTATACCCTGGTTGGACGACTGAGAGTCTCTTCCAAGAAGTGCAAAGTATGACCAAGGCACCGAGGTATACGGTTGATCCAAGGGTGCCCGGAGCGTACGAAACTCTCTTTCCATCCTTGGTAAGTCTTGGCTACAATGCACTTGGCCTGAAGAAAACCCCACTTAGGGTGCAGTCTTGTAACTATAAGCCATATAGGCATAAAGGACAAGAGGCTGCGAAAACAGCTGGTTGTTGATAAATCTGGATGTGAGGAGCTAGTCTTGTATGGACGATGTTCCCTCCTTAAAGGGGCAACCAGGGGGAAGATAAGGGCGGCACCCTCTATTAGGGAGATGATAAGTGTCTTAAGACGGCAATGTCATGGGGATTTAAGATCGCAAGAACATTTAGGCCTATCATATTGTCGCGTGACGTAAATGATGCAGAGGCAACAAGCCACGAGAGCAATGTTAACATGAGATCAATGGGTTTTTACATGAAAATGTAAAGATGTCCTGCGATTTTATCGCAAGACGACAATGTCACGAGGCTTTGATCTCGCGAGAGAACTTAGACTTGTCATATTGTCGCAATACAATCAAGATATAAAGATAATACAAGATTAATGGGTCAATACATGCAAATGTAAAGACGTCCTGCGATTTTGTCGAAAAAAGAAAGAGCGTGGAAAAGTAAGACCTTTAATTAGGAAGGCACAATAAGACCACAAGAATACTACGATAATACTCGCAGATGTTACGAGAATTGCGATTTCACGCAATTGTTATTGAGGTAAGATCGCCAATATTAAGGCAAATTTTAAATTTTTATTTAATCTTTTAAACAATTTTTATATTGCAGATGAATAATAGAGGAAAGTATGGGAATGCATGAGAACGATGAAATTATTATTCATCTATCATATAAAAATTGCATAGAAACAGGCACGCAGATATTTAAAAGAATAATAGTTATATTGATTGATTAACTTGCAGAAAAAGAGTTGTTTTCTGATTCTTACAGGTAGAAGCAAAGAGGCAAAAGAAATTTACAAATTTAGAGAAACTAATGGCAATGTTACAGAAAAAAGACAAGGAAAAGGAAGAACTAGTTAGATCCATCGCCATCTTCTTTATCAGACTCCTCTTCATCGTTAGATTTTTCTCTTTCATCATTGTCATCATAATCTTCTTCTTCGCCAGATTTTTCACCTTCATCATCATTATTATCATTTTCTTCCTCGTCAGAATCCTCAGCCTCACTATCAGATATGTCGAGATTTGAAATCACCTCGGGTACTTCTTTTGCAAGATCAGGATATATAGAAGAAGAAATCCCATGGTCATTGCAAACCAAATTAACAGAATCATTGCGAACAACAATGAGAGATCTATTGAAGTTCGCGGTAGTAATGCCAAATTGCTTCTTCAACTGTGAATATTTATTATTGCGATCAGCAAGAGTATTCGCGAGTTGATCATTCTCCTCTTCAAGATCCTTGATTCTTTCAAGATAACCTTTCTCAGCTTCTACAAGAATATGGCAACAAGTTAGAAATTTTATAAAGAAGAATAATAAAAACAAGAAACTAGCGAGAAGAATATTATCTAATAACCTTCTCTGTTAGAAATCATATCTCTAATTAGAGCCGCCTGTTCAACTTGAAGGCTAACATTTACACCTAAATCATTTCTGGCATTTTAAAGAACCTTCGCAGCCCAAGCAAACTCATCATCGCTATTAATGAGTATACGAGATCGAATTTGAGTCTCCCTCGCAAGAAGATCTTCATTCTTGCGGATAAGTTTATCTCTGACCATTTGAACGTCAAGGAGAGTTTTATGAAAATATGCTAAGGTTTTAGATCCCTTTTTTATGGCAAGATCCTTCTCGTCAATAAGATCGCTATTCTTCTGCCTTAATTTATCTATTTCTTTCTTTGAATCAAAATAAAGGCGCATATATTTGTCAGTCAAGCCTAAATTGAATCTGTGTTCAAGTTTTAAGAGATTAAACTTGGATCTAAGTTCATCTATAGAGAGGGAGTTAATCTTATCATCTGAGAAATTACTGAAGGAATTATTAAGACTAGTAAGAAGAGTATGATCATCTACAGGTTCAGGGAAAGTTTGAAAGATTATAGCCTCGTCAGTAAGACCATAAATATCTGCAAGTTAAAAGTGATTGCTTGAATAAGCCGCGATATAATAAAAGGAATTAAGAGAGATGGGAAATCAGTTATACCATAGAGTTGTTGGTTAGCCCTATCAAGATTAATGATCTTTTGCTTATTAACAGAAGCTTCTGTCTCCAATTGTTTATTCTTCTTGCGAAGCTCTATATTTTCAGACTCTAGTTTTTCCTTATCTTGGAGAACTTTAGCTGCTTTTTCTTCAGCGTTGACGCATCTTTTATCTAAGTCAGAAGCAACAACAAAAGAAGCTCTTCCAACCTGCGAAGAAAAGAAATAAATTAAAATCTAGCAATAGAGAAAATATGAACAAATTGAAGAAATGAAAACATACCAAGGCACCAAGAGAATTCAAGAGACTGGGAGTCAGCGATCTTGAGATTCCTTGGAGAGAATCATTATCCACTAGAATAGGAGCATCGCAAACTTGAGCAAGGGCTTGGGATGTCTTTTCAATCATTTCATCCTCATCATTAGAAGTCATGTTGTGGGAGATATCACTAAAAATCCTAGATAGATGAGTCATTGAAGAATCAGAAGAAGAAGAATTTCTTATTGAAGGAAAACCGCCAACATTAAACTCCTCGTCAATATCCTTATCAAGAACAACACTGGGATTCTCTGGAATTATTTGAGGAATTGAAGAAGAAGAAGGTTGAGTTTTTATTTTCTTTAGCGGATGATCGCTAGATTCATCATTGCGAGGGGCATAAGATCTTCCCCTAAAAGAAGTAGTAGGCTTTTCCTTTATAGATTTCTCAGATGATTCTTTTGGAGATTTCTCCTTGATTTTTGGAGGAGGTAGTGGTTCTAATTCTTCGATTTCCTACGAGCACAGATGAAGATAATAAATAGGGGCAACAATATATTGTTAAAATTTATGAAGAAATATATATTTCTTACTTCATCTGTAAAAGATCTCAGAGCCAAGAGAATGATGGGTTTCCTAAGAGTTTGATAGCTGAGTTTCATTCTATCAATCTGAGAAAAATCAGAAAAGTTAGCGAGAATATAAAGAAGACAATAAATAATAACATGAAAAGTTGAGAGAATATACTTCTTTAGATCTTTCAGGCCAGTTGAAGACCCAGGGTTGATATTCTGTAAGACTTGCGGGAAGTTCGCGAGAACCATATATATAAGGACCTTCAAGACTTAATGGGAATATGAACCACTTGTCATCGCTAGAATGACGAGGACCTTGGTTAGTAGATGTATGAAAGTCAATATCCATCATAAGATCATTGTCACCAGCGACCTTCTCTTTCTTCAAACGAACATCCCAACATGTACTATCCCTCTTCATAGGGACAATACTATAGTTTACAAAAACGTTGTCCACAGTATAATCGCAAGAAACAATGGGAAATCTTTGAACAAAGGATTCTTTGGAGCCTTGGGGTAGCGAGTTCCTTTACCAGCGCCACGACAAGCATATTCAAGTAGTAATATAATGCAATCCCCACCTAATTGGTATATTGCTCGTGAGAATCTCTCGTCAAGAATTATTTGATAAAACAGCGGAAGCTCAGGATCATAAAGAGGGATGAGAAGACCAGCTTCAAGTTGCCCTAGCGATACTATGATTTTCTCGCGAGAACATTGGTCATCAGTAAATAGTTTAAGGGAAAGTTCTGATTGGGAATCTTGATCTGGAATCAAAGATAAGTTAAAACCTTTAAGTCTGAGTTTCTCGCGCATTCTATTGAAGGCCTTCAAATTTTTAGCACCAGCAGCAACCATTTTTGAGTATGGGAATGAAAGAAAAAGTTGAAAAGAAGGAATAAATCACAGCTGTTATAGAAGCTCAATTCACGGAAGAACAGTAAAAATTGCAGAGAGAATACGGAGAGAAGAAAGAAGAAAGTAAAAGAGAAAAAGGAGAGGAATGAGAAGAGTATTTATAGAAGAAGAAATTTCTCGAAGAAGATGAAGGCAATTAATGTAAAGAAAAGACGTGGGTGGTCAGATCGCAGCGGTTACAGAAGACGTGTCAAAAATTTATTAGAAGAAAAGATTCGTGAAAACAGCTGGCGAAGGACGAAGAAATCTGAAAAGATAAGCAATTATGGCATTTTAGATTCTCATATCTTCTTTTCTTCGCAAAAAAGACATGAGAAGAGGCAAAATGTAGTACCAGAATATCGCTACAACTCTATTCCCGCGATATTAACAACACTTCTGCGAGCGTCACTGATAACTCTTCAATGACATTTCACGAGCGTTACAGAACAACTGAAAGAAATTGACGATAGAACATGATTGATCCTGCGATGGTCATCATGCTTGCGATAAAGAAATATTGTGACGATCGCGATAAGATCGCAAAGTAAATCCAAGATAGGAGGAAAACTTAGCTGTCATCCATTATGAAAATCCCTATATAAAGAGCACGATAGATCTAGAAAAGGATGATGTATTTTTGAGAGCTGAGAGAATTTTGAGGAGAGAGAAAATCCAGAAAGAAAGTTGTACTTCTGAGTTTTAATATTTCTTGTAAATCTTCCTGAAAGTGAATTAATAAAAGTGTTGTTGTTTATTCACAATTATGACTTAATTTTCATAGATTCTTGACAAGGGTGTAGTGTAAGAAATCCTGCAACTACAAACTGAGTTAGCTCGGTCAAACTCAGACCTAGTCATGATGAATCAGAAATAGACTCATTCTTGCCAGGCCATAGACTTGAGCTTGTTGTTGCACAATGATTGTGCTTCACTGCTTCTCAACCAGCCCTGTTGGCGCTTCATTAAGCTGTAACTATTCCATTACCACCACTTCTTGGAACCCAACACCCCCTTCACAGCTCTCCTGCTAACTCAGCTGCCTCCAACTACAATCAACATTACAATGCATCTTCAGTGCAAGGCACCAGCTCTGCCATTCTCCATCAGTGCAGCACCACAACAGCATATGCTCGGTTTCTGCAGAAATGCACTCCATCTTCAGATGCACTAGCTCAGTCATTGCCATCATCAACTCAGCAACAACTCAGATCTCATAAGCTTTCCCTGCAATGTATGGTTGCTCCTCTTGACCTTGTTCTTGTTATCCACATTCTTCCAGTCATAACTTCATTCTATGCTGCAGCTTCTCATTACCTCAGTTCGAGCCAGTTTTTGCTGCACTAAGCCACAACACCACCATGGACTTGACTGCAGCTGCTTTACTTACACTGCGCTTCAAATAAAACTCCCATCTCATCCATTCTGTATCTTCTCTGTAACCTCCAAGCTTAGCACAATCTGCACTCCAGCTACACAACAACATCTCATTCATGCCAGCCAATTCACTTGCAATACCTTGCACCCTATAATAGTGGCAGCATCATCAGTTCACATCCCTGCTCAGTTCCATTTGGTCAACAATATTAATACTTCACAGCTCCAATTCCAGCAACATAACATCATGACTTAACTCCTTGATTTGCACCTCTAGCCAGTTCCTGCCATCACCCGCAATACCTTGCACCTTCAAGCACCAGCTGTGCCTGCAATTGCTTCAACTCCAGTTGCAATAACACAGTACCACTATTTCACAGAGATCTATAATTCTATCCCCTACATTGCACAACATGCATACCACCTAATCCTGTAATTCAAACTCAAACCTCATCGAGTCAGGGAAAATTCTTCATTAAATTTCTTTTTTGAGTTGAACATCCTACAACCCATATCTCACTGCCTTCTACAACTCATTCAGTATCACCAGGTCCCTAGCATACATCTAAATCTTTTAAACCATAGCGGCAACACATCCTCCTCAGCTCAAGAACTCAAGGTACAATTCAACCAACCCAGGAGCTCAACCACCTGTGAACTGCTCAACCAAACCACCATCACATGTAACACAACATAAACAACACATACTCCATCCTGCTTCTGCATTGCAACCTTCCATTACCAACAACATTACATTATTCTCATTTCAGTCTCAGTTCTCAGCATATAGTCCATTACAGCTAGCCATTGAGCACCAAAATTGTCTCCTGAAATTTCATATTGTCACAACAACACCCACATAAACAAGCTACAGCTCAATCACCACTTGACTTGGTTGAAACTTCATCTTGCTACTTCAGTTCAACACACAAAAGCCTAGCCATTTCCACTGTATTCCCCTTGAAATTCATCTCAAATTCAGCTTCATATCTCCCCATTGATCCCTCTTCTAAATAAAACATCAGAACCATAACTCCAATCTGACCCTTGTACCTTCTATTTTCAACCATATACTCAGTAACATGAGCTTATCGATTGAATATATCAGATCCACCTTCTACAAACCCATCTATTAATTCTTCATAAACTCTCAGGACCTCTTCTGAATTTAACACAGGAACCTCATCAATCTTCCAGTGATCAAACCCTAACTCTGTGTTTCTCTATTTCAATCTGAAGTTCCCATTCAATAAAACCCATGGGAGAAATTCATAGAAGATTCACCTCTTCCCTTCTTATCTTCCATTGAATTCGAAATTCCTTCATGAAGAGCCGCAACCATTCTGTGTCTTGTTTTCAGGTAAACAATGATAAGAGTAAAGATAATTTTCTCCGACTTTTAGGGTTGTGTAGGAATCAGGCTATTCGATATATCCACCCTTGTGAGGTGGATAAGGGATACCCAGATGATGAATTGCTTGTCAGTTCCATAGAAATAACATGTCTATCCTCTTTCTTGCCAACTGTAGCTAGCTTCGCTCGCCTGTGAACTGGAATTTTTTTCTCCTTTTCGCTCCAAATGAACGCTTTCTTCCTTTCTCGAGTTCCACCACCAACAACAACCGTCTCTTACTTCTCAAACCCACTTCATCTATTCATTTTCTATTCATCACTAAAGCAGTCGTGCTTTTCAGACAAAAATTGCTTCACTAAAGTCGACATACTTTTCAGACAGAAATCAAGAAATAGAAGCGAATAATGAGAAATAGTTCGTCCCCAATAGCACTTGCACCTTTTTGCCTTGTAAGCGACGTTTCCTCTTCTTTTGTTCCAAATGACTCCAAAGTACCTAAATACTCAAAAACAATCATAAGATACATATTTTACAAGAAAACTAGCAAAGAAAGCATAAACAATAGATAAATAATAAGGTGTTTTGGACACCTATCAAATTACCCCACACTTAGACTTTGCTAGTCCTCGAGCAAATCAAACAAAATAATTATAAAGCATACATACAACTCCGTCTCGTCGAGGCTACGGTTACTCTTAGCATAAATAACAAGCCTTTGAACCCCTAGATGTCCCTAGTGGATGAGTTTTAGTCTCGTTAAGGTTTACAAGAGGTCTTCCTACAAAACCTATATTTCCAACTCCGGCTACCTGTGACAAATCAATGAACGAATCCAAAATGACTATATGAGGAGGTTCCCTGCGCAAATTCAATTCATATATAAGTAAATAAAGATCTAATTAGATAGTCGAACAAACCACAATACTCGGAAACTAACAAACCACAATCACAATGAAAAGATTAAGAAGATGGATATGGAGGTAGATGTTTGCGAATGTTCACAAGTGGTTGGTGTTTCCCATATCTATCTAAAGGTCACCGCCAAGATGAACCTATGTATCCTATTATATTGAGCTACTGGTATGAATTCTAGTGTCAACACACTGGCATATACAAGGGAACCAGTGGTCAACAATCTTAATTCTACATCAACTCAACCGGCATATACAAGGGAACCAGGAGTCGACTTTATTCAACAATAAAAATATTTTTCTTTTCTTATCTTTTTCACTTTTTTTTAGACAACATGATTAGATCTATGGATCCAAGCGCATGCTTATTGTTAGCATATTATATGATAGTTCCCTTGGATCCTGCATTCCACGCATGTTTAGGCGACGGAGACAGGGAGAACACACACATATTACTATCCAAGTGTCATTTTTATTCCGTTTGGTCTAATTGGTCGGTCTTTTTTTTTAGCAACTCAATCACTCTATTTCATCCTAGAAGTAATAAAAAGTCGATGTTTAGTGACCCACTAAAACACTTAGAGAATAATAGATAAATATGGAAAAATAAAAATAGAACGTGTTATGGTGATATTCCGAGATATGGTAACAACTATCATGTTATTTATAATTTCTGAGCTATGTCCATCCTTTTAGTTAATTGGTTCCTCAACTCCTGTAATCAAAATAGTTCCATCCACTAATGGTAGTTTCATCCTAAAGGCACAAGTTTCTAGATTTCGGAGTTAATAAAGCACAATTATTATTTTTCTTAGTTTTCTATTTTTCTGATTTTTTTAATAGGCATAAAACAAACTATACAAACATATAAATGCTCCCCCACACTTAAACTTTACATTGTCCTCAATGTAAAATTGAATCGTCCAAAGAAAGTTCAAGGTGGAAAATTCTGCGAATGATATGCAAAAACAAAGAAAATAAAGATAAAAGCAAATGCTTAAAAAGATAAAGATAAAGATACAAAATCGGTGGGTTGCCTCCCACTTAGCGGTTGGTTTAAAGTCGTCGGCCCGACTATCTCCTTGCTTTCTATGACTCCTCCAGAGGGAGTGCATCCACAAAATTGGCTCCTTCCACCACTTCGGAAGTAAAATTCTCATAATATGGTTTCAACCGGTGCCCATTAACTTTAAGTTCCTTGCATGTAGCTATGCTACGAATTTCTACTACACCATGAGAAAACACATTATTAACAATGAAAGGTCTGATCCAACGTGACCTTAATTTACCCGGAAATAAATTCAAGAGAGAATTAAACAAAAGCACTTTAAAATTGTTTTCTAGAAATCATAGTATCATGAAACGCCTTCGTTTTCTCCTTATAAATGCGAGAGATTTCAAATGCATCATTGCGAAGCTCTTTTAGCTCTTGGAGTTGTAGCTTCCTTTGATTTCCAGCCCCATCCATCTCCATATTGCATTGCTTAATAGCCCAAAACGCTTTATGCTCAATCTCCACGGGTAAGTGACAAGGTTTATCATACACAAGCCTAAAGGGGGACATCCCAATAGGTGTCTTGTATGCGGTTCTATAAGACCACAAGCATCATTAAGTCGCATGCTCCAATCTTTCCTTGTTGAATTCACCGTCTTCTCTAGTATGGATTTCACCTCCCGGTTAGAAACCTTGGCTTGTCCATTTATTTGGGAATGATAAGGTGTTGCAATATTGTGTGACACATTGTACTTCTTCAACAAGCTTTGTAAAATCCTGTTTTTGAAGTGAGAACCCCCATCGCCAATTATGGCTCTTGGAACTCCAAACCTTGCAAAAATGTTAGTTTGCACAAAATCTGAAACAACCTTGGAATCATTAGTTGGGGTGGCCTTAGCTTCCACCCATTTAGAGACATAATAAACAGCAAGTAAGATGTAAAATTTCCCATGAGAGTTGACAAAAGGATCCATAAAATCAATACCCCATACATCAAAAACTTCAATAAATTGAATAAAGGTTTGTGGCATTTGATTTCGGGCACCTAGATTGCCTGTTCTTTGGAACCTATCACAAGGTGTACAAAATGTGTATGCATCTTTAAACAAGGTTGGCCAATAAAAACCGCTTTCAAGTACCTTGTGAGCGGTTCTCTTACTTCCAAAATGTACTCCGCAAGCATAAGAGTGACAAAATGACAATATAGAATTAAACTCAGATTCGGGAACGCACCTTCTTATTACTTGGTCGATGCCATGTTTCCATAAGTATGGATCATCCCATATATATTGGTTCCCTAACCTCTTAAGTTTGTCCCTCTCAGCATGATACAAGTTCTTTGGGATTTGTTTAGTTACCAAGTAATTCACAATATCAGCATACCATGGTTCTCCAAAGGAAAATGAGAATAGTTGCTCATCCGGGAAACTTTCACACAATGGGATAGCTTCCTTGTCTACAGCAAGATGGCTCAAGTGATCCGCAACGGTGTTCTCAATTCCTTTCTTGTATTTGATTTCAATATCAAACTCTTGCAAGAGTAGAATCCATCGTATGAGCCTCGGTTTCGCTTCTTTCTTCATTAGCAAGTACCTAAGTATTGCATGGTCAGAAAAGACAACAAATTTTGTATCAATTAGATAAGAGAGAAATTTTTCCAATACAAATACAATAGCTAATAACTCTTTTTCAGTGGTTGTGTAGTTTTGCTGGGCCTCATTTAACGTTCTATAAGCATAATAAATAGCATGAGGTATCTTCCCCACACGTTGCCCAAGCACCTCACCAACCGCATAGTCACTTGCATCACACATGATCTCAAAAGGCTTGCTCTAATCCGGTGGTTTAATGATAGGGGTTGAAATCAAAAGTTCTTTCAAACGATTGAATGCCGACATACACTTTTCATCAAAGTTAAAAACCACATCTTTTTGCAGTAAGTTGCAAAGTGGTGATGCTATCTTGGAAAAATCCTTGATAAATCTACGATAAAAACCTGCATTTTCAAGAAAAGAGCGTATCTCCCTCACCGTAGTGGGAGGGGTTAGAGAACGAATAAGGTCTATCTTAGATTTATCAACTTCCAAGCCTTTAGAAGATATAATATGGCCTAAAACTATGCCATGAGTTACCATAAAATGGTACTTCTCCCAATTTAGCTAAGGTTTGTTTCAACATATCGTTCAAGGATTAATGACAAGTTGTTCAAACAAAGGTCAAATGAATAACCAAAGACACTAAAGTCATCCATAAACAATTCAATGATGTTTTCAACATACTCGGAAAAGATACTTACCATACACCTTTGAAAGGTAGGTGGAGCATTGCACAAGCCAAAAGGCATCCTTTTATACGCAAAAGTGCCGAAAGGACAAGTGAAAGTGGTTTTCTCTTGATCCTCCGGTGCTATCACAATCTGATTGTAACCTGAATAACCATAAAGGAAACAATAATAAGAGTGTCCAGCTAAACGTTCAAGCATTTGATCAATAAAGGATAAAGGAAAGTGATCCTTCCTAGTAGTGGCATTCAACTTTATATAATCAATAAAAACCCTCCACCCGGTTTGCACACGAGTTGGGACAAGTTCGTTCTTATCATTCTCTACCACCGTTATACCTGATTTCTTTGGTACAACTTGTACCGGGCTCACCCACTTGCTATCGGATATGGGGTAGATAACACCCACTTCCAAAAGCTTGAGTATCTCCTTTTCCATAAC
Organism: Papaver bracteatum; assembly: GCA_023529315.1. Taxonomy (NCBI): domain Eukaryota; kingdom Viridiplantae; phylum Streptophyta; class Magnoliopsida; order Ranunculales; family Papaveraceae; genus Papaver; species Papaver bracteatum. The sequence goes on along the minus strand of JAJJWX010004910.1, from coordinate 582,888 downwards.
TTCCATCATTGGGGGGGTTCAAACGACGTTGCGCTTCCCTTGTAGGCTTTGCATCATCCTCCAAACGAATTTTATGCATACAAACGGCAGGGCTTATACCCTTGATATCAGCAATTGTCCATAATATGGCTGTCTTGTGCTTCATTAGCACCCTTAGAATTTTTTTCTCCTGTAATTCACTAAGCTCGTTAGAAACAATCATACGTAACTCTTCATTGTAACCCAAATACAAGTACTTTAAGTGACTTGGAAGAGGTTTCAATTCCAACCTTGGAGATTTAACAATAGAAGGTAAAAGCTTTTCATCACTGCACTAGGTATCACCGGGACCTTACGGCCCCGGCTCAACCTCCCAAGTCAAGTTGGTCGTGTCATATTATAGTGTGTTCGTTAGTTGGGTCACAATAACGTGTTTAATTAATTTGATCATAGTGCTCGGATGGGTTAGAACAAAGGATTATTTTTTTAATGGTTTTATGCTTTGTGTTTGTTTTGTATTGTATTTCTCCATCTTCTTGTGAGTCCATTCTCTGTGTTTTTTTCTCTGGTCCTTCGAATGGAAATCTGACCATGTTAATATATTTGATTTTCACAGTTCGTTGTCAAGGAAATTCATCTTCTCCCAGTTGATTTTCCGCAATATATTTGATTTTATCCTTAGCTGGGTACACTGAACCGCCATTATAGTTATGCTCTAGCAAGTTAGAAGTAACAAATGTAGTAGTAATTGATCAAACTGAATAAACAATAATAGCTTAAAGGAATAAAAATATGTGGGTTATTTTTATTTCATATCAATTTTTTGAGATGTCCAGAATTTGAATCATGTAAAGAGATATATATAGGCCAGACTAAAATAGGGCCTGAACTTAATTGTAAAAGCCAGTACTCAAAAAAGTAATAAAATCATATAACCTTCCTATTATCAAAAGAAATAACCATAGATAAATCATCTTCATCGAGTCTTCTTTGCAGGTGTTTCTGGCTGCTTTGCTAGGTAAGGAGATTTTCTAAATACTATTATCCAAGCAATGAAATTTTCTAAATACTATTATCCAAGCAACATACCTAAGCCTGCAAGATCACATTAACGACCAAAAAAACTTAGATATCATAGGTAAGGAGATTCAACCAACTACAATGGAATGGACATAGAACATAGACAACATATGATTATTCATGGAGTATTCCCGGGATGGACAAACGTCTGACACAATGTAATTCGGTACTGTGAACATGTTTTTCCCATGTGAATTAGACAGATAGAGCAATTTTAATATATGCTCGATCAATGATTGAACTGCTTCTTTGACTGGTTGTTTAGAGAGTGTAAAGGTTCTGACTGGGAGAGGATTCTCGTGTACTCTTTTAGTCCCCAGTTGAAGCTATTACGGATCAACCTTCTCTTTGAAGATGTGCTTCAAAATATTGCAATTACTTGTTGGATAATCGATGAACCTATGAAGGCGAAAGTACCTGGGATTCCCCATTTCTTCTTCAGTTGGCTCTCTCCAGATTTGATTGCATCATTCGCGTGATAGACGTTTGGAAAACAAAATATTTCTGATTTGACAGGGATCCCGCTCAACTGTAATATTTTGAGCAAATTTGATCAATGAACCTATGTACAGGTAACTGCAATATTTTGAGCAAATTTCATCTCAACACAAAAAATTTGTTCATATCAAAATTTGATGATTTTCCACCGGGAATACGGCCCTGGCCACGACGGTGGAGAAATTTAAGGGCAGATATAGTTCCCACAATAAAATTAATTTGTTAGTTGGTCCTGTATATAATAGTCGGGAGCATATTTAGTTAGTTAGGTCATAGCAGAATGATGTCAATATTTAGTTGGTCGTGCCATATTATAATGTGTTCGTTAGTCGGGTCACAATAGCGTGTTTAATTAGTTGGATCAAAGTAAACGGATAGGGACGGGGTCTATGGTCCCAGCGGTGGAGAAAATTTAAAGGAAGATATAGCGCCCACATTAAAATTAGTTTGTTAGTTGGTCCCGTCTATAATAGTCGGGAGCATATTTATTTTGTCGCGTCATAGCAAAATGGTCCCAGTATTTAGTTGGTTGTGTCATATTATAGTGTGTTAGTTAGTCGGGTTAAAATAGCGTGTTTAATTATGTAGGACCAGAATATCGCCACAACGATATTCTCGCGATGGAAACAACACTTCTGCGAGAAACCCAAACATTTCTACAAGTATTAATAACACTTTGATGAGAATGTCGCAAGTTTCTTCAACGACATTTGGCGAGTCTCACAAAAGAGTAATATAACAATTAATTACCGAAGATATATGAGAAGAATAAGTCTGCTTCACGATGGTTACAAAGTTGGCGAAAATGAAGACTAAAGTTATGGCGATGAGATCGCAGAGTAAATCCTAATTAAGGGGAAATCTTAGCTGTCTTCCACTATGTATTTTCCTATATAAAGGGTTCGACTAAATCCAGAAGAGGATGATGTACTTTTGAGAGTTGAGAAAGTTTTTAGGAGAGAGAAACTTCAGAAAGAAAAGTTGTACTTCTGAGTTTTGATATTTCTTGTAAATCTTCCTGAAAGTGAATTAATAAAAGTGTTGTTGTTCATTCTCATTTATGACTTAATTTTCATAGATTCTTGACAAGGGTGTAGTGTGGGAAATCCTGCAACTACATTTTGGCGCCCGAAACAGGGATGAATTAACGAAAATTGAAGAAAAAATGAATAAGGAGATAAGAATTGTTCAAGATTAAGGAAAGTAAATCGGTGAGATAATTGAAGGAAGGATGATCAGAATCAAAAAGGATTGTAGAAAGTTGGAATGTGATATGGTAACAAAAGCAATGGTTGATAGATTTCATGAAAACATTAAGGGAAAGGTACATAAACGAGATTTTGAAGGAAGGAAGATTATGACAGTGGATAAGATATCATCATCGAAAGATTGGGAAAAACAAGAAATCACGTTTACAACAACAGAAATACCAGAAGAAGATTTAAGTCATACACCTCCATTGGTGGTCACAGTAACCACTATACCAATGAGAAAGGAGAAATCAATAAAATTTGTAAAAGAATGGGCTATGAATAGAACTTTGGTAGACACATGAAGTTTTGTAGACATGATATTTTATCGTACCTTCAAGAAGATGGGATATAAGGATGAAGAAATGTCTCATTCAACATATTATGTTCATGGCTTTGGGAAGTCTATAACAAAACCTAAAGGTGAGATAGTGGTACGAATTCCACTAGGAGAAATTGAAACACAAATATCATTATGTGTGGTAGATGTGGAATCGCCGTACAATATGATATTGGGAAGATCGTGGATACATGCAATCAAAGTCGTAGCATCGACGTTACACCAGTGCATTAAATTTCCTATGCCCAGTGGAATCGGAGAAATTAGAGGAGATACGGATTTTGCAAAATTATGTTACCAAATTGAAGTGAAAAATTGTGAAGAACGTTCAAAGCTGCGAAAAGCTCGCAGAAAATTGAACAGAGAAACAAAGAAAGAAGAGGAATTTAAAATTTACATGATAAGGGCAAAAGAAGGAAAAGGGATACCTAGTGAAGTCTCGCGAGAGTGAGATGAGTTCGCGAGAGAAATGAAAACTCCAACACCAATGGGAGAACCTGAATCTAGTTACACCGCAGCGGAACCAACAAAAGAAGTAAATATTGGGAGTAAAGAAGAGCCTAAAATACTAAAAATTGGGACTAGAATGGAGGAAGATGAGGAAGAAAAAACTGTAAATCTCTTGCAAGAATATAAAGATATCTTCGCGTGGAGTATGGATGAAATTCCGGGGATAGATCCATCAATATCATGTCATAAATTAGAAATCAACAAAAATATAAGACCATTCAAGCAAAGAATAAGAAAAATCGCAACAACATACCATTCTCAAAAAGAGGAAGAACTACAGAAAATGCTCAATGCAGGAATTATAAGGCAAGCAAAATATCCAGAATGGATTGCAAATATGGTGGTTGTCCCAAATAAGAACAAAGGGATAAGAATTTGTATAGATTTTACTGATTTAAACAAGGCTTGTCCAAAAGATAGTTTTCCATTGCCAGATATCCCACAAATGGTTGAATCAGCGGCAGGAAATGCAAGAATATCATCACTGGATGGATATAAAGGATATAACCAAATTCCTCTCGCTGAGGAAGATCAAGAACATACATCATTTTTTGCTCCAAGAGGATTGTATTGTTACACAAAGATGCCATTTGGTTTGCGAAATGTTGGAGCAACCTATCAAAGAATGGTAGAGAAGGTGTTTGCAAAATGGATCCATAAGACATTAGAAGTGTATGTAGATGACATGCTGATCAAAAGCAAAGAAGCAGAGAATCATGTACAAGATTTAAAAGAGATTTTCGATCAAATGCGGCAATTCAATATTAAAGTGAATCCTGATAAGTGTACCTTTGGAGTAACTTCAGGGAAAATTTTAGGGTATATTGTATCAAAAGAAGGAATACAAGTTGATCCAGAAAAAGTACAAGCAATTCGCGATATACCAACACCCGCAACAATAAAATATGTACAAAAATTGAATGGACTCTTAGCCTCGCTAGGGAGATTCATTTCGCGATCTTTAGATAAGTGCAAACATTTTTTCGACATATTGAAGAAGGGAACAAAATTCAAGTGGACAGATGAATGTGAAAGGGATTTTCAAGGAATCAAAGAACATTTAGTAAATGTATCTATTTTAAAAAAGGCTGAACCAAGAAAAGAATTATTGATCTATCTCGCGACAACCACATACGCGCTAAGTGCAGTATTGTTGCGAGTAGATGAAGGAGTAGAAAGACCAATCTATTATGTCAGTAAAACATTCAATTCTGTAGAGAGAAATTATTCCAAGATTGAGAAGTTAATTCTAGCATTGGTACATGCGACTTTCAAGCTTCGAATTTATTTTCAAGCACATAAAATCAAAGTATTAACAAAGGTACCCATTGAATCAGTAATGAAAAATTCAAAAAGATCAGATAGGGTTGAGCAATGGAACGCACAAGTAGGACACTTTGATATCCAATATGAAATTCTATCTTCGCCAAAATCCCAAGTCATCGCAGAGTTCTTGGCCGAATTTCCTTTGGAGAATGATGAAGCTGTGGAAGAGATGATGGATGTAGAAGAGGAATGCGGAGATCCAAAAGAACTATTAACAGAACCCAACAGATGGAAAATATTAGTGGATGGATCATCAAACGGAGAAGGAAATGGAATTGGAGTTGTTTTCATATCGCCAGAAGGAGAAAAAACATCTTTTTCATTTAGATTAGAATTCGCATCTACAAACAATGAGACAGAATATGAGGATGTGATCCATGCTTTAAAATTCGCGATAGAAATGAATTTGGAAAATGCCAGAATCACCAGCGATTCACAATTGGTTATTCGTCAAATAAAAGGAGAGTACACAACAAACGAGCCATCTCTAATAAAATACAAAAGACTTGTTGAAGAATTATCTTCGAAAATTCCAAAAATAAAATGGAGACACATATCAAGGAAAGATAATAGGATCGCAGATGCTTTCACTTTCATATCTAGTATGATGACAAATCCATTGGAGAGATGCATAAAAATTCAAACACTTTCATTTCCATCGATAAATAAAGAAGAAGAAGAGACAGATGTAATGATGGTAGAAGCTGGCGAAGGAGAACCCACGAGCAATATCACGGATTGGCGAGAAAATCTTCATGCATACTTAGCTAAAGGAGAAATTCCAAGGAACAGATTAGAAGCACACACGTTGAAAAGTAAGGCAACCAATTATGAGCTAAGAAATGGAGTGTTATATCGCAGATCTTTTAATGGACCATCGCTAAGATGTTTGACGAGAGAAGAAGGACAAAAAGTATTAAAGATGTTACATAGTGGTGACGCTGGTAATCACAGTGGAGGAAGATCTTTAGCATATAAAACAAAAATGCGGGTTATTACTGGCCATATATGCATGAGGATGCAAAGCAACTCTCAAGGCGTTGCGAGGATTGCCAGCGATACGGAAAAAAGATACATGCACCAGGAGCACCATTATCATCTTCAACAAGTGTATGGCCCTTTGGGAAATGGGGGTTAGATATTGTGGGACCATTTGTACCTGGTTCTGGACAAAGAATATATATGATAGTCGCAACAGATTATTTCACAAAATGGGGAGAAGTAAAGGCAGTACAACATATTCGCGATAAAGATATTTTTACATTCATCTTTGAAAATATAATCTGCAGATTTGGGATTCCAGCACAGTTAGTATCTGATAATGGAATGCAATTTGAGGGACAGAATATAGAGTTGTTACTCAATGCATTTAAGATAAAATGTGGAAAGTCTACTCCTTTATACCCACAAGCAAATGGTCAAGCTGAGGCAACTAATAAAACAATCGCAGATATCTTGAAAAATAAGTTAGAAGGATACCACAGAGCATGGTGCGAGCAAGTACATAATGCAATATGGGATTATAACACAACTAGATGAGAAGCAACTGGAATGTCACCATTTTTTTTGACATATGGGGTAGAAGTTGTATTACCAACAGAAGTCGTTATTCCTACAACAAAAAGAGAAGCATAGGAAAGAAATTTAAGTGTCGGTATGATACTGAATAAGTTGGATGAATTAGAAGAAAAAAGAGAACAAACTCTACAACATATGGAGAATTATCAATGCAGATTAGCTAGCGAGTACAAAAAACGTGTAAAGAAGCGTGAATTTCAACCTGGCGATCTAGTGCTGTGAGAAACACCAATTTATCAGCGAGAGAGTGGTGGAAAGTTGGCGAGAAAATGGGATGGACCATATATTATCAAAGAGATAATTGGAACTGGGGCATACAAATTAATGGATCCTGAAGGAAGAGATGTTGGCCAAAGACTTGATAGACCATGGAATAGATTATATCTGAAGAGGTATTATCAATGATAATTTTTGTGAGGTAAGAAGTACTGATATATTGTCTGATGGAACAAATGATAAATTCTTCTTTATTAATGATAAATTCTTATTGGCATTTTTGGCGATTATAATCGCAAGAAAAGCGAATCAAAATTTCGCAGAGACATAAGAATGGGACGAACCTTTATGGCGTGCACCCTAGTTCGCGAATAAAATTTCGCAAGAGGCAAATGTAATACCTAATAGCGCGTCATAGGAGGGGGTATCTCTTGACATGATTCATGTATAAGGTTATACCGCTGTTGGATCCTGAGTCATGCAGATGTTGGGGTTAAAGAAAACCTATCCGGGAGAGAGATCTTGGATTTCCAACTATATATGGTTATACCCTGGTTGGACGACCGAGAATCTCTTCCAAGAAGTGCAAAGTATGACCAAGGCGCCGAGGTACACGGTTGAGCCAAGGGTGCCAAGGGCGTAAGAAACTCCCTTGCCATTCTTGGTAAGTCTTGGCTATGATGCACTTGGCCTGAAGAAAACCCCACTTAGGGTGCAGTCTTGTAACTATAAGCCATATAGGCATAAAGGACAAGAGGCTGTGAAAACAGCTAGTTGTTGGTAAATCTGTATGAGAGGATCTAGTCTTGTATGGCCGATGTGCCCTCCTTGAAGGGGCAACCAGGGGGAAGATAAGGGAGGCACCCTCCATTAGGAAGCTGATAAGTGTCTTAAGACGGCAATATCATGGGGATTTATGATTGCAAGATCATTTAGGCCTATCATATTGTCGCGTGACGAAAATTATACAAAGGCAAAAAGCCTAAATAGAAAATGTTAAGATGAGATCAATGGGTTTTTGCATGAAAGTGTAAAAACGTTCTGCGATTTCATCGCAAGACGGCAATGTCATGAGGCTTTGTTCTCGCGAGAGAATCTAGACTTGTCATATTATTGCAGAGATATTGAAAAGATACTGATAATGCAAGATCAATGGGTCAATACATGTAAATGGAAAGACGTCCTGCGATTTTGTCGCATTAAAATATTAAAGGTTGGCAAAATAAGACCTTTAACTAGGAAGGCATAATAAGACCAACAGATTAATATTGAACATTAATTATTTTATTTGAGAATGCAGGAAATATCTATTCATCGCAGGAGGCAGATTACTTCAGATTTTTAATATCACTAACAAATACATCAATAAAGGAAAGATGAGGAACATAATTCACCATCTCAAGAAAAATATTAAAGGGCAAGAAGAGGAATAAGCAAGTAAAATCTTAATATCTTCCTTGAGAAGGTTCAACACAGACAACAGGAAAAGTTAAAATTCTAAAAGTTATCCAAGTTACACTCCTCGCGAAAAAAGAAGCAGGAAGAGAAAGCAAAAATGAAACTCAAACTTCAGCGACATGCCCATCAGTATTCTTCTCGCTAGATTCATTATTTTCTCCAGAATATTTATTATTCTCACCAGAAGATTTATCAGTATCGCCATCATTCTTTTCAGTATCGCCAACATCCTTTTCTTTGTGAATTTCTTCTTCTCTAGGAGAGCCTTCATCTTCTTCTGGGTTATCTTATTCAGCTCCTTCTTCTCCTTCAGTGGGTGTATCTTCTAAATATTTATCCATAGGAATGGGAATTTCGTCATCCTCAACTTCTAGAGGAAGAACAGATTCAGGAGGGAGAGAATGGGAGATCAGAATCTTATTCAACAGAACTTCGACAGAAAGATGAACTTTGCGAAGAAAGCCTCTATCACGGTTTCTAATCTCCATATTCTTGAAATACTCAAGATAATCAAGCCTTCTTTCTGCCTTATCGCGAACGTCCAAACAATCGGAAATGAGAGTCTTGTTTTCTTTGAGAACCTTATCTAATTTCTCAGTAAGATCAGTATTAGTAGCGAGATGGCTTCTTTCAGATTCTGTAAATACCAAAAATAACAAGGAAATATTCAAATAAAGATCTCACGAGAAGAAAAACATAGGAATTTATCAGAAAAATCAACAATTGAGGCAATCAATTGACTACCTTCTTTTTGAGAGGTTAAATTTTGGATTAGTGCAAAGAAACAATTCTCCCACTGATTCATAGCATCGTCAAATTTATCGCCAACCATACCCTTCAGACGAGATTTCATGTTTTCTTCTTTGGTGCGAAGATAAAGGTTTTCTTTTTCTAGTAAAGAATGAGATTTCTCTAATTGGGAATACTGATCTTTAAGTTCATTAGCCTTTAAACTAAGAGTTAATCTACCCTTGATAAGTTTATCCTTCAGCAGCAGATGATTCAGTTACTTCCTTGAGTTCATCTTTAAGGGAGCGAAGAGATTCCTCTTGGTTATCACAAATTCTTTGAAGATTATCTAATTATTGCGAGGAAGCCGCCATCAAACTTGAAAATTTATGTTTTTCTTGGGATAGAGTTTTATTCTCATCTGATAAAGATTTCATCGCTAAATCAGTCTTAAATAACAAATATGAAAGGCGAGCAACTTCGCTACACAATAAATTTTGGCTTTGTGACAATTGATTATTCTCATTAGTAAGATTATTTATGTGATCAATTGAGTAAGTATAAAGATTATCTAATCTACTATGTTGGTCCATCCAAGACTCTTTTTCAGCGCGAGCTTCTTCAGCGATTGATTCTAATTTAAATATCTTCATTAATCGATTCCGATTTGAAGCTAAATAAATAAACCAAACATTTAAAAGGAATGAAGTGTAAAAAAATAAGGAAAATGAGAAATTATTAAAATGGAGAGACAAAAATATAGAGGCAGGAAAACTATACCTTTCAGCTCGTCATTATGTCTGCGAATATTCTTGCACTCAAGTGAAGAATTGCGAAGCATATGATTCAGAGTGTTACACACAGAAGTTTTAACTTGAAGGATTTTCCTTAGATCTTCAACATCATATTCCAAGGATGCTCGTGAAGCATAATTATCATAGCCAAAATACTTGAGTAAAGTCTCGCAAGCTTCATATTGAAGAGAATCAGTGGAAGACTTTCTAGCGTTATCTAAGATATTAGATAAAATTTTAAATGCAATATCAACTCCAGCAAAGGTTTCATTTGATGGAGTAAGAGATGCAGAGGATGAAGTAGTAATGATAGCAAGTTGATGATTTGAATCATCTGCGATGGATGCATTATGAGAAGGAGGATTTTTTGGGAAAGTGACAGTTGAAGGAAATATTGGACTAGAAGGAGTTTCAGCCACAACATTTGTAGGGATTTGATTTGTCAAGTTTTCTGAAGAAAGGGGGGTATTGATAGCGAGGTTCTCACAGACAGAAGAAGGAGGATTAGATTGTAAGGGTGTGACGATAACTCTCCTAAATGATAACTCAGGAATAATGATATCATCTTCAAGAGTTTTATTGCGACAGGGTTTTTTATGAGGTATAGCAATGTTCTCGTCATTCTGCAAATAATAATTTAGATAAGAAACAGAGGAAACAATATTGTTATTAAGATAAAATGTGTTTCTTACTACCTTATCATTCGCAGAATCCTTCTTCCTTCTCTTTTCAACAAGCTTCTTGAGGGAGTTAGGGTTTGGAGTTTCAGAATGGGCGATAGGGACAGCTCCTCTAAAGGAAAATATGACAAGAATTATAATGAATTAAATCAGGAAGATCTAAGAACAAAAGTAAAAAAAAAAAGTAATTCAAATAGATGATATAATCGAAATACATACCTTGACGTTTCCATTAAAACAGTAGCAGGAGAATATGAAGATAAGGAAAAGTTGCAGACGGAAAGTGAAATAAACGGATAAAGAAGATGAAGAAGTAAAAAGAGGAAATTATTTCCGGAGTTTGACTCCACCTTTTATAGACAAGAGTAGTAGGACCCATTAAGAGGACACGTGTTAAGAAGAGCTACAACACGTGTAGGCGATTAAACTAAATAAACAGAGGTTTATCGAGGAGAAAAATTGTAAAGAAAGAAGCTGCGAGCATCATGAAGAATTGAAAGTGCTCATATCTTATCTTCTTCGCAGAAAAGACATGAGAAGAGGCAAGATGTAGGACCAGAATATTTCCACAACGATATTCTCGCGATGGAAACAACACTTCTGCGAGAAACCAAAACATTTCTACAAGTATTAATAACACTTTGACGAGAATGTCGCAAGATTCTTCAACGACATTTGGCGAGTCTCACAAAAGAGTAATATAACAATTAATGACCAAAGATATATGAGAAGAATAAGTCTGCTTCACGATGGTTACAAAGTTGGCGAAAATGAAGACTAAAGTTATGGCGATGAGATCGCAGAGTAAATCCAAATTAAGGGGAAATCTTAGCTGTCTTCCACTATGTATTTTCCTATATAAAGGGTTCGACTAAATCCAGAAGAGGATGATGTACTTTTGAGAGTTGAGAAAGTTTTTAGGAGAGAGAAACTTCAGAAAGAAAAGTTGTACTTCTGAGTTTTGATATTTCTTGTAAATCTTCCTGAAAGTGAATTAATAAAAGTGTTGTTGTTCATTCTCATTTATGACTTAATTTTCATAGATTCTTGACAAGGGTGTAGTGTGGGAAATCCTTCAACTACAAATTAGTTGGACCATAGTAGCCGGATAGGCCCCGGTGGTAGAGAAAATTTAAAGGCAGATGTAGTGCCCACGTTAGAATTAATGTGTTAGTTGGTCATGTCTATAATAGTCTGAAGCATATTTAGTTAATCAGGTCATAGCAGAACGGTCCCATTATTTAATTGGTCGTGCCATATTATAGTGTGTCAGTTAATCGGGTCACAATAGCGTGTTTAATTAGTTGGATCATAGTAGTCGTAGGCTCGGCGGTGGAGAAAATTTAAAGGCAGATATATCGGCCAATATTAGTTAGTCGGGTCATAGAAGAACGGTCCAAATATTTAGTTGGTCGTGTCATGTTATAGCGTGTTAGTTAGTTGGGTCACAATAGCGTATTTCATTAGTTGGATCATAGTATCCGAATAGGGCCGGGGCCTACGGCCCCGGCGGGGGAGAAAATTTAAAGGCAGATATATTGGGAATATTAGTTTGTTGGGTCATAACAGAACGGTTCCAAATATTTAATTGGTCATGTCATATTATAGTGTGTTAGTTAGTTGGGTCACCGTAGCGTGTTCAATTAATTGTATCATAGTAGCCGGATAGAGCCGGGGCCTACGGCCTGGCGGTAGACAAAATTTAATGGCATATATAGTGTTATTTATTCGGGTCAGAATAGCGTGTTTACTTAATTTCATCATAGTAGCCGGAAATCCGGGGCCGTGGAGAAAATTTAAACGCATATGTAGTGCCAATAGTTTTGTTTATTGTTTGGTCGGTCGGTCAATATATTCTCATAGAATTTTAGTCTTTCTATAATAGTCGGGAGCATATTTAGTTTGTCGAGTCATAGCAGTATGGTTCCAATATTTGGTTGATCGCGTCATATTATAGTGTGATAGTTATTCGGGTCACAGTAGCGTGCTTAATTAGTTGGATCATAGTAGCCGAATAAGGTCGGGACCTATGGTTTATGTAATGGAGGTTGATTAACATCTATATAAAAAAACTACATCCCAAATTGTAACAACACACAAAACTCTTACAAACTCCATCCATATTTCTGAAAAATTCAAATCCAACAACAACCCAATCATAATTCCTGAAAAATTAATTACAAACTATAGAATCTTTACCTACTTTCCAGGTTTAAAAATTTTACCCAATTATCCACCAACTCTAATAGATATGTACCCAAATTCCTTGTCCATCCTTATCCATTTCAACGTGTGACATTTGTAACCATAGTTTTGATAATGACAAGTCTTGCCATATTCAAAATCATCTCAGTAAGAAGAAGAGTATTCCAAGTATAAAATTTCCAACTCCAGAAATTTTATTGATAGCTAGATACCAATCAATTAATTCTTCAAACAGTTTGGTTTGGCCATGTGAAAATAAAGAAAAATAGAAGCCGACAATTACCTATCAAGCACGATCACCAGAAACAGAAAAGTATTGATCTAGAGTAGCATATAAAAGAATGTGTTTCATCCTGCAATAGCAGGTACATGAGCATGGTAAGCTTCTGCTAATGCAGCCTGAAACCGTACGCTACTCTCGACTAAACAGCCTTACCTGCAATAACATATGATTCAAATCATATTAATTATGTTGGATTTCACTGTACCAACACATTGAGAGCATCCTTGATTCATATTCTTAATCTCCATCCAATAAACAATGTGTACCCAAAACAATGCTATCCTCCCAAGGCAAATCCATTACAGAAATAACAACACCAAAGAGAACTACTAATAGTTAATACAAAAACATAGTGAATAAAACCAACCTATCCTAACAAAAAATTCTCTTATCCTAACATTAGTCTCCAAAAACCATTATACTTTGGTGATTATGTTATTATAAGAATCAAAGTGCATAAAAATAGAGGGGAAAAAATAAAGAGCATACATCGATTAACACTGTGCGGTTATAAATGAACTATAAGAATATATAGGATTAAAAAAATATCATATGGGAGAAAGGGATTACAACTGGAGGTTCATGAATTTTTGGTGGGAATAAAATTGCCATGTCTCAGTGGAAACCTAATTTGGGTGAAAGATTCTTCGTGTGCCGATCTCCATTGCCTACTGATAACTTTGAACTAAACTGGTGCAAGTACTACTGTGGACCTACGGTCAAGTTCAATGTTTGGAGTTCCTGGAGATGTTTTCCTGGATTCTCAGTGTCTCCTCCACTAAATTTCCACAGATGCAGTAGCCTAATGAGTAAAGAACCACCAAAAGTATAGAAGGATTCATGAATAGGCACTATTACTCGGCGAGTCTTGGCCTATAATTTACTATTTCGATAAATAAACATATTATCATTGTTCAAAAAATAAGAATGATAAGAATATTATTTCATACCACATGGCCTAAGTAGTGTACCATAGAACTGCTCTTCCAGGTGCATAGCTTGTAAAAGTGAATGTGCATATACTTCACAGCCAAAAATTCCCACGCTGGTTGCCAGACACATTCTTTAACGCCATATGTGTTCGTGATTGTCTTTTGTATATGTAGTTATGCACAAATGTTATGGCCATTAAATCCGTATCCATTTCTACAAATACAAAAAACAAATGGGTTCAGATAGAAGAGAAAGAAATTAAGAGAAAACAATGATCTAATTATTAAATTGAGAGATCAATTTCAATATGTGGCAACAGTTCAGAAAAACAATACATATCAACAATAACACAACCAAGAAAATACGGCTGGTGATAAAGAGAGAATCATCATCAATTCTGCGAATGCGTATAAGAAGGTAAGGAGAAATTAAACACAAACAAAAACAATTTAACAACATAGAAAAGGGTTTTCAACAAATTCCTCTTATCGTCAAATCTGGAAGCAGAAATCAAAATACTTGATCATCAAAGCTGCATAACTCCACCACTTCGTCTTATCTTTGATAATATTGACGTTTAAAACCCAAAAAAATAAGGTGAAGAAAAACCTATATACTATTATATGATCAAATCACCCATGAAGTGAGAATTCATAAAATGCCGGGGATATAGAAGTGAGAATTCAGAAGATGCCCATAGGCTTCTGTAGTTGCAGGATTTCCCACACTACACCCTTGTTAAGAACTTGTTATAATCAACTCATAATTGAAGATTAAAAATGACATTTTATTATTTTGTTCTCAGAAATGTTTACAGAAATGGAAGAATTCAAGATTACAACTATTCTCTTGAAGTTTCTCTCTCCTCAAGACTTTCTTAACTCTCAAAAATACATCATCCTTTTCTGGACACATTGGGTCTATATTTATAGGGTAGTTACATAATGGATGACAACTAACTTTTCCTCTTATTTCGGGTTGATTCTGCAATTGTACCGTGATAGTTGCAATGTTAAATCTCGCAAGTTTTGTATCCATCGCAGAACAAACATGCTTTTCTCAAGTTTTCTTCAATCGTCAGTTATTACGTCACTCTTTTGACTGCTTTTGTGACACTCGCAAAGTATAGTTAAAGATCTTGCGGTGATGCTCGCTGTGAAGTGTTTTTAATCTCGCAGAGAAGTATTGTAGCGATATTCTGGTCCTACATCTTTCCTCTTCTCATGTCTTATTCGCAAAGTGGAGAGGATATGAGAATCTTCAATTCTTCAAAGTCCTCGCAGCCTCTCTTCTTTCCATATTTTGTTCTCGACATTGCTCCGTTAATTTAGCTTTAACCGCCTACACGTGTTGTAAATTCATCTTTTTACCGACACGTCTTTACTC
The DNA here is from genome assembly GCA_023529315.1 of Papaver bracteatum. NCBI lineage: Eukaryota > Viridiplantae > Streptophyta > Magnoliopsida > Ranunculales > Papaveraceae > Papaver > Papaver bracteatum. The sequence continues at coordinate 567,643 of JAJJWX010004910.1, read as the reverse complement.
AACAGGCTATTCCATTTTGCCTATAAAAGGTGGAGTTAAACTTCAAAAATAATTTTCTTCTTCTACTTCTCTATTTTCTTCATCTGTTTATTTTATCTTCCGTCTGCAACTTTTCTTCTTCTTCATATTCTCCTTCAACTGTTCTAATGGAATCATCAAAGTATGTTCTTTGATTATAATCTTCATTTGATTTAACTTTTACTCATATTCTTCGATATTCTCTATTTGATCCTTCATAACTCCCGTATTATGTCTTCTCTTCAGTGGAACTATCCCTAATACCCAATCCTCAGGTCAAAACCCCAATGCTCGCAAAAGACCGACTGAGAAGAAGAAGAGAAGTTCTGCGAATGATAAGGTGGTAAGAAACACATCCTATTTCTTAATAACAATATTGTTGCCTCTGTTTCTTATCTAAGTTATTATTCGCAGAATGTCGGGAACATCGCTAATCCTCCCAAAAGATCTCGTTAGTTTAAAGCTCTTGAGGATGATTTCTCCATCCCCACATTAGCATCTGCAAGAGTTACTGATCGCTGTCGTATGCGTCAAAAATAATTACACTTTCTTACTACTCAAAATATAAATATAGCAAGGGAAAGAAAGGATTGATCCCACAGATAGGTCTAGGTTGTCAAGATGTTTTGGTTTCCTATATAAAATACCGGGGTGATTTTTTGATTTTTATATACTAAAATAAAATAAAAGCAAAACAATAAAAAGTAAACACGCAGATCAAGGATGTAAGAATATTGGTTGCAGATTTCATCTTCAAAAGTAAACACGCAAATCAAGGTTGTGAGAATATTGGATAAAGGTTTCATCTTCAATTGTAAACAAGTGTTGAATATATGAATAAAATTCGTATTTAATCTCGCTATCATCAAAATCCCTAGAATACCTTATTGCAAGAATACTCCGTAAATTTCCTAAGTCATCAACACACACATTAGAGATGCGTATGTGAATTCTACCTAAAGAATAACTCAACGCCTTGCGCTAATCAAGTTCAATTCCTAGGAGCATTAAGTTTCAGAAATAGGCTAATCAATGCAACTATCATACATTGCGCATGACAATTCGAACAAAGGTCAACTTCTACATATGATTACAAGGATGTATCACTACAAACTATAATCATATCATGCTACTCGTATTCAAGGTTATCGCTCGATGAAAACCCTAAAATATCTATAGATAAAGATGTGTGTTCAATCAATTCTACACTCAACCAAACAAACATTCAATCATATTGCAATACATCAATCATGCAATTATTATAATCAGTAGAAAGTGAACGATGGTTTTGAGAGAAAACTAATTCATAAAGATCATAACTTGTTTTCAAAATCCAACTACATCTTTAACCAATAATAAAAACTTAGTTACTCATGGCATAGGAGTTCATAACAATAAGGAAGAGAAAACCTATCATGTTTTTAAACCCTAGAACACAAAAGTAGCAGCAGCTCTCCCTAATGGAGATATATTAGGTTTAGAGAAAAAGTTCTATTTATGTGCCTCCCCAATTCCAAAAGGATACTCTTTTCTCAAAACCCATATCCAAGTAGTCCACCAAGCCCATGTGTGGAAAATACCCGTGTGAAAATTCTGTCAAAAAAATAGTCGACGGAAAACTGGAGTTTTCGACGGAAATCGACCGGAATTCGGTCGCCGGAATCTGTCACCGGAAAATGTCTCGGCACACCTGAATAATCATAAAATATTACCAGGTACTTCTGCACTTCCAGTAGCTCACTATGCTTCTCTTCAGTCCACACATTCACCATAGAACCACTTAAGCCAATTCCTAATCTTGCGAAAACGTACCCAAAAGTGTAGCTCCAAACTCATATATCCCACCGTCGACTCTTCCATACGACTTGAACCCCCTTCATGATTCATTGAATCTTTATGATCCCCACTTTCGGTCCAAAATCCGGCAACCAGAACTAGTACCACCGGCTCGCCATTCTCGCTGTGTTTTCCCACAATTTATGCAGCTTGTTCAGGCACCATCACTTCCTTGCAATCCATCTAAACCATTCATCATACTCTCATTTACTTCATTCCAGCACCCATAGATTAGACCTGTAGTTTGTTGCCGCATCAACCCTATCTGTTTTACAACACCTTGTATCACTTGTACTTGCAACTTTACCAGCACCAGTTCATTGGCTACAATACCACAGACTCCTATTGCGCAGCCATAGTTCAGCTCGAATAACCTCCAGGCCTTCAATACCAGCAGCAACACAATCTCATTCCATCGCCAGCAACATCTTACCTTCGCCTCAACATCAAACCATCGATAATCAGTTGAAGCTCTACCCCAACCTCTGTCAATTACACTTCCACTGCGGCTTCTGTTAACTATTCGTATTACCAGCACTCTCCAGACTGCTCTCCTATCTCCATAATTGTCTCCAAGCCATCAATACCATTAGTTCCAGCTGCACTGCGACCACCAAATTTAGCTTGATCCCATTTTCCTGTAAGCAACAACGTATCACCACCAACTTGTCGACTGCAACCACCTTGTTCACTAGAATTGCAATTGTATTTGCTGCTCAGCTAACCATCTAATACTCAAACATCTCGAGCTCTGCGATACAAACCACAAGAACCAAATCCATACCATTCTCTGCATTTCAAATGCACAAATCCCAGCTGCTTCTTGTTGCTGGCATCACCACTGCATTCTCTATCTCCATTTCCTGGGGTTTTGAACTTTTTGCATCCGACAAAGACCATCAGCTAACTTCACACCTTGCATCACCAAGCCAACGACACCATCTTGCAACGTTCCTAGATCTGCACCATTCAGCTGAAATTCTCCATTGTTTCTCACCTAACTCCTTATGTTACAAATACCAGCTCTACAGCTCAGTTCATAACCTGAACCACCAGCATCGTATCCAACTGCAGCTTCCCTGAACTTCTTCAATGTAGCTCCATATGTGCAAGGCAGCAACTAATTATTTTCACGTCCAACTTCTTGAACATACCCTTATAATTCCGGCGCAAAGAACTTGGTGCAGAGGCAGAGAAGCTTGGATGAAACTTGTCACTGAGGCTTTTATGCAAAAACTTTGTATGCCAGAAGTTGGTGATACCCGTTGAACGTGCTGTTGATTCTTAAAATCATTCCATCTCCTTCCCTGTAAGCAATTCAACACAACCATGGCTCTTAATCATCCAGATACACATTTTAAATGTAACCATTCTGTTCATAGCCATTTGATATATAACAAATCAACGGCGATACCAAAATTTCCTCCTCTGAACTTCACGGCCAATCCCTGTCAAAGTCTGATTCATTCGAATTTGATGCTAACCCATTATGTATTGATCTCGAACAGACTCTTATTCTTCGTTCATCTTCTGTTCCAATGGCAGCGAGCTCGTTCTTAGCCAAACCCGAAATCCTCTTTGTTCGCAACTTCTAAACTTTGTTCAAACCTTTCCAAAATTCCCACCAGAGATACGGCTAGCCAGCGGCGGGGTTTGGTGCAATAATTGTGACCTGAAGAGCTTGAGTGTCACTGGTTGTACCAAATGCAGAACATAAATTGTGAATGCTCGACCTAGCTTTAAAGAGGGAGATGACCCTTAGCGAACTGTTGTCTGTCCTTAATGAATCAGTCAGCTGGTTGCCCCTTATCCTCTGCTGGGCTTTTAGTAGTACTTGCCTTTAAAATAACCACTGTGCCACCTTTACACCAATTTCTCCTTCTTTTGATCCAAATGACTCTAAAATGCCTACAAAATGCAAAAGAAACGTAATGTACAAAAATATAAGAGAAAATAGTAAAGAAAAGTATAAGAAATTTGACATTCAAAAGATGTATTTTAGGCCCCTATCAAATTCCCCCACACTTAATCTTTGCTATTCCTCGAGCAAATCAAACAAAACAAAAATACAACAACTCCGTGTCGTCGAGAAAACGGTCACTTTTAGCATAAACAACAAGCCTTTGAACCCCTAGGTGTCCCTAGTGGACGAGTTTTAGTCTCGTGAAGGTTTACAAGACGTCTGGCTACAAAACCTATATTTAAAACTCCATCTATTTGTGACAAATCAATGAACGCATCCAAAATGACTAGAGGAGGAGGTACCTTGCACAAATTCAGTTCAAATATTAGTAAATAAAGCTCTAATTAGATAGTCGAACAAGCCACAATACTCGGAAACTAACAAACCACAATCACAATGAAAAGATAAAGAAGATGGACATAGATGTAGATGTTGGCGAATGTTCACAAGTGATCGATGTTTCCCATATCTGTCTGAAGGTCACTGCCAAGATGAACCTATGCATCCTATTGGATTGAGCTACTGGTTTGAATTCTACATCAACTCACTAGCATATACAAGGGAACCAGGAGTGACTTTATTCAACCAATATAAAACTTTCTTTTCTTTTTCTTTTTCACTTTTTTCACTTTTTTTTTGGACAACATGATTAAATTCTTTTGGATCCAAGCGCATGCTTCTTGTCAGCAAGTACATGATAGTTGCCATGGATCCTGCATTCCACGCTTGTTTAGGCGACGGAGACAGGGACAACATTTCACACATACTGCTATCCAAGTGTCTTTTTATTCCGATTGGTCTAATTGGTTGGTCTTTTTTTTTTCTTTTTCTTAGCAACTCAATCACTCTATTTCATCCTAGCAGTAATAACAAGTCGATGTTAGTGACCCACCAAAGCACTTAGAGAACAATAGAAAAAATATGGAAAAATAAAAATAGAACGTGATATGGTGATATTCCGAGATATGGTAACAACTATCATGTTAATTGTGATTTTTGAGCTATGTTTGTCCCTTTTAGTTAATTGGTTCCTCAACTCCTCCAGCCAAGATGGTTCCATCCATTTAGATTGATAGTGTCATCCTAAAGGCACATGTTTCTAGATTCTAGAGTTCAAAAAGAAAAAAAATTTCTATTTTTTTTTTCTAAAACAAGGGAAACTAACAAGGCTAAAAACTCTAAATGAGAACACTCCCCCACACTTAAACTTTACATTGTCCTCAATGTAAAATTTAGTCATTCAAAGTAAAGTTCAAGATAGGAAATTCATAACATGATATATATACACAATACGAAAATAAAATGCATGATAAAAACTCATTACTCCAACTCATAGCTATTTCCGAACAATAGAGAATAAACACTAAACAAGCTATTTAGTTGGTATCTAATCCTAACTCAGCCAATATATACACCTCACCGCTAAGAAAAAATTCCATCTACTTAGAAAGGCTAGTGTTTATTCTAGATTGTTCAAAAATCTCTAAAAGTTGGAGTTCTGATATGCAAATATCCAAAATAAGAAAATAAAGATAAAAGACTTAAAATAAAAGAAAAAGATAGAGATAGATACACAAAACCGGTGGGTTTCCTCCCATTAGCGCTTGGTTTAAAGTCGTCATCCCGACTTGTAAGATGAATTCCCCATACACCAATAATCGGAAAAGTTGGGGATCCACCCATAGCACCTGTTTTTCAAACACTAGCTTCACACAAATATTAGTAATATAAAACAGAAACGAAGCTATTAACCGATAAAAGATTCCCCCACACTTATTCTTGTCCACACTTGGAAGTGCATAAAGAATATAGGAGTCGGGTACTTCCACGGTGTCATGTTCCAAAATATGCTTATTGTGAGAATCAAGTTTCTCTAATGGAGGAAATCGAGAAACAAAGTCATTCAACAATGTTTTCGAAGCACATATATTTAAACCAATAAGAGGTAAAGGAGAAGAAAAAATATGCAAAGGGTTAGACAAACCTTGCACAATCTCTTGTAGCACGGAATCCTCTTCATCCTTGAAAAACTCAAGTGAATTATTCACCTCTTGTATATCATGGTTCTCTATCAAACCTTGCAACCATTCTTCGTCCGTTTCTGCCTTAACCGAAGTATCGACATAAACATCATCATTACAATCATTCGCAAGCTCAATTGGGTCTTCCATAATATTGGTCATAACAGTTTTATTCTAAACATACTCCTCTTTGTTGTAAGGCACATAATTCACTGCGGATCCAAATTTCACTATAAGGAACTTTTTTAGAACACTCAAAAATGCTTCATCCTCAAGCTCCACCCTTTGAATAGGCTCTTGATCATTATTAAGATCAATGCTTGATAAAGCTGTACTAGTGTTATCATATTCCTCTTCATCTTCATCTTGATCCCAAAAAGATTCAATTGTACACTCCTCATTGTTGTCACCATGAGTTGTTTCAAGCAATGTATCATAATCACCGTCACTTTCATAGTTAATATAAGGTTTGTCGTCGTCTCTGAATTTAGTGTTGCTAAACTCTAACTCATCCTTTTGAATAGGCGAATGATCATTATTAAGATCAAGAGTTGAGTTAGCTACACAATTATCAACAAAAGTGCCCAAGGATTGGCCTTTTTCAACATTAGCATCAATCAAATATTCATCACAAACCATATGCACATTAGAATTATTCATACCTTCCTTACATTGATCAATGCCTCTTCGCAAGTTAGCAATACCTTCATGAAGTTCTTGGAGTTGCTCGTCTCTAGTCTCTTTATCTTTTTGAAACTCTTGTCGTACAAAGTTGGAAAAGTTGTCTAACAAGTTAGAGACTTGTTGTTCATGAGCATAAGAATCCTCCAATCCTTATGGTTGTTCACACCCATACACGCCATAAGGTTGTTGAGGAAAACCATAAGGTTCCATGGAATATTGGTCATAACCAATAAATTGGTTTTGATTATACCCCTGGAATTGGTAGTTGTCATATTGTTGAGGTTGTTGAAAACCGTATCCGTTGTTCCAATATGCTCCATCCATGAGAAATAGGTACCTGAAACACGATTCTCAAAACAAGGTTAAAACCCAGAAAATAAGAAAAACTAAAAAAAAAGAAAAAAAAAGAAAAAACCAAAAACAAGTGACAACCGTTGCCTCCCCGGCAACGGCGCCAAAATTTGATCAATGTCGTATGCGTCAAAAATAATTACACTTTCTTACTACTCAAAATATAAATATAGCAAGGTCAAGAAAGGATCGATCCCACAGAGAGGTCTAGGTTGTCAATATGTTTTGGTTTCCTATATAAAATACCGGGGTGATTTTCTGATTTTTATATACTAAAATAAAATAAAAGCAAAACAATAAAAAGTAAACACGCAGATCAAGGATTTAAGAATATTGGTTGCAGATTTCATCTTCAAAAGTAAACACGCAAATAAAGGTTGTGAGAATATTGGATAAAGGTTTCATCTTCAATTGTAAACAAGTGTTGAATATATGAATAGAATTCGTATTTAATCTCGCTATCATCAAAAGCCCTAGAATACCTTATTGCAAGAATACTCTGTAAATTTCCTAAGTCATCAACACACACATTAGAGCTGCGTATGTAGGACCAGAATATCGCCATAATTATATTCACGAGATATTAACGACACTTATGCGAGCGTCACCGAAAATTCTTCAACAACATTTCACGAGCGTCACAAAGTAATTCAGAGAATGACGTAATAAACAACGACAACATAAAACATGAGAAAAATATGAAGATTTTGTAGTTAAAAAGAATGTTCGCGAGCATAAGGCGGGATCTCGCGAGAGCAAGGCTGGAAATGAATATTTTATAGTTATAAAAGAGTCTCACGAGCATGATAACAGATCTCGCGAGCACGATAGCAGATCTCGCGAGCACGATAGCAGAGCCATCAAGGAGCATATCAAAAATCCTAAAAAAATGGGAAAGATAGGTTGAACGTGAGCTTTCACCCATTATGTAATTTCCTATAAATAGAGATCCAATAGATTGAGGAAATGAGGATGTATTTTTTTAGAGTTGGGAGAGTCTTGAGGAGAGAGACAATTTTAGGAGAGAGAGAAATATTTTGCAGAGAGATTTTTAGAGAGAGAAAATGTATTTTTCTTTATCATCTTCTTCCCCAAAACTAGATTTAGAACTCCATTAATGGAGATTATCAATGTAAAATCAAATATAAATTATAATAATCATAGTGAAGAATCATGGATGTAGATCAAATTGATCGAACCATGTAAAAAATCTTGGTGTCTGTTTATAATTTTAGCAATTTTACTACCATTTTATATGTAGATTTAGGAATTAATATCAAGATATGATAAGGGGTGTGTTCTGGGAAATCCTGCAACTACATTTTGGCGCCCGAAATAGGGATTGAATCATTGAAAAACATAGAAAAGATAAAGTAAAAGTATTAAAGATTAGGAAGAAAATTGAGCAAGTCGGTGAAAATAGTTGAAGAAAAAGATGATCAAAACCAAAGAGAATTGTAAGAAATTGAAGGATGATGTAATAACAAAAGAAGTGATTGATAGATTTCATGAAAATATCAAGGGAAGGATACACAAACGGGATTTCGAAGGAAGAAAGAACATGACGGTGGAGAAAATATCACCGTTAAAAGATTGGGAAAAGCAAAAAATCACATTTACAGCAACAGAAGTGTTGGAGGAAAATTTGAGTCATACATCTCCTTTGGTGATTACAGTATCTACTATTCCAATAAGAAGAGAACAATCAGTAAAATCTGAATAAGAATGGGCTGTGAATAGAACTTTGGTGGATGCAGGAAGTTCTGTTGATATAATATTTTATCAAACTTTTAAAAGGATGGGATACAGGGATGAAGAAATGTCTCATTCAGCATATCATATTCATGGCCTTGGAAAGTCTTTAACAAAACCTAAAGGAGAAATAGTGGTACGAATTCCATTAGGAGAGATTGAAACGCGAGTAACACTACGTGTGGTAGATGTAGAATCACCATATAACATGATGTTAGGAAGACCATGGATACATGCAATCAAGGCTGTGGCGTCAACATTACATTAATGTATTAAATTTCCCATGCCTAGTAGAATTGGAGAAATTAGAGGAGATGTGAATTTCGCTAGATTGTGCTACCAAATTGAAATAAGAAATTTTGAAGAACGTCCAAAGCTGCGAAAAGCTCGCAGAAATTTGAGTATAGAAGCAAAGAAAGAAGAGGAATTTAAAATTTACATGATAATGGAAAAAGAAGGAAAAGGGATACCAAGTGAAGTTTCGCGAGAAGGAGATGAATTCGCGAGAGAAATGAAAACTCCAACACCAATGGGAGAACCTGAAGCTAGTTACACCACAGCAGAGCCAACAGAGAAAATAAATATTGGAAGTGAAGAAGAGCCTAAAATACTGAAAATTGGGACCAAAATGGAGGAAGATGAAGAAGAAAGAACTATAAGTCTTTTGCGAGAATACAAAGACATCTTCGCGTGGAATATGGATGAGATGCCAGGGATAGATCCTTCAGTAGCATGTCATAAACTAGAGATCAACAAAGATGTGAGACCATTTAAACAAAGAATAAAAAAAATTGCAACAACATACCATTCTCAAATAGAAGAAGAACTACAGAAAATGCTTGATGCAGGAATTATAAGGCAAGCAAAATATCCAGATTGGATTGCAAATATGGTGGTGGTCCCAAAGAAAAATAAAGGGATAAGAATTTGCATAGACTTTACTGATTTAAACAAAGCTTGACCTAAGGATAGTTTTCCATTACCAAATATTCCACAAATGGTTGAATCAGCAGCGGGAAATGATAGAATATCTTCATTAGACGGATATAAAGGATATAATCAAATTCCCCTCGCAGAAGAAGATCAAGTGCATACAACATTTTTTTCTCCAAGAGGATTATATTGTTATACAAAGATTCCTTTTGGCTTACGAAATGCTGGTGCAACATACCAAATAATGGTGGAGAAGGTGTTCGCTAAGTGGATACATAAAACATTAGAAGTGTACGTGGATGATATGTTGATTAAAAGCAAAGAAGCTAAAAATCATGTACATGATCTGAAAGATATTTTCGATCAAATGCGATGATTTAACATCAAAGTGAACCCAGAAAAGTGTACTTTTGGAGTAGCTTCAGGGAAATTTTTGGGTTATATTGTATCAAAAGAAGGAATACAAGTTGATCCAGAAAAGGTGCAAGCAGTTCGCTATATGCCAACACCAGCGACAGTTAAAGATGTGCAAAAACTGAATGGACTCTTAGTCTCGCTATGAAGATTTATTTCGCGATCTTCAGAAAAGTGCAAATATTTTTTCGATATACTCAAGAAGGGAACAAAATTTAAATGGACATATGAGTGTGAAAAGGCTTTTCAAGGAATTAAAGAACAATTGATGAACATATCTATTTTACAAAAGGCTAAACCAGGAGAAGAACTATTGATCTATCTTGCGACAACCACATATGCGCTAAGTTCCGTATTACTGCGAGTAGATGCAGGGGTGGAGAAACCAATTTATTATATCAGCAAAACATTTAACTCAGCAGAGAGAAATTATTCAAAGATTGAGAAACTAATTCTAGCATTGGTACACGCAACTTTTAATCTTCAAATTTACTTCCAAGCGCATAAGGTCAAAGTGTTAACGAGAGTGCCAATTGAATCGGTGATGAAAAATTCAAAAAGATCAGGCAGAGTTGAGAGATGGAATGCACAAGTAGGACACTTTGATATTCAATATGAAATTCTATCCTCGCCAAAATCACAAGTTATCGCAGATTTATTAGCTGAATTTCCTTTAGAAGATGACGAAGCTGTAGAAGAAATGATGGATATAGAATAAGAACATGGAGATCGAAAAGAGCTATTAACAAAACCTGACAGATGGGAAATATTAGTGGATGGATCGTCAAATGGAGAAGGAAATAGGATTGGAGTTGTTTTCATTTCACCAGAAGGAGAAAAAACAGCTTTTTTGTTTCGATTAGAATTTGCATCCACTAATAATGAGACATAATATGAAGCTGTAATCCATGCATTAAAGTTTGCGATAGAAATGAAGTTGGAAAATGCTAGAATCACCAGCGATTCACAATTGGTTATTCGCCAGATAAAGGGAGAGTATACTACAAATGAACCATCTTTGAAGAAGTACAAAAAACTTGTTGAAGAATTGTCTACGAGAATTACAAAAATAAAATGGAGACACATATCAAGGAAAGATAATAGGCTTGCAGATGCTTTTGCTTTCATATCAAGTATGATGACGAACCCACTTGCGAGATGCATAAAATTCAAACACTTTTACAACTGGCAATAAACAAAGAGGAAGAAGAGGTAGATGTAATGATGGTAGAACCTGGCGAGGAAGAAATAGGGAATGATGCTACAGATTGGCAAGCAGATCTTCATGCTTATTTGGCGAGAGGAGAAATCCCCAGAAATCGATTAGAAGCACATAAATTGAAAAGTAGAGCAACCAATTATGAACTAAGAGATGGGTTATTATATCACAAATCTTTTAGTGGACCATCGCTAAGATTCCTGACGAGAGAAGAAGGACAAAAGGTGTTAAAAATGTTGCATAGTGGTGATGCTGGTAATCACAGCGGGGGTAGATCTTTAGCATATAAAACAAAGATGCAGGGTTATTATTGGCCATATATGCATGAGGATGCAAAGCAACTTTCAAGACGTTGTGAAGATTGTCAGCGATTTGGGAAGAAGATACATGCACCAGGAGCACCTTATCATCTTCGTCAAGCGTATGGCCATTTGGAAAATGGGGATTGGATATTGTGGGACCATTTGTGCCTGGTTCTGGACAAAGAATATATTTAATCATTGCTACAGATTATTTCACAAAATGGGGAGAAGTAAAAGCAGTACAGCACATCCGTGATAAGGACATTTTTACGTTCATATTTGAAAATATAATTTGCATATTTGGGATCCCAGCACAGTTGATGTCTGATAATGGAAAGCAATTTGAAGGGCAGAATATCGAATTGCTTCTTAATGCATTTAAGATAAAATATGGAAAATCAACTCTTTTATATCCACAAGCAAATGGTCAGGCTGAGGCAACTAATAAGACAATCGCAGACATCTTAAAAAATAAGTTATAAGGTTATCACAAATCATGGTGCGAGCAAGTGCATAATGCAATATGGGCATATAATACAACTAGACGAGAGGCAACTGGAATGTCACCTTTCTGTTTAACATATGGAGTTGAAGCTGTTCTACCAACAGAGGTTGCTATCCCAACAACAAAAAGAGAGGCGTGGGAGAAAAATCTAAGTGCTGACATGATTTTACATGAGTTAGATGAACTAGAAGAAAATAGAGAAAAAACTCTACAACATATGGAAAATTACCAGCGAAGATTAGCTCGCGAGTACAACAAACGGGTCAAGAAACGTCAATTCCAGCCTGGCGATCTAGTTTTGCGAGAAACACAAAAATATCAGCAAGAAAGTGGTGGAAAATTAGCGATAAAATGGGATGGACCATACATCATTAAAGAGATAATTGGAAATGGAGCATACAAATTAATGGATCCAGAGGGAAGAGATGTTGGGCAAAGACTTGATAAACCATGGAATAGATTGTTTCTGAAAAGGTATTATCAGTAGCAATTTCTGCGAGGTAAGAAATACAAATGTAAGATGAAACAATTAAAAAAAATATTCTTTTTCTATCACAATTTATGCGAGTATCATCGCAATAATAGCGAATAAAATTTCGCAGATATTAAAAGAATGGGACGAACCTTTATGGCGTGCACCCTAGTTCGCGAATAAAATTTCGTTAGAGGCAAATGTAAGACCTAATAGCGCGTCATATGAGGGGGTATCTCTTGACATGACTCAGCGATAAGGTTATACCGCTGCTGGAACCTGAGTCATGCAGATGTTGGGGTTAAAGAAAACCTATCCGGGAGAGAGATCTTGGATTTCCAGCTATATAAGGTTATACCCTGGTTGGACGACCGAGAGTCTATTCCAAGAAGTGCAGAGTATGACCAAGGCGCCGAGGTACACGGTTGATCCAAGGGTTCCCGGAGCGTACGAAACTCTCTTGCCATCCTTGGTAAGTCTTGGCTACAATGCACTTGGCCTGAAGAAAACCCCACTTAGGGTGAAGTCTTGTAACTATAAGCCATATAGGAATAAAGAACAAGAGGCTACGAAAACATCTGGTTGTTGGAAAATCTGGATGGGGGGATCTAGTCTTGTATGGATGATGTTCCCTCCTTGAAGGGGCAACCAGGGGGGAGATAAGGGCGGCACCCTCCATTAGGGAGCTGATAAGTGTCTTAAGACGGCAATGTCATGGGGCTTTATGATCGCAAGATCATTTAGGCCTGTCATATTGTCGCGTGACAAAAATTATACAAAGGCAAAAAGCATAAATATAAAATGTTAAGATGAGATCAATGGGTTTTTGCATGAAAATGTAAAGACGTCCTGCGATTTCATCGCAAGACGGCAATGTCACGAGGCTTTGTTCTTGAAAGGGAACTTAGGCTTGTCATATTGTCGCAAAGATTTTGATAAAATACAGATAATACAAGATCAATGGGTCAATACATGTAAATGTAAAGACGTCCTGCGATTTTGTTGTAACATGAAAAGTTGGCAAAATAAGACCTTTAACTAGGAAGGCAAAATAAGACCAACATATTAATATTAAACACTACCTATTTTTGCAGGAAAGATATGTTCATCGCAAGAAAGATAGCAAGTACTGTTCAGAATCTCTCAGAAATATTATTCAGAGTCTCTCAAGAAGATTATCTACAATCTCGCAGCACTATTCATCAGCTCGCAGCACTATTCATCGCAACACTATTCAGTCACTATTCACGTCACTATTTTAGAAATTCGCAGAAACAATCAGAAACTTGCAAACTCATTCAGCATTTTGCAAATTATTCCAGACTTTCGCAGGAAATTTGATTATTTCATAGAATATGATTATTTTATTGACAGAGGCAGAGGCAATTCGTTCATTTAACATTTTCTCAGAGATTCTTCCTTCATAGATAAAGAACAGAGGCAACTATGGATTACCAAGAAAACATTTTATGTTCTTTATCTACTCGTCAAGAATCATTTCCAAAATGGGCAAGAATTTTCACCAGAAATGAAGTAATAATTTCGCATGAACAGAGGCAATACTTATTATTTTCATTCAAGGACGGATGCTTCTTATATTTTGAGGATTGAGTACTTATTATATTTCTTCAAGGATACTTCGTAATTCGAATACTTCAAGACTTAATACTTCTTATTTACTTAGCAAAGAAATGAAACTTCACAAAAGAATAGAGGCAAGTACGTACTTTTCAAGTCTAGTATTCTTTCGCTCGTTCCTTCATCAACAAAGATCAAAGACTACTACAACAACAGATTTTTTTCTTAAAGATTACTTTTCAAGCAATATTCAAGAAAAAAGAGGCAAGATGTAGGACCAGAATATCGCCACAATTATATTCACGAGAGATTAACGACACTTCTGCGAGCGTCACCGAAAACTCTTCAACAACATTTCACGAGCGTCACAAAGTAATTCAGAGAATGACGTAATAAACAACGACAGCATAAAACATGAGAAAAATATGAAGATTTTGTAGTTAAAAAGAATGTTCGCGAGCACAAGGCGGGATCTCGCGAGAGCAAGGCATGAAATGAATATTTTATAGTTATAGAAGAGTCTCGTGAGCACGATAATAGATCTCGCGAGCACGATAGAAGATCTCGCGAGCACGATAACAGATCTTGCGAGCACGATAGCAGATCTCGCGAGCACGGTAGCAGATCTCGCGAGCACGATAGCAGAGCCATCAAGGAGCATAGCAAAAATCCTAAAAAATGGGAAAGATAGGTTGAACATGAGCTGTCACCCATTATGTAATTTCCTATAAATAGAGATCCAATAGATTGAGGAAAGGAGGATGTATTTTTTTAGAGTTGGGAAAGTCTTGAGGAGAGAGACAATTTTAGGAGAGAGAGAAATATTTTACAGAGAGATTTTTAGAGAGAGAAAATGTATTTTTCTTTATCATCTTCTTCCCCAAAACTAGATTTAGAACTCCATTAATGGAGATTATCAATGTAAAATCAAATGTAAATTATAACAATCATAGTGAAGAATCATGGATGTAGATCAAATTGATCGAACCATGTAAAAAATCTTGGTGTCTGTTTATAATTTTAGCAATTTTACTACCATTTTATATGTAGATTTAGGAATTAATATCAAGATATGATAAGAGGTGTGTTGTGGTAAATCCTGCAACTACAACGTATGTGAATTCTACCTAAAGAATAACTCAACGCCTTGCGCTAATAAAGTTCAATTCCTAGGAGCATTAAATTTCAGAGACGAGTCCGGTGAACCTTCATCCATCTCTAACACAAAAAAGTCAGCTGGAAATACAAGTTGATTAACCTGCACAAGAACATCCTCAACAATACCCATTGGGTAAACATTAGAGCGATCGGCTAATTGTAACACAATTCTAGCCTTTTTCAAAGGACCTAGATTAAGTGAATTATACATGGATGCCGGCATAACATTAATGGATGCACCTAAGTCTAACATTGCTTTGTTAAAAGTGGTGTTACCAATTGTGACGGGAATGTCAAAGCTACCGGGATCCTTGCATTTCAGTGGGAGTTTGTGTTGTAAGATTGCCGAAGCATTCTCCCCCACACTTAGCACTTCATTTCCTTTGATCCTTTGCTTATTTGTACACAAATACTTCAACACTTTTGCATACTTGGGAACTTTCTTGATAGCATCAATGAGTGGTATGTTCACATGAATCTTCTTAAGAACGTCTAAAATCTCCTTTTCTAGTTTCTCCTTCTTAGAACTTTCAAATCTGCGAGGAAAAGGTATAGGAGGAACATAAGTAGAAACCGGAGTTTTAGAGTTAGGAATAGGTACCTCGAGTGTTTGGGAAATTTCATCCCTCTTTTCCTCTAAAACCGACTCCTTTGGAGCTTCTTCTTCACCCACATCAGCAACTTCAGGTTGTATAAGTTGTGTACCACTTCTCAACGTAATAGCATTGACACCCTCTTTTGGGTTAATAGTTTGAGAAGGGAGTTTCCCACTATTTTTTGCCTTCAATTTGTTGATATCAATCGCCATGGAGCCCACTTGAGTCTGCAACTCCTTGATAGCACTCTTAGTTTCTTGTTGGCTTTCCTTGAACATGGTATAAATACCTTGCATCATTGTTTGTAACTTTGCATCGATATCGGAACCTTGGTTTTGAACCGGTTGTTGTGGTTGCTGAAATTGTTGCTGTTGCGGTTAAAATTATTGTTGTTGTGGTTGAAATTGTTGTTTTTGCGGTTGAAATCCACTCGGACGGTTGAAAGTAGGTTGTTCAACCGCACCTTGCTTGTTGGCATAGCTGAAATTTGGATAATCTCTCCATCCCGGATTGTAGGTGTTGGAGTAGGGATCCTACCGTCTTTGTTGATTTGGAAAAACTGCACTATCTTGCTCCAACTCTTCACCATACGAAGGTAATATAACCGCAACCATCTTTTGCATCATGTGCTCCATATTGTCCATCCTTTGATCACGGTGTGATGATGATGAATCACTAACTTCATGCACTCCCCTAACCATTGGTTCACTTCTTGTGTAGAATTGTTGTGAGTTTGTATCCATGCTTTCAATCAACTCGGCAGCTTGGGCCACCGTCTTGTTCACTAGTGCACCACCACCCACTGCATCAAGAAGATATCTATCACTCGATTGAAGACCTTCGTAGAAATATTGGATTATCATAGCGTCACTGAATTGGTGGTGTGGACAGCTTTCCACCAATCTATTGTATCGCTCCCAACATTCATACAATGATTCTCCCATATTTTGCTTTATCCCACATATCTCTTTGCGAATTTGAGTAGCCTTTGACGTAGGAACATACCTCTCTAGAAAGAGTTTCTTCAACCCGTTCCATGTAGTGACACTTCCAGATGGCAAACAATATAAGCAATCCTTAGCGCTCTCCACCATAGAAAATGGAAAAACTTTCAACATTGCACCATCGGCATCAATATCCGCTGGAAGCATGGCCTTGAAAATGGTATGAAACTCCATGAGATGCTTGTTTGGGTCTTCATTCACCATTCCATGGAACTTTGATAACTCTCTAAGCAACCCCGGCTTGATCTCGAAAGTTGAGTTTGTTTGGATACACCATTATTGTGCATCAGGCCTATGAGAAGCCAAGTCCTTGAGTGTATGATTTGCATCACCCATTGTTTTTTCTTCTTCAACTAGTGGTTCTTCTACAAATGGACCCTCTTGTTCTTCTTCTAGTTGTAACTCTTCTTCCACTTCTAATTCTTGCTCTTCCGTTATGTCTTGACTTGGTTGGAGTATTGTGCCTCTTCGAGTAGCAATTCTGCACCTTGGATAGTTCCAATCCTTAGAAGCCAGGGATTAGGTACCTGAAAACAATTCTTGCAAACAAGTAAGAAATAAGACAAGAAAACAAAAAGCAAGATAAAAGCAGAAATTATAAAAAGAAACTAAAAACTTAATAACAAGCCGTTTGCCTCCCCGGCAAGGGCGCCAAAATTTGGTCGGTTGTCAGCCGACTCAAAAATAATTCCACTTTCTTACTTAACTAAAATAAAGTAGTATTCGATAAGAAAGAGTTCGTATCCACAGAGAGGCTTTTGTTGTTACGCAAATTTCAGTTTCTTAGTAACCAATGGGGGGGTTTTGATTTTTCAAAGCAATAAAAACTAAATTGAAAGCAAAGTAATAATAAAAGTAATCATAAAGAGAAGATATTGGTCACATGATAGTTTCATTCACAAACATATATTTTCATCAATGACTAGAATTGAAATTTTAATATCTCATTTACTAAAAGTCATAGGATACCTTGATCGCAAGAATATCCCGCTAATTCCCTGATTTCATCACAACCACATTAAAAGATGCATATGCGAATTCTTCCTAGAAAGCAACCTAAAGTGTAAAAGAAAAATTAAGTTTAACTCCCTCAAAGAAATAAGTTCTAAGGAATAAGACTAATCAAGGCAATTAAAATGTGTAAAAGCACTAATTCGATTTAACCCAAGTTATGATTCATATGTGACTAGTAGGATATATCACTACAAGCACTACCCACAATTATGCTACTTAGAATCAGGGATAAATAACTTTTTCGTATTGAAAACCCTAATTTAGCTTTAGATATGAATGCAAATCGGATTGATTCCGGACTCAACCAAACAAACAATAAAATCATACAACAATATTAAAAATGAATCACAAGCAATAAAATATTGAGACAAAACTAATTCATTGATTCAAATATTATTTGTGAACTCTGCTTTATCCCATAACCAATAATAAATATTTAGTTACTCATAGTTTTTTTGGGTTCATCATATTCATATTCATAATCAATAATAAAAATGAAATGAAGAAGATGAAAAATAAACAAAAGCAAACCCTAGTCGCTGCTCTCCTCCAAAACTCCAGTAGAATAGAATAATCCCTCATCCCCAAGTTCTAGAAAACTTTTTCCTTTGTAGCCTTTTTCTCCAACTTCTCAAATTAGGTCTAGTATTCAAAGTCCATTAGATTGAAATCCACCAAGCCCACAAGTGAGAGAAACCCGTGTAGAAAATATGTCTCAAAATTGCTCGCCGGAAAACTGGGTTTTTGGACGGAATATGTCCGGAATACAGCACCGGAAAAGCATCTCAGGTGACCGGCAAAGTCCGCCCGGTCACTAGTCAACGGAAAGTAAGGATCGGGGAGTCAACTGAGTTAGCTCGGTCAAACTCAGACCTAGTCATGATGAATCAGAAATAGACTCAGTCTTGCCAGGCCATAAACTTGAGCTTGTTGTTGCACAATGATTGTGCTTCACTGCTTCTCAACTAGCCATGTTGGTGCATCATTAAGCTGTAACCATTCCATTACCACTAATGCTTGGAACCCAACACCCCCTTCACAGCTCTCCTGCTAACTCAGCTTCCTCCAACTACAATCAACACCACAATCCATCTTCAGTGCAAGGCACCAACTATGCCATTCTCCATCAGTGCAGCACCACATCAGCATATGCTCTATCTCTACATAATTGCACTCCATATTCAGCTGCACTAGCTCAGTCATTGCCATCATCAACTAAGCAACAACTCAGATCTCATTAGCTTTCCCTGCAATGTATGGTTGCTCCTCTTGAACTTGTTCTTGTTCTCCACATTCTTCCAGTCATAACTTTATTCTATGCTGCAGCTTCTCATTACCTCAGTTCGATCCAGTTTCTGCAGCACTAAGCCACAGCACCACCATGGACTTGACTGCAGCTGCTTCACTTGCACTGCGCATTAACTAAAACTCCCAGCTCATCCATTCTCTAGATTCTCTGCAACCTCCAAGCTTAGCAAAATCTGCACTCCAGCTACACAATAACAACTCATTCACGCCAGCCAGTTCAATTGCAATACCTTGCACCCTATAATAGTGGCAGCATCATCAGTTCACATCCATGCAATTCAGATCCATTTGGTCAACAATATCAATACTTCACATCTCTAATTCCAGCAACAGAACATCATGACTTAACTCCTTGATTTTCACCTCTATTCCTTCCATCCCGCAATACCTTGCACCTTCAAGAACCAGATGTGCCTGCAATTGCTTCAACTCCAGTTGAAATAACAATGTACCACTGTTTCACAGAGATCTATAATTCTCTCCCCTGCATTGCATAACATTCATACCACCTAATCCTGCAATTCAAACTCAAACCCCATCGAGTCAGGGCAAATTCTTCATTAAATTTCTTTCCTGAGTTGAACATCCTGCAACCCATATCTCACTGCCTTCTACAACTCATTCAGTATCACTAGGTCCCTAGCATATATCTAAATCTTGTAAACCACAGCGCCAACACATCCTCCTCATCTCAAGAACTCAAGCTACAATTCAACCAACCCCAGGAGATCAACCACCTGTGAACTTCTCAACCAAACCACCATCACCTGTAACACAACATAAACATCACATACTCCATCCTGCTTCTGCATTGCAACCTTCCATTACCAACAACATTGCATTATTCTCATTTCAGTCTCAGTTCTCAACACATAGTCCATTAAAGCAAGCCATTGAGCACCAAAATTGTCTCCTGAAACTTCATATTGTCACAAAAACACCCACAGAAACAAGCTACAGCTCAAGCCTGCAGCTCAATCACCACTTGACTTGGTTGAAAATTCATCTTGCTGCTTCAGTTCAACACACAAAAGCCTAGTCATTTCCACTATATTCCCCTTGAAATTCATCCCAAATTCAGCTTCAGATCTCCTCATTGATCCCTCTTCAAAATAAAACATCAGAACCATAACTCCAATTTGACCCTTATACCTTCTCTGTTCAACCATATACTCAGTAACATGAGCTTATTGATTGAATATATAAGATCCACCTTCTACAAACCCTGTATCAAACAATTTGCACAAACCCATCTGTTAATTCTTCATAAACTCTCAGGACCTCTTCTCAATTTAACACAGGAACCTCATCAATCTTCCAATGATCATACCCTAACTCTATGTTTCTCCATTTCAATATGAAGTTCTCATTCAATAAAAACCATGGGATAAATTCATAGCATATTCACCTCTTCCCTTCTTATCTTCCATTGAATTCGAAATTCCTTCATGAAGAGCCGCAGCCATTCTGTGTCTTGTTTTCAGGTAAACAATGATAAGATTAAAGATAATTTTCTCCGACTTTTAGGGTTGTGTAGGAATCAGGCTAGTCGATATATCCACCCTTGTGATGTGGATAAGGGATACCCAGATGATGAATTGCTTGTCAATTCTAGAGAACTAACATGCATATCCTCTTTCTTGCCAACCGTAGCTAGCTTCGCTCACCTGTGAACTGGCATTTTTGCTCATTTTCACTCCAAACGAACACTTTCTTCCTTTCTCGAGTTCCTCCACCAACAACAACCGTCTCTTACTTATCAAACCCACTTCATCTCTTTAGTTTCTATTCATCACTAAAGCAGTCGTGCTTTTCAGACAAAAATTGCATCACTAAAGTCGACATACTTTTCAGACAGAAATCAAGAAATATAAGCGAATAATGAGAAATAGTTCGTCCCCAATAGCACTTTCACCTTTTTTCCTTGTAAGCGACGTTTGCTCTTCTTTTGTTCAAAATGACTCCAAAGTACCTAAATACTCAAAAAAAATCATAAGATACATATTTTACAAGATAACTAGCTGAGAAAGCAAAAATAATAGATAAATAATAAGGTGTTTTGGACACCTATCAGTAAGAAGTGGAAGATATCTTCCCGCAAGGTACTATCTATCCATTATGAGAAATAAGAGTTTCAGTTGAGAAAGAAAATGCGTGAAGTGAAGAAAAAAATCTCCAAACTTGGCAGCGAAGAAATAAACTATTCTTGGAAGTTTTAATCGACCTGTGGTGTATATAAAGACTAGGGAGAAATCATAGAGGATCTGTCGAGAGTTAGGGGAGACAATAGAGGGATCTAGTATAAAGAAATCACACTGCATAGAGTTGCAGCAGCAGGAGGAAGAAGATAAAGCTGAAGAACATTTGACTATCAAAGTCAGTCGCGGAGAAGTGTAGTTTATCTACAGCAATAGAAACTTTCTTTTATTAGCAGTCTTATTTCTTCTGTAACTTTTGTAACAGTAAACCTGCAACGCTTATAAACGTTGCAGTGATCTGTTTTATTGATTTTCTTTGTATTTTCATCTTTAATACAACTTTGAGCAATGGATTCATATTTTGAGCATGTTTGCACCATGAAGAGCTAAACCCCATCACTGGGATAACGGAGGAAGCCTTATTTCACAATGATTGGTAACTATATTTGATTCCTTATGACTTTTTACATTGATTTAATTAATTTATGATTTTCACAAATTAGTTGTGATTTCGTTTGATGGTGTATGCTTAGACGTAAGAGATTTTGATACATCATGCTTGTGATTTACATCTAATCTTTTAGAAATCTACTTTTGGAAAAGTTTAGAGTCTATAAAAGAGCTAAAAAAAATTTG
Organism: Papaver bracteatum; assembly: GCA_023529315.1. Taxonomy (NCBI): domain Eukaryota; kingdom Viridiplantae; phylum Streptophyta; class Magnoliopsida; order Ranunculales; family Papaveraceae; genus Papaver; species Papaver bracteatum. The sequence goes on along the minus strand of JAJJWX010004910.1, from coordinate 545,681 downwards.
AGTCATTATTTGAACCAATTGATTGTGATTAATGGTAGAATCCTGAGTCCCAGTCCTCTCGATATTTGTGACATTTTTTGTATATATGTTTGTTATTAAGTCTTAAAATCAATCTCAACGAGTTCGAGTGAACGACATTCTTACTACCACTTTCTACAACAATTAAAACTACATCAGCACGTCTTTGTTATACCACTTCATATGACATGTTACTCCCCCTTAGTCTGTGCTTTCACTCTTTCGTTTAGATAAAACGTTTAAGCACCAATGTTCTTTTCCTTAGCGATACCAATCAATATAAAATCAATGCCAGTATCACTTGTTTACTCCATATATTTCTCCCCCTTTTTGTCACAAAAATGACAAAGAAAAGAAAAAATAAAGGACAACACGAAAAGAATCTTACAAATCTCAAAAGACTTGTAACCTGTAGACTTGAGCATGAGGGCTCCATACGCTAAATGCAATCGACGATGCCTGCGACAGCGAGTTAGGATTTTATTTTGTAGATTTAGATTTTCTCGGGACTAGCAAATAATAAGTTTGGGGGTATTTGATAGACGCATTTATTTGTCTATTTTGATCTCAATTTTCTATATTGTTAGTACCCATTTTTGTACTTATTTTGGTATTTTATGTCCTTGTAGGTGTTTTTGGAGAAATGCACTTGTGCGGAGAAATTAGCTCGAAAAGTTGTATTTGGAGTCCCAGGAAGGAGTTACTGAAAGGACCCTAAAAGTATGTCGGAGACGCCCCAGAAAAATACTATTTACACCCAAGGATAAGTGCTACAGGGATACCAGTTTTAGCTAAGGGGCACTATACTTCTAAGGGGATTCCATCTATTATCAGCACCCCTGCTCTGGTTAGGGGGTAACCCATCTTCAACAATTCAAATTCCAGGTTTTGGTGGGAAAATTGTCTCATTGAAGAACCGATTAGGGTTCGGATTTTGGAAGGGTTTTAACGAGATTTAATCACAAATTTCAATTGTGTTGGGCCTGTTTTGAATAAACAGGGATTGTATGTCCGTTAGATTCTCAAAAGTTGGGCTGGATAATTGTTACTCGACAAAACAGGAAGCAATTTATTCTCGGGATACTTGTGAACTTGGTGGATCGAGTTTGGGTGAGTTTTAGTCGGAGTTCTACTTGGATTTGGTTTGGGACTGACCTGGCACGAAGAAACAGGGATGGTATAGGATTTAAATACTTAGAAAAACAAGTTTCCATGCATATCTCGGGGAATCAGGGATCATGATATTCTCGGACATTTTGGATATGAAATAGGGTACGTGAGTATATATTGGAATTGGTCGCGGAAATATGGCAATATATCATGTAAGAAGTAGAAGATATCTTCCCGCAAGGTACTATCTATCCATTATGAGAAATAAGAGTTTCAGTTGAGAAAGAAAACGCGTGAAATGAAGAAAAAATCTCCGGACTTGGCAGCGAAGAAATAATCTATTCTTGGAAGTTTTAATCGGCATGTGGTGTATATAAAGACTGGGGAGAAGTCATAGAGGATCTGTCGAGAGTTTGGGGAGACAATAGAGGGATCTGGTACGAATAAATCATGCTGCATAGAGTTGCAGCAGCAGGACGAAGAAGATAAAGCTGAAGAACATTTAACGATCAAATTTAGTCACGGAGAAGTGTAGTTTATCTACAGCAATAGAAACTGTCGTTTCTTAGCAGTCTTATTTCTTCTGTAACTTTTGTAACAGTTAAACTGCAACGCTTATAAATGTTGCAGTTGATCTGTTTTATTGATTTTCTTTGTATCTTCATCTTTAATACAACTTTGAGCAATGGATTCATATTTTGAGCATGTTTGCACCATGAAGAGATAAACCCCGTCACTGGGATGACGGAGGAAGCCTTATTTCACAATGATTGGTAACTATATTTGATTCCTTATGACTTTTTGCATTGATTTAATTAATTTATGATTTTCACAAATTAGTTGTGATTTCGTTTGATGGTGTATGCTTAGACGTAAGAGCTTTAGATACATCATGCTTGTGATTTACATCTAATCTTTTAGAAATCTACTTTTGGGAAAGTTCAGAGTCTACAAAAGAGCTAAAAAAAAATGAGTCATTATTTGAACCAATTGATTGTGATTAATGGTAGAATCCTGAGTCCCAATCCTCTCGATATTTGTGACAATTAAAACTACATCAATTTTTGGCGCCACTGACGCGGACTTGTTTTTAGGTTAGGTTTTAGATTATTATTTTTTTTTCTTTTAAGTTTATTTTGTTCTTATTTTGTTTCTTTTATTAGATTTTACTCTGGGTATTTTGTTTTTGGTGTGCAGGTTTTGCTGGAAGCTAAAGGTGGAAAGTTAGACTTGCCTAAAAAAGCAGAAAATCCCAAACTTTTTTATTTATTTATTTTTGTTAGCTTTTATTTTTGGAACTTTTATTTTTGTTTGTTTATTTGTATATATTTGTTAATATTTAAAAAAAAAAACACAAACACTAAAGCACACGTGCACTTCATATTGCGTCTGGCACCGATTAGTAGGATTGGTATTATAATAGCCATTACAGTGAATACCCAATTGATTTTCAAAGCATACATTATCCTTATTATGACTATAATGTGAATAGTGGTTGGGAACACCCTTTTGAAGGATATGGGTCATACCATGGTGAGCCCAATTACTATCCACATGCATACCGGTCATACGAGCAAGATTCTTATACTTCTCCTCGACTAGAAGAGGCACGTAGGATAATTGAGTCTACACGTAAGTTACTTGAGTCGACAAATAAGTTAGCTGAGACAAATATCTTAGTTATGGACGAAAGAACTGTAACAATGAGTGAACCTTCTTTAGAAGATATCCGCAAGAGGTTAAAAGAAAACTTAGATCCAACATTAAGAGAACTTTCTTTGGAACAGACCCTTGAGAGGTTAGCTGAGTCAACACGTAGACTTGAGTTAGAGGCACAAGAAAGAATTGCTCGAAATAATCTTAATTTCCTATATAGTGTTTCCAATAATACCCTTGAAAATGAGGATAGTTATTTGCATAATCAAGATGATGAGGATATAATTGGTAACACTACTTTAGATGAGGTTCAACCATTTTCATGTTATTATAATGATGATTATGATGAGGATAGTGTTGATGAAGAATCTAACATTAGTGATAAGGAATTTGTTACTTCAAATGAACTTTATGATGATAATGTTATTTTCGTTTCAAATCCCGATAATTTTAATGATTATTCACCTATTGAAAAGGACGAGGATTTGTTTAAAGATAACACTTCCTTAGATGATGTAGTATTTCCTTTTGATTACGAAGCCCATGATGGTTTATAGGAACGAGTATATTTTGAGTATAGCGATCTAGAAACAATATACTTAGAAAAAGAAAATGAACTCGTAGATATAAGTGAGGATGAACCTGACTTAGAAGAATCAATTGACTATTTTCAGGAATCTGATAACCTTGAAATTAGGGAAGTTGTGACTAGTCTTTCTAGAGACACTAAAAACTCTAAGTTTGGGGGTGATTATCATTCTATGTATGTTTTAACTCTTAGAAAAGTCCCTCACCTGGGACTTGACATATGCACCTCAACCATTTTATAAGATTATCTTCAGACACGTTTTCCCGAACCTAGTGATGTCCATAAGAAAGTTCAGTTGCTAGAAACCCATCCTATGGTTGATATGGTTAGCCCAGGCTATGATACCCAGATTGATTTCGTTTTCCCACCAAATATTTTTCAACCAGTGGGAATGTTTGAATTCCAAATGTGTCAGTTATTAAGTTCTGAGACTAAACCTAATTATTTTAGGAAAATAGAAACGACACATTTGATTAAGAATGACCATCATTGACTTAGAGGATCCTCAATTATTCAGGTTATTATTATGTGCTTTTAAATTTTTCCAGACCTTAGAACCTGATATTTCGGATCTTACTTATGAGGAGGTGCAGCCCAAGAAAATATTTTATTTAGACCCCTTTATAGAACCTGAACCTGAACCACAACTAGATGTAGTTGTCTTAAACATGAAACTAGGTAAGGGTGTGCTATGTTTATTCCTGGTTTGTTGCAGTTTCCTTTTATCCGTGTTAACACTTTTTGATGCAGATGATCGACAATTGTTCCGACTATTACTATATGATTCAAGGTGATTAATTCTTTATTATGTCTGGCTGAAGACAATAAACTTAGCAGTTCTTGGGAGGTAACCCATGCTCTTGCAACATGGTAATATCTTTCCTTAACTCTTTTGCTTCAAATGGTAACAGTTTCTCCTCGTTCATGCTTTTAATTTTATCTTTAGAACATTAAGGACAATGTTAGATTTAAGTTTGGGGGTATGGGGGAAACTTTTTGTTAGTTGCAATAAATAAACTCCAGAGCCTATAAATTTATGTTTATCAAGGATGACACTAACCAATATAAGTGGATGGAAGCATTTTGGTTGTAGGAGTTGAGGAACCAATCTGAGTAGATGGAAACATCTATAAGAGTCTATTCATAAAAGCACAGAGCTCGGGTGTTAGAAATAACATGGTAGTTTCGCCATATCTCGTTGAATCCTTTTCACTTCTGTTTTTATTTTGTTTTCTTTTTAAAATATGTTTCTCTAAGTGATTAGGTGGGGCTCACGAATTAAGTTGTTACCACTGCTAGGGTGAAATAGAGTGATTGAGTTACTAAAAAAAACATAATTGGATAGCAATATGTGTGTGTTCTCCCTGTCTCCGTCGCCTAAACAAGCATGGAACGCAAGATCCACGGGAATTACCATGTAGTTTGCTGACAAGAATCATGCGCTTGGATCCGCAAGATCTAATCATGTTGTTAAAAAATTGTTAATGTTCAGTGAATAAATCGACCGCTGGTTCCCTTGTATATGCCAGACGAGTTGATCTAGAATTAGGATTATCGACCACTGGTTCCCTTGTATATGCCAGTTGTGTTGATATTAGTCAGACCAGTATCTCATTCTATTAGGATAGGTTTATTTTGGCAGTGGCCTTCAGACAGATATGAGAAACACCGTTCACCTTAGTTAACATCAAAACCATCTACGTTTTTCTCTATATCCATCTCTTAATCTATCCATGTGATTTGTTGACTTCGGATATTGATGTCCATAGTGCGATTATCTGAGTAAAGCTTTGTCACTTATATATGAATTTTAGTATTCTTGAGTGCAAACTCGTGTACAACAATTGGAATTTCGCATCAGGGTACTTCCTCTTGTAGTTAATAAGTATGCCAACCAAGGAGATTCTTTAGTTCCTTCCAAGGTTCTTCCTAGATAGCTAGGGTCTGGAGAAAAGGTTTTGTGGGTATATATCTTGTAAGCCCTCCCGAGACTATAACTCGGCCACTAGGGCCACCTAGAGGTTTAAAGGCTTATTGCATACGCTAAATGCAATCGACGATGCCTGCGACAGCGAGTTAGGATTTTATTTTGTAGATTTAGATTTGCTCGGGACTAGCAAATAATAAGTTTGGGGGTATTTGATAGACGCATTTATTTGTCTATTTTGATCTCGATTTTCTATATTGTTAGTACCCATTTTTGTACTTATTTTGGTATTTTATGTCCTTGTAGGTGTTTTTGGAGAAATGCACTTGTGCGGAGAAATTAGCTCGAAAAGTGGTATTTGGAGTCCCATGAAGGAGTTACTGAAAGGACCCTAAAAGTATGTCGGAGACGCCCTAGAAAAATACTATTTACACCCAAGGATAAGTGCTACAGGGACCCTAGTTTTATCTAAGGGGAACTCTACTTCTAAGGGGATTCCATCTACTATCAGCACCCCTACTCTGGTTTGGGGTAACCCATCTTCAACAATTCAAATTCCAAGTTTTGGTGGGAAAATTGTCTCATTGAATAACCGATTAGGGTTCGGATTTTGGAAGGGTTTTAACGAGATTTAATCACAAATTTCAATTGTGTTGGGCCTGTTTTGAATAAACATGGATTGTATGTCCGTTAGATTCTCAAAAGTTGGGCTGGATAATTGTTACTCGACAAAACAGGAAGTAATTTATTCTCGGGATACTTGTGAACTTGGTGGATCGAGTTTGGGTGAGTTTTAGTCGGAGTTCTACTCGGATTTGGTTTGGTACTAACCTGGAACGAAGAAACAGGGATGGTATAGGATTTAAATACGCAGAAAAACAAGTTTCCATGCATATCTCGGGGAATCAGGGATCATGATATTCTCGGACATTTTGGATATGAAATAGGGTACGTGAGTATATATTGGAATTAGTCGCGGAAATATGGCAATATATCATGTAAGAAGTGGAAGATATCTTCCCGCAAGGTACTATCTATCCATTATGAGAAATAAGAGTTTCAGTTGAGAAAGAAAACGCGTGAAATGAAGAAAAAATCTCCGGACTTGGCAGCGAAGAAATAAACTATTCTTGGAAGTTTTAATCAGCATGTGGTGTATATAAAGACTGGGGAGAAGTCATAGAGGATCTGTCGAGAGTTTGGGGAGACAATAGAGGGCTCTGGTACGAATAAATTATGCTGCATAGAGTTGCAGCAGCAGGACGAAGAAGATAAAGCTGAAGAACATTTAACGATCAAAGTCAGTCACGGAGAAGTGTAGTTTATCTACAGCAATAGAAACTGTCGTTTCTTAGCAGTCTTATTTCTTCTGTAACTTTTGTAACAGTCAACCTGCAACGCTTATAAAAGTTGCAGTTGATCTGTTTTATTGATTTTCTTTGTATTTTCATCTTTAATACAACTTTGAGCAATGGATTCATATTTTGAGCATGTTTGCACCATGAGGAGCTAAACCCCATCACTGGGATGACGGAGGAAGCCTTATTTCACAATGATTGTTACTATATTTGATTCCTTATGACTTTTTGCATTGATTTAATTAATTTATGATTTTCACAAATTAGTTGTGATTTCATTTGATGGTGTATGCTTAGACGTAAGAGATTTTGATACATCATGCTTGTGATTTACATCTAATCTTTTAGAAATCTACTTTTGGCAAAGTTTAGAGTCTACAAAAGAGCTAAAATTATTTTGATTCATTATTTGAACCAATTGATTGTGATTAATGGTAGAATCCTGAGTCCCATTCCTCTCGATATTTGTGACATTTTTTGTATATATGTTTGTTATTAAGTCTTAAAATCAATCTCAACAAGTTCGAGTGAACGACATTCTTACTACCACTTTCTACAACAATTAAAACTACATCAGCAAGTCTTTGTTATACCAATTCATATGACATGTTACTCCCCCTTAGTCTGTGCTTTCACTCTTTCGTTTAGATAAAATGTTTAATCACCAATGTTCTTTTCCTTAGCGATACCAATCAATATAAAATCAATGCCAGTATCACTTGTTTACCCCATATATTTCTCCCCCTTTTTGTCACAAAAATGACAAAGAAAAGAAAAAATAAAGGACAACACGAAAAGAATATTACAAATCTCAAAAGACTTGTAACCTGTAGACTTGGGCATGAGGGTTCCACACATCATGTTCTGATAACCAATATCAAAAACTGAAAATACAAGTAATTTTATTTTGATATATTACCAAGGAAACAATTGTCCGAAACAATTTTTCCAATTTAGTTTAGCAAAACAAAAATCAACTAAGCACCTTAGTCCCTTTGCTAAACCTATTGTTCAAAAACAACTGCTTAATTCGATAAGACCAAAATAAAGATTACCCTATTTTTCTCACCAGGTTCTAATTATCCATAAACTTAGACATTTCAATTTTAAAAAAGTTAAATACTAGGTTAGTTAACTAGCATTTCTTGTTGAGGTATTCGATTAGACTTGAATAACCGAAACCTCACTTCGATAAGTCTAACTAAGATCGGAATTAACTTAGTTTCTCTTATCCGGAATCGAATTGGACTAAACAACTCATTACGTACACCTTTTATTTCGCTAAGCCATAAATAATTCATACAAACCAACATAAATCAACTTGCATAATTATTCACATCAAATAGAGCAATTGAAACAACATAGACATTAAAAGCACCGCAATTGCACCAAAATTTTGTAAGGCTAAACAATTGATATCACACAATAAAGCAAGATAACAATAGTTTTTCTTAACTTGAACCAATTGAAACAAACACATCCACACACACATCATGGAATAAAACATCAATTGAACCAAAATTTTATAAAGCAAAAGCAATAAATATATATAATATAAACTCAGTGTTTTCTTAAACAGGAAAACAATTAACTAACAAGATTGTTACCACAAATTTCGCATCCAATTATCTAATACGTTTGCATCTTCGTCCAGGGAGAATTGATATCGAAATATCATCATGTTGTCATCCTTATTCCAAAACAAAAGAATAACAACAACCCTCAACCTTTACCAGAGAAAGGTTGAAAACCGGTTTTAACAATTGCAAGCAAGAGTTGAAAACCGTCGAAACACATATGCTTTTATGCTAAACCAAAACCGATTCAACATATTATGACTTTTTCACATATTGTTTCTACCAGAACCCCTCATGATCCTTTGATAAAGCATACCAACATGGGATAGAACTTAATCCTACTAAATCAAAAAGTCACCCAAACCACAAGGGTTCACAATATATGAGATCGAATATTAAGGTAGTAAAACTGTAGTTGCAGGAAATCCTACACTACACCCTTGTTGAGAATCTACAATAATCAACCCAAATTTGAAGATTAAGAACGACACTTTATTATATGATTCTCAGAAACGTTTACAAGAAATTTAAGAACTCAAGAATACAACTTTTCTCTTGTAGTTTCTCTCTCCTCAAGACTTTCTCAACTCTCAAAAATACATCATCCCTCTCTGAATCTATTAGAATCCTTTATATAGGAAATTACATAGTGGAAGACAGCTAAGTTTTCCTCTTATTTCGGATTTACTCTGCGATCTCATCGCGGTAATTATAATGTTCATTCTCGCAAGCTTTTTAACCATCGCGGGACAAACATGCTTTTCTCATGTTTTCTTCAATCGTCAGCTATTATGTCACTCTTTTGACTGCTTTTGTGACACTCAGAAAGTGTTGTTGAAAAGCTTGCGGTGATGCTCGTTGGGAAGTGTTGTTAATCTCGCAGGGAAGTATTGTAGCGATATTATGGTCCTACATCTTGCCTCTTCTCATGTCTTTTCTGCGAAGAAGAGAAGATCATTAGAACTTTTAGAATGCCACAACTACTTATCTTTTCAGATCTCTCTATTCTGACACGTTTTTGTATCCTTCGCCAGCTATTTTCACGTATTCTCTCTTCTAATAAATTTTTGACACGTCCTCTCTAACCGCTGCGATCTGACCGCTCATGTCTTTTCTTTGCGTTTATTGCATTCATCTTCTTCGAGAAATCTCTTCTTCTATAAATACTCCTTTCATTCTTTCTTTTCCCCTTTTACCTTTTTCTTCTTTCTCTCCGTAACTTCTCTGCAATCTTACTGTTCTTCCGTAAATTGCGCATCTGTTATCGCTGTGATTTCTTTCTTATTTTTCAACCTTTTTCTTCATTCCCATACTTTAAAAATGGTTACTGCTGGTGCTAAAAATTTGGCTGCTTTTGGTGAGATGCGAGAAAAACTCAAAAGTAAAGGTTTTACTTTGTCTATAATTTTAGATCAAAGCCCTAAATCCGAGCTTTCCATCAAATTATTTTCTGATCATCAATGTTCTCGCGAGAAAATTATAGTATCGCTAGGTCAGCTTGAAGATGGTCTTCCCATTCCTATCTATGACCCGGATCTTCCCTTATTCTATGAAATAATTTCTCATGAGAAATTCTCGCGAGCAGTATACCAATTGGGTGGAGATTGTATTCGATTACTACTTGAATATGCTTCTCGCGGTGCCAATATAGGATCTCGCTACCCTGGTACTGCGAAGAATCCTCAATTCAAAGATGTTCTAATTATTCCCGCGATGTATACCGTGGATAATTTTTTCACCAACTACGAAATAATCCCCATGAAGAGAGATCGCACTTACTGGGGTGTCCGCTTGCAAAATAAACATAAGATTGCTACTGATAAATCTCTTATGTTAGATATTGATTGGCATACAAATAAAAATCAAGGTCCTCGCCATTCTAGCGATGAAAAGTGGTTTATTTTTTCTCTAATTTTAGAGGGTCCGTATATTTCTGGCACTCATGCTTTTCCTGCAAATCTCATGAAATACCAACCATGGGTGTTCTATTGGCCTGAGGAAGATAAAGAAGTATGTTCTCCTTAGTTCTTTGCATAACAAGTTATTTTTATTATTTTCCTTGATTTTTGTATCTTTAAGCTCTCGCTGATTATGCCTTTTTATTAGATTGAGAGATTGAAGACCAACTATGAGAAGTTTAGGAAGCCTTCTAATCGTTCAGCTCTTCAATTACTCACAGATAAAGTAAGAAATATTTCTTTATAAATATTAACAATATATTGTTGCCCCTATTTCTTATCTTTATCTGTGCTCGCAGGTAATCGAAGAATTAGAACCAATGGAACCAAAAACCAAGGTGAAATATTCAAATGATCGCAAGGAAAAATCTAATGCTCCTCCCAAAGGGAAGCCTACTGTTCCTTGCAGTGAAGAATCTGATGATCCTCCCTTTAAGAGAAGAAAAACCCAACTATCTTCTTCTTCAACTCCTCAACCCATTCCAGAAAATTTAAATGTTGATTTTGATAAGGACAACAATGATGATGATAATGACATTCCTTTCATGAAAGATTCTTCCTCTTCTGAGTCTTCGATGGCTCAATTATCCAAGATTTTTGGCAATATTACTCATGGTATCGCTAATAATTATGGAGATGAAATTCTTAATAAGACATCCCAGGCTCTCGCCAAAGTCTGCGATGCTCCCATATTGGTAGATAATGATTCTCTCCAAGGAATCTCAAGATTGCTGACTCCCAATCTCTTAAATTCTCTTGGTACCCTGGTATGTTTTCATTTCTTCAACCTATTTATGTATTTATTCCATTGCCAAGTCTTAACTTATATTATTCTCTCGCAGGTTGGAAGAGCTTCCTTTGATGTTGCCTCTGATTTAGATAAAAGGCGTGCATTTTCTCAACAGAAGAATGTTGTTCTTCGCCAAAATAATGAAGAACTAAAATTGGAATTCACTAATCTTTGCGAGAAGAATGAACAAATGGAAGCTGAACTTGCTGGTCTTCGCGAGAAGAATAAAGAACTTGAGAATAATCTTTCTCAACAATCACTCAAAGTATCCAATCTTGATACTGTTGACAAACAACTCTTAGGTATGATAACCTTCTTCTTTTCCTTCATAATTTTATGTTTCACTATTCTTTATTACTTGATTTATCATTCTCGCAGACATTTATGGTCTCACTGATGAGGCTTTAACCATTCGCTCTTTTCCTGAACCAATAGACAATGATACTCTTCTAGAACTTCTTAATAATTCTTTAAATAACCCTTGTAATATTAATTCCCTTTCCATAGATGAACTCAGATCTAAGTTCCGCCTCTTAGAAATTGACTACAGATCTTGTTTAGGTATAACTCACAGACTCAAACAACTTTATCATAATTCCAAAGTTGAGATTATAACTTTAAAGGCCAAGAACAAAGATCTCTCAAAAGACAAAGACCGTATATTTAGACAAGGAGCTGAAACCTTAGCAAATTTCCATAAGACCATTCTTGAAGTTCAAATTGAAAGGGATGGGCTTATCCGCGAGAAGGAAGGTTTTATTGAAAGAGAAAATCAAATTCGTACCCGTCTTCTTATAAATAATGATGTGGAGTTTGCTTGGGCTGCGAAAGTTCTTGACAATGCCAGAACTAATTTAGGTGTAGATGTCAGTCTTCACGTTGAACAAGCATCTTTAATTAAAGACATGATTTCAGAAAGAGAAGGTTGTTAGTCATCCTTCCTTATTAATTTCTTGTTTGTATTGTTCTTCCTTGCAAAATTTTCAACTTGTTGTTATATACTTGCAGAAGCAGAAAAGAGATATTCTGAAAGGATTGGAGAACTTGAAGCTGAAAAGAATCAACTCGCGAATAGTCTTACTGCTCGCAATGAGAAGTATTCACGATTGAAAGAACAATTTAAAGTTACTACTATGAATTTTAATAGCTCTCTTGTTGTTGTTCGCAATAATTCCGTTAAATTGGTTTGTGATGATCATGATATTCCTTACTCTACGTACCCTGATCTTGCAAAGGAGATTCCAGCAAAAACTCTAAATCTTGTTATTTCTGATAGTGAGACTGAGGATTCTGGCGAAGATGAAGGTAATGATGATAATGATAAAGAAAAATCTGGCGAGGAAGAGAAATCTAATGAAGATAGAGATAATAATGATAATAACGAAGAAGAGAAATCTGGTAATGAGGAGCAATCTGAAGAAGAAGAGAAATCTGATAAAGGTGGTGATGGATCTACTTAGTTATGTTTCTTCTCTTTATCTTCCTTGTAAATTTTGTATACTTATTTCCTTCTTCTTGTAATATTGATGCACTTTTTTCCCACCTGTTACGAGTTTCTTTTGTATGAATCAGAAAATAATTATTTTTCTGCAAATTAATCAATCAATATAATTACTACCCTTTAATTATCTGTATAAATGTATCATAATATCTATGCTATTTTATCTTATGATGGATGAATAATAATTTCATCATTCTATGCATTCCCATACTTGCCTCTATTATTCATCTGCAATATGAAAAAATTGAGTAGAGATTAGATATTAATTGTAAATCAAATTAAATATGCCTCAATATCGACGATGTTATCGCTAGCAACAATTGCATAACTTTATGATCTATGCGTAAAATCGCAAATCTCATAAATTCTGCGAGCATTATCGCAATAATCTTATGGTCTTATTATTCCTTCCTAATTAAAGGTCTTATTTTGCCTTTTTTTTTTCTTTCTGCGAAAAAATCGCAGGACGTCTTTACATTTGCGTGTATTGACCCATTGATCTTGTCTTATCCATATTTTTTCAACATCTCTGCGACAATATGATAAGTATAAACTCGCTTGCAAGAAAAAAACCTTATGACATTGCCGTCTTGAGATGAAATCGCAGGACGTCTTTACACTTTCATGTAAAAACCCATTGATCTCATCTTAACTTTTCTCTTTTGGCTTGTTGCCTCTGTATAATTTTCGTCATGTGACAATATGACAAGCCTAAATGTTCTTGCGATCATAAAGCCCCATGACATTGCTGTCTTTAGACACTTATCAGCTCCCTAATGGAGGGTGCCGCCCTTATCTTCCTCCTGGTTTCCCCTTCAAGGAGGGCACATCATCCATACAAGACTAGCTCCTCCTATCCATATTTGCCAACAACCAGTTGTTTTCGCAGCCTCTTGTCCTTTATGCCTATATGGCTTATAGTTACAAGACTGCACCCTAAGTGGGGTTTTCTTTGGGCCGAGTGCATCATAAACAAGACTTGCCAAGGATGGCCATGGTAGTTTCGTACGCCCCGGGCACCCTTGACTCAACCGTGTACCTCGGCGCCTTGGTCATACTCTGCACTCCTTAGAAGAGATTCTTAGTCGTCCAACCAGGGTATAACCTTATATAGATGGAAATCCAAGATCTCTCTCCTGGATAGGTTTTCTTTAACCCCAACATCTACATGACTCAGGTTCCAGCAGCGGTATAACCTTATCCCTGAGTCATGTAAAGAGATACCCCCTTATATGACGCACTATTAGGTCTTACATTTGCCTCTTGCAAAATTGTATCCGCGAACTAGGGTGTACGCTATAAAGTTTCATCCCATTTTATTAATCTTTGCGAAATTTTATTCGCGCTTCTCGCGAGTATTGTAACTGTAGGATCATAATATTGTCACAACAATATTCCTGAGAAATAAAAGATTGTTCTGCGATATATCGATAATAAACGAATTACTCTGTGACACATCAGTAATATTCTGCGACACATCTAAATATGACTTAAACAATGACGTAATGACAGAAACACGAAGAAAGTGTGACATGTTTGCGATATATCAATAAAACATGCGAAAGATAAAGGCGGTGCCAGCTGCGATTTATCGCAAGAACTCAGATCCGAAATTGAATGGAATCTTAACTGTAAATGAGCTATCATGAGCTGTAATCCACTATGTAAATACCTATATAAAGAAGATGAGTAGTTCCAGAGAATAGGATGAATTTTTGAGTGTTAGGAAAGTTTTTAGGAGAGAGAAAATCTTGGTTACGTGTTTTGTGTTCTTGATTTCTGTAATTCCATAAGATCATATTAAAGAAAAAGTGTTCTTAATCTTCAAGTTATGTCATAAATATTGATAGATTCTTGAATAGGGTGTAGTGTGGGAATTCCTGCAACTACATTTTGGCGCCCATAAAAAAGGGAAAATCAAGCTTGAGAAATTTCAAATTACAGTTTGAAGATTTGAAGAAATTATTAGAATTGAAGAGAAATGGTTAGAAGGAGGAGAAGTACATCGGAACCACCAACCACGGTGAGAAGAAGTAAAAGAATTGCAGGGGAAGGAACAGGTGAATTGGAAGGATCTTTAAGGAACAGATCAGGAAGAAGTAGAATGAGAAATGGAGCAGAAAATTCAATCCAACCACCAAATCAACAAATACGAGCACAAGATAGAAATATGGATCATGATAGAGTAAGTGTGCATACGTGGAGGTCGGATTCGATAGAAGAGGCGGAAAGTCAAGAAGAGGAAAGAAATCAAGAAATAGAGGGAGGATTAATTCATGAAGGACGTGAAGTGGAAGATGATTTGAGACAAAGGATACAGGAAGAAAGAAGATTAGAGATAGAAGAACGTGCTAATCTTACAAGGCAAAATCATGAATTAAGAATGGAAAATTTGAGGTTACAAAACAAAAGATCAAGAAGCATCATGAGATCAAATTCAAGATCATATAGAGAAGAATCAAGGCAAAATCTTCCTATACAAAATATTGAGGAAAATTTGATAAATGATCATTATGCTCCACGCGATGAAACTTTAGACATTAGACATAATCAGATAGAAGGAGAAAATCAAAAAGAGAGAAGGAGAATGTTACATGATGAAGAGATTCGAAGAAATCGCAGGATTATCGAAGATGATATTGAGAGACATTATATTGAGCAAGTAGGTTTAGCAAGAGAAAGAGAGAGATTGCGAGCAGAAGTAAAAGAGCAAGAAATTCAAGCAGCGTTGCGTCAGAATAATCATGACAATCGAGAAAGAAAACGTGCGCAAAATCGTAATAATGATAATCTCAATGAGGAATATGAGAGAATTCGCAGAGACATAGAAAGGCAACGAAGAGAAACAGTAAGGGATGAGGAAATTCATGGAGAAGAGAATGAAAGACAAATTAACTTGCAAGAAGAAGAAAGTCGCAGAAGAAGGCAAAACCAAGATGTTGAGGAAGAAGCGAGAAATATCGCAAGACGAGAAAGGCATGAACGCAGACGAAGAGAAGCTGCGTTGAAAAGACCAATTGAGCAAAATTCTGATAGGAATGAACAAATCTTGCGAGAATTGGCAGAAATGAGAGGAATGATAAATAACAGAAGAGAAGGAGGAAGAAGACAACTTGATGAGGCAATCGAAGAGGCTGCGAAAAATCCATTTACTCAAGAGGTACAATTAGGAGGGATACCTCCAAAATGTAATTTACCGGTGTTGACCAGTATATTTGATGGAACTACGTGTGTTGTCCAACATATCAAAGCTTATATTCGATGTATGCTACAATGGGAGAACCATGATGTCGTTTTGTGCAAATATTTTGCGTCAAGTTTAACTGGCGAAGCATTGAAGTGGTTCGAAAGTCTTCCCAAGAATACAATAACTTCATTTATGCACTTGCAAACCACTTTCTTAGGAGACTACATCAGCAATAATTCTGCGCGACCTGGAATTGAAGATGTGTTTGGATTAAAACAGAGAGTTGGTGAGAGTTTGAAGCACTTAACCATAAGGTGGAGGACAATGTGTAGTGAAATGGCAGGAAGAGTAGATGAAAGATATCTCATTTTGTCCTTCATAAATGCTATGTTTGCGACAAATCTATTATACATCCAGGTCTTCAGAGTCAAAAACACAATCACTATGACAGAGTTGCGAGAATTTCAAGAGGAATATATTGCTTTAGAGGAAAAACAAAATGAAATGGAATCTTATCCAACTCTTGTAGGCACAAGTTTAGCCGCAGCAAATGGAAGTTTGTTACCAAGGATGATTAATACAGTAGCAAGTACTTCCCAAAATCCGCGAGAGAAAATGGAGACTGATAATCAACTTAAGATAGTAGCAATGGGGAGTAGAGATCAAGAGGAATTAGAAAAAGAGAGAAATTTTTATAATCGCAATAACAATAATAAGGTCCCACGGTTTGATCAACCGCAGGAAACTTATGGTGGACAGAGGCAGAATTATTCAAGAGAGCAAAGAGGTCAGAGGAATATGTGGGAAGATATCAAATTTCCGCCTTTAAATACTGGTATAGATAAGATTTGGGAAGCGATTATTTTAATGGAGAACATACCCTCACCCTGGAACATGGGGAAGGAACCACATCCCAACAATCACAATCAAGAATTTTGTCCTTATCATCATTTTCATGGTCATTCTGTGAATAATTGTAGGAATGTGAAAAGAATCATTTTGCGAATGATCGAACAAGGAAAATTAAATCATTTTTTAGCAAGATATTTACAACCGCAGCAATTGCCGCAAGCACCAGAAATTCGCAGAGTTAATGTTGCGAAAGAAGCAGAAACATTTGTCATTGAAGTAGGAGCTACAGTAAAAAATCTATTTTGCAATTCAATTGTACATTCACAAAAAACGATAGAGGATTTCCATGATAATGTGATAAGCAGAGTATTTGCAAGGGATATAGAGGGAAGAGAGGTGATGAATATTGCGAAGATTTCTCCATTAGAAGAATGGCAGAAACAAGTTATCTCTTTTACTGCAGAAGAGATACCAGAGCCTGGGAAGATGCATGACAATCCATTGGTGGTGAAATTAGAGATAAATCCAAAATATAGAGGAGAAGAAGATGATGATGATGATGCAGCAAGTGATTCCTGGGCAATAGATAAAGTTCTAATTGACACTGGTAGCTCGGTGGACATTTTGTTTTATCATACTTATCGCACAATGGGTGGAAGAGATGATGAGCTAATCCCTTCAACTTACAAGATCTATGGTTTTAATGGAACCGCAAACAAGCCAAAAGGAGAAATTACTATGGAAATTCCATTGAACAAGATATCTTCAAAAATCAAGTTTTATGTAGTGGATATAGAATCTCCTTACAATGCCTTAATTGGAAGGCCATGGCTCCATGGGATCTTGGGCATAGCATCAACATATCATCAATGCATAAAATTTCCACATCCTCATGGTATTGGGATAATTAAAGGTGATTGGTTTGAAGGAAAAAAGTGTTATGAAGTTGACATTAATAATTGCGAAGAAAGGAATGCTCGAAATCGTAATTGGAAACATAACAGGAAGAAAAATCAGAGAGCTGAGAAATTGATGGTGGAAAATATAGAATTGCGGGGAAAGGGTATACTTCAAGAATAGTTTGTCTCAAAACATTCAATGGCGATTAATAATACAAAAATGGGGAAAAGTTGAAATATTCATTTTTCGCAGGAGCACAAAACGATGAAGTTGCGAATAATCATTCGTCACAGAAGAAAAGAAGTACAACAATATCATTTTGCGAACAATTAAAAAACAAGATGATTTCGAATATTAAAATAAAAATTCTGCTCAAAAATGAGAAATTTTTCTATTAAAAAGAAAGAGATGGTGATTTCTAATCATATAAGAATTTTTAATGCAAATGCATAAGACGGGCGCAAATCGCCTAAAAACATATAAGAACGGGACGATCTTTTATGGCGTACACCTTAGTTCGCGGATTCTATTCCGTAAGAGGCAATGTCCTTAAAGTGCGTCATAAGGGGGGTATCTTCTTTACTTTCAATTATCATAAGAACGGGACGAACTTTTATGGCGTACACCTTAGTTCGCGGATTCTATTCCGTAAGAGGCAATGTCCTTAAAGTGCGTCATAAGGGGGGTATCTCTTTGCATGGCTATGGGAAAGGCTATACCGCTGCTGGAACCTAGTCATGGAGATTGGGATTATAGAAAATCCATCCAGGAGAGATAAATTGGATTCTATATAAGGTTATACCCTGGTTGGGCGCCCGAGAGTTTCTCCTAAGGAATGCAACGTATGATCAAGGCGCCGAGGTACACGGTTGAGCTGTGAGTGCCCGGGATGGATGAACCTACCCTGTCCATCCATGGAAAGTCTTGGCTTACGATGTGTTCGGCCCGAAGAAAACCCCACTTAGGGTGCAGTCTTGTAACTATAAGCCATATAAGGCATAAAGGACAAGGCCAAAAAAAAAACTGGTTGTTGGCAGAACCGGATGGGAAAGTGCTAGTCTTGTATGGCCGATGTATAATCCTTGAAGGGGCAACCGGGGGGAGAGATAAGGGCGATACCCTCCATTAGGGAGTTGTGTATCAAAAAAGACAGCAATGTCATGGGACTTTATATTCGCAAGAATGTTTAGGCCCGTCATATTGTCGCGTGACAGAGACAGCAATGTCATGGGACTTTATATTCGCAAGAATATTTAGGCCCGTCATATTTCCGCATGACTGGCCAAAAAGCCTAAAGAGAAATGTTAAGATGAGGTCAATGGGTTTTTGCGATAAGATCAAAAGATGAGATAAATGAAATCAATAATAAGAGGATATAAATCGCAAAGACGTCCTGCGATTTCATCGCAAAGACGACAATGTCATAAATCTTAAAAATCAAAGAGAGAATTAATCTCTCACAAGATGGCTTAGATTTATCATATTGTCGCAGAAAATAAAATAATGATAAGGCAAGATCAATGGATTATTACATATAAGGTAAGAATATCCTGGGATCTTGTCGCATAAAGGTGGCATAATAAGACCTTTAACTAGGAAGGAGAAATAAGACCACAAGAAAAGATATGTCTGCGAAACATATAATAAATTGTTCGCAGAAATATTTGCGATAATTCATTTATCATATTGCAGATTAATAACAAGAGGCAAGTATGGGAACGATGTATAAGAATGATAAATATTGTTATTCATCATTATATGATAAATTCATATAAGTAACGGATGGATAGAAGCAAAAAGGGAATTTATATATATTGAAGAACATCAGGAGTTACAAGTATCTTGTGGAAAGGATGATACAATTTTCCAAAGATAATTATCGCAAGAAAGGAAGAGAAAAATACAGACGAAGATCAAAAAGAAGAAGCAAAATTATTGAGATTTATCTTCACCATTATCTTCATCTTTGTCTTCATTATCTTCATCATCAGTTTCTTCGTCATCTTCGCTTTCATTCTCATCTATATCAGCCTCACTTCATCGAAATAACTGGTACTTCGATCTGGCTGGGATATTTTCCAAGAGGCAGGGATATAGGCTAAGAGAGAGGTTATTATCATTGCAGACGTTCTCAATAGCGTTATTGCGAACAATGAGAAGATTACTACGCAAATTGGAGTTAGATATTTTTATCTTCTTTCGCAGTCTAGTGATCTTATCATTGCGGGAAGCAAGATTATTCGCAAGACCACTTTTTTCTTCTTCAAGTTCTGCGATCCTTCTAGCATGTTTTTCTTCAGATTCTGCGATAACATAATAACAAGTTAGAAATTTATCAAGAATTTACGAAAAATATAAAGATGTTAGAGGAGCAATAAATAACCTTCTCTTTCATGAATCATTTCTTGTACCAAGGTTGCCTATTCGGTGTGAAGACTGACATTTATTGCTAAGTTTTTCCTAGCATTATCGAGAATTGTCGCAGCCCATGCGAATTCATCATTATTTTGAATGAGAAGATGGGAACGGATCTGTTTTTCTCTTTTAAGAAGTTCAATATTTTCATCCTTAAGTCTATCTCTCTCAAGTTCAGTGTCAATAAGGGCATTGCGGAACTTTGATAGAGCTTCAACGCCTTGAAGAGTAATGCGTTCTTTCTCCTTCTCAAGTTCCTTCTTTTGGGATTTCAAGGTTTTGATTCTTTTTCCAAATTCATCTCTACAAGTCTTAAAACTATTGGATATACTCAAAGTAGATCTATAATCCATTCTTATAAGGGAAATGTGAAATCTAAGTTCATCGATAGATAGATCATTAATTTTTTCATCGGAATAATTATTTAAAGCGTCATTAAGACGCTGAAGAAGAATGGATTCATCTATGGGTTCATCAAAAGAATTAAGAATAAGAGCTTCATCAGTAAGGTTATAGGCATCTGCAAAATGGTTGTTTAAATAAGCTAAAATAGCAAGAAAGAAGAAAGTAAAAATAAAATAAAATAAATCATAAAAATAATTTGTTTGCAGAACTTATCCTTGTCTGCTAGTTTTTGTTGAAGAACTTCAACATCTACTTCAAGCGATTTATTCTTGTTAAGGAGCTCAGTATTCCCAGATACTTCCAATTGTTTACATTTTTCGCGAAGAATGGATATTTCATCTTCGTATTGCTTATTCTTTTCGCGAAGTTTCGCAGACTCAGATTGTGAATCAGTAAGCCTTCTTTGTGATAATGATAATCTATTTTCTAATTTCGAAGCAATGGAAAAAGAAGCTCTAGCAGTCTGTGGTAGATAAGAGAAAATAAGTAAGGGTAAAAAGAAGATCTTCGAAATTCATGACAAGTGTAAAGGGGCATACCAATGAAGCTAGTGCATGAAGAAAATCTGGATTGATAAATCTCGAGACTCCTTTAAGATCTTTATTATTGGTTAAGATGGAAGCATCGCAGATTTTTGAGAGATAATTGCAAGCGTGAGCAATATCGTCATCACCAATATCTTGCATGGGATTTCTAAAGATATTTGACAATTGATCCATAGGAGTCTCAGATTGAGAAAGACCCATCGCAGATCTAACTCTTACGGAGGAAAAACGTAATGAAGAGGTGCCCATGGTAGCATCATTATTAATTCTTCCGCTCTCTTCAACCTCATTATCTTTTTCAGTGACAGAAGAAATGTCTTTAAGTGGTTGAGTTTTTCTTCTCTTTTTTGGAGGACTCTCAACAGTTTGATTCTCATTGCGATGAGGAGAAGTGCCAGAACTCTCATTTGGAGTTATTACTTTTTTTCCTTTATCCTTGGCTTCAACTACTGCGACAAATGGTATTTCCTAGAAAACAACCACACATGAAGATAAGAAACAGGGGCAACAATATATTGTTAAAAGTTATAAGAGAATGTTTCTTACTTCATCTATGAAGGTTTTCAAAATTTTCAGGAGATTGGGATTCCCAAGATCTTGATGTAGCTAGCCTTCATTTTTCCAATCTGATAACAAATAATTCAATAACTAGTAAGAATAGTATATTTATCTGAATTTGCGAATAATGATTAACTTCGCGACATATACCTCAGAATTCTTTTCAGGCCAATTAAAAATCCAAGGGCAATAAGCCGCAAGATATGCAGGATTTGCAGGGAGGTTAAGAGTACCAAAAATATATGGACCTTCAAGGAGGAGAGGAAATCTACACCATTTATCATCCTTAGAGAAGCGTGGAAGATTATTTTTTGTGGAATGATAGTCTATGTCTTGCATAAGAATTTTATCCTTCGCAACCTTTTTATCCTTATTCAAACGAATAGCCCAACACGTGCTTTATTTCTTCATAGGAATCACTTGATAATTCGCAAAGAAGTTCTCCACGGTATATTTCGCTGGAATAATTGGGATTTTTTCATAATCAGGATGTTTCGCATCATCAGGATAAAGGGATCCTTTACCAGCTCCACGGGAAGCATATTCAAGAATGAGGCGAATACAATCTCCACTTAGTTGGAAAATTGCTCGCGAAAGTTTAGCATGAGAAATAATCTCATAAAAAAGAGGGAGATCTGGGTCATAAAGAGGAATAGGAAGGCCAGCTTCTAATTGACCTAGCAAAACAAGGATTTTCTCATTATAAGAAGGAAATCTTGAAACAAGATCAATGGAGAGATCAGAGTCTGAAGATTGATCAAGGATCTCAGAAAGTGTGAAACATAAGGATTGAAGCTTCTGCTGGTGTTTTTTCAAAGTGGGTTGACCTAATTTTTTAGCAGGAGCCATTTTTTCGTATGGGAACGATGATTAAAAAAAATAAGAGAAAATAATAAAAACTGGAAGAATAATTGAGATCCGAATTTGTGGAAGGAGACGATGAATAGTGAAGTTGCAGAGAAGAAAAGCGAAAGTAAAAAAAGAAGAGGGATTAACAAAGATGATATTTATAAGAGAAGAAAATTATCGAGAATATCAATGTGCATTCAATGAAGAAAGGACATGAATGGTCAGAACTCAACGGTTGGAAGAATACGTGTCAAGGGATAAATGGAGGAAAAAACATGTGTAGAATATTTAGCGATGGATATAGAGACGTGTCAGAATAAAGGAAATATGAAAAGACAAGATGTATTAATATTCTTGAAAAACATGAGTTGCGGCAAATCAAGAAATTTAAATTCTCATGATCTTTATCTTCTTCGCATAAAAGATATGAGAAGAGGCAAGATGTAGGATCAGAATATTGTCACAACAATATTCCTGAGAAATAAATGACTGTTCTGCGATATATCGATAATAAAAGAATTACTCTGCGACACATCAGTAATATTCTGCGACACATCTAAAGATGACTTAAACAATGACGTAATGACAGAAACACGAAGAAAGTGTGACATGTTTGCGATATATCAATAAAACCTGTGAAAGATAAAGGCGGTGCCAGCTGCGATTTATCGCAAGAACTCAGATCCGAAATTGAAGGGAATCTTAACTGTAAATGAGCTATCATGAGCTGTAATCCACTATGTAAATACCTATATAAAGAAGATGAGTAGTTCCAGAGAATAGGATGAATTTTTGAGTGTTAGGAAAGTTTTTAGGAGAGAGAAAATCTTGGTTAAGTGTTTTGTGTTCTTGATTTCTGTAATTCCATAAGATCATATTAAAGAAAAAGTGTTCTTAATCTTCAAGTTATGTCATAAATATTGATAGATTCTTGAATAGGGTGTAGTGTTGGAATTCCTGCAACTACAGTAACTCTGATAAAATTTCACTTCTTTGATCTTATTTCTTCTTGTAAAATTTTGCAATTCTTTCAAACAGAGTACTCTTTTCAATTACATATTCTTCAAACAAATCATTCATAAGCTTCTCTAAATTTCATCATTTTACCTTTCTACTTATTACTTTCTATTGCGCTTTGCTATTTTCTCTTCATTTGCGAGCCGCTCGCCTCCAACCATTAATTTGTCACTTCTTTGATCTCGCAGCATTTCATCTTCTCGTTGTTCTATTGCATCAACCATTAATTTGTCACCTCTTTGTTTCTTTTTGATGTTATGTTTCCAACTTATATTCCTCGCGGATCTTTCCTCACAAGTTTCCATGTTAATTTCATAACATTTCTTGCTTTCTCCCCAATCTCCTTTAATGACTCCAACTCCCTTTGGATGTGGAAACTTGATGCATTGATGATAAGTTTATGACACACCTAATATCCCGTGCAACCATGGTCTGAAAATCAAAGCATTATAAGGTGATTCAATGTCAACAACACAGAATAAGATTGTAGAAGATATTCCCTTTAATGTAATTCGCATTGTAATCTCCCCTTTGGGCTTGTTAGCGGTACCATTAAAACCATAGATTTTATATGTTGATGGTATCAGATCTTCGTCTCTTCCACCCATGGTTTTGTTGGTATGATATAATAAGATGTCAACTGAACTCCCTGTGTCTATTAGAACTCTGTTGATGGCCCAAGAATCTTAATTTTCATCATTATTTTCTTCATCTTCTTCTTTTATCTGCTTTGGATTTATTTCTAACCTGACTACCAATGGTTTGTCATGCATATCGCCTGGCTCTGGTACTTCTTGTGCAATGAAAGAAATGGTTTGCTTCTGCCATTCTTCTAATGGCGAGGCTCTCGCAATATTCATTATCTCTCTTCCATCTGTGTCTCTCACGAAGACTCTGCTTAGAACATTATCATGGAAATCCTCAATAGTTCTATATGAATGTACAATGGAATTACAAAACAAATTCTTTGCTTTAGCCCCAACTTCTATTACGAATGTTTCTGCTCCTTTTACAGCATTCACTCTACGGATTTCTGGTGCTGTCGGTAATTGCTGAGATTGTGGATGCCCTACTAGAAAGTGATTTAGCTTCCCCTGATCAATCATCCTTAAAATTATCCTATTTACATTCCTGCAATCATTTACTGTGTGACCATGAAAGTGATGGTAAGGACAAAATTCTTGACTCCGATTATTTGGATATGGCTCTTTTCCCATATTCCATGGTGATGGTATATTTTCCATCAAAATGATAGCTTCCCAAATTTTTTCTATACTAGCATTTAGAGGTGGCATATTAATTTCTTCCCATATTATCTTTTGATTACCTTGACCTCTAAAATTGTTTTGCCTCTGACCACCATAAGTCTCTCGAGGTTGATCAAGTCTTTGAATCTTATTATTTCCACCGCGATTGTAATAATTCCTTTCCCTTTAATACTCCTCTTGGTCTCGACTCCCCATGGCTACTAATTTTTTCTGGTTATCAATCACCACTTTCTCTTATTGTGTCTGCGAGGTGCTCGCCACATTGTTAATCATTTATGAAGTAGAATTCCATTTGCTGCTACTGAGCTGGTGTTTGCGATTGGATATGATTCCATTTCATTTTGTTTCTCCTCCAAGGCAATGTATTCTTCTTGTAATTCTCGCAGCTCTATCATGGTGATTGTATTTTTTATTCTGAAAATTTGTATGTACAGCAGATTGGTTGCGAATATTGCATTAATGAAAGACAAAATGAGATATCTTTCATCCACTCTCCCAGCCATCTCACTGCACATTGAATTCCATCTTATGGTTAAGTGTTTCAAGCTCTCGCCAATCCTCTGTTTTAATCCAAATACATCTTAAATGCCTGGCCGCGATGAATTTTTTCTTATATATTCTCCCAGAAATGTAGCTTGTAAATGATCAAAAGAAGTTATAGTATTTTTTGGCAATCCCTCGAACCATTTTAGCGCCTCGTCAGTTAAGCTAGACGCAAAATATTTGCATAATACAGCATCATGGTTTTCCCACTGTAGCATATATCTAAAATAAGCCTTAACTTGTTGTACGGCACAGGTAGTTCCATCGAAAATGCTGGTTAATACTGGTAAGTTGCACTTTGGAGGTATTCCTCTTAACTGCACTTCTTGAGTGAATGGAGTTCTCGCAGCTTCTTCAATATCTTCATCAAGTTGCCTTCTACCTCCTTCTCTTCTGTTGTTTATCATTCCCCTCATCTCTGCTAATTCTTTTAAAATTTGCTCATTCACAGCTGAATTTGATTCCATCGGTCTTTTCAATGCAGCTTCCCTTCTCCTGCTTTCATGTACTTCTTGTCTTGCGATATTTTGTGTATCTTCATCTACATCTTCATTCCTTCTTCTGCGATCTTCTTCTTTACTTTCTTCTTGAAATCGTAACGATCTTCTTCTTCACTTTCTTCTTGAAATCGTAATTGATTATGCTGTCTATTTTCTTCTCTGCGAATTTCTTTATTTCTCTTCGTTGTCTTTCTATTCTCCTTTGTATTCTATCATACTCTTCCTGAATATTATCATTATGGCGATTTTGCGTCTGTATCCTTTCTCGATTTTCAGGGTTATTTTTCCGTATTGCTTCTTGGAATTCTTGTTCTTCTACTTCTGCTCTTAATCTTTCTCTCTCACAAGCTAGACGTGCCTGTTCAGCATAATGTCTCTCAATTTTATCCTCAATTATTCTTTGATTTCTTTGAATTCCACACCCATGTAATATTCTCCCACCTTCTTCTCGATTTTCTTCACCATTTTGATTGTTTCCATCCTCCTGATTTCTATTGTTACGTCTACCTTCCATAGTTTCACCGCGCGGATCATAGCGATTTTCTATTACCTCTTCTTCTCTATAACGTTGCTCTTCATTTAGATTTTGCATTTCTTCTTGGATATTTCCTCTAGCATTTCTCATTGGGGAATTTCGTCTTGGTTCTTCTCTTAATGACCTTGAATTTGATCTAACAGTACTTCTTGATCTTATACTTTGTAATCTCAAATTCTTCATTCTCAACTCGTGATTTTGTCCTGTTAAATTTGCACGCTCTTCCGCCTCTAATCTTATTTCCTCTTGTATTCATTGTCCTAGATCATCTGATGTTTCATCTTCGCCTTCTCCATGAATTAATCCTTCAACCACTCCTTGATTTCTTTCTTCTCTTCTTCCGTCTCTTAATTGTTGATATTCTACATCTTCCATCGAATCCGATCTCCAAGTATGCACACTCACTCTATCATAATCCACATTTCTATCTTGTATTGGTGTTTGTTGATTCGGTTGTGGAATTTGATTTTGTCCTTCAATCCTTGTTATATTTCTTCTTGTTCTTATCCTTGAAAATTCTCCTAATTCATTTGTTTCTCCACCTGCAAGTCTTTTACTCCTCCTCACAGTTGTTGGTGGTTCTGATGTATTTCTTCTTCTTCTAGCCATTTCTTCAACTCTAGTAATTTCTTCAAATCTCCAAGTTAGCTTGATTCTCCCTGTTTCGGGCGCCAAAATGTAGTTGCAGGAAATCCTTCACTACACCCTTGTTAAGAATCTACAATAATCAACCCAAATTTGAAGATTAAGAACGACACTTTATTATATGATTCTCAGAAACGTTTATAAGAAACTTAAGAACTCAAGAATACAACTTTTCTCTTGTAGTTTCTCTCTCCTCAAGACTTTCTCAACTCTCAAAAATACATCATCCCTCTCTGAATCTATTAGAATCCTTTATATAGGGAATTACATAGTGGATGACAGCTAAGTTTTCTCTTATTTCGGATTTACTCTGCGATCTCATCGCGGTAATTATAATGTTCATTCTCGCAAGATTTGTAACCATCGCGGGAAAAACATGCTTTTCTCATGTTTTCTTCAATTGTCAGCTATTACGTCACTCTTTTGACTGCTTTTGTGACACTCACAAAGTGTTGTTGGAAAGCTTGCGGTGATGCTCACTGGGAAGTGTTGTTAATCTCGCAGGGAAGTATTGTAGTGATATTCTGGTCCTACAAAAACCAAAATCAAACATCTCATAAACATACATAGCAATAAGATAAAAGCATTCAAGCACAGGCTATGTAAACCGAAAACTATCACAAGAAAAATTATAAATCAACTAATTTTATTTATAATATTTTTATTCATTGATAGACCAATACAATCAATGAAAGAAATCAAAATTGCTGTCTGGATTAAGTAATACAGCAATAACTTAAATCTCTATTAACCTTCAGATAGGTGTTTTCAAAGATCATCTTCAATTTTCTCAAACTTTTCAGGATCTTCATCAACAGCATCTCGAATGATATCTCGGATTCTGCACACAGTACCTTGGTTATGTTCACAGGCTAAAGCGTTAACCTTTCGATTAATATTCCGAGCATACTCCTTATTACCGATTCCAAGTTTAATCAGTTTCCTTTGGTTACAGATAATAGTTCTTAGTAAAGCTGCATGTCTATTATGAGTTTTGATGGTACCGAGGAGGACTTGTCGTAGATTAATAATATCAACCTTAGTATCCAAACTTTTTTGGACAAGGAGATGAGTCATATATTCCTTTTCGTTATCGATATTTTCACAACCAGATTTCTTGAAGGTATTATAAAGATGAACACTTTCCTTAGAAGACATTCCACTCAAGGCTTTCAGAAGTTGTGCTTGAGATCTGGTTTGAGAATAATCCTTTTGTATAAGTTCTCAGACACGTTGAGTACAAATACTTGAAATAACTTTAACATATTCCAAATATAGATACAGCCTTATATAAATAATTCTGACAAGATTTGAAAATATTTTTGCATCTAATGTGTTATAGAAACCCAATATTCCCCAAAGAGATTGTCTCCAAAATCGGTATCAAGAGATACTTCAAAATAACTAACTTATCCTTTTACACAAGTTGTTGTAAGACCACCTTTCTACACATAAAGATGTTTTAAAATATCCTTAAGGTAGATTGTATAATCTCTCTATGTTGAATAAGAGATATTAGTAGGATACCAGTAGCCCAGGTATATGTGCTTCCTTACATCCGAAGAATGGGCATAGAAAGGACGCACAATCCAATGCAGTTACGCACTGGGATGAGGAAATTCCTCATCATACACCTCATGAGGAGATTTTTCTCCCTTTTGAACATCATCATGTTCTTCTTCGTGGGTTCTGAACCCATCCTCTTTGTTATGAGAATTGCGAGACACAATATCCTCAATTACATCTTGTGCCCAGGATGGTATGTTCCTTGAACTTGAACCCATTTTGTCTAGATCTGCCAGTCAGCAGTTTGTCAATGTCTCTTGTTCAAGATGCTCTATATGTCCTCTTAAGGATTCCATTCCTAGCTGGAAATATTTTTCTAAACATTGGTTCATATATACCTCTCAGCATATTACAGTAAGAAGTTTCTCAATAAGGACTTTATTCCTTATCTATGAATGTTCTAGCGATTGAGTAAGAATTTTACACTCTATAGTCTGTTGATGAACTCCATTGCATAAGGCCAATTTTTGTTCCAGATTATGTTGAAGACTGAGTGTTTCTCACTTTCCTTCACATATTCTTACATTTAGTTAAACAATAAGTTTTGTGACATCATCTAGACTGTCAATGGTTTTTCCCTTTTCTGAATATTTTTCAACATGTTTGAAAAATCTTTTCAACATCTTT
This sequence comes from Papaver bracteatum, assembly GCA_023529315.1. Taxonomy (NCBI): domain Eukaryota; kingdom Viridiplantae; phylum Streptophyta; class Magnoliopsida; order Ranunculales; family Papaveraceae; genus Papaver; species Papaver bracteatum. The sequence goes on along the minus strand of JAJJWX010004910.1, from coordinate 516,785 downwards.
CGAAATCCAGAACTTGTGAAGGCTAGTGAATCGAATCTCAATTCAGACGATTGTTCACTAGGAATCGGAGTCGGATCCAAAACAAGTTTCTTGAGTTTCAGACTCATTCTTTTCTGATCAGTAGCCTGACTCGCAATCAAGTCATTATTCATAGACTTTTTTTTTATTTTCAAAAAGACTTTCGAGACCAATTTCCATTGTTTTTCCTTGAGATCTTATTCTCATTATCTTGACTTACGTTAACTGGACCATCCTCTGGATTGATTCTTATAGGTTGGATCGCACCAAACACAAATTATTAGATATTTTCGTGTTTGCCTGCTCTGATACCAATTGAAAAGGCGAGGGTACCCAAATATACCTCAATCTAAAACTTTTCCTACCTATAAGTCCTTTCTCCAAAAGTGATTTTCTATGGACTGAGTCGAGACAATACAACTAATCGGTTAACACTTCGTGTGATCGTCTATGGATACGAGATCGAGATAATAACTTGATAAAAAGTTTTGAACTTAACAAAAAACAATAGGATTGATTATCAAGTAAATAGGAATTAACATTTGTGTGATTTACTTTAATTATAATAATACAATTATAATGCGGAAATATAAAGTAAATGACACAACAAGATTTTGTTAACGAGGAAACCGTAAATGCAGAAAAACCCCAGGACCTTGTCCAGAATTGAATACTCTCAGGATTAAGCCGCTACATAAAATTACACCTAACTTCGTATAGTTGAGACCAAGCAACTAAACCTATAGTTCACCTAGTTCCGTCTATATTTTCACCCCTCCAACTAATAAATAAGTCACGTACTTGGAACAATTCTTTTGGTTCGTATTCCAAATAGGAAAGGAATAACAGATATGTTTGGTATCAACTTTATTCAACCAAATGTTATGAGTCGGACAAAGGCTCTTCCTTTTATCTTAACATAAACTCCTTCGTCAGGTCCTTAGATCTATCTTATATTCAATTACTGAAGTAATCATTTAAGATTAAGCCAACAACACTCTTAATCCAAAGAATTGTGTTGATGCCGATCTACTCAATTAATCAATCCAATCTACCACAAGGATAAAAAGATTATTAACTGGATCCTCTTTTATTGAAACAAGTATTGTTCACACCAAAGATTATAAACCCAAGTTATATATTCAATATCTTCTTTGTCTTCAAATCTTCTTAAATCTTCAATAAAAACCTTTACACAATCACTTGAATCTCTTGTGATCAATCACGCACAGAACGGAGTCTCTTAACAATGGATATCACAAGATCGTCTTTGGAACTAACAACAGTCTAAAGATCCATGTCGAAACTCTGAACTAGTTTGAGTGAATCTTATATCAGAAGAAAATATTCTCGAGCATAAACAAACTAGGTGCAATTAGATTTCAACCACCGTTGTTGATGGTGGATTTTCATTTAAGGTTAAAATTGTAAAACCCAGAAAATTATGCGCTAACATCTTGTAAAAGATAAAGCCATTAATAAGTGATGGATACTCCTTCATTTTACTAATTCACATAGAATGGAGCATGTGGCAACAATCCCATCCATTGAATTAAATACACGAAATTCATCTAGGTTGGAGCATGTAGCAACAATCCCATATACCTTGTGAATTTACAACATTATTAATTAATGTGCAACCAGCCTTGTATTTCCTGTACTCATTATCAGTGTGGCATGACGACTGAGTGTTGCTCTCAACAGAGCAACACGAATCTCCAAGCATTATAATGAAAGCATGTACGAAATACTCGTACATGCTGCAACTCTCGGTGTGTTATACTAGCCCGATTGAGCCACTCTCGGTGTGTTATACTATCCCGATTGAGCATCCGGACTCACCGTATCAGTCTGGATATGATCACGACCATCCAACTCCACCAGCATGATTGGATGGCCCAGATCGATTCCATAACCCCCAAGCAGGTATGGAATATCCGTTGTCGAACAAATACGGGCCCCGCATGGTCGGCCTCCCCAAAAGATTGGCCTAGCTTGCAAAAATGTCCAAACCATAGCAGTATGGACGGAAAACCCTAAATTAGGGTTTGCGACACATTACATGTGTCGCAAAATAGTCTCAACCATCCATCTTCGCAGGTATAGATGGAGGGTGTAGATATAGATTCAGAGGGCCCATAGCATGTCAAAAAAACCACCGTGGGCCTAACTGCATACCTGACTGATCGATCAGGACCAACTATAGTTGGTCACCTCGATTCGAACGCCCAAAATTGGGGGTGACACACGGCCGACAATACCCTAACTAGGGTTTGTCTCGCGATCACGAACATCCATCTTCTCCGGAGCGGATGGAGGGTCCTGGAATAGGATAAGCATGTCCGATAAGTATCAACATGATCACTGCAGGCCCACCTATCTCCAAACCAAACCAGCCAAGACCGAACTTGGCTATATGTCTCGATTCGCGTGCCCAAAATAAGTGGGTCGCACCTATCAAGCTGCAAACTAATCTTGACCACTCGATTTCACCGGACAAATTGAGTGGCTTAGATCATGTTTCTATGGGATGTTAGGGTATGGACGTGAACTCCATCCTACCACCTACACGCTGGGTCAATCGGCCAGGACCGACCAAGCCTGGTCGTCTTGGAATGCGCGCCTGAAAATGGCATGAGGAGCGGATTTTGCGGCACCAGTTTTCTGTCGCAAATTTATCTCAACCACACAACTTCTAAGGACGAATTGAGTGGACCAGATCACACTTTCGTGAGACAATGAGGTATGGGCGCCTACACCGTCATGTCGTCTACACGCATGCACGATAAGCCTAGCCAAAATTGTGTCCCAAGATTGGATTCGACCAAGCTGAAAAGTGATGCTTGCGCACTTCTTCATAAACCCTAATTCCATCAATGGTCGCAGATGAGTGTCTCAAAGATCATATCGTTCGTCCAACTTCACCGGCTTAGTTACACAGCCCTGGTCAGGAGTTAATTGGTCAATGCGGAGTCATGGTGATCACCATCCGTCACTTTACCACACTATGTGGTCGGCCAATGGAGGACTTGTTTGCGCAACCTCCAAACCATCACATGAAGTAAGCTGGACATGAGGTTATTTTGAGATGCTCAAACAGCGATGCTTCATACATGCTTAATATACTCGATACAGTACCTGCATAGTATACGCACGATACTTCACAAGTATCAATTTCCTAAATAACGTAGCATTACATGCTACTTTCTGTGGGTCCCACGATCCACACGTTCAAGACATCAGTAATGTCACAAACTGGGGGATACATACTGGGGTATTGATCTAGTGGTTTACAGCATGCAGTGCACAACGCGCCATCATAAGAATGTGTCAGGAAGTCATGGACGGTTAGTGATGATGGGAGAAGTGGGCAAGCCTGGTCGTGTGACACCAACACACTACTCCACTACTCATCCACTTCACTTTCTCCACTTCCCATAAGATACGAAGGTTGGGCTAAAAGACTTGTATAAATAGGTTCTCCACCCTATTTTGCAAAAGACAGAACAAGACGAGAAAACAGAGGCAAATGTTGATACAATCGTATTCAAACACCGGAACTGATAGCTTACATTCTGCAAGCCATTTCATATTTCTGATACAAGTCATACATAGCCAACGCCTTTACAATCTCAACACATTCTTCGCTTTCCTCCCTAAGATCAACCCCATCTCCTTCACTTTGTGACCGAAACAAGTCTGGAACGACCATTTCTTGGTTTAGGCCGGACTTGCACAGATTGATCTTTCGAATCTACAAGCACTCACCGCGCAGTGTATTTGTCTAAGGTTTAGATTCATTCCTCATCCACACGCCCCAAATTACCAAAATCGGCAGGACTAGTTTTCACCCATAAACTATTGGCGACCACAGTGGGAGATTAATCTCTCGGTTGTAAAGTCAATTTCTTCGAAATCCGATTCGATTTTATCAATTTCAAAAGGGTATATCTTAGAACCAATTCAATCAACAATTTATTTCAAGATGGTGGAACTCAGGTCTGGATCAGCAATCAATTCTGATGGAACTAGTGTAGATAACACTCCTGGTGTCGATGTACCTGTCAGTGGAGCTACCATGGTCAATACATCTCGTGGAGCCGTCACTTCCACCATCAGCGCTAGCGTAGCAGGAAATATTCCAGTAAGTGTAACACCTCTCGTCACCAGAGCTAGAGAAGCCATTAATCCCGACATCTCCTCAAGTGTAACGCCTCCGGTGGTCACCAGAGAAACAACCTTCACTCATTCATCAGGACGAGGATCCAGAGGGAAAAGAGGAGTACTACCACCCGTTACCATTGCAGACTTGATGGAGAAACATGAAGTTCTAGCTAAGACCCATGTAGGACCATAATATCACTACAACGCTATTCTTGCGATATTAACAACGTTTCTGCGAGTGTCACTGCCAATTCTTTAACAACATTTCACAAGCATCACAGAATATCCAAAAGAAACTGACAATGGAAGGAATAAAAGAAGAATGTGTTGATCCTGGGATGGTCAAAATTCTCGTGATAGAGAATATTGTAAGCGATCGTGATAAGATCGCAGAATAATTCCGAAAGAGGAGGAAAACTTATCTGTCATCCATTATGTAAATCCCTATATAAAGGGGTCGATAGATCCAGAAAATGATGATGTATTTTTGAGAGTTGAAAGAGTCTTGAGGAGAGAGAAACTTCAAGAGAATAATTGTAATCTTGATTTCTTCAAATTCTGTAAACATTTCTGAAATTTGAATAGTAAAGTGTTGTTTAAATCTTTGAAGTTTAATTGATTTCCAATAGATTTCTATAGAATCTTAACAAGGGTGTAGTGTGGGAATTCCTGCAACTACATTTTGGCGCCCAGAAACAGGGAGGATCAAGCTAAGAAATCTTTAATTACAACTTGAAGATTTGAAGAAATTGTTAGGGTTGAAGAAATGGCTAGAAGAAGAAGAAATACATCAGAGCCACCGAAAACTGTGAGGAGAAGTAAAAGACTTGCAGGTGAGGGAACAGGTGAATTGGAAGAATCTTTAAGGATAAGATTAGGAAGAAATAGAATAATAAATGAAGCAGAAAGTTTAATTCAACAACCGAATCAATAAAAAAAAACACAAGATAGGAATGTGGATTATGATAGAGTGAGTGTGCATACTTGGAGGTCGGATTCGATAGAAGAAGCAAAAAATCGACAATTAAGAAATGAAGAAGAATGAGAAAGAAATCAAGAAATGGTTGGGGGATTAATTCATGAAGGACGTGAAATAGTAGATGATTTGAGACAAAGAATACAGGAAGAAAGGAGATTAGAGGCAGAAGAGCGTGCAAATTTAATAAGACAAAATCATGAGATAAGAATGGAGAATTTGAGGTTACAAAGAAGGAGATCAAGAAGTACTGTTAGATCAAATTCAAGATCATTCAGAGAGGAACCAAGGAAAAATTCCCCTGTAAGGAATGTTAGAGAAAATACTCGAGAAGAAGTGTAAAATAGAGAAGAAGAGATAATTGGTGATCGCTATAATCCGCGTGACAGTAGAAATCAAGAGGGAAGAAACAACCAAATTGAAAAAGAAAATTCAGAAGAAGGTAGGAGGATATTACATGGGCGAGAGAATCAAAGAATGATTGAAGAAGAAATTGAGAGACATTACGCTGAACAAACACGTCTAGCCCGCGAGAGGGAAAGATTAAGGGCAGAAATAGAAGAACATGAATTTCGAGAAGCATTGCGACAAAATAATCATGAAAATCGAGAAAGGAGACGTACGCAAAATCGCTACAATGGTAATATTCAGGAGGAGTATGATAGGAAACATAGAAGAATAGAGAGACAGCGAAGAGAAATGAGGATAAATGAAGAAATTCGCAGAGAAGAAGATAGGCAGTTGCGATATCAAGAGGGAGATGAAAGAGAAAATCGTAGAGAAAGACGAGATGATGATGAAGAAGAAGAAGATACACAAAATCTCGCAAGACAAGAAAGGCAAGAACGCAGAAGAAGTGAAACAACATTAAAGAGACCAATGGAACAAAACTCAGCTGAGAATGAGTAAATATTGAGAGAATTAGCAAAAATGCGAGGAATGATAAACAATAGAAGAGAAGGAAGTAGAAGGCAACTTGATGAATCTATTGAAGAAGCTACGAGAACTCCATTTACTCAAGAAGTACAGTTAAAAGGGATACCTCCCAAATGCAATTTACCAGCATTTTCGATGGAACTACTTGTGCTGTTCAACACGTCAAAGCTTATGTTAGATGTATGCTACAGTGGGAAAATCATGATGATGTGCTATGCAAATATTTTGCATCCAAATTTAATCAAGCGAGGCGTTGAAATGGTTCGAGGGATTACCAAAAAATACCATAACTTCTTTTGATCATTTACAAGCTACATTTTTAGGAGCATATATAAGCAACAATTCATCGCGGCCGGGTATTGAAGATGTGTTTGGGTTAAAACAGAGAATTGGCGAGAGTCTGAAACATTTAACCATAAGATGGAAGACAATGTGCAGTGAGATGGCAGGAAGAGTTGACGAGAGATATCTTATCTTGTCTTTTATCAATGCAATGTTTGTGACCAATCTACTGTATATACAAATTTTCAGAGTCAAGAATACAATCACTATGACTGAACTGCGAGAATTACAGGAAGAATACATTGCTTTGGAGGAGAAATAAAATGAGATGGAATCATATCCCATCGCGAACGCTAATTCCGGAGCAGCAAATGGGAGTTTACTTCCTAAAATGATAAACAATGTAGCGAGCAGCTCGCAAGCACAGCAAGAAAAAGTAGAGACTGATAACCAACAGAAGTTGGTAGCTATGGGTAGTAGAGATCAAGAAGAGTATGAAAGAGAGAAGAATTACTACAATCGCGGTGGAAATAATAAGATTCAAAGTCTTGATCAGCTGCAAGAAACTTATGGTGGACATAGGCAAAACAGTTTCAGAAGTCAAGGGAATCAAAAGATCATATGGGAAGAAATTAAGATGCCTCCTCTCAATGCTAGTATAGAAAAAATTTGGGAAGCTATCATTTTAATGGAAAATATACCATCTCCATGGAACATGGGAAAATAACCACATCCTAACAATCGCAATCAAGAATTTTGTCCTTACCATCATTTTCATGGCCACACAATAAATGACTGCAGGACTGTAAAGAGAATAATTTTAAGGATGATTAAACAAGGAAAGCTAAATCACTTTTTAGTAGGACATCCACAATCTCAGTGATTTCCTCCAGCACCAGAAATTCGCAGGGTAAATACGGTAAAAGGAGCCAAATCATTCATAATAGAAGTTGGAGCCAAAGCAAAGAATCTCTTTTGTAATTCCATTGTACATTCACATAGAACAATATAGGATTTCCATGATAATGTTCTAAGCAGAGTCTTCGCGAGAGACATAGATGGGAAAGAGATAATGAATATCGCGAGAGTCTCGCCATTAGAAGAATGGCAGAAACAAACTATATCTTTCAGTGCACAGGAGGTACCAGAACCAGGAGAGCAGCATGATAACCCATTGGTGGTAAGACTAGAGATAAACCCAAAGCAAATAGAGGAAGAAGATGAAGAAAATGGTGATGAAAATGAAGATTTTTGGGCTATCAATAGAGTTCTAATAGACACAGGCAGCTCTGTTGACATACTATTTTATCATACCTATAAAAGAATGGGTGGAAGAGACGAAGATTTAATTCCCTCAACATATAAAATCTATGGTTTCAATGGTACTGCCAATAAACCAAAAGGGGAAATTGAGATGTGAATTCCCTTAAAAGGGATAACTTCCAAGATCTTGTTCTGTGTTGTTGACATTGAGTCACCTTACAATTATCTGATTGGTTGACCTTAGCTAGATGGAATATTAGGAGTAGCATCTACTTTCCACCAGTATGTTAAATTTCCTCATCCTAATGGTGTTAGAGTAATTAAAGGAGATTGGGGAGAAAGCAAGAAGTGTTATGAAATTGATATGAAGTCTTGCGAGGAAAGATCTGAAAAAAATAGAAATTGGAAGTACAAAATCAAACAACAACAGAGATGTGAAAGATTAATGATTGATACAATAGAACAAAAAGAGGATATGAAAGCTGATGGTGAACGTCTCGCAGAAAAAGGAACAACAGTAAAACGTAGTAGAAAATCAGAATCAGAAAATAGTAAGTAGAGAGGTAAAAAAAATGAACTTTAGAGAACTCTATGAATGATTTGTTTGAAGAATACGTAATTGAACAGAATATTCTGCTTGAAAGATCGCAAGATTTTACAAAAAGAAAGAAGATCAAAGTTGTGAAATTCTATCAGAGTTACAATACTCGCGAGAAGCGCGAATAAAATTTCGCAGAGATTAAAGAATGGGACGAACCTTTATGGCGTGCACCCTAGTTCGCGAATAAAATTTTGCAAGAGGCAAATGTAAGACCTAATAGCACGTCATAGGAGAGGGTATCTCTTGACATGATTCAGGGGTAAGGTTATACCGCTGCTGGATCCTGAGTCATGCAGATGTTTGGGTTAAAGAAAACCTATCCGGGAGAGAGATCTTGGATTTCCAACTATATATGGTTATACCCTAGTTGGACGACCGAGAATCTCTTCCAAGAAGTGCAAATTATGACCAAGGCGCCGAGGTACACGGTTGAGCCAAGGGTGCCAAAGGCGTATGAAACTCCCTTGCCATTCTTGGTAAGTCTTGGCTATGATGCACTTGGCCTGAAGAAAACCCTACTTAGGGTGCAGTCTTGTAACTATAAGCCATATAGGCATAAAGTACAAGAGGCTGCGAAAACAGCTGGTTGTTGGTAAATCTGGATGGGAGGAGCTAGTCTTGTACGGCCGATGTGCCCTCCTTGAAGGGGAAACCAGGGGGAAGATAAGGGCGGCACCCTCCATTAGGGAGCTGATAAGTGTCTTAAGACGGCAATGTCATGGGGCTTTATGATCGCAAGAACATTTAGGCCTGTCATATTGTCGCGTGACGTAAATTATACAGAGTCAACAAGCCAAAAGTTAAGATGAGATCAATGGGTATTTACATGAAAGTGTAAAGACGTCCTGCGATTTCATCGCAAGACCGCAATGTCATGAGGCTTTGATGTCGCGAGAGAGCTTAGACTTGTCATATTGTCGCAATGCAATCAAAGAAGAAAGATAAGGCAAGATCAATGGGTCAATACATGCAAATGTAAAGACGTCCTGTGATTTTGTCGCAGAAAGAAAGAGCATGGCAAAATAAGACCTTTAATTAGGAAGGCATAATAAGACCACAAGATTACTGCGATAATACTCGCAGATGTTATGAGAATTGCGATTTCATGCAGTTATTGCTGGCGATAAGATCGCCAATATTAAGGAAAATTTTATTTACCACTAATATCTAATCTTTAATCAATTTTTTATATTGCAGATGAATAATAGAGGCAAGTATGGGAATGCATGAGAACGATGAAATTATTATTCATCTATCATATAAAAATTGCATAGATAAATGCACGCAGACAGTTAAAGAATAATAATTATATTGATTGATTGACTTGCAGAAAAAGAACTATTATCTAATTCATACAGGTAGAAGCAAAGAAATTCACAAAATTGGAGAAACTCACAGCAATGTTACAGAAAGAAGAAAATAAATATACAAGGAAGATAAAAGGAAAAAGAAGAACTAGCTAGATCCATCGCCATCCTATTCATCAGACTTCTCTTCATCGCCAGAGTTCTCCCTTTTATCATTATCATCACTATCTTCATTCTTATCAGATTCTTCTCCTCCACCAGATTTTTCTCCTTCGTCATTAACATTATCATTTTCATCCTCGTCAGAATCCTCAGCTTCACTATCAAAGATGTTAAGATTTTGGATTACTACGGGAATTTCCTTTTCAAGATCAGGATATATAGAAGGAGAAATTCCATGATTATTGCAGACCAAGCTAACAGAATCATTACGAACAACAATGATAGATCTATTGAAATTTTCAGTGGTAATGTCAAACTGCTCTTTCAATCATGAATATTTATTATTGCGAGCAGCAAGAGTATTCGCGAGATGATTCTTCTCATTTTCAAGTTCCCCAATTCTTTCAAGATATCTTGTTTCAGCTCCTGCGAGAATATATGACGACAAGTTAGAAATTTTGTAAAGAAGAGTAATAGAAACAGGAAAATAGCGAGAATAAGAACAGCAAATAACCTTCTCTTTCAGAAATCATATCTCTAATTAAGGCCGCTTGTTCAACTTGAAGGCTAACATTTACACCTAAGTCATTCCTGGCATTGTCAAGAACCTTCGCAGCCCAAGCAAACTCATCATCGCTATTAATAAGGAGACGAGATCGAACTTGAGTCTCCTTCGCAAGAAGATCTTCATTCTCCCGGATAAGTTTATCTCTGTCCATTTAAACGTCAAGGAGAGTTTTATGAAAGTATGCTAGGGTCTTGGATCCCTTCTTGATAGCAAGATCTTTCTCGTCAATGAGATCACTATTTTTCTGTCTTAATCTATCTATATCTTTCTTTGAATCAAGATAAAAGCGCTTATATTTGTCAGTCAAACATAAATTGAATTTGGGTTCAATTTTTAAGAGATTAAGCTTAGATCTAAGTTCATATATGGAAAGGGATTTAATCTTATCATCTGAGAAATTACTTAAAGAATTATTGAGACAGGAAAGAAGAGTATGATCATCTACAGGTTCAGGTAAAGATTGAAAGAGTATAGCCTCGTCAGTAAGACCATAAATATCTGCAAGTTATAAGTGGTCGCTTGAATAAGCTGCGATAGAGTAAAAAGAATTAAGAGAGAAAGGAAATCAGTCATACCATATAGTTGTTGGTTAGCTTTATCAAGATCAAAGATCTTTTGCTTATCAACTGAAGCTTCAGTCTCCAGCTGTTTATTCTTATTGCGAAGCTCAATAACTTCATATTCTAATTTCTCTTTATATTGGTGAAGTTTAGCAGCTGTTTTTTCAGCGTTGACACATCTTTTATCTAAATCAGAAGCAACAGGAAAAGAAGCTCTTACAACCTGCGAAAGAAATATATAAATTAATATTTACCGAAAGAAAAATATAAATTAAGATATGTGCTTTCAAACGTTCTCTGAACTCCATGAAGCTTCCAAACGTTCAGCAACAACCGCACCAGTATTGCTAGAAAGAACCAGAGTTGTTCGAAGTGAAGATTCACGTGAAAGTCGAGGAAGCAGGCGTCTCACGAACAAGCAATACAACACTGGTCCTTCTGTGAGTGTAGTGGGCAGAAGATAAAAAAGGAAATCTTCAGCGACGGAACAACAAACCAAGCGGGCATCCCCGGTACACAAGACTTCGTCTCGGAAAGGAACGAACAAAACTCCTTCACAAGACACCGAAGATACAGGTTTTCCTTTCCTCATAAATGAAGTGATAGAACTCTTAGAAGCGTGGATCTATGATGACCCCATCAAGATGCCTCCTATCATACGTCCTCCAACTGAGAAAGACATGGCGGACCCTAAATACTGCTGCTACCATAGATTCGTTCACCATCCAACCAAAGACTGTAACAGGCTGAAACAAATCTTCAGGGAAAAGATAGAGACAGGAGAACTCCAACTTGGAAACGAAGGTATTCATAGAGATCCTCTTCCTATCAGGAACTGTATAATTTCTGAGGATTCTGTTCGCAAGACTGTACAATCAATGATGGAGCACTTGTGTGAAATCTTGTATTTCTCCAAGGGACAGCGTCAAGACATATTTACGGCTCTCAACCGCGTTGTATCAGGTAGGCGTTTGTATCAAGAAGCAGTCCAGGAACCCCAGTCTTTCCTGAAAGATGCGAGCAAAGGAAACTGGGGACTCCTACCCGTCACTCATTTGAGAGACATTGAGTTCGATAGAGCGTTGATTGATACGGCCTCCGAATTTAACATCATTACTGTCAAGACCTTGAGAGCAGCAAAGATTCCGAAGTAGGAGGCTACTCGTCACCCAACTGTGGTTAAGGATCCAGAAGGAGAACTCAGAGATGCACATGGATACATTGATCTTGAAGTCAAATTGGGTGATGCCTCGATACAAGCAAAGTTCTACATAGTTAAAGATCATCCCAACTATGACATGATCCTAGGACACCCTTGGATGCACGACAACAAGGAAATGCTAGGAGTCTATCCTCTACCGGCTTCGATACCTGAAAGAATCTCCAACACGCCTTCTGGACCTGACGATTGTTTGTTGCCGCACCAACAACTTGTCAATGTGACACAACTTCCTAGAGAGAGCCTGTCAGCATACGTTGAAAGGTTCCAATCTCAAGTAAGTCTCATCACGCAACCCACTTTACAACCAACCGCCCCTCATTCTGATAAGTCCTGGGGACTGGCTCCAACCAAAAAACCAACCTTGGATAAGAGATGTGAATGGGAGGCCGGCCCCTTTAAACAGTTTATCAGGAGTCTAGAAGTTGTCTCGATCAAAGACGAAAAAACCAAGACCCTGATGTCTACACGCCCAAACCCATTCAGAATTGGAGACCTAGTAACGAAGACAACCGCGTTCAAGGTCGGAAGCACTACGGTGAAAATATCTACCTCACCTAATTCACCCACCGAGGAGGAAGATGAACCATACCTGGTAGCCGATGTCATCCTAGGCGGCTACTGCAAACTCATCAACGCTGAAAAGATAGAATGTGTAACAATTCACTCGCGGTGGCTCAAACCCTACCGTATTTAAGATGATGTGATATCACTTTCCAGCATCTTACATGCTTTAAGATGATGTGCTACTTCCTCCAGCGTGTTTTCCCTTACAATTTCACATCATATTTGTAATTCCTCTAGAAAATGATTGCAATACTTGCATTCATAGTTAGGGTTTCAATTTTTAATTTTCAAATTAATTGAAGTATTATTTTCATCTGAGAACCTCTTTATCCCTAAAGACACAAAGTCCATCCTAAAACAACCCACTAGAGAAGGTCAGGAAAGAAACCCTAAGAAAAAACATCATGAAAAGAGTTGAGGGAAAAGATGTGCGCGGAAAGGGAAGGATCTTTGAGCCACTGACCCCAGCAAGGCCAGTAAGATCTTGCATCAGGAACACAAGACAAATGGTTATAAAGCAAAAAACCTTTATTCAAACAATCAAATAGAAGAGAACCTTGAACTCGGCTGCCACTGAGTACAAGGAAGATGTTCACAAATTACGGAATATACTTGAAAAAAAAAAGGTTTTAGTCGTCGAGAGGGTCGACCGCGCCTGCACCACCATCAAGTTCTGCTTCAATGTCATCACCTGTTGATGCTCCTCCTTTCAGATCTACCTCAGCTTCCGCATTAGACGTTTCCGCAGGTGATGCTCCTCCTTTCGGATATACCTCAGCTTATGCATCAGACGTTTCCGTAGCAACGCAATCCATACCAACATCATCAGCAGGAGCATCAAAAGCCACAACAACATCAGGAGTCGTGCCGATTGATTTCAAATTTTCAGGTTCGTCTGTGTCGGAATCGATAATTATCACGCCATCCTGGATTGGGTAATTACACTTATCTTCATTCAAAGGTCGTTTATGCTCAACCCTCCGTCTCTTCAACCGCGATGCAAATCTCTCTGCCATTGCGCTTACTTGTGATTGTAACGCTTCCTCGCGCCTCAACCGCTCCTCCATGTCAATCGCAGCTGAAAGTGCATAGATGCGTCCTTTGGAAATACGCAGGTGAAAAATAGACATCCCCTGTATAGCACGGCCAACTTCGTGAAGTGGAAGATCGATCTTAGCCATTACTTCTTCGTGCGCATGGATTTCAAGATTTTCAAATTCGAAGCTTCTTTCTGAAGAGGTGACAGGATGGTCGTCCACCGTTTCCATGATAAACTGCAAAGAATAAGAAGTTATAAAAAAATTAAATTAAATTAATCAGTCAAATCAGAAGATCAGATAAATGTGGAGCAGTACCTGATATATAGAAGGAACAACTACGTGAGATGATTCTTTATAATCCCTCAAGTCGACAGAATTCCAAGAGAAAAGAAGTCTTTACTTGCCACTTATGAAGGCTACTATTTCGGGATAGCAATCAACGATGCTTATCGCATACATCTGAGGAAAGCTGCCGTATGATGGAAAGGAGTACACCTGTGGGGACCGAGCTCTGTCCAGATATGTACAAAGGAAACCAAAGGGACTCACCGGATCAAGTCCTGCTTCCTTCACAACCCTAACCAGGACTCCCAGGGCAACGCCTGACGAGGTCGACCTATCCGGTAAATATGCATTCACTTTAGCTTGGTCATTTCAGTGTACAAATTTGTCACCATCTCATACCTACCCCACAATAATGTAACCATTATGTGCTAGGCAGGGGAATTAATGTTGATGGTGGATTTTCATTTAAGGTTAAAATTGTAAACCCCATAAAATTATGCGCTAACATCTTGTAAAAGATAAAGCCATTAATAAGTGATGGATACTCCTTCACTTTATTAATTCACCTAGAATAGAGCATGTGGAAACAATCCAATCCAGTGAATTAAATACACGAAATTCATCCAGGTTGGAGCATGTAGCAACAATCCCATATACCTTGTGAATTTACAGCATTATTAATTAATGCGCAACCAGCCTTGTATTTCCTGTACTCATTATCAGTGCGGCATGATGACTGAGTGTTGCTCTAAGCATAGCTACACGAATCTCCAAGCATTATAATGAAAGCATATACGAAATACCCGTACAGGATGCAACTCTCGGTGTGTTATACTAGCCCGATTGAGCATCTGGACTGACTGTATCAGTCTGGATATGATCACGACCATCCAACTCCACCAGCATGATTGGATGGCCCAGATCGATTCCATAACCCCCAAGCAGGTATGGAATATCCGCTGCCGAACCAATACGGGCCCCACATGGTCGGACTCCCCAATAGATTGGCCTAGCTTGCCAAAACGTCCAAACCATAGCAGTATGGACGGAAAACACTAAATTAGGGTTTGCGGTACATTACATGTGTCGCAAAACAGTCTCAACCATCCATCTTCGCAGGCATAGATGAAGGGTGTAGATATAGATTCAGAGGGCCCAGAGCATGTCAAAAAAACCACCGTGGTCCCAACTGCATACCTGACTGATCGGTCAGGACCAATTATAGTTGGTCACCTCGATTCGAATTCCCAAAACCGGGTGTGACACACGGCCGGCAATACCCTAACTAGGGTTTGTCTCGAGATCACGAACGTACATCTTCTCCGGAGCGGATGGAAGGTCCCGGAATAGGCTAAGAAAGTCTCGCGATCACGAACGTACATCTTCTCCGGAGCGGATGGAGGGTCCCGGAATAGGCTAAGAAAGTCCGGTAAGTATCAACATGATCACTGCGGGGCCACCTATCTCCACCCCCAACCGGCAAAGACCGAACTTGGCTATATATCTCGATTCGCGCATCCAAAATAATTGTGGTCGCACCTCCTAAGATGTAAACTAATCTTGACCACTCGATTTTACCGGACAAATTGAGTGGCTTAGATCAGGTTTCTATGGGATGTCAGGGTATGGATGTGAACTCCAGCCTACCACCTACACGATGGGTCAATCGGCCAGGACCGACCAAGCCTGGTCGTCTTGGAACGCGCACCTGAAGATGGCATGAGGAGAGGCTTTTGCGGCACCAGTTTTCTGTCGCAAATTTATCTCAACCACAGAACTTCGCAGGACGAATTGAGTGGCCCAGATCACACTTTCATGAGACAATGAGGTATGGGCGCCTACACCATTATGTCGTCTACACGCATGCATGATCGACCTAGCCAAAATTGTGTCCCAAGCTTGGATTCGACCAAGATGAAAAGTGATGCTTGCGCACTTCTTCATAAACCCTAATTCCATCAACGGTCGCAGATGAGTGTCTCAAAGATCATCTCGTCAGTCCAACTTCACCGGCTTAGTTACACAACCCTGGTCAGGAGTTAATTGGTCAGTGCGGAGTCATGGTGATCACCATCCGTCACTCTACCATACTATGTGGTCGGCCAAGGGAGGACTTGTTTGCGCAACCTCCAAACCATCACATGAAGTAAGCTGGACATGAGGTTATTTTGAGACGCACAAACAGTGATGCTTCATACATGCTGAATATACTCGATGCAGTACCTGCATAGTATACACACGATACTTCACAAGTATCAATTTCCTAAATAACGTAGCATTACATGCTACTTTATATGGGTCCCACGATCCACACGTTCAAGAAATCAATCATGTCACAAACTGGGGGATACATACTGGGGTATTGGTCTGGAGGTTTACAGCGTGCAGCGAACAACGCGCCATCACAAGAACGTGTCAGGAAGTCATGGACGGTTAGTGATGATGGGAGAAGTGGGAAAGCCTGGTTGTGTGACACCAACACACTACTCCACTACTCCATCACTCCACTTTCTCCACTTCCCATGAGATAAGAAGGTTGGGCTAAAAGCCTTGTATAAATAGGTTCTCCGCCCTATTTTTCAAAAGACAAAACAAGACGAGACAACAGAGGAAAGTGTTGATACAATTGTATTCAAACACCGGAACTGATAGCTTACATTCTGTAAGCCAGTTCAAATTTTCTCGACAAAGTCATACATAGCCAACACCTTCACAATCTCAACACCTTCTTTGCTTCCCTCCCTAAGATCAACCCCATCTCCTTCACTTTGTGACCGAAACAAATCTGGAACGGCCATTTCTTGGTTTAGGCCGGACTTGCACAGATTGATCTCTCGAATATACAAGCACTCACCGCTCAGTTCATTTGTTTAAGGTTTAGATTCATTCCTCATCCACACGCCCCAAATTACCAAAATCGGCAGGACTAGTTTTCACCCATAAACAACCGTTAGTCAATCAAATCAATGAAAATAAATGATAAACCGCAATTATCTAGTTTTCCACCAACGGTGCTCGCTAGAGCTTCTCAATCCCAAAAAAGACTTTAAACTGAGTGTCCATAAGAGATTTCACCTAATTAGGTTATTCTCCTCTCCGAATAGGCGGCTACACCAGTAACAACAACAAAATGGGAAGTTTGTTGTTACGAAGGATTAGTTTGCTAGAAAGGAAAACTTCAAGTATTTATAGACAAGAAAGTTTGGACACCAAGGAATTTCCAAAACCCCAAAATATTATCAAGATATTCATTAAAGCACAAATTCGGTTTCCATAATTCCTGGAAATGCTCCGTCCAAAAATAATGATCGAAATTTCTTGGAAAATCTAATTAGTAAATTCATATTACTAATTCTTATATTTCCCTATAATTACCTTAATTAAAAGATTCTTAACTTACTTATGTTTCGATCCTAGGATTATCTTCCCTTAGCTATTAAGGAATAACTTTGAATAATTAAAGAATAAACATTCACAACACGTGTTCAAAGTATGTCGACATCCTTACTTTGTAAGTTCTCTTTCGTACTTACAATCTTGAAACCGATTTTCCACACTTCCAAACAAGTTTAGAATTGGTTAATCTGACTTTCAAGAACTATGTGATTGTTCAAACAAACATTCAATCACAATCATGGGTTTAACGGTTCTACCAAAACAAGTTTCGGTTCTACCTTCCATGTGAGTACTGTGTATAGTCACACTAGCTTTCCAAAATTTGGTTGACTAGGTACTGGGATCGGTTCCCCACATATATATGGTATCTAACTTATATGTGTTGTTGTTGATGGTGGTTTTCAGTTTAGGGTTAAATTTGTAAACCTTACATTTAATATGCAGTCACTCTGGAAAGAAACAGAGCCACGTAAAAGTGGTGAGTGTTCCACCACTCCACTGGCATATTTATTAGGCAACTCAATATTTCCTCATGAAATTTATCTAGAATGGTGCATGTAGCAACAATCCCAGATATTCTATAAATTTTGGCACCTTGCCTGTATTATTCAGTTAATATAAGTTTCTTTGAATGCTTTGTGTGCTATGTTCCCCGCCTGAACCTTTAATATTGATATGGCATGATAATTTGTGTTTACTCGCAGCAGAGTAGCACGAATTTCCAAGTATCAAGGATAAGGTCCTTGCATAAAGTATTCAATCGGAAAACATACTTCTCTCTGGCAATGAACTTAGAGAACTTTGTGTCAACACATAGAATTCAATCAATTTTGTGACAATTCACAAGATTTAGATATCACCCTGACTAATTTGCAAAAATTAGGGTTTTGCTCCCTGCGCAGTATATTAGACCTTGCATGTCGAAATTAAGCCTAGGCGACCTAGGTAATTAATCCTCCATGGATTAGTAGGTGCAAAATCCTACCCAAAATCAGAAAACAATGAATAAAAGGAGTTGCGGAACATGAGCAACAACAAAGGAAAGGTGGCCATGCCATAGGCCAGCCGGTGCCACTTGCAAGTGGCCACACCTCATGTTGCTTGATCGGCCCCTATTTCCTGTCGACCAATCAAGTTACTCCAAACCCACAACGCGCACACCAGAAGTATAGCCACGCCCAATGTCTGGCCGCCCCCTCTTTTTCGACCAATCAGGTCGCTCTAAACTTTCCACAGTATTAAAAGAGGCAAAGTTGCGCCAATGCGCTAATTGGCATGCCAAACATGTCAAACTAGAATGCCAAACGTGCCACTTTGCCACAGAAGCATGCCGAACGTGGCAACATGCCATAAATAGCGCGCCAACGTGCTAACCTGCTTCTTGTTCATGGCCAAACACCATAACACATTCCAATTTGAGTATTCCAAGACTCTGCCTTATGGCATTAGTTGAAACCCTAATTTCCAGTCGTTCCCCAATTACGCTACTTTGTCCCTAAAACATGCCACGAGCCATGTGGGACCTGAAAATCCTAAAAATAGCGTCATTCTATAACCACCCATGGCCATCTTTGCGCCTGTGTATATTCCCATATTATGGCCTGCCATAATTCCTTTAATGTGGCTATGGAACCGATTACGTAAAATGCCACCGTGCCGCAACCATGCCACATGCGCTAATTAGGGTTTCGATATGCCAAACCCTAATTTAGCTAAAAGTTTCCATGCCAACTAAGTCAAGTAATTCTCCTAAGGCCTTAAGTCTGATGTAGCAACAGGTCCAATTTTGCCGGAGCCATATTTGGGTTTAACACTAATATGCCAAAATAGTCGCCATGGCTACGCCAGGCGCCACTATGCCACTATATGACACCACGCCATTGTCATGTGCCAAACACGCTACTGTACCACCATTGGGCGCCAACCGAATGTAGCCATAATCCATGGCCACCCTTTCTCATGAGTTGTAATCTCAGCCGTCCAAACTCGCCACAGAATTGAGAGACCCGTGGCAAGTCTTAGGCGACCAGCTAAGACAATCTTAATAGCATCACGTGTTATTTTCCTGTGGCAAGTCTCTTGACTTTAACTTGCTACACATTTTCCAAGAAAACAATCGATACATCAAACATGTCACAAACTGGGGGATAATCATCATGGTATTAGTATGGCAGTTTACAACGTGCGGCGTGCAACACGCCCATTATAAGAAAGTGTCAGAAATCAGGGCAGTTAGTGGCGGCAAGAAGTAATGGATGTAAACTAACCTGTCTCATTCGTAATGGGAACGTGGTTTCTGGCATTTACACATGATCCCACTTCTCAATCACTCCATCATTCCCACTTTCTACGAGACCTGGGTGCGTTTAATATGACTTGTATAAATAAGTTTCACCTATTTTCCACAAAACAACAAGTTTTGGTGAGAACAACAACACAGTATTCCAGAAAAATACCAAAAAACTGATAGCTTTCATTCCGCAAGCTAGTTCCAAATTCTGATACAAGTCATAAAATAGCTACACATTCGGAATTAACCATTTTGGTCTCAACAACTTCTTCACTTCCCCCCTAAGACCAACCCTTCTCATTCACTTTGTGACTGAAGTAAGACTGGAACATCCATTTCTTAGTTTAGGCCAGGATTGTACAGATTGATCTCTCGAATCTAAAGTACTCCCGTGCAGTGCATTTGTTTTAGGTTTAGATTTGTTTCTCATCCACACACCCAAATTACCAAAACTAGTAGAAACAGTTTTTACTCATAAACAGTTGCACATGTCCATCAGATCAGTTCCCATTTACCTAAAAATGTGTTGCACATGTCCATAGGATCGGTTTCCCTTTCTGCTATAAACCTTGTTGCACCCTATACAAGGATCGGTTCCCCTTTGTGATGTATTGCACCTCTTACTAGGATCGGTTCCCCTTTCCCATATTTGGTCAGACATAAAATCACAAACCCGATCATACCATCTCAGATGATTACTTAAGATCAGTTTCACTAATAAAAGTCATACCAATACATAAGTCAGGACTTTGTGAATAGTTCTACCGAGAACACAAACAAGTTGTGAGCGGTTATACTCAATCACACATATTGGTTGTTCATAAGATATGTAATGAATAACAAAACCAACAACACCTGGCAATTTCCTTTTCGGTTTACAAACAAATTTATAAAATTACTTCCTTAGAACACATTATAGATGGGGAAAAACGGTTCGCTAGTTTTTTAGGAAAGTAAAGAGTCGAGCGTGTTGTCGAGACTCCTCAACCGAGCAAACTGCTTAACCTCACACAGATACACTATAAAGGGAGTGCTTAGATTCAAGAGATCAATCTATAGGACTCCGACCTAAACCAAGTCAATGGCCGTTCCAGAGTCAATTCGGCCACAAAGAGGGAGATGTGTTGAACTGTAGGAGGGAAGCTGAGAATTGTGTGGGATCAGTGATGATCAAGGATTGTTGATGTGTCGAGGGTTTCTGCAATAATTGGTGAACTGTTGAGTTCGAATAAGTTCTGATGGATTGATGAATTCTTGAGAGTAGTTACTCGTGAAATTCTGTGTAGACCAAAAATGTTTTTAATCATGGATTCAGAGACTTATTTATACTGTCAGAGTTGTGAACACCTTGATCCCTGTAAGTGTGACAGTTTCACAAGTGGAAGAGTGGGAAAGTGGAAGATCATGATAAAATTAGTTCCATGTCGTGTTGAAACTTGACGGATCGTGCACCCACTAGTTTGCTAACTCCTTTAACCGTTGACGCGACTTACGCACATTTCTCGTCGTGAATGAATTCACGTGCTATAGGCCGCCAGACCAAAACCCTAGCTGTTATCCCCCAATTTGACGTGATTGATGTATCATGAATCGTGGAGTCTGCATGACAGACGTGTATTTAGTTTGTCAGTTGTTGACTAATTAGATAATGAGCCTATGTTTTGTTGAACCGAGCATGTTTGACAAATGCTCAGCGATTCATGAATATTAATGTTGCTCGTCATAGCAAATATTGTAAATTCAACGAGTTGTTAAATATTGATGAGTTACTGAATATATATGGATTATTCGAGCAACTGAGAAAGTATTGCTCGATTCGACGAAATACTGATAAGTTACTGAATATTGATAGTTGGGTCAATAATCGAGCGACTGAGCAAGTACTGCTCAATTCGACAATATTGAGAATATGACGTGTAATTGAGCAAGTATTGCTCAATTCGACAAATTATTGATAAGTTAATAAATATTGATAGCTGGATCAATATTTGAGCAAATGTTGCTCAAGTTGGCGAAATATTTATTGGTGACGTGACCCAATAAAATATTAAAATATTGGTAGATTACCAAATATTATATGATTAATTCAGATGCTGGTTGCTGAATCAATATAAATTTATTAGTGTTTGAATTTGCTCAGAATAATGATTTGTTGAGCGTTTATTCGAAAACCCTATTTTTTAATGAATTGATCATTAGTTGACGAATTGCGGAAAATAGGTCATGAGCAAAGGAGGGACCGACCACATGAGACCATGGACGTCCATGTGATGCCCAATTGCTCGAATGAGCATGCACCAGGGTTCTCAGTTGGAGAGTTGGTGAAGGAATTAAGTGCCGGTTTTATCATTTATTGAAATACTGCTGGGTTCAGCATTAGGTGATAAAAACTAGGTATGAAAGATGGGACCGATCAAGAGAGCATGGGACCGGCTTTTGGTGGTCATGGGACTAAATGTTGTCCGTTCGAGCAATCCCTAGGTTGGTTGGAGAGAGTTTGGGCCTAATATGAACAATTGAGCAAATTAGGTCAGAACTATGAAAACATGTGGGACCGGCTTTGTGCCATCCCTAGAAATGACTCTATTCGGTCATCAAGGCATGCACGTGTTACCATGGTGTCCATGTCTCCGTGCTGAGGGTTTCAATATTTTCTGACGTGCGTTCGAGCAACATTGTGAATTTTCAGAAGAGTTTTGTCTTGATTGAAATTCTTGATTTTTGTTGGAATGAGCATGTATGCTCAATTAATCAATATTTTGTAAATGTTAAAATACTCTTATTTTAACATCCAAAATTACCGTGAACGGCTAGCCGGTCATGTGACCACGTTGGCTTTTGAATTTTCATGATTTGAGCAATATTTGAGAA
Source organism: Papaver bracteatum (assembly GCA_023529315.1). NCBI lineage: Eukaryota > Viridiplantae > Streptophyta > Magnoliopsida > Ranunculales > Papaveraceae > Papaver > Papaver bracteatum. The sequence goes on along the minus strand of JAJJWX010004910.1, from coordinate 494,280 downwards.
GTTGTGAAGAAATCATGATTTTTGCTCAAACCAAGGAGTTTCATGAATTTGAGGAAAATAATGATTATAAAAGACTAGGGATTGCAGGGTGTGGGACCGGCTAGGGCATGGCCGACCGGCTATGTTGCCCGGCCCCACACTCCTTTCCCTATTTTGTAATATTATTTTTCATGAACCCGCAATGTTATGGAGAAACCATGGATTTTTGTTGAAACGGAGGAGTTTCATGAGTTTAGGGAATAATAATTACAAAAAGCTAGGGATTGTGAGGTGTGGTGCCAGCCACGGCTTGGGCATGGCTGGACAGCTATGTTTCCCGGTCCCGCACACCTTTCCCTATTTTATAATATTATTTCATGAATCCACGAAGCTACGAAGAATCCATGAATTTTGCAAAAACAAAGAAAGTTGCTAAAAATCAATGAGTTTTTTCATGAGTTCATGAAAATAACAAAATAGGGCAAAATAATGAAAGAAGCATGGGGACTGGCCACGTCTAGGGCATGGCCGGCCGGCCGGTGGCCCCGGCCCCTGGGCGCTCCTTATTATTTTATTAATATTTGTTATTTTCTCCTGTTTTGCGTTGGATTGCTCATCTATCCGTGTTTTGGATGCTTGTTCGTGCATCATTGTCGAGTACACTTACACCATTTTTCATGGGGCTTACTCAGGGATGGACCATATGCCCAACTGTGAGTATTTGTTGTTGATCCATGAAATTCAGTGTAGAATAATTCATGAAATTGAACAAATAAAAATGAGTAGTTATTTATTATCAATTCATAGGATCAGCTGTGGATTCGACCATGAATTCGGAATTATAAAATAGGCATTACCATTCCATGGGATCGTGGATTCGACCATAAAATCATAGTAATAAAATTATCTTTTACCATTTCATGAGATTAGCAGTGAATTTGATCATGAAATCGGAGTAATGAGATAATATAAATTGTTATTGTCGTTCCATGGGATCAGGCCGTGGATTCGACCATGGAATAGGAGCAATCATTATTGCCATTCCATGGGATCAGGCCGTGGATTCGACCATGGAATAAGAGCAATTGTTATTGCCATTCCATGGGATCAGGCTGTGGATTCGACCATGGAATAGGAGTAATTTTTATTTCCATTTCATAGGATCAGGCCGTGGATTCGACCATGGACTAGGAGCAATAATAGATCATTCTGAGAATTCAGTAGTAACTGTCACGGCAGAATTAATCTATATGCATAGTCAGGAGATGGATAATATCCAGAAAGCGCTCTCAGATCTTTCAGAGAACGCCCGAGTCTATACACGGTAGCTATACATAGTCAGGATCAGTGAGTGTCACTATCCTGAAGGCGTTGTTTCTCTCAATCTTACGGAGAACTGCCCAATCGTTCTTCTATGTAGAGGGGTTTGCTCTCATGTAGTTAGGGAATAGTGAGTATCACCGACGTCCTGAAGGCGTTAAGCCCTCTCAACAAACAATTATGTAGGAGGACCGCCCAATTCTATTATTTTACATAGAGTGCAAAATGAAATGTTAGGGATCGAGCGCTCAGCTAGTGGAGGCTTTTCGAAAGACATGTTCATCATGGCTTCGTAAAATATGAACCGTTACATGCCTGAAGCCGTACCAGAAACATGCAGTATCATGATTTTACGGATTTGACCATTGTTGAAAATCCACCATCAATATTAAGTCCCCTGCTTAGTGAGGAACAGTCATGTTCCACATTAAGCATTATATGGTGATTTTTAGTTGACGAGATCGTGGTTGAACTCAATCTACAAAGGTAGTTTCAGAATCCTTAATTTTCTCCAATGGTGTCATGTACGAGCAAATGTTCGGGTGAGGACCCTGATAGTGTGATAGAGTGTTATTATGTGGACATGGAGAGGTGAAGTGCTGTTGATTTGGCCAGTTAAAAGCCCTATTTTGGCCGATTTAGGATTTTCGGGCCCGAGCCCAAAAGAGGAAACCCAAGTGTTTTAGGTTTTGGAAATAAAAATATTATAAAAGGTAAATAACCCTAATATTTCTATTTTTGATCAACTGAGCATCCTTTTTTTTTATTGTTCACTCGAGCAGCAGGAAGGAGGAATTTTTTTCACGCCGTTCCAGCACGGCCGCCGTCCGATCACCGTCCAACAGAATTCAGGCCGGCGCCGACAGGTAAGTCCGTGCAAAAAAAAAAAAAAATTGTTTGATCTATGATTCATGAATTGTTCATAAAACAAAAAATCCCATAGTTGCAAGCATGCGTAGGATTTATGAAGAATTTAAGTTTCATGAAAACCCAAGTTTGTTTTCAAAGCATGGACTTTCCAAATACTTTTAAGAACGTAGGATTGTTCGCAATAAAAGTAGTAAATAATAATCCTTAGGGTTAAAGGAAATTTTGAAAAGACCTGGAGTTCATGATAAAGTTTATTTGTAAACTTTTAAAATTTTATTTGGAACATGTGGACTTTTACAAAAATAGAAAAGACCCTGGTTTCGTGACGAATACTTGTTTGAGCCAAAAAGTTGTGTTTTTTTTTGGGGCGTGAGTTATTAAACTCACGAATTTTTTTTTTACTGATTTTGTTAAAAAAATTTGGGGCGTGTGTTTTTACTGATTTTGTTAAACTCACGAATTTTTTTTTATTGAGTTATTAAAAAAAACGTGACCATTTTTACTGATTTTGTTAAAAAAGAAAATCAAATTTTGATTTATGGGAAATTGTTGAAAGCAAACAATGTTTCTATGAGTTGACGAATTCGTAGTGTATGTGCAAGTTTGACGATTTTATAGTGTATGTACATGTAAAATCAGCGAATATTCACATGGAATATTGTGTGAATTATTCATAGTTTCATGAAAAGCCAATGTTGACTTTAAATAATAATAAGTTTTTTTGCTCGGCTTTGCAGGTTTGAAAGAACGAACAAGTTTTTGAGGTTTTACGTTGTTATCACTAAGTTCGTGAAATCGTAAATAGGTAAGGGTTAAGGATCACCATTTTGTAGACGCTGATTGTGAACGCCGTAAGTTGTTTGATTGCTTTAATTCCATTGTATTGATGAAACTCGTGTGGAATGTTGCAGCGATTTGGTGAAGATGACTCGACTCCATAATAATGCTGAAAGTGATGTTTCCAGGGACCCTTCTGGAGATGATGTTTCCACAGATGCATCTTCTAGAGATGATGATTTCTCCAGGGACGACAATTCTGGAACTTCTCAGGGGAGGGAAGAAATTCCCAAACCCAAGAACATTCCAAGCACTGAAGACGGGTTCTTCGAATATTTGTATAGGCCTGAAAAACGCCCTTTAGGCTCTTCATTTCGGTTTCTCATAAATCCCAGGACTACTGCTCAGAACAAGTTGGTGTCTCCTTCAGCAATAATTTGGTTCTGTTTTGAAGGAAGGCATTATTCGGCCTCTCATGTGGAAATCAAACTTTCTCGGAAGCCGCTGACGCATTTTTCTTGATGGGCAAGGCATATGCTCGGCCACAGTCACGTGAGGGCCTTGCTGGATAGTGCGCAAGTGAGGCGAGCCATTCAAACTGCTGTGATTTTATCATTAAACATGATATACCAGGTACCATGGCTCTGCTTGCTTGTTGGTGTATTCCTACTCACACCTTCATATGCAGATGGTGAGAGGTGTGAAAGTTCGCATAAACTTTTCACAAGAAAAATCCGCTTCCCGATCCACCGGCCTCTGGTTCATAGTGAAACTATTGACTCGAGGAGGATCGTTGTGAGGATCAGTCCCCAGTGTAGGAGTCTCCATAACAGGACCGCTCATATCTGATGTCGCTTCTTTGATCAGGTCCATGTAAGTCCGCGCCGCTGAAGTACCTTCTTTGGTACGTTGAATGCGTTCCTTGTTGGCTCCAGGGGCTGTCGCGGCTCTTGTGGAAATCGATCAGTTAATGTCTTAAGAAAAGTGAGTACCTCTTTCTGAGTTGTGGCCATATCCGTTTGAGTCTTAGCAAGAACTTCCTGCTTCTCCATCAAGTCTGCAATGGTAATGGGAGATGGTCCTCCTCTCGTCCCTCCAGCTCCTCATCCTGATGAAGGAGTGGAAGTTGTCGCTCTGATGACTACCCTCTACAACAAAAGACACGTTTAGTGACAAAATTTTATGTGACCAATAAAATTTTGTCTACAAATCTAGTATTTAGGGAGGAATATTTTTTTGGTCACCATATATATTTTTTTCGCGACAAACATTAAATTTTGTCTTTAACGTTGTCAATGAAATTTTTTGTGACCAAATATAGTGACCAATCCTATCTCTAAATTCTTTTTTTGTGACCAAATATAGTGACCAATCCTGTCTTCGTCTCTAAATATTTCTTTGTGACGAATTATTTTGGTCGCAAAATTGGAATCTAGTGACAAAGGTAAAATACAGTCTCCAAATATCTTATTACCAACAATTGGTAACTTTGGTCCCAAAATGTAGCTTATGCCGACAAAACTAATTTGTTGCCGAAATGATTGCATGACTAATGAGGATTTTGCCGTTAGAACTATTAGTATCCAAATAAATTAGTCACAAAAGGATTTTTTTTTTTTACAGACGAAAGACAAATCGGTCTTGGAAAATATTATTGCTGATAACTATAACTTTTGTCCCTACATCTCTATTTCTGCTGACAAAAACTGATTCGTCATCCAAATGAATACGAAGCAAAGCCAAAATTTTGTTTTTAAAATTTGGTTGCGACAAGAAAATCCGTAGTCTGCAAATCCCAATATTCGGTGACTGCTAGTGATTTAGTCTGCTCATACCGCAATAATCAATCCAAAAAAAAATAACTGCAAGAAAATTTTGAGCGACATTACTGAGCCTCAGCACACATTTAGCACCTTCGGAAAATTTTGAAGTATAAGCACTCAAAATACCATGGCACTCAAAAATTTCATTTCCGGCAGGCTAAGAAGAGGTCTTCTGCAACGGTGGATAATTGGATGACGTCTCCAATCTGAACAGCATCACAACACCACACTCAATCACAGATCTCCTTAAAAACAATAAAAATAAAAGGAACAAGGGATATCACAGAGAGAGAATCTTTTTAACATGCAAAGACATTGATAAGCTTCAAGTTTGAAAGAGGAAAATACATAAAAACAGATGAAAGTGAGATTCTAAAACATACGTTGTTAGTCGATGTTTCATGGTAGAGATCTTTTCCACTGGAGTTGAGACGTGGATACAGAAGTCAATTGCATCTCCCATATCTGGACTTCGATATAAATTGCTAATCGGCTTGGTGGCAAGAACACTGTTTGGGTATATAATCTTTTGGTTGTCAAATCTTAGGAACACGGTAGTAAGGATGTTCATCTCTTCCACAACCATCTGAAACATGTATCAATAAGAAAAGGACTCAAAACTAGATATACTATTATACACTAATAGTTTACACACCATACAATTAACTCAAAACTAGAACTTTTGTGTACCTGAACAGTTTCAATTTCACACCTATCACCAACATCGAAAGGGTGCATCACAAATAGCTTCAAATACCATATTGCAGGTGTTGCCAAACATGAAAGACACCAACAGAAGGTGAGAACTAATAAGGACCATCAACTTAGTGGTTGCTATCTCAAGTATGAGAAGCCCAATGATTACTACAAGGACGCCCACGACAACATTCACCATGTTATAGAGTTGGTTTACGGCCGTTTTTGTGTCATCTGGAGTCAAAGCAAGGGCTCTTCTCTCTCTGAAAGCGTTAACCTGAAAAACAAAAGGTTTGTCACTTCATAATTATAGTGGACAAGTTAAAAGGTCTGGGGGCCTTCTATTTTTTGTGAAACGTGTCACTAAAGAAAGTCTTTTAGATAAAGGATTAAGATATCACATGAGCCACCAAAGTTGTGGGTACTTTTCCCTAAAAATACAATATGCTTTGAAGAGGTCTTCGTAAACATCCACAAAGTAATAAAAAGCTAAAGAGAAAAGAATGTTACCACCCAGTTTTTTAGAGATTTCTTGCTGACTCTGTTGGTTTCAATTACTCCTTCAAATTGATTCATAGTCTTCTCGGCTTCCTCTTCTTTCATGAAGCGCATTATATCCTCGAGGTGGATAAACCTATTAGAAAAAATAGATGATACAAATAAATCAATAAAAATTACGACTTTATGGAACAAGTCCTACATTGTGGGAAAACTCATTACAGGATTAACAAATGCAACTTCACATAGTAATCAAACCATTAGCCAACGGGTCAAAACATAATGTAAGCATGAAATTTCATCTTTGCAACACAATTTTTATCTAAAAGTGTGCTCCACTATGCTTAGCCCAAGACTGGATCCAAATGGTATTTTCACGCAGGACAGAAACCCACTAGGCACTAGCAACTCTTAAATTTCACCATTAATCTCATACATGGGTCAATGTTCAATAAGTCAGTGCACCACGTATAGTAGATTGACTTTGAAATTCTATTTCTCTATTGTTCATGAACCATTAACTTAAAAGGAACGGTAATGTTGAGTGTTTATCCTTTCACTAAATTTTGGTATCCTACTATTACCATGCAAGTAGCAGAATTAGCCCGGGTAGAGCAATCAACCATCAAATGTTTATAGCAACTACAATGGGTACTTTAGCTGCCCTGGCATGGTTCATGGCTTCTAGGGTCTGGGGCATCACACCATCATCAGCTGCTACCACAAGCACTACAATATCTGTAACAGCAGCTCCTCTTGCCCTTATCGCACTAAATGCAGCATGACCAGGAGTGTCGAGGAAAGTGATCGATGATCCAAATTGCATTTCCACGACAAAAGCGCCAAGATGGTGGGTGATTCCCCCAGATTCCCTCACTGCCACAGATGTCTGGTGCAAAGCATCTAAAAGAGAAGTTTTACCATGATCAACATGCATGACCCATTACTGTTACAACTGGTGGTCGTGGTTGGACATCTGCACCTTCATCAGAGTGTCTCCTTTTTACATTAACCCCGACTGTTAAATGTTTCTTGACTAGACTCTTCCCTCCCTGTATTTTCTTCCCCCACCCAAACGCCCTGCATAGAAAAACAAGACAAACAAATCAGCAAGAGACCAAAAACAGAAACAAAAGACCAATTAGCTGACAGCTAATATATATGGACATTACACATATTTTAATAGAATCAAGGATGCTTTAGATTATCAAAGTTTACACATTCTTGTGGAAACAAAAAGGATGCCTTAACCTATTAGGTGCTTAATAAAAGTAGACAAGAAAGTTTAATGCTACAGTTTTCTAGTGACCATATCAACTCCTTCCTGCCTACTTACAAGTACCATTAGGAACATCACAACAAGCAACATCTTCTTAGGGAATTACAGATGTAAGTAATTGGCATTGATTTGATTCCATGGAGGAGGAACACATCAACAACCATACTCACAAACAAACAAAAAACTGATGTAAGTAATTGGAATTGATTTGATTTCATGGAAGAGGAACCCAGCAACAACCATGCTCAAAAACAAAACAAAAAAACAGATTTAAGTAATTGGAATTGATTTGATTCCATGGAAGAGGAACCTATCAACAACCATACTCAAAAACAAAAAAACAGATGTAACTAATTCGTATTGATTTGATTCCATGGAAGAGGAACCCATCAACAAAAAAACAGATGTAACTAATTGGAATTGATTTGATTCCATGTAAGCTTGAATAGATCCATCGAAGAAGAACCATCAAGCAATCACAACACCGTTGAAAATTATAAGGGTTTTAAAAGCAAAATTAAGGAAAAATGTAATGTAAAAGAAAAAAATATAATGAGTACCTTAGGATTTTGAAGAAATAAGTTTCTGAGGAGATGAGATGTAAATGTTCCATCGATGCCTTAGGGTTTATATAGTCTGAATTTTGGGTGAAATTCGAAACCCAAAAAAAATTAACGCGAAACATCCCGCCCAAAGAAACTAAAACCTCAATTTTCCTCGCAAATTAGTTGCTTGATTTAGGAGAATCGTTATCTGGATTCATTTTGGAGGGAGTATGAAATCGACAGCGGGAAAGAATTATTTTGCTCAATTTTAATCGGAGATTAGTTACTCAATCTGGCGAAATTTATATGCTGAGGAAGATACGAAAAATTCTTAATATGGAAGATTTCATTCTCAATCTTGAAACTAACTTAGGGTTTGGGAAGATGGAAGAAATAAAAAAAAACTGACTGACTAAACGAGGCTATTATTTCTCCTCCCTTCTGTTAGGTAGGGACGATAGGGAAAATACGTGTTTGTCTACAGTGTATGGCACGAACATTTAGTTTTCCTAACAGATTTGGTCTGATTTTTTCACATCTTCTCTTCTTGTTGGATTTGAATACAATTACATGTAATTATATGTATATTACTTCTAAATAAAACAATCGTTTTTATAAAACGATATTAGGTTTTTAGTATGTATTTCATTTATCTTGTAATGGTTTTTATATGCCATTTAGATTACTTCTTGTATACTTTCCAAGAAGAATTCCTTAACCTTTGTGGCGATTCAATCGATTGCATCAATCGTTTCAGATATTTCATCCAGGGCAATCTACTTCGGCATGACATGATTTTTCATCTATGTGAAGAACAAGGGCTACTGAAATTAATTGTGGTAACAATATTTTGGGCAAATTACTCCCGTTTGGGACACTTAAATTTTATTGAAGAAGAAAACAATTCAAAATGACAAATTATTAAATCACAAGCCATTCTTCCGGCATCAACAAATTTATCTTTGAAATCCATGTATTTGATATTTAATCTTTTTATTTTTTCATATTTTTCATGGTTGATTTATTTGAAAATGATGTATAAATTCTTATTATTTTAATGAAATCAAAAAGTAATTTTGTTCCTTCAAAAAAAAAAACATTTAGTTTTCTTACGGGCCCTTTTCAAGCATAAGAAAAGACGGATTACATGAAATGCAACAAATAGTTTCTTTAGAAATTTTTGTGTGCTACTGTTCGTATTCCTAAATTTGTTTTCTTTCTAAATAAATTCTGTTTTTGTTTCGGGTAGTATCCTAAAAGTAAAAAATGCTTATCGGCCCTTCTAACATAATGCTAAAAAAACAAAAATATTTAGTTAATTAATGTTGTGAAATTGCTTGCACTCTAAGTGTTTTTAGCCTCTACCGTTGATGGTGATTCATTTCTTCCCTTGTTGGTGATTTTAATTTAATTATGTTTATGGTTTATGGTTCGTGGATTTTTTATAAATATAATGACAATTTTCGGCATCAGAATATTGAAATTGTCGGTCAATATGTCTTGTCGAATTATTCGAATATGTATTAATGCTAGTATGTTGTTCTTCTTAGTATTTGATCTTTATGTAACTTTTATTTGAGATTATTAAGGGAAAATGGGAGCTTTCCATCACAAAAAGAAAAATTATGGAATATTGGTCACATTATTAATGCATAGTTTGGGTCTAAGTTTTAGATTATGGGTCATGTGCGAGTTCGATGGTACATAATAAATTTTGACTCTATAGACGTTTTCTGGATTATGACGACAAATTTTGAACCACGATATAAAGTGATAGATTTTAAGTGACATCTCCATTTTACAAATGGTCCAATTGGTACTCTCTTGCAACCATTAGTGTTGAAGCGAAGGATATCGAGGTATTATCACTTCTTAAAGAGATGAGGTCCAACAAATAAAAACCACCCTTTGAATAGCTAGGGAAAGAAAACAAGGCAATGTTGAAAGATCCTGCAAGCAACATCTTTCCAAAAGCATGATCAGCAAAGTGTTTTTTATAACATTTTGTAAGTTACTTATGTTTTCGATAATTTGAAGTTCATCTACTGGTGTAATACAATTAAGTCGGATCTGAAATCATTTAAAAAAATTGATACACACTTTTGTAGGTATGAAATGTTGGATACTTAAATTTTGGATGCTGGTATATTTCTGTCTAAATTTTATGTTGAAACAGACAAAATTGGATATCAAATTATTTTTAAGAAATATTAAACGAGTTTTGTAGTTTTTAGACATCAATTGAGACCTTTAAGTTTGTTCAAAGACATGAAAAATTAATTAGTTGGGTTTAACTCAGGGAAAAGATTGGATTTATTTGTTATGTTCCATGGCGCATTTGGAGGCATAGATGTTCAACTTTTTTTGACGATGCACAATTAAACAGATCATTTCATTTTGTTTGATACGCAGTTTATATTTGATTGCGAGTGTGCTATATCTACCTACAATATGCATATTTTAGTTTGGAAACCTCCAACTGCTAAAATCAACTTCGATGCTTCTTTTATAAATGAGCATTTAATTCCAGTTGCTAGTGGAATAATTGCTGGATGCGGTGTAAGCATATTCCAAGTAGCAAAAAGAAGGTGTGTCTAAAGTAGCATGCGAACATATCCGCAATAACATCTCTCACCATATCATGCCGGAATATGAGACCAAACAGTACTTCAAACCTATTATTCTAAGAACAACCAAGACTCATATTAGTATAGGATTCTATCGATCTAACTGGATACCTTAGAGATTTACATAAGTCGATTTCAAGACAGGCCCATTAACGAGCGACCTTGATGGATAACTGGTGAAATCGAATGAGGTCGAACAACCAATGACTCAGAGTGAGACTAGAAAAAATCGAGAATCCAAATTCAGATGAATCAAGATAAATATTAGGCATTCTGACTAATTCAAGTTTGAAGTCAGAAAAATTAATGTAAAACCTTAAGTATCTAAGGCGACTGGATGAGATCAGACAAAATATAAAATGCAAATTTAAACACATTTAGAACAAGATATTGTAAGGGAATTCATATTGTAATGTGACCTCGGTAGCTCAAAATACATATTAGAATCCAAATGTGAAATGGGTTTCTTCCTAATCTATTTTAGTTGCTTTAAATTATTTACAGTTACGTCAAATTCTATCAAAATTTTATAAAAAGTTCTAAAGAATTGCTTTCGATCTATATTACAGCTAAAGTATCAAATTTTGAATATGATTATCCAAACTAATGCAATCGCCTCAAGTCAAAATGATTGAATTTCTAGTTTCTTCCATTTTACACGAACTTGTTCAAATTTGATATCGTTATTTGTTTCGACAATCCTATAATTTCACCACAAAATCCTTACGTCTCACTACTAAATTTGTTTAAATTGGGTTCTTTGTTGGAATAATGTGTTATTTATCGATGACCATCGAATTTGAGCCATCTTGGGGGAAGTTTGGTGAAATTGATTTATGAATGATGAAACTGAATAAGACCAAAAACGTCGGGGTATACGTGGAGATTCACATATGTCGATTCCAAGACTTATTTTAGAATTGAATTGATCTTAAGAAACATACTTTGACATTTATATTCTATTAAGATTTGAGTGTATTTTGGAATTCAATGATAATTATCGAATTCATTTGTCATTTTTCTGATATTATATATATTCGAATTTATGTGTAAATCAAATGTCATAACAACATCCAAAACGACTCTACTTTATACAATATTCCTTATATTTTTACCGTGTCAAAGGTTGATACTCTAATTTATACAATATTTTTTAGATTTTTACCGTGTCAGAGGTTGATAATTTAACCGAATGCATGAATTCTATTTCGCACCAAAAGAACCACACACTTTTCTCATACACTTTTCTCGATCCGTATGAAAATCCAAAACAAAATCTCCACCGTCCAAAATTATACTTAATCCTTATATATGACCATCCTTATCCACCGTTCAAAATTCTATACAAAACCCTCGGTTTATTTTTCACATCACTTCATGTATTCCGTTTCTCTTTCTTTCATTCCTCTTTGCTCTCTAACCCTAACTCACAGCGGCGGCCTTCACTCCCCAAAACTGATGAGGAAGAAAAAATTCGCTCAATTGGTCTCTACTTCTGTCTTGATGTTGTTCCAAGATCATCACTTGTTTATGAGTAAGATTCAATATTCTTTTAGAACGCGTAAGGGGATATGGAAACTAATTGGGGGATATAGCTAAAAGAAAAAATAGGGATCCAAATATCCTAGATGGGTTACCCCTTATATAATTAAATTATTAATTCCTAATCTAACCCTCACTAATCATAATTAGTTACTAATTATGATTAGTAAAATGTTAATGATTTGGGGGATATAATTTGTGTATTTATGTTTATTTGAATTTGTGTGGGTTAGTTGAGAGTAGAAGGAGGGGAAAAAATTTGAGTAGAAATTTTTTTTTTTTGAAAATGGAAGATGATTGTGATGAGAGACTTGCAGCTGTTGAATCTTTAACTCAATTACAACAACAACCATATCTTCAATCTTCGGTTAATGATAACAACTCACAATTTTTGTATGATGAACCAACACCTTTGAATCATGATTTTCGAGACTATGAAAGGTTTTGTGAAGAACCAACTCAAGAAAGTAAACATGTTCAGCATACAAGCAACCCCAACACACAGGTAATGCTTCAAAGAGGTCGAAATTTTGTTTTTGTTTTTTGAAACCGCCATTTCTGTCTAAAAAACCTTAGTACCGGCATGCTCGTTTTATGAATACTACGCCGGAACCTCTATAACCGGCATTGTATTCATACAAATTTATATGCCGGGACAAAATTCCCCAACTGTTCAAGAACAAACCGGCGCGGTATTCAAACCAAGATTGCATGCCGGTACACATTTATACTTTTTACCTACCACCGAATATTCTATGGAATATTAAAACCGCGAGTGTGAGTACATGACAGACAATGCGGTTTATGATACTACTGACATAGAAACTTAAATGTCGAGGATGCCGGTATTACACTTGAAACATTCAGAAGTTAAAGATATTTTGAACTTACATACCGGCATAGAAACTTAAATGTCTAGGATGCCGGTTTTACATGAAAAACATATAGAAGTTAGTGATATGTTGAACTTAACTACCGGCATGCTTATCTTTGAACTTACTATGCCGGAACTTTATCCCAGAATGGGAACTGAAATTATTCGAATGCCGGTTTGGATACTGGCATGGAAAGTCAAATACAATGTATGCCGGTCATTAATCCCGGCAGTTTAGTTTTCTTATCGACAATGCCGGTTTTGAACTAATCCAATTTTCTTTTCATTCATTCCTTAGATTGTGACATTCAACGATCAACCAATCTCCAAACCGCTCCATTGGGATACGTCGGAATACTATAAAATGCCTCGGGTATGTTACCAAACAATACTTTCACCTAGTTTTTACAATTTTATGTTGGGATTTGCTTTTAATCTCGCATTATTGTCCTTATGCAAGAAATAAAATATGAAAATGAATCAATTGCTTGGGCAAAAGAGACGGCTCTTAAGAACATGTGTGTCTTAGTGAGGAATAGCCAACGTTCAAATGTTCGTTTTGAGATGGTTTGCGAGAGAAGTGGAAAATACAATGAGAAAAATAGCCATAAAAGAAAGGGTTATGTATATGAAAAGAATACTAAGAGGGTATACAATACAGTTGCGAGGAAGGATGAGTGCCCCTTTAAGCTTGTATTCTATCTAAGAGGAGAAAAAGAAGAAGAAAAAGAATGGGAATGTAAGGTATGGTTTGGCCGTCACAACCACCCCGATCCGAAAGATTTTGAAGGTCACTCCCTAGTTGCGAAGCTAAAACCTGATCAATTCGAGGATGTCAAGATGATGACAAAAGCATGTATCAAACCAAGAGTGATTCTCAGAACCTTCAAGGAAAAGCATAAGACGAACTTTTCTTCACTCACTACAATTTATAGCGCACAAGCAACCATTAAAAGGTTGGAATGGGAAGGAAGGAGTGTTATGCAAGAATTTGAGAAGATAGTTTAGGATCACAACTACACGCGTATCATTAAAAGAGGTTCGGGCGAGAAGCCGATTCAAATATTCATTTCGCATCCTTTGCTTTCACAATTACCTCATACGTGTTGTGATGTTCTTATGATGGACTACACCTACAAGACAAAAAAATACAACATGTCGTTGTTCAACATCGTGGGGCAAACTTAGGACAAGGTAACATTCACATTGGCTTGGTGTTTAATGGAAAACGAGAGGGATTTGAATTATCATTGGGCATTGCGACAATTGAAATTATTGTTCCCGGAAAATCGTTTTCCGAAGGTCATCATAACCGATCAATTCGACGCACTAATAAATGCCATATCCTACGTATATCCGGATGCTCAAAATTTCCTATGTACATATCATATAGGTGAAAATGTGAAAAAACATTGTCATGCTTTGTTTGAACCCTCTAAGGCTGGTATTAAGAAGAGAATGGTCGCTCAACTAGAGGAAGATGTTCGCAAAGAGAAACTATCACCCGAAGAAGAAGAAAATGAAAGAGGAAAGATTAAAGAGCGAGTCGACAAAGAACACGATGAAAATCATAAAAGGTGGTTGGAATTTCTAAAGGATTGGGAGAAAGTTTATTGGTCTCTTACCGAGGACATGTATGAAAAGAGATTGAACATGTTTATTGCCAAATATAACGAAGTGTATCCAAGTGCCGTCTCATATTTTCGGGATAATTTGTTGGATAAGTTCAAGGAAAAATTTGTGCGTGCGTGGAAAAATCGTTATATACATTACGGGAATAAAGAAACTAGTATAGCGGATTCCTCACATGGGAGATTTAAAGATCTCATCCAGTCCGGCCAGGGAAACGTGGTTACGGTCACCGAAGCAATGGAGCAACACTTTAAGGCCTATATCGATAGGATCAAGAAGGCTTTTGAGAAAAGCTCAATGGAAAGGATGACTCAATTTCTTCCACATACTAAGTTGCTCCAAGGAATAGAGTTTAACGTCTCCCGTTGGGCAATAAAACATATGATGAGACAAATGCAATATGAGAAAAATTACGGAAAACCGGGTGATGTGTGTATTTGTCCCGACATGTCTTCATTGGGGCTTCCGTGTCGGCATATGCTTGTGAAGTATGAAGAAGTGATACCTATTGATGTTATTGATCCATTTTGGAAGCAATTATCTTTCGACCTTCCCCCTACCGAACCTCCCGGACAATCACCATGGGATACAAAGGAGGCCCAAGAATTTTATGAAGCTTACTCACGTGGAAACTCGGCTAGTCGACAAGTATTGTTGAGCCAACTAAGACTGATTACACGTCCATGGATAGCACAAAGTGAAGAGGAAACAAAGGGAGATCCACCGGGTAGACCACAAACTAAAATTGCAAGGAAGAAACAAAGAAAAGAATTAAAAAAAATGACTCGACATGAAGAGGAACTCGCGGCAACTAAAAAATGAGATCTATGTGCAAGTGAGATTTCAGAAGCAAGATTCGCGGAAGCGCCCGTTCCAAACAAAAGGGGTAGTCCGAGGAAGGAACCGATATCAAGTCAACAACAATCGACGAGTTCCGAACCTGCACCAATAGTCGATGTATCGGAGATTCAAAGGAAAAGGGGAAGGCCACCAAATGTACCAACATTAATCTACCAAGGACAACAAGGTGAGAATTCTGAAGGTACACCCATGGTTGATGTACCCGAGGTTCAAAGGAAAATGGGAAGGCCGCCGAAGGTACCCACATTAAGCTACCAAGGACAACAAGGTGAACATTCCGAAGGTACACCAATAGTTGATGTATTCGATGTTCAAAGGAAAAGGGGAAGGCCGCCGAAGGTACCAACATTAAGCAACCAAGGGCAACAAGGTGGGCATTACGAACCTACACCAATAGTCGATGTATCGGAGGTTCAAAGGAAAAGGGGAAGGCCGCCGAAGGTACCCACATTAAGCTACCAAGGACTACAAGGTGAGCATTCCGAAGGTACACCAATAGTTGATGTATCCGAGGTTCAAAGGAAAAGGGGAAGGCCGCCGAAGGTACCAACATTAAGATACCAAGGATAACAAGGTGAGCATTTCGAGGCTACACCCGTAGTCGATGTATCCGAGGTTCAAAGGAAAAGGGTAAGGCCACCTAAGGTACCAACATTAATCTACCAAGGACAACAAGGTGAGCATTCCGAGGCTACACCCATAGTCGATGTATCCGACGTTCAAAGGAAAATAGGTAGGGGTAGGCCAAGGAAGAATATTCTCTCGTCTAATACCAAAGACATTTGGAGTGTAGGGATTACAGATGATGGTTTGGATATAATAAAGCAGAAAGTTGGTAATATGAAGATGTATAAGGATCCCAGAATAGGTAGTACCATTAGAACTTATCATACGAAGATAGAGTCTTACATAGACCAACTTCCTGAGGTTATTCGCGAGTTTATTGTGTACACGGATGATGTCGATGGAGATGGAAATTGTGGCTATCATGCCATGACCTAACAACTAGGAATCTTCAAGACGGCTGTTAGTAAAGGAATGACACCATGCCGATATGCTAGAATGAGGATGGCCGATCAAATATTGAAGAAGAGGATCTTTTATGAGCAATTGGTTGGTCACGACGAGGTGTTTGATGATATGTGTGCTCAAGTGTTAGGACCCGAGCAGGAGATGGCATTTCTTCCTACTCAATATTGGATGAGGATACCGCTTTGTGGGCATCTAGTAGCGGATACATTTAATTGTGTTGTTCATTATTTTACCCCCACCGCAGTCACAACATTTACACCAAAGTGGCAAAAATGCGAGGGATCCCTTAATACGAGAAGAGTTGTTTTGGCATACGTTAACGACAATCATTTCGTTATTCTAAAACTCAAGGACAATTGTCCATTGCCACCTGTTTGTGGGATGGTTAAAAACAAGGAACTAGATCCAAATATATGGAAGGGATGGATGGCATTGAATGAGGAGAATCACCAATTATGGGACGCTTTGGCCTTATCAAAGAAACCTCTTGAAGAGGAGGAGTTGAAACTTTATACGTGTGGAAGCGATGATGAGTAATTTGGATATATGTGGTTTACTAATACGCCACCTTTTGTTTTTTTGGAATTTTGAATTATAATCATTAAACCATATGCCATGTACGTGCCAATGTGATTTGATTCAAACTTTACTATGCCGGTAATCGTACCGGCGTTTCAATATATGTTTTCTTTTGTGCCGGAATAACACCAGAAATACACAGATATAATTTTGCCATTTCAGGCATTGTTAAAAAATGCATAACACTGCCGGAACTCTAATGGTAACAAGGGATAGTTTTAGTACCGGCATGATTGTGGCGCTATCAAGTATGCCGGAACTCTATAAAAAAAATTCCATTCTGGAACTAAACAGAGAGCCGGCGTAGAACTCACGATATCGACTATGCCGGTTTTGTAAAATAAAAACTTAGAAAAAGCAGATTTCAAGACGCATAAAATAACATAAGCAAAGTTTAAACAAACCAAATGTGAAGTTAAGATGTTCCAAACCGAAACCAAATGAAACAGAGATGTTCAAAGTTTACCAAGCCACACAAACCAACATAAACCAAACTAATACTATAAAACAAATAAACAATCACTCAGTTCTTGGCTTCTTGTGTGACCTCTTCTTCTTTTCGCCCCACAAGTCTTTTGCCTCTGGATCTTCGAGTTTGTTTATATTTTCATTTAGTTTCTCCATTTCTTTCAGGGTCAGCACCACTCATTTCTTGGTCTTCTTCTTAATGAATTTTGACAGATTTCCAAGCCGCTGACGCTGTGAAGGAATTTTTAAACATGTATTTAGTATGAAAAATTTTATAAGTTGATAGATAAATAGAATAGTAATGAACTCACCAACAACGTAACGAGCTGTAGAAGTCCGGGTACAGTATCTGGAGTTGTGGAGGGACGTGCTGGTGGTGGAGGGACATATACCGTATCCGGGCGTACAACATAAGGATGCGAGTACTGTAGATGGCCGCTTAGGAATGTTGGTTCACTATCAAAACCGTTCTCAGCCAATTCTCAATCATCCCTATCCAGCACAAGTTCTTCTTCTTCCCTTTCGATCCAATGTGCAAGAATAGGTTCTGGGTCGTAGCATACCAGAGTATGACTCTCATCTGATTGGCATTTAGTAAAGTCATGAGAATATTTATGATATGATGTATCCGTGAGATCTTTATGCTTGTAACCGAGTTGACGCATCACGTGGATAGGGTTATGCATAACAAATCCTTTTGGATGAAATAACGGTCCGTTGTAAAATGAAACATTTTCATGTCTCTGAAGGTGAACTCCTCTGACATTTCTATAAGGGTCAAACACAACATCTTCCACAGAAAACGAGTCCAAAGCCAATCTCATTTCTAAAATCCGTTTCTTGTTAGGCGAAGGGGTATTGCGGAAGAAGTATTTATGATCTAGAGCCATATGCGGTTCATAATCACGCCAAATCTCCAATCCTTTATACCCTATGAACAAATCTCTAAAGTGTTCATAAGCCCACACCTGGGCCCATAAAATGTATAAGAAATTAAATAGTTGGAAACTAACAAATGTAATGATAACAATCAAAAAATAAGTATTTCACTATACCTGAATCACAGTGAAATTCCCATTAAATTGACGGCCTTTCGCTTTAGAAGCTCGACGCATTTCTGCAAAAAATGTGCCAAGAAAGCAGTGCCCCATGAATACTTATGAACGTCTTCCAACGGATCCAAGTACTGCAGGTTGTTCATATGCACCCTGTTACCATTAGAGTCAGGGAATATAGCGGTTCCCAAAATGAACAACATATATGCAGCGGCAGTTTGTTGAGCTTCTGCGGGAGTCAATTCCTTGTTCTTCGTATTCCCAAATAGTTGATTAAGTTTGACGAATGTTATAGTCTTTGTCTGAGCCGTTTGTTTCTTGTACAAATTTGCCAACGTGGTTTCCTTGTTCCATCCAAAAAAGTTTTCAGTGAGCTCATAGATCTTTTCCCACCCTAGGTCCTTCGAGTTGTCTCCAACCCTGACCGGTTTCCCAAGAACTTCTAGTCCTATTATCCTTTGGACATCTTCAGGGATAATGGTCATCTCGCCAAAATTAAAATGCATGGTGTCAGTTTCACCATAAAACCTCTCCAAAAAGAAGTTTGTCGTGACGGTATCAGTGGCCACATAATTTTATATCGCATGATACAACCCAGATGCTCTGACTATTTCTTGAACATCCGGACATTCATCCTCCAAAAGCCACACATCCGATTGTTGATGGCGGATAACACGCCAGGCTTTCCTGTGGTCCTATAAAAACACAACCAACTTAATTAAATTGATCACAAATAAATAATATAATAACAAGATACAAACGTCTTACATAAGTTTGATAGATCCAACGAGCCCAAGAGTCTTTATACGAAAATAAAAGTTGCATGTTTATCGGTTGACCCCAATGTTTGCCATCATTGCTGTCAGGAATCAAGTCGTACTTATCAGGGAAGTGAGGTGGGGGTGCCTTTTCATCATCAGTTTGTCCTAATCCACCTGCTTGTGAGGATGAGCCACCTGCTAGTTCCAGTTTTGGTGGAGTTTCCCTCTCATCATCATCATCATCAGTGCTGTCTGATTCGCTTATAGGATGATCCTGAATTATCACCTTAGCAGTAGCCGGATTTTGACGTTTACGTCGAGAAGACTTATGTTTAGATTCTTCAACAGCTTTTCCTTTTCCTTTGTCCTTTGATGGGGAGAGAGACCTATGTTCCAACACGTTAAACTGAGTTATATATTGGATGCCCGCATACAATAGGAACACACATAAAACCGGCATACTCCATAGACATATAAACTACGCCGGAATACATACCGGCATTATCGGCAATAAGTATGTCTATGCCGGTTATATTGAATTCTATACAGAAAATTCTAAGCCGTATGAAACAAAAACCGGTATAATTTGTTACCATACCTATAGTGCCGGAAAATATACCGGCATAGAAAAGAATAATAAGGTGAATGCCGGTTTCTGTTGAATTCAATCCAGGGATTTAAAAATTTTAGGGATCGAAAATCGGCATCGTATGTTACCAAGCAGTACACGCTGGAACATTAACCGGCATTGCCAACGAAAATCCGATAGTTCCGGTATTGAATCCGGCATCCCAAAATTATAATTCTATGCCAGTTTTCTGGATTTTTTACAGAATTCTTAACAATCTTAGTTCAGCAAAACAATCATAGTTGGTAAACCCTAAACAGAGGCATGGTATTGATCAATAATGATTTTCAAATTGACTAGAATAATTTTTAATCCGTCATGAACCCTAGAAAGTTTGACTTTGTGTTACATATTATGGGATAAACCCTAAAAGTACTTCAATTTAACATGAGACTTTGTGTTATACATCACTTACCGAATCAAATCTGTTACGTCCGCTTCACCAGGAGACTCTTCAGGACTATGTTGCATACCATCAACAGGTATTTCTGGATTGGGTTTATCACGAGATTTGCGACGAGCCATTTCTTTGGTATAAAAGATGAAAAAAATAGGGAGAGATTGAATAGATCGAATATTTTTCATTCCAAAAACCGTCACTTATATAGCATTAGTAGTTTGTAACCGATGAGCCATTAAAGAAACCGACGATTTTGTAACCTTCCAATGACTCATTAAAGATTTTGTAACCGTAAAATTAGTGGAATGAAATTGTAACCGTCAAACAAGTTGAATAAAATTGTAACCGTCAAACAAGTTGAATGAAATTGTAACCGTCAGAATTCCGGCATGGACAATTACATACCTATTACGCCGGTATTTAAAGTTAATGATTTTTTTAACTTCTTAGTGTGGGAAACCGGCATAGGGTGTAAACATATCCAGTATGCCGGATTTTGTAGACCGGCATCGTATGTAACTCATCGGGAGTGCCGGTTTGTGAAAGAAACTTGACGAAATAAACATCATTAAGCACAAAAATAATATCTCAAGCAAATTCCAACTAACATCATTTAAGGGAATAAAGTTTAAACACATAAACAACATTACACATATAATGAAAGCTATCAAGCCAAATACACCGAACATTATTTATTGGAACGAGATTCAACAAACAAAGCAGCTTCGAAATGCCTAAAAGGCTCTTTTCTCCACTTCGTATATGCATCCTGAGCTTCATACCTATCACCACTGTATCTTGCAAGAAATTCGTTATATTTGAGACATGATTTGGTGAGTGCAGTTGTTTGAATGTGTACTATTTGATCAGCATATTCAATTTTGCGTTTCTTGCCGTCAAACATGTTATGCTTGTAAGAACCAGTCCTTACAAGACCCCAAAAAACATCTGAAGGGCGTTGATCCAACGGAAAATCCGATACTATGTAGTAATTTCTAATCCACTCTGTTTTCTCCTCAACATCCACTTCTATGTTTGTTAGCTTCTTTTTGACGTTTAACCGCTCCCTCAGCTTCCGCTTTTATCTTATCTAATATTTGACGATAACGTTCAAGCTTTTCTTCCTCTTTTTCTTCTCTTTTCCTCTTAATTATCTCTTCTTCCATTGCGGCAATTGACTTTGTGATTTCTTCCTTCCTTCTTAGTTTTTCTAGTATTGCGGCAACAGAATTGGTCGTGGTTGATGATTGATTTCATGTCGGTGTGGACAATATGTTCCTCATACGTTTTTATTTTTCGAGGTAATTGATGAACTTGGCAGCTGGTGATTGATAATCCATCGTAGATATATCTTTGGGGTATCAAGTGCAATGGGTGTATCCATTCCTTTAAATAGATGTGGACATAACGACTCTTGTCCACTTTAGTGACGGCACTCTAAGTAACTTAGATCCCACGCTGGAACTAATGTTTTCTAGTGTATGGTTTAAAAAAGAGCCGTTAGGCATTCAATTTCGGGTACCGGCATACGTACGAGGAAGTACTCCTATGCCGGTAGTATGTTCCGGCACTAAATGTTATAAAAAGAAGATGCCGGTAATGCGAAATTTCTTTACAGGAAACGACCCAAATATGCCTACAATACCGGCATTCAATGCATAAGAACCTCTATGCCGGAATGGGTTAAATTCGAAATAAAAACGGCTAGTTTTTGAAAAAATATGACCGTTGGAGCTTCATTTCTATATAACATCCCCCATTACTTTGGAAAAAACTACACAAACCAAGCACCAAATAACAAAAATCATTCTCTCAAGAATGGGGGATTCATCATCTACCTCTATTTGCAAAGTAAGTATAGTTACTAACAACATACTCTTCAATACTATGACAGATAACTAATATAATTTTCTCTTACAGAGTCATCATTGCAAGTGTCAAATTTTCAAGTCACCTTCTCACCTAGCCATGGACTGTCCATTTATTTATTCAAAGTGTAGAAGCTGTGATGGGACACGCCGGTTTTGGATTATAAAAACTGATGATGCTGAAAATGGAAGAATGTTTCTAAGGTGTTTGAATCACCCAAAGTGCGATGAGTTTCAATGGTTTGACAAAGCTGTTGAACTAGCAGGGTCAAGAGAAAACCACAAGGGCCAATGCAAACCTATTGATGGGTGTGATGGGTGTTATATAAAGGGGAAGGAATATGTTGAAAAATAAGAAGAGCCAATGAGGAGGGTCCTTGACACCCCCATCCCGGACGATGTCTTTGAACATATTAGGGAAATTCTCAAAGGCTCCGCAATTGTTGAAAAGGGATGGAAATAGATTATCTCTAACTAAGTGCAATCCATTCACTGTTTTTTTAATTTAAAGTTTCCAATCCAATGTAATCGATTACTTCGGACCGAAATAAAATAGAATTTGAAATGAATTAAGCAGAGTGCCGGCATTGAGGAAATCAATACAACTATGCCGGTTTTATGTCAACACTGTAAGAGTATTTGGACGTTTTAGATACCGGCATTGTCAAAATGAATCTTACTATGCCGGTTTTCTGTCACATATTTAAGAGTATTTAGAAATTTTCAATACCGGCATCAACCTTGGCAAAAACCACAATGCCGGTACAAGTCAGTTTCTTTACAGGAACCAAATATTTTAAACTGATTGTTCCGGCATAGAAATTGCTATGCTGGGACAAGGTATCGGCAGTGTTTTGATCATTCCGTAAATGCCGTTTTGTGTACCGGTATTTATAAGACTGAGCTTTACTATGCCGGAACAATCATAACTTTCAAACTAGAAATCTAAACATGTTTAACATAAACCAAATAACTAAAGAGTTAACCCACAATATAAACCAAAGAACAAGCTTGAAATTATTTTTGACGTAACCAAAGAACTAAATAGTTAACCATCACTAATTGTCATCAATTCTCTTCCACTAGATTGGTCTTTCGTTTCTTTTAGGTCGGCGCCTTCCTTGTTTCCCCATACATAGATTTTACAGTAGGGTCAGTTTCTTCAATTCTATGAAGATTTTCCTCGAGTTCCTTGATTTCTTAAAGAGATAGCACTACTCCGTCCTTGTGCTTGCAACCTAGCATCTTCGTAACCTTGCCAAGACGACGTCGCTAGTTTAATACATCAAACACATAATCAGTATATATGTTAATATATGATTATGTTTACATTTAATGACTATAATCAATTATAAAACTTACCAACATTCCGAAAGTCTTAAGAAGTTGGGCCATCGTAGGTTGTGGAAGTGTAGGAATTTCAACAGGAGGGTTTTCTTGGTGTGGAACTTCGACGGAGGGAGGGCGCACGATATAAGGATGTGACCATTCCAGGTAATCCCTCATGTAGATGTCATCAACTTCATAACCATTTTCCACAATCACCCACTTAATAATATCAACCAAATGACGTGGCTCTCTTTCACTCCAATGCGATGGTTCCGGTTCTGGATCATATACTACATGCAACTTGTTGGGAGTTGAATTGCACCGAGAAAGGGAAAGACGATAATTATCAACAGAGCCCGACATAAAATGGGATAATTGCTTAAATCCATGTTGGTGCATCACACGTCTTGGATCGGCCATAATGTATCCTTTTGGGTGGTACAACGGCCCTTTGTGAAATGCAACATCTCTTGGAATTTGACGGTATCCTCTAATCTCCTTATAAGTGTCGAACAAAACGTCTTCCTTCCTCATAGCATCCAGATCCAATCTCATATCGATGACTCGACCTTTGTTACCGGGCTTCGGATTACTGTTAAACTCGAACCTCTGAGCTCTAGGGGTATCGGGTTCAGGAAGGTCTTTGATCTTCAAGAATTGGCAGTCCTTGAACAAGGTTGGGAAGTTTTCATAACACCACACCTAATACAATGTGAACAATATACATGTGAACATAAGTTAAAAGAATACATGTGAACAATATACATGTGAACATAGATTAAAGAAATTTGTACCTGGAGTAGAGTGAAATTCCCGACAAATTGGTTTGTTTTAGCCAATGAAGCCCTTCTTATCTCCGCCATCAAATGTTCCATGACCGCGATGCCCCAATAATAGCCATAGACACCTTCCAACGGGTCAAGATACTAGAGAAAGTTTGCACTTACCCTGTTTCCATTAGTGTCTGGGAATGCCCTATTCCCCAAGATGTATAACAGGTACGCGGCGGCTGTATACCAAATCTGTGCAGGGTCCCATCCATCCTCCAAGCTTCTAGCATTTGTATTTTCAAACAACTTCTTAAGCATCGTCAGCTTAAATGTCTTCGTCTTACTTCCGTTCGATGCTACATAAAAGCTATCTGAAGAAGTTTTGAAGTCCCAACCAAACATCTTTTTAGTCAAATCGTGCAACTTCAGCCAATCTAGGTCCCGAGACTCAACTCTTTCTGAAATTGATTTGCCGATAACATTCAAGCCTAGAATGGCATGAGCATATTCAGGAATCAAGGTCATCTCTCCAAACGGGAAGTGCATTGTATCAGTTTCACCATGATACCTTTCGACGAAGCAATTGACGGTCAAAATATCTGGATTCACGTAATTTTCAACCAAATAATACAGACCAGAGTTCTTTATTAATGTTTAGACATCTTCATGCTCCAACGACAATTTCCACTCAGCCGCGGCTTGGTTTCGGCAAACACGCACAGCCTTAATATGATCCTACAAATAAGAGATAATACGATTAAGAGATAATGTAAAAGATAAACCAATGCACATGCACAAAATAAAAAATGCTTACATAGGTTTGAAAAATAGTAAGAGCCCAAGAGTGCTTGTATCCAAAGAGTACTTTCGGTTCCGGAGCTTGACCCCAAAGTTTACCATCATCATTATCGGGTATGATCATGTCATCAATGTGAGGAAGGTGACAACCTTTAACTTTGTGTTTGCCCTTGCCCTTGCCTTGTGTTGTTTGTTGACTCATCCCACCAACTTCGCTTTGGCTTGATAATTGACTTGGATGAGCCTCATAATCTTCCTCCTCACTTTCCCCTTTATCATGCTCATCTTCCTCAACTGTTCCAGTACCTTCACCGATTGTAAGTGAATTACGTTCACCGCCACTCTCCCAAACTGACCCTCTTGTTTGAAACCCCAAACGCTTATTGCGACCTGCGTCTTTCCCCCGTGGAGGCAGGGACTGAGGAGTATCAAGACCGTCCTTCCTCCTTTTCTTAGTGAGAATAGGACCTTTATTTTTCTTCGCTTCTTTGGATTTTAACCTATAAGATAAGCAAACAAATCAAACATAAGAAAAGTCAGGGCAGTTTAGGAACCGGCATCAAAACCCTTAAACATACCAATGCCGGTAACTTGTACCGGCATAATCCTTTAAATATCGAGCATGCCGGTATCTATGTACCGGTATTCTGCGCAACTTAAATTATGTGCCAGTATCGAGCACAATTTCATTGATGTTCCTGAATGTTTTAAGTGTACTACCGGGATTTTCTAATTGAACTAATGCATGCCGGTTTTTAAGTACCGGCGTCCTATGCAACAAAAATTGTGCGCCGGTATTAAGCACAATTTCAGTGAAGTTCCTGAATGTTTCAAGTGTAATACCGGCATTGACTAATTGAACTAATGCATGCCGGTACAAATAAAATTGTTCTTGTGTGTTTTTAGTTGGCTACCGGAAAATTGTTCCTTCCATCGTATCTATAACGAGAAAATGTTACTTGAAAATCAATGACATATATTAAATTTCGCTAGTACTATTCTTGGCTTATATTTTATTTTGTACACTTTTTAGAAAATTGTAGATGTCTATTTTGTAGCTAGGTAATCATTATATTCTTAAGACAATAGGAAATTTGGTTGCCTAGGTGGAACATAGGCTAGCTAGACCTTTTGATCATGAAGACAATCAACTTTTTCTTTTTCTTTTTATACTTTTAACTTTTGACCCCTTTTGAGGATGAATACGAATTACTTATTGAGCATGAAGACAATTCATTAAACTATTAATTTTTTCTTATTCACTAGTATTAATTTTTGCCTCTATTTAATTTGTGTCCACAGATAGAAAAAACTAGATGTCTATTTTGTAGCTAGGTAATCAATATATTCTTGAAACAATAAGAAATTTGGTTTCATGCATAAAGGAACATAGACTAGCTAGATCTTTTAATCATGAAGACAATTTTTTTTTATATTATTATTAATCTTTTAGCTTTTGACTCTTTTGAGTACAAATTAGTTATTGAGCAGACTTCCTTAAAATGGTTACACTCATATAAAGTAAATAAAATTTAACCAAATTTACCTATATTAGTTATTGTTTAATATTTTTTAACTAACATTGACATTAAAATCCGTCTAATTGGATTTCACAACTTTTAACATGCATGTATGAAGTTATATTTAACTAGCATCATCACTAACACCATGATAATTATTTCATCATGCTAGTTAATTAATTTCATCATTATGAAAGTTAAAGCATTAAATTAAAGCTCATGCATATTTTAGCTTCATTAATCATGATTTTATTGCATATCAATTCAACTTTTTACTTTTTTGCATAGATTTTATTGACTAGATTTAATTGTGTATTGATTTTTTCTTCTCTAATCTTGATTTGAGCTTTTGTTATTTCCTTGAAACTCTATTATAAAGTTATGGCAACATCCTAAATTACAATATATATATATGTACAACATGAAGAAAATGATGAAAACATTACCCTTCTAAAAAAAGAAGAAGAAGGCAACTACTAACTTAAATGTTGATATAAGAGAGTACCTGTATAGTTAAAATTTATAGTTCAAAGACAACATTCAATATCCGCATCATCATCCGGTATCATGAAGGAAAAAAATTCAAATTTGCTGTAAATGAACTATATAGAAACAAACAATAAATTTAGTGGATTCAAAATTACCTCTTAAACTGGTAGTTGGAAGTTGAAACTTGGAAACTTCAAAACACAGAGGAAGGAAGAATTGGGAAGTAGAAGAAGAGAACTGGAAAAAAAGATACGGATTCTTGTGTTTTTAAAGGCTCAATATAAAGAAGAGTACTCGCTGAAAAATAGTGTTCTCGTGATTTAGTTTTCTAAAACAAGAGAAATGAAAGAACAAGATGACACGAAAGTAAAAAAAAATAGTATTGGAACAAGGACATATTATTCGTTGTCTCCCACAATGAAAGAAAAAAACAAAGTGTGATCATGTACCCACGTTTTGGTCACCAACTTGAATCTTTAATTCATGATTCAAGTTCTCTTTAGTTCTACACTTCTTTCAAAGACTTAAATGGGTACATGATTTGGACGTGGTGGTGGGTACATGACTACATGTTAATATGGGTACATGATTTGGACGTGGTCACGTGTGGACATGCTAAAACTTAAAATGAAATATAAAAAAAAATAACTATGTAGGCATCATCATGCATTGGTGGTGGGTACTGGGTAGATCGAATTATACACATTTCTTATACTAACACATTTCTATCGAATTACACGTATTTCTTATACTAACACTAATCAAATAAAATGGTAGTATTAGAATTTCTTAATGATATAGGTCATCTATTAGTTGGACAAAATTTAAAAAACAATAGGCCATCTATTTAGGGACGTAGGGAGTATTAAAAAATTAAAATACGTTGTAACACCGTTTTTTAGACTCGTTATTCCGTTTTCACGCACGTTATAACCGTTACATAGGGAATTCAGATCAAATTTTTATTTTTTTTCCTATGTAACCGTTACAACGCCCGTTATTTTCAAAAAACGTCCAAAATACGCGTTTTTTTCCCGAAACGTGCTCACACCTGTCAAAACGCTTAATAATATTCACGCCTAGTGCCCGTGACCTGAGCCATGACCCATTTTTCAAACCTTGGTACGAACAATTCAGGAATCCAGCATCGATGGAGAGGTTTATGTAAGTATCCTTTCGTGTAAGTGATTTCAGCATTTCCTTGAATGGAATAATGATGATTATTATTGATGATTCCAGGAGGAAATTGTTGTGGAAAGCCAACATAATCATTCTATTCATTCATCTTCGAATAGTAGTGAGAAAGGGAATCCTCAAGAATCGCGACTGGATGAAGATAATGACACTCCCAATGTTGATGCCGACCCTGTTAACCTCTCGAATGAGTTGGAGACTCTTCAATTAAGTATATACTTTGTATTATCTTCATAAAAGTATAATGTTGTTGACTTGTCGATGAATTCATGAGGATTCCAACAAATATATGAGAAATTTTGTTGAAATACATCATCTGAAAAATCCAGACCTCAGTTTTTTAGTAAAAATGTTGTAGAATCTTCATTTGACATCAGATTTCCGCGATCTTCCCATGTATATTTAAGCCCATGAAATTTCCAAGATTTAACATTGAAGTTTTTTTAAGTTTTGAGCACTTTTAGGGGTCAAAATTGATGAAACAGTAAACTTCCAGGAGACCTCCAGAAAATTCAGTTGGTATGAGGTCCAATGTTTTGGATACAACTCTCTGCTCGTTCATCCAATTGCTATAAAAAATTTATATGTTGTATATGACATCCATACGAAGAGAATTGTATATGACTCAACCTTAGATTCCTTACCAATTACTCCCAGTTCTTCATTCTATACAGAGTAGTACAAAATTTTCCTGACGGTCTTATTGAAAAAAGTGTTTTATGACTTTTATGCTATTTTCTCATGTCTTGGATGCATAATAAAAAACTTAGATAATGTTAGTTCACTTACATGCTGGAATTTACGATTGTATTGAGTCCCCATGCTTGAATTTCTCTAATCTCGTGTAATCTTCTTATTAGGTGTCAACTGCCGAAGTTGGGAATAACGAGACCAATAATGATGATTCGAACAATCGCGGCACTGTTGATAATGAGACAACCATCTCTGCACTTCAAGGCCGTAAGATGGTTGTTGTTGATATTGTTGAGGTAACTGAAACACCAATGGTGATTGCTCCCGAAATTGAAGAAACCGCACCAAGAGTAGAAAATACTGTCTCAGAAGAAGTTATGCCTATGATTATTGAGGTATCTCTCGAGGTCAAGAACTGTATAATTGTACATGAATACTCTTATGCAGGGATTGTTTGTGAGCCTCCATTTGGTGCTGCACTTCCGTATCATGTATTTGTTGGTGGATTGAGCGCTCCCACTGGGTATGCCAGCATGTATGAGAAGTTGTGGAATATGTATGGCCATATCGTCGTTATAAGATATCATGAACGTAGCTACTTCTTGACAATGCAATTAGGAAACATATTGCGTGTCATAGAGGATATTCGTACCAAGCCCAGAAGTACCGTCACTCGAGATGTACTCTTTGATTGGGAGTACAATTTGGAGAATTATGAGAGACTCGGCTTAACCTGAAGTGGATTCATCAGAAGATCAACACCATCAAGGATGCAGTAGTGCAGAATATACCTTTTACCAGTGATGATGTGGTGGAAAAAATGGCTAAAATTGCTGAGTTGACTCAAAAGCTGGAGTTGGAGAAAGTGGCCTTGCAAGTCTTAGAGGATGAAGAGAAGCAGAAGTCTTACTTTGATAGATTTCTTTAGTTCTCTTTCCATGGTCTCTCGAACATTGAACTTCTGAGAGATATGTGAGGTTTATTTTTGGTTTTGAATTTTGATAGGTTTTGAGTGTTTGATTGATTGAGGATTTTCTTTTGGATTTTTGGATTTGATAGAGATTTTTTTTTTAAATAAAAGAACTTTGATAAATTGCTGAATTCAAATACTGAATGCAAGTATTGCAAGAGTTTTGGAGATATTGAAATATAGGTAAAGAAAATTCTAAAATACAAACGTCAAATGTCTTGAGCGTTTGTCTTGGGCATAAAACACCCAACGTTGAATGCTTCATGCGTCGAAAATCTTGAGCCAATTCTCATGGATCACTGGTATACTTGTCTTGCCTTTAATGTCAGCCAGTTTGTGATATCCTCCAGCTGCTGACTTAGCGATCATGAAAGGCCACTCCCAACTAGAATTCTTTGCATAATGCGAATTACGCCTAGTAGTCGCCTTAAGAACCAAATCTCCTTCACAGAACTTGTTAGGCTTAGTTGGTCGTGCCCCTAATTTCTTTTGTTTGTTCAGGATTCTTCGCACAGCAGGATGCACTGTCGGTGGAGTTTTCCAATTCTGTGGCATATATGGACACTCGTGCAAGGGAGAACATTTATGATATTGATTGTGGAACTCGGTCATTATTCTGTTCAATGACCGTGTTGGCGAAATGCTGAATTTTGAAAGGTTCGGCATCTAACCACTTGGTGAAGTATTGCTGAGGTGAGACTAACCACTCATAATGTTTGGTGATTGCCGAGTTATGAGCAAGATCGAGTCCCCTGGCCAGAGTAGCGTATTTAAAATTTGGTAATATAGGATCTTGAGGGGGAATGAGACTTGCCTACGTGCGGAACCTTTTGGAAAATTCATGTGCGCTTTCTTCCATTTTTTGTGTGTGTTCTATCAAGGCTTCGAATTTTCCCAAATGCTTAAATGGTGGAGTGTCCTCAATTTCTTCTGAACTGGAGCTTTCCTATGAGTCGGAGCTTTCCTCGACAGAGGACTGTGCAATTGAAGATGTTGTAGTGACCTTTCCATCATGAATCCATGCTCGCCCAAGAACCATGTCGTATCATGGATCTTCTCGGATTATGTGGAATTTGGATTTTGACCAGGTTTGTCCAACTTTTATTTTGAGGACGACGTAACCGTAGGCATCCCTAGGGACTCCTTCATGATCTATGACTTAGATAAGAGCCTGTGTTTCTTCCTGTCTAGTGATGCCAGCAACTCTGAGTGTTTTCAAAGGGATGATGTTAACGGCAGTTCCAACATCATCTAATGCTCGCTTGAATTGGTTTCCTTTGAGATGGACTATAGTGAGAAGTCCCTAGTCGTATATCTCCTTGTCTTTTACTGGAGGTTCAGGGCGTATCTCCTGAATGGCTAATCATTTTCCAGTTACAATGTGGTTTATTGCAGCAAACATGTAATTTCTTTGAGATTTTGATAAGTACAGTAACTCACAGACATGTTCAATTAGGGATTGAACCGCTTTTTTGACCGGCTGCTCAAAGAGTGTGAATGTCCTGATTGGGAGAGGGTTTTTTTGTACTCCTTAAGTCCTCAGTTCCCTCGAGTCAGCCTTTTCTTTTAATATACGCTTCAGGATTCTTCAATCGCTTGTCGGATGAATGACATACCTATGTAAATGGCAGTAGCGTGCATTTTCCATATGTTCCTCAGCCAGTTCCTTTTTGACAGGAGGTAATTTGATCGCACCATCTTGGATCCAGACCTCTAATAATTCGATCACTTCTTCAATAGAAAAGGGGAATTCAGGTGCATCTTGATCGTTCTGTTGATGTTGAATAGGCGATTGTGCATTCCTAGCTTGACCATCTTTCCTTGGCACTTTTGAGGGATTGGACGCTGGGGGAGATTTCTTATGTGGATGTGCTTCATATTTTCTTTTGCTCCCTTCAGCAACATTCATGGATGTTTCGACACTGTACTTCTTGTTGATTAGATGTCTGGCATTATTGCTCCTAGTGTCTTTCGATTCCTCTACTTTGACAGTTTTCTTTCTTTCTACCAAGCAGGAGCGGTAGTTGTTGATCGTTTGGCCACTTCATGAAGTTCTGAGAAGGTATGAAAATGAAGATTTTCCAGCAAAGCTATGTAGACTGGGATCATCCCATTGATGGAAAAATCTACCAGTTGTTGTTCAGTGACATTTGGATCGTGATAATCTAGAGCCTGGAGTCTGAACCTCTTTTCGTATTCGTTCGGATGTTCATTATTCTTTTGAGACATCCTTCCCAAGTCGGAGAGAGTAACTTGATCAGAGACAAAGAAGTATTTCCTGTAGAAATCATTAATAATTTCCCCCCAATTGGCTATGCTCCCTGATATGATGTTGTTGTACCAATTATAGGCTCGGACAGTCAGAGACTTCGAGAACTCTTTCAAACGCACAACATGGTTCTGCAAATGCTTCCAGGAATCGAGAGACGTGTTCTTGTGCATTCCCCGTTCTGTTGTAGAGTATGAAAGTTAGAGAAGTGTATCCTTTTGGAAGAGGGATTCTTTGCGTAGCAGGGGGATATGGAGGTTGATTACGGTGCAAGGATGGTGTGTGACCATTTCCTAGATTCTCTATAAAGCGTTATAGGTCTTCACGAGCGATGAAACTGGCAGGTTCAGGTTCTGCAGCTTTGCGGGTTTCATCATCGTCGGGGACTGGAATAACTTCGGGATCCGTAGTTGGAGGAGTCTTTTTATATTTTTCCTTCTCTCGAGTTTTGTCTGACATCTTGTCAGTAAGCGTCTTGAGGTAATTGCACAGCTATTGATGGTGGATTTTCAACAAAGGTTAAATCCATAAAATCATGATACTACATGCTTCTGATACGGCTTCAGGCATGTGACTATTCATATTTTATGAAGCCATGATGAACATGTCTTTCGAAAAGCCTCCACTAGCTGAGCGTTCGATCCCTGGCATTTTATTGTGACCTCTATGTAGAATAATAGAATTGGGCTTAACGCCTTCAGGACGTCGGTGATACTCATTGTTCCTTGACTACAAGAGAGCGACCCACCTCTACATAGAAGAACGATTAGGTGGTTCTCCGTCAGTGAGAGCAACAACACCTTCAAGATAGTGACACTCACTGATCTTGACTATGTAGAGCGATGTGTATAGATTCGGGTGTTCTCCGTAGTGTTTGAGAGCACCCTCAGGATTAGCCGTCTCCTGACTATACACATAGGTTAATTCTGCCGTGACATTCACTACTGAATTCCCAAAATAATCTATTATTGCTCTTATTCCATGCTCGAATCCACGACCTGATCCCATGGAATGGCAATAACAATTGCTCCTATTCCAAGGTCGAATCCACGGCCTGATCCCATGGAATGACAATAACAATTGCTCTGATTCCATGATCGAATCTACGACTTGATCTCATGGAATGGAAACAACAATTTATCTCATTACTCCGATTTCATGATCGAATTCACTGTTAATCTCATGAAATGGTAATTGGTAATTTTATTACTCCGATTCTATGGTCGAATCCAAGATCCCATGGAATGGTAATGCTTATTTTATTATTCCGAGTTCATGGTCGAATCCATAGTTGATCCTATGAATTGATAATAAATAACTACTTATTTTATTGTCTCGTTTCATGAATTATGTTACTCTGAGATTAGAAATAAATACTCAACAACCGGGAATCTGAACATCCCTGAGTAAGCCCCACGAAAAATGGTGTAAGTGTACTCGACAATGATGCACGACTGAGCACCCGAATGCACGAATGAGCGTCCAAAAACAGGAATAGATGAGGAATCCTACGCAAAACAGGAGAAAACAACAAATATTAATAAATTAAGGAGCGCCCAGAGGCCGGGCCCACCGGACGGCCGGCCATGCCTTAGCAGTGGCCGGTCCTCATGCTTCCCTCATTATTTTTCCCTATTTTATTATTTTCATGAACTTATGAAAACTCCTTGATTTTAGCAACTTTCCTTGTTTGTGCAAAACTCATGAATTCTCCATAACTTCATGGATTCATGAAATAATAATATAAAATAAGGAAAGGTGTGCGGGACCGGGCAACATGCCCGGCCGGCCATGCCCAAGCCGTGGCCGGTCCCATACCTCACAATCCCTAGATCTTTATAACTATTATTCCCTAAACTCATGAAACTCCTTGGTTTGAGCAAAAATCATGATTTCTTCATAACTTCTCAAATATTGCTCAAATCATGAAAATTCAAAAGCCAACATGGTCACATGACTGGCTAGCCTCTCACGGCAATTTTGAATATTAAAATACTCTTACTTTAATATTTACAAAATATTGATTAATTGAACATACATGCTCATTCAAATAAAATCAATAATTTTAGTCAAGATAAAACTCTTCTGAAAATTCACAATGTTGCTCGAACGCACATCAGAAAATACTGAAACTATCACTACGGAGACACGGACACCATGGAAGCACGTACATGCCTTAATGACCGACCAGGCTTATTCCTAGGGCTTGCACAAAGCCGATCCCATATGTTTTCATAATGCAGACTAATTTGTCGAATTGCTCGTATTGGGCCCAAACTCTCTCCAACCAACCTGGGGATTGCTCAAACGGACAACAGCTAGTCCCATGACCACCAAGAGACGGTCCCATGCTCTCTTGGTCGGTCCCATCTTTCATACTTAGGTTTCATCACCTGATGTTGAACCCATCAGTAATTCAATAAATGATAAAATCGACACTTAATCATCATTCCTTCACCAACTCTCCAACTCACTCGAGCAATTGGGCATCACATGGACGTCCATGGTCCCATGAGGTCAGTCTCTCTTTTGCTCATGACCTATTTTCAGCAATTCGTTGAATAATGAGCAATTCATCAAAATTAGGGTTTTCGAACAAACGCTCAACAAATCATTATTCTGAGCAAGTTCAAACACTAAATAAATTTATATATTGATCCACGGATTAATGATATAATATTTGGTAATCTACCAATATTTTAATATTTTATTGGGTCACGTCACCAATAAATATTTCATCGAATTGAGCAACATTTGCTCAAATATTGATCCAACTATCAATATTTATTAACTTATCAGTAATTTGTCGAATCGAGCAATACTTGCTCAATTGCACGTCAAATTATCAATTTATCAGTAATTTTTCGAATTGAGCAATACTTGCTCAATTGCACGTCAAATTCTCAATATTCAGTGATTCATCGAATTGAGCAGTACTTTCTCAGTTGCTTGAATATTGACCCAACTATCAATATTCAGTAACTTATCAGTATTTCGTCGAAAATACTTGCTCAGTTGCTCGAATAATCCACATATGTTCAGTAACTCATCAATATTCAACAACTCGTTGAATTTACAACATTTTATCAGACGAGCAACATTAATGCTCATGAATCACTGAGCATTTTTCAAACATGCTAGATTCCACAAAACCTAGGATCATTGCCTAATCAGTCAACAACTGACAAACTAAATACACGTCTGTCATGCAGACTCCACGATTCGTGAGACATCAATCACGTCAAATTGGGGGATAACAACTAGGGTTTTGGTCTGGAGGCCTACAGCACGTGGATTCATCCACGACGACAAATGTGCATAAATTATGTCAACGGTTATAGGAGTTAGCAATGTAGTGGGTGCACGATCCATCAAGTCTCCACACGACATGGAACTGACTTTACCACGATCTTCCACCGGTCCACTCTTCCACTCATGAAACCGTCACACTTACAGGGATCAAGGTGTTCACAACTCTGATAGTATAAATAAGTCTCTGAATCCATGATTGAGGATAACATTTTCAGTCTACACAGAATTTCTCGAGTAACTACTCTCAAGAATTCATCAATCCTTCAGAACTTATCAGAATTCCACAGTTTACCAATTATTGCAGAAACCCACAACACATCTACAATCCTTGATCATCACTGATCCCACGTAATTTCTCAGCTTCCCTCCTATAGATCAACCCATCTCCCTCTTTAAGACCAAATTGACTCTGGAAGTCCATTGACTTGGTTTATGCCGGAGTCTTACAGATTGATCTCTCGAATCTAAGCACTCCCTTTGTAGTGCATCTTTGTGAGGTTAAGAAGTTTGCCCGGGTTGAGGAGTCTCGACAGCACGCTCGACTCTTCACTTTCCTAAAAAACCAGCGAACCGTTTTTCCCCATCTACAGATTGGCGACCATTGTGGGAGATTAATCTCTCGTTTGCAATCCCACGTTTTCACAAAATGGTTGGTCTTAGGTATAATTCAATAACTTCGAATTCCAATCAGAATCTTTCGAATGGAAATGCTTCTCCTTCTGGTGCTCCACCCAATGAAACGGTCAATGCATAAATCCTAACTTTGATCGAGTTGGCACGAGTACAGGAGGTTCATACGAGGAACATGAACCTGATGAAAGAGACGATGAAAAACATATTGAACTTCCTCATCAGACTGACATCTGATCTGGGAGGCATTCACACTTAGGAAGTTCCAATACTGGTGGCTGACCCCTTAATCGGTGATCATCTTCGAATCAACAACTTCACCACTTATGAAAATTCGGTGGATCAGGAAGTCACACATTTGATTGAAAATCTATGTAAACTCTTACACTTCTCCAGAGATCAGCGTACGAGCATGTTTGCCGCACTCAACAAGATATTATATGACATTCCGTCATCCCAGGTGGTTGAAAAAGTTTCCATGACATCTGAACCTTCGATCAATAACATCACCTTCACAGAGGAGGACCGAATGATGGAAGAAGGACATAATCGATCCATGTTTGTGACTGCCTCAATAAAGGATTCTGAATTCAGGAGAGTCCTCATCGACACGGGCGCTTCCACGAATCTTATTACCATGAAGACTCTCAAAAAAGCTAAGATTCCAAAAAGCAAGGTCGTCCATCATCCCATACTAATGGATTTTGAAGGAAGCCAGAGTCACACATATGGGTACATCTACGTGGATCTGAAAGTAGGACCGATTCAGTATACCGTAAAGTTCCACGTAATTGAGAAGGATCATGACTATCACATGATACTCGGATGGCCATATCTCCATGATAATATAGTTTTTCCTTCAACATACCATTAATGTATGAAATCTTGGATCAACAACAAAATTTTCCGCATCGCAGCTTCAGTGTCTCCTTATGCTCCGGTTTCTGATGTTGAGTTCCTGGAATCACCAAAGAACATCCCCGAACCTCCAAGCAAAATCTGCGCCACTCCACTCCTAAGTTGGACATCTATTGTGGAAATCGAAAAACCATCATCAATAGATGCTAAATCCGTCAAACTGTCGACTACACCACTCAAGCGTCATCAAGGTCAAGGTACGGCTCACAAAAAGTCTAACTTTTTTACTGATTATGATGCAGAAGGGAGAGTCATTAATCTCCGTCGGAAAGATTAGCAATTAATAGGGGAGGTCAATGAAAAGTCTCCCCACCCTGAAAAATCATACCAAAGTGAGAAATCACCCGACGAAGAAATTCAGGATGCACCACGACAGCTACAAGATGGCACGGAATCCACAACATATGACCTTGAAACTACCAACATCGGAACAGATGAAAACCCAAGGCCAATCCTAATCATTTATGCTCTCTCACCTGAAGAATGAGAAGGGTTGATCCGTCAGTTGAAAGAGTATCAAGACATCTGCTCTTGGACATACGAAGAGATTCCCGGCCTAGATGATTGGTCACTCATCATCTCCACATCACTCCCGGTTCCAAACTTGTCAAACAACCGCCTAGACAATTCAGACACGAAGTTGAGAAATAAATCAAAGTTGAGATCCAGAAACTACTGACAACAGGATTCATCAAACCCATTCAACATCCAATATGGCTGGCGAACATCGTCCCAGTAAAGAAGAATGGTCAAATCCGATGCTGTGTAGATTTCAGGAACTTGAATAAATATCGCCCAAAGGATGATTTTCCTTTACCCAACATTGATATGTTCTTCGATGCAACTAGAGGTCATGACATGTTTTCATTCATGGATGGCTACAGCGGGTATAACCAAATCAAGATGTACGAGCATGACGCCAACAAGACTATATTCCGAACTCCCATTGGAAACTTCCACTACACAGTGATGCATTTCGGCTTGAAGAATGTAGGAGCCACTTATCAGCGAGCCATGACTGCAATATTTCATGACATGATGCACAAAGAAGTAGAAGACTATGTCGACGATGTGGTGGTGAAATCGAAGACTCGGGAATCCCACATAGACATTTTAAAACAAGTCTTCGAAAGATGCAGAGAATACAAACTAAAGATGAATCCTCTGAAATGTGCTTTTGGTGTTTCTTCTGGGAAGTTTCTTGGATTATTAGTCATTGTAGAAGGAATCAGGGTCGATCCAGACAAAACAAAAGCCATTACTACTATGCCTCCTCCACGAACTGTGAAAGAACTCCAGAGATTCATGGGAAAAGTCAACTATATCCAGCGTTTCATTTCTGGACTTTCTCAACTCATTGCTTCATTCACTCCTCTGCTGAAGAAAGGAGCAGATTTTGTATGGATATCCATTCAACAAGAAGCATTCCAAAAAATACAGCAAATATTACTATCTCCCGCTGTCATGAAATCTCCAGTACAAGGACGACCGCTGATACTTTACACAGCCTCTAGTGATGTTGAAATTGGAGCATTACTCGCCCAAGAAGATGAAGAAGGCATCAAACGTCCAATCTACTACTTCAGTCGCACAATGAGAGATGCTCATCTCCGATATCCAAAGGCTGAAATGGTGTGTCTAGCATTATTTCATGCAATTCAAAGGTTCAGGCATTATCTACTATCAAACAGGGTCATGCTGGTGTCCAAAGCTGATCACATAAAGTTCTTACTGTCGAAACCTGCTTTAGTCGGGAGACCAGCAAAGTGGCTACTTCAAATATCAGAGTTTGACATAGCGTGTGTCCCTCCAAAAGTAATCAAAGGACAGGCAGTTATAGACTTACTTGCTGCTTTTCCTGGAGAAGACATCACAATATTGCATGAAGAGGTGCGGGTGAGTTTCAATAAATTTCAATTATTCAGGAAGAAACATGGCTACTATATTTTGATGGATCTGCCACTCCAAGCAATGATACTGGCGGAGCGGGTATTGTGCTAGTATCTCTATCCGTTGAAGTTTTCTCACATTCATTCAAGCTGGATTTCTACTGCACCAACAATTGAGCAGAATATGAAGCTTTTCTCCTAGGATTATCTTTGGCTAAGAAAACCAGAACGAAGCACTTAGAAATTAGAGGAGACTTAAAGTTACTGGTCAATCAAATGAATGGTGTGTACTCTCTCAAAGATATAACGCTTGCTCCATTCAGGGCTGAGGACAACGACTGTTAACTCATTTTTCTGATGCAACAATTGTCCATACCGTTTGTACCAACAATAGACATGCTGATTGTCTAGCAACTCTAGCATCCAAACTATAATTCGAAAGGTCTGAGAAATCCATCACCATACAAAGATGCTCTATATCATCCACCTGGATTACTCAAGCCGAAGACGTTCAATGAAGCGACTGGCGGGATCCCATCATTCATGAATTGGGCAACTCTCTCACGGAGGGGAAAATCAGTCTCAAGGAGTTGAAAAATATTTTCCTGCTGCATGGAGCGTTATATTATTGCAATCCTGATGGATCCCTGTCACGATGCCTTGTAGATGAAGAAGCCAGTGAATAACTCAAATGCGTACATGAACAAATATGTGTACAAACCATGGTGATCACGCTCTACAGAAGGCTTCAAAGACTTGGATACTATTGGCCCTCTATGGATGCTCAGTCGAGGATGCTGCAAGGATCCTGTCCCAATTGTCAAACACCACCTCATCATTCAGAGATTCTAACAATCCATCATACTGGGGACTAGAGAGAGCCTTACATAAAGTATCTTTGCGACAACGATCTTCCATCAGAGAATAAGGGAGCAATCAAACTTATTCAGAGAGCCAAGCGTTTTGTCTACTTGGAAAGAATCTTGTATCGCAAAAGCTTTGGTGGGAACCTCCTGAGATGCTTGGCCGAGAATGAAATTCCTATAATCTTGAAAGATATGCACGCAGGTAAACACCAAGGAAAGAAGAAATTATTTCTCCAAATTCATGAGAAATATTATTGGCCAACCATGGAAGATGATGCAGATGCTTATGTTCAGAGGTGTCATCAGTGCCAAGTTCATGGTAATCTTATTCACACTCCTTGTCTTCCATTACATTCTGTGAGCAGTCCATGGCCCTACTATAGATGGGGACTGGATATTATTGGGAACATCAATCCAGCATCTTCGAAACAGCATGAGTACATCATCACGACAATGGAGTACTTCACCAAATGGGTCGAGGCTATTCCTCTTCGAAGCACCACGGGAATCACAATTGTATCTTTCATCAAAGAATACATCATATGCAGATTCGGTGTTCCTAAACATATTATCACGGATAATGGAACTCTTTTTGCCAACAAACATGTTACGGAGTTGCTCGAGGAATACGGAATCAAACAAGTTTTCTCTACACCCTACTATCCCCAAGGAAACGGACAAGCGGAGAGTACCAACAAAACTCTGATCCAGATTCTTGGTTGAACAGTTCATGACAATCCACGAACGTGGCATGAAGAATTGCCCATGGCTTTGTGGGATTACCGAACCGCACCAAGAAGCTCTATTGGGACGTCACCATACTCTCTTGTCTATGGCGTTGATGTTATTCTCCCAGCTGAGATCAAAGTTCCCTCTACACGAATTGCAACAGCTAGTGGGGTGCAATGGGATGAAACTGAAGTGTTTAATTCGAGAATTGCTGAATTGGACATGCTCGATTCGAGAAGAGACAAGGTGGAAAAATATGTGGAAACCTACAAGCAGAGAGTTTCCAAGGCATACAACAAAATGGTAAGACCTCGAACATTCCGAGTAGGATATTTGGTTTTGAAAACAGCAAAGCATATCCATCAAGACATGTACGCTCCCAAATTCTCTCCTAAGTGGGAAGGGCCTTATGTAGTTATTAAGGAAGTATCTAGTGGGTACTACAAAATCTTAGCTGTTATTGGAAGAATCGAAGGAAACATCATCAATGGCAAATGGCTCAAGGCGTATTATGCTTAAACAATTATCGAAATATTAAACTTCTAAATGTAATTTTGTTTCCTCCAAAAGAATATGTAGTATGCTCATTCATTCAAAATTCGAAGTATTTCATGAATCTCATAAGAATCTTTCAATCATCTACCTTATTCAAAACAAAACCCCAAACCTATATAAAAGTCTTTCTCTCAAACCCTCACTCAGAACAAACTATCCAACAGAGGATAATCCCTATAGAAAACCCTATCAAGTTTCTTCTAGAAATTCTTGATTTTCTCCTTCAAGTCCTGAACCGCCTTATCAACTCTTACGGACTCCAAAGCAAGTACCCGCTTCTCCTCCAATATGGCAGTGGTCGCATAAATCACGTCAGCAGCAGCCGCCGCTTTGTGAACCTTAATTATCTCGAGTCGACGATGAATCCATCCTATGTTGAACTGCAGAGTTTCACAATTGGAAATTATCTCGTCCCATTTGTACAGTTCATGGTTCTTGACATCTCACGGATGCATCTGGTTTATCTCTTCAATGATCAGTAACAACCCTGCAACTGTAGTCAGAAGGGTTGGTAGAAAACCTTTCCATAATTTGGTTATAGAAATGTTCCCGTATCTTCTCCAAATTTTAGTGTACAGGGGCGCGTTTGGAATAACGAATCCACCAACCTCTTCGTTATTCGGGCAACTGTTAATCAGAGGAGCCTCAAATGGAAGTCCGGATGTCGGGTACTCAGGCTCATGAACTCTGACCCCAGTCTCCACGGAATCAGCTGATTTTTCATCAACATGGTTGCTGCTATCATCAACTACAATCACGGATTTCACGTTCTTCCTCTTTCTATCATCGACAACAACATGAAGATCAACCTGCGGTAGAACGAATGAGTATTTAATTTTATTGATCTTTGGGCATGATGAAGTTTCAGCCGAGAAGTTGCATAATTAATGACGGATGTTCCGGCATCGGCATGAGTCGACCTGTGCCGGGTAGGAGCCTTGAAAATTTGTTTGGGTCTCAATCTACCGGAGGAAAGTTGATTCTTCTGATTATCCCGCAAAAAAAAAAATTCTGATCAATCATCCTGATCGAACAAAGATAAGAAGGATATGTAACTCACCAAGTCGGATACTGCCACAACATCTTCTGCACGAGATTCACTTCTGGAAGAAACACTGATTCTGGACATGGTGACACGAGATGGTGATCAAAATTTCTTCTGATAATACACAAGGGCAGCAGATGACCGACTGTTTAAGTAAAACCCTAAAAGCACCAATGGATAAATAATTCTTCTAGACATGGTAACTGTTTAAAGTTTTTTTTTGTTTTCTTTGCGAATGAGAAAACTTATTAGTCCCACATCTAGGAGTTTCCACTTATTAAGTTGTTTTAAGGACTATATAAACTTATTAGTCCCACATTAGGGAGTTCCCCTTCTTAAGTTGTATTAGTCGATTATATAAACAAGCTTTTCTCATCCTTTTGAGATAAACAAAGGAAAAGGGTTTCTATATATTTTTGGAAAGACCTAAAGCAATATTTTTCTACTATTTCCTTAAGCTTTCGCGATTTTCCTTGAGAGTTTTTTCGGAGTTTCCAAGCTCAAGTTGAGCATTTACTACATATGCTAGTAGTAGGTGTAGTATGGTGTTTTATCCTAGAGGCTCCCCGTCATGTGGAGGGTATATCATCACTTTTTGGTGTAACCAGGCGCTAATGTCTTAAGGACAACTTATTGAACACGTGACTTACTCTAGCTTTGCAATATTGCTTTTACGGAGATTTGGGGAGTTCATCAGTTTTTCTAAATTGATCACTTCCATTAAAAAGGAGATAAGTACCAATAACTTTTTTTTACTTGATTTTTCCTTGTTTTGATTATTGCATCCAACATTATCAGTATGATACGTCAGCAATGAAAGTCGTTGGATATTTATTCAGTGACTCCATTTTATTCGAATTAGAGAAATTTTCTTCAGGCTACCAAGTGAGAGTCAGGTTTTGATTTATATATATGGTGTTTCAACAAGGAATTCAGGTAATGCTAGTTTTAAATTTATTGGTAAAAATCATGATAATATGTGTATTGGTGCTTGTTATCCTGGAAATGGGATAATTTTCAGCTGCAGTTGACAGAGGATGACCTCAATAGTTGCCAGTGATTTATAGCAAAGAACTTACATAATATTTGTTTATGTTCTAATTATAAGATAATGATTAATTGTGGCCTTTGCTACTATAGTAAAAACTCCATAGATTAATAGCCTTGGGACTTCACAAAATTATTAATATAGGGAGGTATACCATTTTTTTTTTTTTTTTTTTTTTTTGCTAATTAAAATATGTAAATGATTATGGATATGGATGTCTTCCTTAATCATCCAGATGAGCAACAAGTCTTATATGCTATAACCGAAGAAGAAGTTTCATAACAATAGCTATAAATATGCTCGACAAATTGGAAATGTATCGTCTTCAACAAGAAGGTGCATATATTAATGAGGTCTTACGCATACACAAATCAAAAGATGCGATAACAATCCAAAAAGTTACATCATTTTCTCAAACAACTAAAGATATGCTGTAGTGGAAAATATGGAGAAAGTAAATAGACAAATAGAGGTTTTTATTGATCAGGATAATAAGGTTACATGGATACAATATCCTTTATATACATGTAAAGGTAAACTCTAGGTAACTAGATGGACAACAAATTCATGGGCTATAGGTCCTGTAACACTCCCCCTTGTGAGGTTTAATAACAAAACTTTAAACATAGTGCTTTGAATGTAGTTCTTCAAATTTTGTTCTCTACTTGATGACTTGTGCCGAAATCAGTCGCCTCATTAAAACTTTGACAAGGAAAAACCCAGTGGGATAAAACCTTGGTACAACTATTCAAATGTAGTACTTCACATGTTGTCTCGTACTTTACATGTAGTTCATCACATGCAATATGATCTTCAAAGATCGACGAGTCTAAGTAAATTGCCTCGTTAAAACTTCGTCAGTAAAACCCAGAGGGACAAAACCTCAACTAAAGAAAAAGAGTACAATATTAAGCAAACTTAGAACATAGTCGGACTCGAATATGTTACCTCATTAAAACCTTGACAAAGAAAACCCAATGGGATAAAACCTTGACAAAGGGAAAAGAGTACAACGCGACAGATTGATAAGTGCATAATTCATATGATTTTAGTGTTCATTCCATACTTGTTTAAGCTATTATTCTTGCATATTTTCGTATTATTACTCTTGTTTTCTATTGTTTGCCTCTAAGAGGTGAATCATCCACAAAAGATCTATAAAGTGCTGAAAATATCTATAAAGATAAGTATTCCAAGTATCCAAGCGCCCAAGTCCAAGAGAAGTGGAAGAAGTGCGACGAAAAGGAGCAAAGCGCTTAA
Source organism: Papaver bracteatum (assembly GCA_023529315.1). Classification (NCBI taxonomy): domain Eukaryota; kingdom Viridiplantae; phylum Streptophyta; class Magnoliopsida; order Ranunculales; family Papaveraceae; genus Papaver; species Papaver bracteatum. Next base: position 449,882 of record JAJJWX010004910.1, on the reverse strand, counting down.
AATCAAGACACAAGCCAAAGACCGATATTAAGGATTTATCATCACCATCTTGAATATCATTGAAATATAAAAGGAATACAAAAATAATGAGGTCATTCCGAGTTCGGATGAAGAAGTTGTGGCCAAAACAGTTTTTATTGAATACCGAAGACGGTGAAGTCCGCAAAATGGGTTCGCATACTGGGTTTGCAAACTTAATTCGGAAAATATCTGCTGGAATTTGAAGTTTGCGGACTGGGTTCACGAACTTAGAAAATTGGAAAAGTGTATTCACACTTTGGAAGGCCTAAGGGCACGTTTGGATTCGTTATTTCGGGTCGGGTTCTTGAACCGAACTAAATACTTGGAGACCAAGAAATATAAACCTATAAAAAGGTATTAGGTTATGTAAAAATAATCAAGAACCATATATCACAAGTTCTACATCAAAAACCTAGGGTTTACCCCTTTAGGTTGAAACCATCATTATCCATTTTCTTTGTAATATGAGTAGTTAAATCCTTCGTTGATTAAGGATGAATTCAATGTTTTAAGTGTGAAGCTTTATTATAAATACAAATCTATTGAGAGTTTTGATCATCATCGTTTGTTTTCACTATTTCTAGGGTTTATGATTGATTAATTAGATTGTTTGGAGTGCACGCTAGATTAATCTATTGATCATATTCTATTGCTAGTAAAGGTTTAGGATATCCGTGTAATTGTTGAATAATCCTTACACAAGTAGAGAACGTGAGACCTCGCAGAGGGCTTCTATGGAGCAATCGTGTGTGAAGGAAACACTAGAAAGTGGACCTTGCGCTAAGAGTCTAACTGCTAGGATCACCCTAAGTTCACATAACTTAAAGCTTCCGAATGGGTTACACCTTGAGTGCGCTACTACTTGATGGATCAGTTGGATAAAACTTGATATGCGAGCGCTTCGGTATCCGTTTACATAAGGAACTTTGGGGATAACACTACTCTAGATATTATTATACGGTTGGTGATGAATGGTTCTTACGAACGATAGATAAGTATTCTAATCCGGTTAACGCTTGGTAACGACGAAGGATTCCTTAATCATCTATTTTACTTATTATTTTCATTTTATTTATATCTTATAAACCAAAACCCCCCTTTGTTATTTACTTTATTTTGTTATTTCAAATAACCTATCAATTACACATCTCTATGTGGGAACGATCTCTTAATACCGCTATATTACCAGTTAATTAGTGGGAAATATATTTATTAATTTGTTGAGCCTACGACAGCCCATACAAATTTTGGCGCCGTTGCCGGGGAGCAGTCGCTAATTGATTTGTTATTTGTTTAGATTTTTTTTATTTATGTTTTTAGATTTTTGTTTTGCTTTTCTGTTTCTTATGAGTAGTCATGTTTCCTTACGGAGATAACATGTACGGAGCACAAGATTACACATACAACAGGGGTAATCAATATGGTTTTCAATCTCAATATTTTAATAACTACGTACTAACCATCTTATGGGTATTATCAAAACCAATATTTTGGCTATGATCAATATCCCATGGAACCTTATAGATATTCTCATACATGTCAACAACCTTATGACGGGCATGTAAGTGAACAATCACGAGGATGGAAGGATAGTTATACTTCTGATCAATTGTTTTCTAGTAATGTGCAGATGAAAGAGAGTTTGGAACTAAAAAGTTATGATACTAAATCAACACATACTCCTCTTTATCGTGATTTTCCGTCATTATTTCCAAAAGAAGAAGTACGGACTAGGCGTGTTAATGTCAGAAAACTTTTTAAGCAATACGAGCATCTAGAAAAATCCAAAGCATCAAAAGAGACTCTTCAAGAAATTGATAGAGCCATACGAACTAAACTTCAACGCCGTTGGGATATGGAAGATGATGAGATTGACGAAGATTCTGATGAAGATGAGCAACCTTTAGAAAGTTCTTGTAACAATGATACAATTATTCCAACTCCGGATCATAATAAATATCTTTCGCCTATTCAAAAGGAGGAGATTGGGTATGACATATATATTGTTATAAATGGTGTAACATACTCAAACGAAGAAATTAAGAGTTGCATCAATGAACTGGACGTTTTAGGAGAGGATTCTGATTCCCATGATAAGATTGTTGAAGAGATAGAGCTCGAGAATGAAACCAAATTGATTAATTTTGTGGAAGACCCGATTGATCTAGATAATAATAGTTCGATAGAGGACCATGATATACTTGAGGTATACAATTCACTAGAGATTATTACGAATGAGGATCCAAAACAAGGTTTGTCTAATCATTTGCATAATTATATATATATATATATATATTGATCCTTTTCCTGTAATCGAAGTAGCTTCTCAAAGAGTTGTTAACCCAACTTTTAAGAAAATACCTCACTTAGGATTGGAGTTGTGTGCTTCTAAAGTTTTAACGGATTATTTTGCTTTTAAGTATCCACCACTTGATGTGTTTGATTCGAGTATTGTGCAGGTTCACCAAGCTAAGGAACCTTTTGAAGTTCCTGAATTCTATGTTCTCTATCCACTTACGAGTGTAGAAAGAACTAAGTGTGGGAGAAACTTCAATACAGTGATAGCTTCAATATTTATATTTTGTGCTAACGTTTTTGTGAAGCTATTATTTGAACTGCAGATTGTTATTTGGAAGGATTACCAAATTTTCAGATTATTGGTGTACGGACAATAACAATAACGCCTGGTTGACGACATTAAACCAAGCACTGCGTGGGAGACAACCCATCGGTTTTGTATCTCTATTCCTTTTGTTTTTAGTTTTCTTAGTTTTGCATATCATATCTTGCATTCCCATCTTAGATTTTACAAAGTCCTATATCTATAATGAAACTTTTGATGAATTCTCGTCAGGAAAATTCTAACTGCGCACTTGTCACGAAAACATCTCTCTAGACATCATACGGAGTCCGATTTGAGTGGTTGACTCCAACTTTTAAATAGGACAGACATACATTTCTTTTCCAAAAAGAACATTTGAATTTGGAGTCTCTTAAGTTGGACCGATAGGCCTGGACATTTGAGTTTTGGTATGTTTCCAGAACTTTTTCAGATTGCATGTCAGTCAGTACGGAGGCCATCAAAGTCAGAACTTTTATTGAAACACTGTGAAATTTTTACACCATATAGAAAAGACGTAGGCGAACAACTTTCATTGAGGATTTTGTTCCTAGTTCCCTACCCATTTGTACAGTTTTTGAGTTTTTCTAGGCTATTATGTCAGAAATAAGAATTTTCGATTTTGAACATTGAGGACAATATTGAGTTTAAGTGTGGGGGTGTAGCTAAGCATGTTTGGATTACATATATAAAAAAAAAAAGTAATACTCTTTGATTTCTTGCATACTTGAGACTTCATATTTTGGAGTTACTTATGAGCTATTTAGGATGACACTCTAAACCTTTCAGGTTGAAACAGTTCTTACGGATATAGATTGAATTCCATTTTAACCATTCTACAATCCTTAATTATACGTTCATTTGAAAGATTCATCCTCGCAATTAATCATTAATCAATCACTTTCTTTTTATTTTTGAAGTTTTATGTTTCTCTAAAGTGATTTGGTGGGATCCTGATACTGTCGTGGATGTTGTAGCAAGGTAATCATTGGTTGAGTATTTGAAATCCCCACAGACAATTGTCTTACACTCAGTAAGAGTGAGACGGAAAAAAAAAGTGAAAAGAAAAAAAGAAAAAGAAAAGAAAATTATATATATAAGGCTACTCTTCATTTATCGACATTAATAAATGATAGGTCTGAAATCGAGGATAATCATAGTCGATGAAAATAAAAACCACATCATCATTATATAGCAAGTCAAAAGACTATTGATGATGTTCTTAACACTTTGATAGAAGTATGTGTGAAACGTTGTCCCTGTCTCCATCGCCTAAACAAGCATGGAATGCAGGATCCTAGGCTATTATCATGTACTTGCTGAAAAGAAACATGCTCTTAGAGTATCTAATCATGTGGTCGAGTTAAATGGGTGCTTCTCTCAACCATTGTGTTATAAACATATATCCTTTGACGACATTCATACACGTATTGTGGGTAACATCTTTCACTTTAGTCAACATTTGCACACTCCACTTTTCTATTTCCATTTTCTTATCTATCCATGTGATTTCAGTATGCGAGTGTTGTGACAAACATTGCAAAAAGTACGATGACTATCTTAGTAGAGTTTTGCAATCAGGTTGAATGTCATACGTATGTAATTGCTCGTGTGTGCGGATTGGAATATATGTGGGATGTTTGCAGCTAAAGAACTTATGCAAGCTAATTATTTGGCTTTTTGTTTTGTGTCTATCCTTATGGTTTTTCCAAGGCGAGAAATTGGAGTAGGTTTTGTGGGTATACCTCTTGTACGCCCTCACGAGACTAAAACTCATACACTAGGGACACCTAGGGGTTTAAAGGCCTGTTATTCATGCTAAGAGTAACCGTTTTCTCAACGAGATGGAGTTGTTGTATTTAGGATTATTTTTATTTTAGTTTGCTCGGGGACTAGCAAAAGCTAAGTGTGACGGAATTTGATAAGTGCATAATTCATATGATTTTAGTGTCCATTCCATACTTGTTTAAGCTATTATTCTTGCATATTTTCGTTTTATTACTCTTGTTTACCTCTAATAGGTGAATCATCCGAAAAGGAGCTATAAATTGCTGAAAATATCTAGGAAAATAAGTATTCCAAGTATCCAAGCGCCCAAGTCCAAGAGAAGTGGAAGAAGTGCGACGAAAAGGAGCAAAACGCTCAAAATCAAGAAATAGGACAAAGACCGATCTTATCTCATTCAAATCAAGGATTTATCATCACCATATTTAATATAATTTAAAGATAAAAATAGTGAAAAAAGAATGAGGTCATTCCGAGTTCGGATGAAGAAGGTGTGGCCAAAACAGTTTCTATTGAATACCGAAGACAGTGAAGTCCGCGAACTGAGTTCGAATACCGGGTTCGCAGACTTAATTCCGAAAATATCTGCTGGAATTTGAAGTTTTCGGAATGGGTTCGTGAACTTAGCAAATGGGAAAAATGTATTCACACCTTGGAAGGCCTATGGGCACGTTTAGATTCGTTATTTCGTTATTTCGGGTCGGGTTCTTGAACCGAACTAAATACTTGGAGACCAAGAAATATAAACCTATAAAAAGGTATTAGGTTATGTAAAAATAATCTAGAACCATATATCAAAAGTTCTACATCAAAAACCTAGGGTTTACCCCTTTAGGGGGAAACCACCATTATCCATCTTCTTTGTAATATGAGTAGCTAAATTCTTCTGTGATTAAGGATGAATTCGATGTTCTAAGTGTGAAGCTTTATTATTAATACAAATCTATTGAGATTTTTGATCATCATCGTTTGTTTTCACTATTTCTAGGGTTTATGATTGATTAATTAGATTGTTTGGAGTGCACGCTAGATTAATCTATTGATTATTCTATTGCTAGTAAATGGTTAGGATATCCGTGTAATTGTTGAATAATCATTACACAAGTAGAGAAGTGAGACCTCGCAGAGGGCTTATGTGGAGCAATCGTGTGTGAAGACAACACTAGTAAGTGGACCTTGTACTAAGAGTCTAACTGCTAGGATCACCCTAAGTTCACATAACTTAAAGCTTCCGATTGGGTTACACCTTGAGTGCGCTACTACTTGATGGTTCAGTTGGATAAAACTTGATATGCGAGCGCTTTGGTATCCGTTTACATGAGGAACTTTGGGGATAACACTACTCTAGATGTTATTCTACGGTTGGTGATGAATGGTTCTTACGAACGATAGATAAGTATTCTAATCATGTTAACGCTTGGTAACGACGAAGGATTCCTTAATCATCTATTTTACTTATTATTTTATTTTTATTTATATCTTATAAACCAAAACCCTCCTTTGTTATTTCAAATAACCTATCAATTACACAACTCTCTGTGGGAACGATCTCTTACTACCGCTATATTACCAGTTAATTAGTGGGAAATATATTTATTAATTTGTAGAGCCTACGACAGCCCATACAAATTTTGGCGCCTTTGCCGGGGAGCAGTCGCTAATTGATTTTTTATTTGTTTAGATTGTTTTTATTTTTGTTTTTAGATTTTTGTTTATTTCAGTTTGCTTTTATTTCCCGTCATTCAAAATAGTTTTAATATTCTTACATAGCAGGTAAGCGAGCAACAAGCTGCGCCGCAAGCCCTTTTTCAATTGCAAATCCTATTCTTTTGAAAATAAACTCTCTTGAACCGGGGGTCATGACATTACTGTGCATGACTTTTTGAACTCTTTTGAGGAGTCCAACCGCCTCAGGTGCCAAGAAACCAAAAGTATCAAAAGCAAAGGAAATAAAAGTGTGTCCATTATCAATACATGCTTTCTCATGCTTCACTATCTTACCTGAGGCAGCTCTCAGCGCTGCTTGGCCGACAATAAAGGTACCATGTCCAATGCCAACTAACGGAGAAACCCCCGTGAGGTCAAAACATGCATGTTTTCCATTATCCCATCCAAAGATAAGTACGTCTGCTGGTCTGAGTATGGATCTCCCCTCCAGTGGGTTTGTCAAAATGTTGATAGCCGCTTCCTTCTTTGCTGAAATACCGGCTCGCCAGAACACATCATATAAGATATCTCTCACATGATTATGTCTAAACTTAAAACCAGGATCTACCTTACAATGAATAGCATGTTCCCCATATGTGTCTAAGCATCTTGTGAAGCAAACATGGCAGCGTGAATTAGAAGGGTATAAAGGGATCATTAACCTGTATTTAAGGATGGATCGGTACTCCACGGGTGACATCTTCTGTCAAAGGCCCTCAATTGGAATAGATAGAAGGAAGTCTTGGGCACGCGTGTCTCGTAGGCAACCAAAGACAACTTTCTGTCTGTCTGATAACTCGTAATCTCGATCCATGTCTTTACCAAAAAGGGCACTCGCCAGGTTACTTTGTGCTTTAAGGGGGGCAGTGTCCTTACTAGTGAAGCTGCTAAAGTCATAATCAGGAAGAGTTTCCTGTAATGCCTCCAAATCCTTATGAAAATTGTCATCTACGCCTTCCAATCCATTATCCCTTAATATGTGATCTTGTAAACCCCATGATTGCACACGCGATGCAAGAAAGGCATAATACGACGTCTTTTTAGCAGTGTATAAGCCAAGGACTCCATATCTAATAGGTAGGGTGGATAACCTCCATATTTTTGTTTTGCTTTTCTGTTTCTTGTGAGTCATCATGTTTCCTTACGGAGATAACATGTACGGAGCACAAGATTACACATATAATAGTGGTAATTAATATGGTTTTCAATCTCAATATTTTAATAACTACCAACCATCTTATGGGTATTATAAAAACCAATCTTTTGGCTATGATCAATATCCCACGGAACCTTATAGATATTCTCATACATGTCAACAACCTTATGACGGGCATGTAAGTGAACAATCACGAGGATGGAAGAATAGTTATGCTTCTGATCAATTCTATTAATGTGCAGATGAAAGAGAGTTTGGAACTAAAATGTTATGATACTAAATCAACACATACTCCTCTTTATCTTGCTTTTCCGTCACTCTTTCCAAAAGAAGAAGTACGGACTAGGCGTGTTAATGTCAGAAAACTTTTTAAGCAATACGAGCATCTAGAAAAATCCAAAGCATCAAAAGAGACTCTTCAAGAAATTGATAGAGCCATACGAACTAAACTTTAACGCCGTTGGGATATGGAGGATGATGAGATTGACGAAGATTCTGATGAAGATGAGCAACCTTTGGAAAGTTCTTGTAACAATGATACAATTATTCCAGCTCCGGATCATAATAAAGATCTTTCGCCTATTCAAAAGGAGGAGATTAGGTACGACATATCTATTGTTATAAATGGTGTAACGTACTCAAACGAAGAAATTAAGAGTTGCATCAATGAACTGGACGTTTTAGGAGAGGATTCCGATTTCCATGATGAGATTGTTGAAGAGATAGAGATTGAGAATGAAACCAAATTGATTGATTTTGTGGAAGACCCAATTGATCTAGATAATAATAGTTCGATAGAGGACCATGATATGCTTGAGGTATACAATTCACTAGAGATTATTATGAATGAGGATCCGAAACAAGGTTTATCTAATCCTTTGCATAATTATATATATATATATATGTTGATCCTTTTCTTCTAATCGAAGTAGCTTCTCAAAGAGTTGTTAACCCAACTTTTAAGAAAATACCTCACTTAGGATTGGAGTTGTGTGCTTCTAAAGTTTTAACGGATTATTTTGCTTTTAAGTATCCACCACTTGATATGTTTGATTCGAGTATTTTGCAGGTTCACCAAGCTGAGGAACCTTTTGAAGTTCCTGAATTCTATGTTCTCTATCCACTTACGTGTGTAGAAAGAACTAAGTGTGGGGGAAACTTCAATACAGTGATAGCTTCAATATTTATATTTTGTGCTAACATTTTTGTGAACCTATTATTTGAACTGCAGATTGTTATTTGGAAGGATTACCAAATTTTCAGATTATTGGTGTACGGACGATAACAATAACGTCGGGTTGACGACGTTAAACCAAGCGTTGCGTGGGAGGCAACCCATCGATTTTGTATCTCTATTCATTTTTTTTTTAGTTTTCTTAGTTTTGCATATCATATCTTGCATTCCCATTTTAGATTTTATAAAGTCCTATAGCTATAATGAAAGTTTTGACGAATTCTCGTCAGGAAAATTCTGACTGCGCACTTGTCACGAAAACAACTCTATAGACTTCATACGGAGTCCGATTTGAGTGGTTGACTCCAACTTTTAAATAGGACAGAAATACATTTATTTTCCAAAAGGAAATTTGAATTTGGAGTCTGTTAAGTTGGACCGATAGGCCTGGACATTTGAGTTTCGGTATTTTTCCAGAACTTTCTCAGATTGCATGTCAGTTAATCCGGAGGCCATCAAAGTCATAACTTTTATCGAAACACTGTGACATTTTGATACCTTATAGAAAATATGTAGGCGGACAACTTTCGTTTATGATTTTTTTCCTAGTTCCCTACCCATTTGTACAGTTTTTGAGTTTTTCAAGGCTATTATGTCAGAAATCAGAATTTTTGATTTTGAACATTGAAGACAATGTTGAGTTTAAGTGTGGGGGAGTAGCTAAGCATGTTTGGATTGCATATATATAAAAAAAAAAGAAAAAAAAAAGAAGTAATACTCTTTGATTTCTTGCATACTTGAGACTTCATATTTTGGAGTTACTTATGAGCTATTTAGGATGACACTCTAAACCTTTCAGGTTGAAACAGTTCTTACGGCTATAGATTGAATTCCATTTTAACCATTCTACAATCCTTAATTATACGTTCATTTGAAAGATTCATCCTTGCAATTAATCATTAATGAATCACTTTCTTTTTATTTTTGCAGTTTTATGTTTCTCTAAAATGATTTGGTGGGATCCTGATACTGCCATGGATGTTGTAGCAAGGTAATCATTGATTGAGTATTTGAAATCCCCATAGACAATTATCTTACACTCAGTAAGAGTGAGCCGGAAAAAAAAGTGAAAAGAAAAAAAGAAAAAGAAAAGAAAATTATATATATAAGGCTCATCTTCATTTATCGACATTAATAAATGATAGGTCCGAAATCGCGGATAATCATAGTCGATGAAAATAAAAACCACACCATCATTATATAGCAAGTCAAAAGACTATTGATGAGGTTCTTGACACTTTGATAGCAGTATGTGTGAAACGTTTTCCCTGTCTCCGTCGCCTAAACAAGCATGGAATGCAAGATCCTAGGCAATTATCATGTACTTGCTGAAAAGAAACATGCTCTTAGAGTATCTAATCATGTGGTCGAGTTAAATGGGTGCTTCTCTCAACCATTGTGCTATAAACATATATCCTTTGACGACATTCATACACGTATTGTGGGTAACATCTTTCACTTTAGTCAATATTTGCACACTTCACTTTTCTATTTCCATTTTCTTATCTATCCATGTGATTTCAGTATGCGAGTGTTGTGACAAACATTGCAACAAGTACGATGACTAGTAGAGTTTTGCAATCAGGTTGAATGTCATACGTAAGTAATTGCTCATGTGTGCGTATTGGAATGTATGTGGGATGTTTGCAGCTAAAGAACTTATGCAAGCTAATTATTTGGCTTTTTGCTTTGTCTCTATCCTTATGGTTTTTCCAAGGCGAGAAATTGGAGTAGGTTTTGTGGATATACCTCTTGTAAGCCCTCACGAGACTATAACTCGTACACTAGGGACACCTAGGGGTTTAAAGGCCTATTATTCATGCTAAGAGTAACCGTTTTCTCAATGAGATGGAGTTGTTGTATCTAGGATTATTTTTATTTTAGTTTGCTCGGGGACTAGCAAAGGCTAAGTGTGGGGGAATTTGATAAGTGCATAATTCATATGATTTTAGTGTCCATTCCATACTTGTTTAAGCTATTATTCTTGCATATTTTCGTATTATTACTATTGTTTACCTCTAATAGGTGAATCTTCCGCAAAGGAGCTATAAATTGCTGAAAATATCTAGGAAAAGAAGTATTCCAAGTATCTAAGCGCCCAAGTCCAAGAGAAGTGGAAGAAGTGCGACGAAAAGGAACAAAACGCTCAAAATCAAGACACAGGCCACAGACCGATCTTATCTTATTCAAATCAAGGATTTATCATCACCATATTTAATATAATTGAAAGATAAAAATAATGCAAAAATAATGAGGTTATTCCGAGTTCGGATGAAGAAGGTGTGGCCGAAACAGTTTCTATTGAATACCGAATACAGTGAAGTCCGCAAACTGGGTTCGCATACCGGGTTCGTAGACTTAATTCAAAAAATATCTGATGGAATTTGAAGTTTGCGGACTGGGTTTGCGAACTTAGAAAATGGGAAACGTATATTCACACCTTGGAAGGCCTAAGGGCACACGTTTGGATTCATTATTTCGGGTCGGGTTCTTGAACCAAACTAAATACTTGGAGACCAAGCAATGTAAACCTATAAAAAAGGTATTAGGTTATGTAAAAATAATCAAGAACCATATATCACAAGTTCTACTTCAAAAACATAGGGTTTACCCCTTTAGGGGGAAACCACCATTATCCATCTTCTTTGTAATATGAGTAGCTAAATCCTTCGTTGATTAAGGATTTATTCAATGTTCTAAGTGTTAAGCTTTATTATTAATACAAATCTATTGAGAGTTTTGATCATCATCGTTTGTTTTCACTATTTCTAGGTTTTATGATTGATTAATTAGATTGTTTGGAGTGCCCGCTAGATTAATCTATTGATCATTTTATTGCTAGTAAAGGGTTAGGATATCTGTGTAATTGTTGAATAATCCTTACACAAGTAGAGAACGTGAGACCTCGCAGAGGGATTCTGTGGATCAATTGTGTGTGAAGACAACACTATTAAGTGGACCTTGCGCTAAGAGTCTAACTTCTAGGATCAACCTAAGTTCACATAACTTAAAGCTTCCGATTGGGTCACACCTTGAGTTTGCTACTACTTTGTGGTTCAGTTGTATAGAACTTGATATGCGAGCACTTCGGTATCCGGTTACATAAGGAACTTTGGGGATAACACTGCTCTAGATGTTATTCTACAGTTGGTGATGAATGGTTCTTACGAACGATAGATAACTATTCTAATCCTGTTAACGCTTGGTAACGGCGAAGGATTATTTAATCATATATTTTACTTATTATTTTCTTTTTATTTATATATCTTATAAACCAAAACCCCCCTTTGTTATTTACTTTATTTTGCTATTTCAAATAACCTATCAATTACACAGCTCTCTGTGGGAACGATCTCTTACTACCGCTATATTACCAGTTAATTAGTGGGAAATATATTTATTAATTTATTGAGCCTACGACAACCCATACACAGATGCAAGTAAAGGTGATCTGTTGCATATGATTACTTTGCTTTGTTGAAGTTGACTAGTTGCTCCACAAATATTCAGGAAAAAAATCCTCGCGGGAAAGACAATAGCCTTAGCTGGGAAATTACATTCCCGGTGTTTTCTGTTGTCGCATTAAAAACCTTGTCGAGTAACAAAACCCCGTGGGAAAAAGCAACCTCGGTGAAGGAAAATAATTCAACACACCATTAGATACTCCCCCTGATGTCAGGCAATTTTCATTAGTCTAATGCAGTCAAAAAGAGTTTATCACACTTTACTTTGGTGATTTGAATGTATATATCACCATGTTGTTGATTCTGGAAGTTACGTTGCTTAACAAACTATCGCGTTTCATTTCTTTGATTCATATATTTTCAGTAATATCTACGCGATCTTTATGTTTTCAACATTCAACATACTTGATGTTTTTAGTGTTGTCTCACTAAAAACCTTATCGAGTAACAAAACCCTTTAGGAAAAACTTTTCTCGATCGAAGGGAAAAAGAGTACAACATAGTGTTGATGGTGGAATTTTATTTAGGGCTTAAATTGTAAAAGACAAATTCTAAGATGACGTCCTGCAAGGGATAAAGCCTTCATGCGGTGAATATTCTCACCATATTAATTCATTGGAGCATGTGCAACCATCCCTGAGAATTAAAACCTACCTAGAGTGGAGCATGTAGCAACTATCCCGATTTTCTGTAGGTTTGCAGCATTACAATTAATGCCATGCTCAAAGCCTTGTGTTCGACATGCAAACACCCGTAGGATACCTGACGGCGGGTTATATTAGTCCCGTTGAATGCATGCAAGACTACCCATGTTAGTCTCACCTGCTGAAAACAAACTCAAAAATAGATCTCATCCGTCCAACTTCGCAGGCATGGTTGGACGGCCTAGATCACGCGCGAGACCAAGTAGCGCGCACGCACATGCTCACCGTCGTCCCAACATTCCCCTCGCACCATCGACCTCACCAAAAGAGGTCGGAAAATGCCGGATTCGGTCGGATGTAGGTAACCGGTCGGAAACCCTAAATTAGGGTTTGCATCAAGTGGTCGCAGGCAGCCACTTTAAGACAAACGAACGGAAGCCAAAAGAAGGCGGGATTAGCTGGCCGACTATACCAGCATGTCCACTGTGGGCCCAGCTACACGGCCAACTAATCGTCCACGAACGGTTGCAGCTATCCGTCTCGATTTGCGCGCCCAAAGGTAGCATGCACGACCCCCTTCTAATCTCGGCTTTCCATCATCGCAGGCTGAAACGAGCGACTTAGATTGATCTGGTTAAATTCCAACAAGCATGGGCATGTAGAGTGGTGTCCCGCCTACCTGCTGGACCAATCGGCCACTCCATGAACGCCTACCAAGGCTGAAAACCGTTAGGGTGAAAAGGGAGGCTTGCAAGCCTTCCAAACCCTAATCCAACGGTTATTCCTCCATCAATCTCATCCGTACAAGTTCGCATGCTTGGATGAATAGCTTAGGAAGGGAGTTAGGTGGAAAACAAGGTATCACCGTGATCACCATCTTCCACACTTCCCCATGGCATAACCGTCCAAGGTGGGTCCCGCTCATGCGACCTCCGAACAATACCTGAACATAGCTAGTTGAGTCACTTCAACTTGCAATCTTTTCATCAAGGTTGTGTAGGATTCAAGCATGTTAAGCATATTTAATGCATCACATGCATACAATATGCGCTTACAAGCAACTTGATTATTTTACCTAGCACCGTTTGCTAACTTAAGTGGGTCCCACAACTCACTCGAGACGTTAATCACGTCATAGATGGGGGATACAAACTGGGGTATTGGTCTGGCGGTTTACAGCGTGCAGCGTGCAAAACGCCATCACAATATCGTGTCAGGGAAACATGGGCGGTTAGCGATGATAGGAGAAGTGGGCAAGCAACCGTGTGACACTAACACACAACTCCACTTCCTCCATCACTCCACTTCCTCCACTTTCCTACGAGAGACGTGATGAAGGCTTATCGACTTGTATAAATAGGTTCTCCTCCCTATTTCCAACAACACAGAAAAAACCAAGTGTTAATACCATCGTATTCAACACTCAGAGCCTGCCTGCAACATTTGCTAGCCTGCTCAACCTTCTGTTAACAAGTCATAAAATAGCCTTCACCTTCATACTCTCAACAACTTCTTCGCTTCCCTCCCTAAGATCAACCTTACATCCTTCACATGTGACCGAAACAAATCTGGAACGGCCGTGTCTTCAGTTTAGGCCAGAATTGTACAGATTATCTCTCGAATCAAAATTGCTCATCGTGCAACACATTTGTTGAAGGTTTAAATTCACTTCTCATCCACACACACCCAAAATTACCTAAACCTGCATAAGTAGTTTTCTCCCAAAAACAATTGGCGACCACAGTGGGAGGTTAATCTATCGGTTGTGAAGTCGATCTCTTCAATACCATTTCAATTTTCAAGAATGGTGGATCTTAGATTTGGATTAGAAACCAATCCCGAGGGAGGTAGCGCCGACAGCATTTCTTGCGATGATATCCCAATTACTGGTGTCACTATACAACCCGCCAGTACAACCAACGTGTCCCATGGAGTTGCGTCTTCTACCATCAGTACCACGAGTACCAGCGGAGAGGGAGCGGACATTCCAGTAGGTGTGACACCTCCCATTACAAGAGCTAGAGCGACTGCAAACCCAGGAATTTCCTCAAGCATGACACCTCCGTCCGTCACCAGAACGACTGCTACTCCCCCTTTAGGACGAGGATCTGGAGGACCCAAAGGAGGACAACCTCCTATCACCATGGTGGACTTGATGGAGAGACAAGAAACCATCGCTAAAGATCAGGAAGACATGGCAACCACTCAGAAGGAGGTACTCACCTTCCTTAAAACATTAACCGATCGATTACCGCAAGATTCGAAACATCCCCAAGGGCCAACAAGAAATACGTTCAGCACACCTGGAGCAGGTGCCTCAATTCGCAAGCCTACCTGAACGAAGAGTCTTATGATGCTGACCACGCAAGAAAAAGGGACCAGGAGCGTCTCAGGGAAAGGAGCCGATCATCCAACTTTATTACACGGGAAGATCTGGAGAGACTCCTCCAAAATCGTGGAAAATAAAATCCGATGGACGCGCATCGACACCAACCTCCATATCCACAAGACGTGCAGCGGATTTCTCTTCCCAGGGGATACACCTCCCCTCAATTAACCCTTTACGATGGTACCGGTAATGCTCGTGAACACGTCTCTCGATTTTTAGAATCCTTAAGAGAACACGAATACAATCACATTCTCCGCCTGAAGGAATTCTCCAAATCACTTACGGGGAGAGCCTATACGTGGTACAACAACATCGCACCCGACAGCATATCCAATTGGAGTGAGATAGTTAGCGCGTTTTACAAGAAGTACTTCTTTGTATCTGAGCAAGTTACTTTCTCAGACCTGAGGAGAATCTCCCAACGGAACAACGAACATCCAAATGATTTTGTCAAGAGGTTCAGAACACAAGCGTTGGACTGCCATGAACCAAATGTCAAAGAACGACAACTGTTGGAATTATGCATCAACGGAATGATACCCATATATCGCGCCCTGCTGGAAAACTTGGGGTTCCAGACGTTCTCAGAGCTCCATGAAGAAGCCAAACGTTCAGCCACTACCGCCCCAGCATTATTGGAAAAAACCAGGATCATTCGGAGCGACGATTCACGAGATAATCGGGGAAACAAGTGCCTCATCAACAAGCAGTATAATACTGGCCCTTTTGTCAGTGTAGTAAGTGAAGGCGGAAATAGAAAATCTCCAGCGGCGTCAGAACAACAACCCAAGCGTGAAGCTCAAACGTATAAAGCTTTGCCCCGGAAGAGAACGGGCAAGGATCCTGCGCAGAGCACCGAAGACACAGGCTTCCCGTTTCCAATAAATGAAGTAATGGAACTCTTGGAGGCATGAATTCAGGATGATGCTATCAAGATACCTCCTATCAGACGTCCACCAACTGAGAAAGACATGGCAGACCCTAAGTACTGCCGTTATCATAGGTTTGTTCACCACCCAACTAAGGATTGCAACAAGTTGAAAGAAATCTTCAGGGAAAAGATAGCAGCAGGAGAGCTTCAATTTGGAAATGAAGGAGTTTATAGAGACCCTCTTCCTGTCCGAAGTTGCATAATCTCTGGAGACTCTGTGCGCAAGACTGCACAATCCATGATGGAACACCTGTGTGAAATTTTGTACCTTTCCAAGGTACAACGTCAAGATATATTCATGGCCCTCAACCGTATTGTGTCAGGCAGGCGTTTGTACCCAGAAAAAGAAGTCGTTCCAGCATCTCAAGCCTCCTTGGAAGATAGCGCCAACAAAGGAAACTGGGGACTTTTGACCGTCGCCCATTTGAAAGATGTCAAGTTAGATAGCACATTAATCGATGCAGCTTATGAATTCAACATCGTTACTATCAAGAACCTGCAAGCTGCGAAAATCTCAAAGCAAGAGGCTACCCGTGGTCCGACTATGATCAAGAGCCCAGCAGGAGAGTTTGTGGATGTCTACAGATACATTGACCTTGATGTCAAGATCGGTAACACTCCAACACAAGCCAGATTCCATATAATTAAGGAACATCCATATTACGACATGATTCTGGGGCGCCCGTGGGTACACAAGGCGCATTCCTTACCAATCTCAGTACCTGGAAGAATCTCCAACAAGCAAGCTCCGATGATTTTCAACAAACCTTGGAGACTCGAAGACTGCCTGTTGCCTCCATACCAACAACTCACAAGCATTACGCAACTCCCTGGTGAAAGCCCTTCGTCCTACGTCAAGAGATTCCGAGCCCAAGTAAGTCTCATTGAACAACCCTCTTTGTAAGTAGTGGATAATTGTCCTGCTGGACCACAGGGGACTGTTTCACCTGACAGGCGGGCCACCACCAAGAGATGTGAATGGAGTGCTGGCCCCTTTAAGCGCTTCACCAAAATTTTGGAAGAATTCAAGAACGACACGTGTCAGAAGCAAGCTGTTATACCAAGTCCAAATCCGTTTCAAATCGGAGATATGGTAGCAAAGGTAACCACGTTCCAAGTTGGAAACATGGCAGTAAAAATAACTGCCCAGCCTGATATGCCTGCAAAGGAAGAGGAAGTATTCTTAGTGGCAGATGTTATCTTGGGCGGTTACTGCAAGATCATCAATGCAGACAAACTCGAAGGTGTGGTTGTTCACTCACGATGTCTCAATCCCTACCTCACTTGAAGACACGACATCACCTCTCTAATCCCCCCGGGGGATTCCTCCAACAATTTTCCTTTTCACAATATTTGTAATTCCTTCAAAATGATGGCACCGCTTTCCTTCATACTTATTAGGGTTTCAATATTTCTTCAAGTAATCAAGATTTCATTCCTTTTATAATTTCTCATAAAATTACACAGAGTTATGAGTCACCTTCAAACCACCATTACCCAGAAATAAAACCCTAAATCCTCATACCAAATCTTCATACCAGCCTGGTAATATGGGAGGAATAAAACATGTAAAAAGGGGAGGAGGAAGGTATCCTACATGATCTACTTCAACAGAGCCAGACTCACGTCAGAGGGCACAAGCATAAAAAATATGCATGTTTCGAAAGCAACATTGAATAAAACTATGTTCAAGACAAGCAAACAAAGAAGAAAACTTCAAACTCAGCCGCCACTGAGTATATAAAAAAAAACACTACGAAGAAGAATAACAGGGAAACTCAATTGCTGGTTGCGTCTTCATCACTGTTGGGATCCACATCTTGTGCCACTTTCTCCAGAGACGCCTCAACTTCTTCTTCGGGCACAGCAGCTACCGCCTCAATATCTTCAGCATGTGTATCTTCTGCACCTTCTACATAATCCATTGCAACCTTGGAAATCGTGCCAATCACTTTCGGACGTTCAGTCTCATCAGTATCAGGGTCAAGGATTATCACACCTCCACGTATTGGGTAATCACACTTCCCATCACCCGCAGGACGTTCGTGTTCAACCCTCCGTCTCTTCAACCGAGCCGCAAACCTTTCAATTCTCGAGCTTACTGGTGCTTGTGACGCCTCGCGTTTCCACTTCGCTCGCAACGCTTCTTCATGTCTTTATTTCTCCTCCATATCGATTGCAACTGAAAGAGCATGGAGCCGCCCCCTGACAATAGTTAAATGCAAGACAGACATTCCCTGTACGGCATGGCTGACTTCACGAAGTGGCGAATCAATTTTAGCCATCACCTCCTCATGTGCGTTAGCTTCTGGTTTATCAACTTCAAAACTTTTTTTCAAGAAGTCAGCAGAGTGATCATCACCAACTCCTTTCATGATGTACTGCAAAAAATAGAGGAAGATAAGTTACGGCGGCACATAAAAAGTATTCTAATCACAACTATCACCAATCGTTTAAGAAATCAACGTGTGGAGCAATACCTGAGATGTTGAAGAAGACGATCGCCTAATGAGAAGAATACAGGAAAACTTCTTTATATGCTTCACGATCCAACAAGATCCCCAGGAGAAAAGAAGTCCACCTTTGCCGCTTTCTGGGGCTGTTGAGTCGGGATTGTGATCAACAATGTTTATCGAATGCACAATGCTTGCTAGGCATATGAGAAGGCACACAGAAAGAGGAAGGCTAAGGTGGATCGACCCACCAAGTCAGTACTTCCCAGTAGAGCTTTACCATTGGAAGGATCAACTCAACCGGATCCAAGGCATTTAACACACATGGCATACCTTCTCCCACGCGGTAAACATGTATTTACTCTGACTTTAGTTATTTTTGTATGAAAATTGTCACCATCTCATGCCTACCCTACAATAGTGTAACCATTGCATGCTAGGAAGGGGACTTAATGTTTATGGTGGAATTCTATTCAGGGCTAAAATTGTAAAAGCCAAATTCTAAGCTGATGTCCTGCAAGGGATAAATCCTTCATGCGGTGAATATTCTCACCATATTAATTAATTGGAGCATGTGAAACCATCCCTGAGAATTAAAACCTACCCAAAGCGGAGCATGTAGCAACCATCCCGATTTTCTGAGGTTTGCGATTACAATTAATGCCCCCTGCTCAAATCCTTGTGTTCGACATGCAAACACCCGTAGGCTACCCGACGACGGTTATATTAGCTCCGTTGAACGCATGCAAGACTACCCATGTTAGTCTCACCTGCTGAAAACAAACTCAAAAATAGATCTCATCCGTCCAACTTCGCAGGCATGGTTGGACGGCCTAGATCACGCGCGTGACCGAGTAGCGCGCACGCACATGCTCATCGTCGTCCCAACATTCCCCTCGCACCATCGACCTCACCAAAAGAGTTCGGCAAATGCCGGATTCGGTCGGATGTAGGTAACAGGTCGGAAACCCTAAATTAGGGTTTGCATCAAGTGGTCGCAGGCATCCACTTTAAGACAAACGAACCGAAGCGAAAGGAAGGCGGGATTAGTTTGCCGACCATACCAGCATGTCCACTATGGTCCCATCTACACGGCCAACCAATCGGCCGCGAACGGTTGCATCTAGCCGTCTCGATTTGCGCGCCCAAAGGTAGCATGCACGGCCCCCTTCTAATCTCGGCTGTCCATCATCGCAGGCTGAAACGAGCGAATTAGATTGCTCTGGTTGACTTCCAACAAGCATGGGCATGTAGAGTCGCGTCCCGCCTACCTGCTGGACCGATCGGCCACTCCATGCACGCCTCCCAAGGCTGAAAACCGTTAGGGTGAAAAGGGAGGATTGCAAGCCTTCCAAACCCTAATCCAACGGTTATTCCTCCATCAATCTCGTCCGTCCAAGTTCGCATGCTTGGATGAATAGCCTAGGAAGGGAGTTAGGTGGCAAACAAGGTATCACCGTGATCACCATCTTCCACACTTCCCCATGGCATAACCGGCCAAGGTGGGTCCCGCTCATGCGACCTCTGATGCGTGTCGTATGCGTCAAAAATAATTTCACTCCTCACTCAACTAAATATAAATGTAGTATTCGATAAGAAAGAGTTCGTATCCACAGAGAGGCGATTGTTGTTATGCAATTTTTAGATTCTTATGTAACCAAATAACCCAAGGTGTGTTTTTTTTTTATCAAAGTAATAAAACTAAATAAAGCAAAGTAAATAGTTGGAATATTCAATAAAGAGAAGATATTGGTTAAGGGATAGTATCATTCATAAACATGTATTTTTCATCTATGATTAGAATTGGTATTTAATCTCTCAATTATCAAAAGTCCTAGGATATCTTGATCGCAAGAGTATCCCGTTTATTTCCTGATTTTATCACAAACAACATTAAAAGATGCTACCGTGAAATCTTCTTAAAAAGCAACCTAAAGTGTAAAAGAACAATTAGATTTAACTCCCTAAGAGCAATAAGTTCTATGAAATAAGACTAATCGATGCAAACAAACGTGTAAAAGCACTAATTCGTTTTAACAAAGGTTATGATTCATATGTGATTAAAAGGATGTATCACTACAAGTATTAACCACAAGATGCTACTAAAAATCAGATATAACAACTTTTACGTATTGAAAACCCTGATATAGCTTTAGAGATGAAAACAAACCCAATTGATTCCGGACTCAACCAAACTAGCATTCAAATCATATGATAATATAAACGATGAATCATAAACGATAAAATTGAGACAAAACTAATTCATAGAATCGAATAACATGCTTGAAGAAATAAACTTTTTATCCCATAACCAATTATTGTATTTAGATACTCATATTCATGGAGTTCATCATCATAATATTCAAAGAAAATAGATGAAACATAAAAGAAAGAAAACCCTAGAAGTAGTTCTCTGCAAAAGCTCCAAGAATAGAATAAAAACGTTGTCTCCAATTGTGTAGAAAACTTCTTTTTTATAGCCTTTTTCTCCTTCCAAAAATAGGTTTTGTCTTCAAAGTCCATTAGTTGGAAATCCACCAAGCCCACGTGTGAGAGAAACCCATGTAGAAAATCTGTCCCAAAAACGTTCGCCGGAAAACTGGGTTATTGGCCGGAAATTTGCCGGAATCCGGTTCCGGAAAATTGTCGTCGGCCACCTGAAAAATCCGACGGCCAACGGTCCAACTCGGAGTCAACTGAGTGAACTCGGGTCAACACCGAGTTAGTGAAATCGACTCGGTCCAGACCAGGCCATTGTAATTTTGCATAGGCCTTATGTAGTGCTGCACCATCATTGCAGCTTTACTTGCTCACAGCCAGCCATGATGGCTGGCTTCTGTACCTTCCCTGCACTTTCTTTCCAACCCACTTGCACACTGTAACACACCAATTATACTGCAATGTCTTGGTTTCTCTTTTTGTTCAAAACACCAACAGCAGCTCAGCTTCACATACTGCTGCACACTCCTTCCAACTAGCTCCAGTTCAACCTTGCATTTCAGCTCTATAGCTTCTCCACTACAAACCAGCAACCCAGTAACTTAAGAATCCATCCATCAGCCATCTGCATTTGCAATTCAGCTCCAATACAAACTTCATGAACACCAACAGCTGCAGCACTTGAAATTGCCTCCAGTTCAGCTTTAATATGACTACACAGTCACAGTCCATGGCAGCAACACTTCAGCTGCTCACCTGCATCTCCCATTCTCTCCTGCAATGCACTAATCGACAACACCCACCTTGCCATTGCAGCTATAACTCTATCAATATCCATCTCCAATTGCAGCGCCATCCTATAACTCCTTCAACAAGATAGCACCAGAACCACCACCTGCATCTAAACAACAATAGATGCATACACACCACACAACTTGCACCAGTACCATCTTCATCCATGCCTCATACAACAGCTGCAGCACCTTACCACCTTCAATTCCCACTCTATCTTCTTGTAAGCATTCATAGCCATTTCAGCCCTGCAATCTTCCTTGGCTTCACTAACAGGCACTATAACCTGCAATCTGACATCGAACTCTTCTTTTTCGATTCCGTCCAATACCCATCTCCTTCAGCGCTGCCTTGTGACAAGCCACATCATTTCTACCGTTACTTAGCTACAACAAAAGCTCGACTGTCACCAGCTCTTCTTTCTTGCAAACACAGCACTAGCTAGAGCATCTCAAGCTGTAGCTCTCCACCAGCTTCATTCTTATGCTCAACTGCTCAACATCCCTGCATCATAATACAACTAGCCAATTCCCATTGCAAATTAACCTCCATTCCACCAGCTTCAGTTCTTCCCTGAATTGATTCAGCATTAACCCAATCTCCACTAGTGCCCCATAAGAACACAGCACCTGGTCGTGATTGATGTTGAATTTGTAAAAACTGGTGGCTCAGGATTTTTGTCGAACGACTGCAGTGCGTGTAGCAAACTGACCATGGCTAAGCACTTGTCGTATATTAAAGATATCACAACTCCTTCCCTGCGAAGATTTATATTCAACACAAACCCAATGTTCTCATACATAAACAACCTCCAATTTCTGCAAAATCCAAACCATTCAACCATATAATTCAGTCACCACAACGCCACAATCTTGAATCAGTTCTTCATTATCGAATTTAGCTCAAAACCCTGTAAACAATCTACTTCAATTCGAACCCATGGCTCTTAATTGACAGCCTCAGATCCCATCCTTAGCTGTGGTTGTCACCTGTTGCTCACAGCGGCTAGTTGAGTTGATAATGGACTTGATCCGACCTCCGTGAAACCCACCAGACCCATAGCTGGTCCCTCCGGCAGAAATCCATCATATCATTTCACTCTTTTCCCCTGAGATCAATCTGAATCTCGCATCTCTCAATTTCAGCAATAGCTGCCTCCAACCTTGTTCTTTCTCAAATTCAGTACCAATGATTGAATGAGAAATCTGTTTTCTCCATTTAGGTTTAGGTAATAATTTGGGGTGGATGAGTACACCCCAGAATAGAAACCACCCCAGAATAGGATGCTTATAATGGGTGATCAGTTCTTGATAAGGGTTAACCAACTAGCCTCTTATCCCTAACTGGGCTCCATCTAGTGTCCTCCCTTGAAATGACAATTCTGACCTTAACGCCCTAGATGGACTTTTTCTCCTTCTTTCAAGTTCCTCTGCTAACGGCAACCGTCCCTTATTTCTCATATTCACTTATATTCTTCAGTGAGAGTCATCACTAAAGTTGTCGTGTTTTTCAGACAGAATTTGCATCACTAAAGCCGACATACTTTTCAGACAGAGATGAAGAAATAAAAGCAAATAATGAGACACAATCCGGCTCCAACGCTTTTGCCATGTTTCCTCCTTTTTTGATCCGAGTGACTCCAAAGTATCTAAATACTCAAAAACAAAACATAAGATACATAATTTACAAGAAAACTAGCAAAGAAATCATAAATACTAGATATAAAATTAGGTGTATTCTACACCTATCAACCTCCGAATAACACTTGAACATAGCTAGTTGAGTCACTTCAACTTTCAATCTTTTCATCAAGGTTGTGTAGGATTCAAGCATGTTAAGCATATTTAATGCACCGCATGCATACAATATGCGCCTACAAGCAACTTGATTATTTTAACTAGCACCGTTTGCTACCTTATGTGGGTCCCACGACTCACTCGAGACGTTATCTCGTCACAACTGGGGGATACAAACTAGGGTATTGGTCTGGCGGTTTACAGCGTGCAACACGCCATCACAAGATCGTGTCAGGGAAACATGGGCGGTGAGCGATGATAGGAGAAGTGGGCAAGCAACCGTGTGACACTAACACACAACTCCACTTCCTCCATCACTCCACTTCCTCCACTTTCCCACGAGAGACGTGATGAAGGCTTATCGACTTGTATAAATAGGTTATCCTCCCTATTTCCAACAACACAGAAAAAACCAAGTGTTAATACCATCGTATTCAACACTCGAGCCTGCCTGCAACATTTGCTAGCCTGCTCAACCTTCATTAACAAGTCATCAAATAGCCTTCACCTTCATACTCTCAACACCTTCTTCGCTTCCTCCCTAAGATCAACCTTACATCCTTCACTGTGGACCGAAACAAATCTGAACGGCGGTGTCTTCGATTTAGGCGAATTGTACAGATTATCTCTCGAATCAAAAGTGCTCATCGTGCAGCACATTTGTTGAAGGTTTAAATTCACTTCTCATCCACACACACCCAAAATTACCTAAACCTGCAGAAGTAGTTTTCTCCCACAAACACATAGCTTCAATTTCGAAGTAAATTATGTCGACATCATATCCTTGGATCCTCCCCTTGATGTCGTCATCACCCCCTGATTATTTTCAAAAAATTTCCAGACAGTTCCTTTAGTCATGTACCTTTTGAAACTGAACATCGGTAATGACCTAGAAAATAGTCAACCATATCTCATCCTGATTACTTTAGTTGGAGAATAGATTATTGTTCCTTCATAATCAACAACTTCTGTATTACACTTTCTTTAACATTCCTTTTAATGTCTTTGCAGGGATAAAACAAATTTATGTCAATGGTTACCTTTAAGTACATGATTACATTCGTTATACAATTCCAGTGACGTTGTGTTGGCGCTGAGCTATATCTAGCTAACAAGTTCCCTGATGATGTAAAATTTAATCGAGTAAACTATTATACTAAGTACAACAATGCATCTATTGTACTTAGGTATGGGAATTTCATCTCCCAACACATCTTCGTCATTTTACTTTAGACGAAATGGTCACTTACTTACATTTGAACCTCAACTAACCATGGGATTGCTATCAGGATGCATGTCTTTGTTAAATTTCCAGACAACTTTAGACATATGAAAACTGGTGGAATAATATACCATAAGCTCCGTATTTGGTCGAGCTTTCCCCAGATTTTTAATCTCAAATTCGGATTTAAAATAGATTTTAAGGTCTCATATTACATCAAGAGTACCCATCATGTATGTACTATCGACATGGATAGCTACAATTCCAAATCAGGAACTTTCTTGTAAATACGCAAGTAAAAATAACTTACTTGTCTATCCCCTCCAAATCAAATAGCTACTTAGATGGGTATACAACAACCGCCTGATTACTTCAATCTATAAGTGAGCGTTTTATCTAACTTTTAAAACGCACTTTGTGGTTTAGAGTCACTTGATTTGGGAAATAAAAGTATATCAATACCTTTTGTAAATATCTTTTATCTCTTGATTCTTTTAGAGATACGTAATAACCACATACGTATGCTACATTTCAAGTTCTTTTGAAATTACCAAGCTAACTAAGTAGTGGAACGCTATATCGTTCATTACAACATGACAATTCCAGGGCTTTGTGAGAAACCTCGCGCCACAAGGAGAGTCTTTCTACTTTAAGACTTCATTTTTCTCACTGCGCTTGGTGACAAATAATCATGTATGTCCTATAGGCTTTACACTTGGTTGGTTAGCACCACCACACCAAATTCATGTATATTTTTCAAAGAACCAAGTTCTACCTGGATTGTATAGGCCAAATATGCTATTCGTTGACATTAAACAATATGAAGCATGGTTCGATCTCGTCGTGCTCTATTTTCTTGAGCAACTATATATAAAAATAATCATTAATATGTTCGCACGATATTTCCATTGATTTGTGTGTGTTCTCATAATCCTTTAGGATTTCATTGTTCTCTGGAATAATTAAACTTCAGAGCGTCCTCCAGTATTGATTTATGGACATAGTCAAAGACAATTAGATAACATAATTTCATTAATGATACAAATTAGGTTGTTCCTTACTCATCTACTTCCTTTCTAGGTGATCATTGATCGAACCTAGTGGCATCTCCATCTTCCTTTATGGAGCCACGGCCTTAACTACACTTCCACCAAGTGTAGTTGCAACACCTTAAGTCTATGTGTACCATATACTGAGGATTTCTAACCTTGCATGCATATTTGCAGTTGGTATGTATGATCTTGTCATATTACCGATATCAGTGTACTTTCTGAAAATATATTATTCTTTTCACTTCACATTTACATTTGTGGAGTAAAAGAATCAATATGAGACAAAGTGGGAACACACCACGACGATTCTTGTCGTTCCTTTAGGAAATCCTTTTTCTTATCTCCCCCTAGCGATGGGAAGATAATCTCATCAAAATGACGATCTGTAAATATAATGGATAAGAGATTGCCTGCTAAATGTTTCAAATGCGGATAATTGTTGGGAATTCATATCCAACATAACTACTTAATCATTTTGATGACCAACTATAATACGATGTGGAGTCATAGTGGCACATATATAACACATCCAAAAATGCATAAGAATATAAATGTCAGGCTTATATCCAGTTACCAACTGATACACAGAAATGGTTGACTAATTGTGGGTTCTAAAACGAATAAGTGAATATGCTTGTAATATTGCATATCCCCAAAGCATTTATAGGAAGGTTGTTACGTATAACCTATCCTTAGACACCATCTATAACCTTTGATGGTAGCCTCTGCGAGACCGTGGGGTAAGGATGTTCTACACTGATCCTATTAAACATGAAATACCCATCAAGTACTTTTAATGTAAATATCTATCATTGAAAAGGTTGGTGAGTCCTTAAATTAATATTTTCTAAGATTGTCTCAAAAACGCATTATTTTTTTTTGTGATCAATAACTAATTTAACACTTCGAATCATCCACCAGAGCCATAAATCACTTGAATGGTCCGCTTTCTGTATGGATATGTTCACAAATATCACCTTGTTTCTTTTGAAAGAATGGGTTGTTTACCATTTTCATCTTAGGATGGTCTCATTTCTTATGATCTCATTTATTATTACTAAAGAATGACTTTGTAAAATGAGTTACATGCTTTATTACTTTAAAAGCATAATAAGAGGGGAGGTGGTGTTTCTAGTACTATAGAAAGAGTTGATTATGAGAGATGACGTTACTTTGCATTCTTTCAATCTTTCTAATTCTCATTTTCTTGTTCACTCAAATAAAAGGATGTCCATTTGAGTTCTTTCAAAACAGAACGTCATATCACAACCAAAGTGTCTTTATGGTTATGTCAAAACCTATATGAGTCAATTCCCAACATTACATTATCGGTGATGATCTGTACTCAATTATCCAAATATTAGTGATTTACATTTCACTAGACTAATTGGCT
This sequence comes from Papaver bracteatum, assembly GCA_023529315.1. Lineage (NCBI taxonomy): Eukaryota > Viridiplantae > Streptophyta > Magnoliopsida > Ranunculales > Papaveraceae > Papaver > Papaver bracteatum. The sequence continues at coordinate 422,784 of JAJJWX010004910.1, read as the reverse complement.
CATTATTTTCTATAAAATGTGATTCATTAGAGGCAATTTATAGATGCATTCCCATTCTCACAATGAATTTTTGTACGATAACTGTTCGCAAAGATTTCATAAGAACTTAAAAAATTGTGATTAGCTCTTAGTTCTTACAGAACTCATGTAGCTTTTAATCTTTATACCAATTAGGCAACAAAGATTAAACATTTCATCGCTCGGGTATTACATGTAATGATCCATCATCACATGGTATTATATAAGGAAACAATTCAACAAGCAGTTTAATATATTTCCTTAAGAGATTCGTGTAATAATAAGTGGTGTGGCCTTATTACATAACAAAAGAAAATTTATCTCATTTACTTTAGAGTGTTACAGTTCATGAAGATTGATATACTTTTCATCATAATGTACGAATGATCCTTTTAACTCAAGTACTTTTGATTATATCTCAAGTGCTTTAGAGTATTTCAGTCTCACGGAAATGATATACTTTTCATTCCATAAGTACAAACAATGAATTCAGTTCTTCGCAAAAATAAAAAAACTTCTATATTTTAGTTTTTTTTTTAAAATAAATGTTTATTAAACTACCATACAATCAATAGTCTAAGATCAAATCATGCAAAATTCAGTTGAATAAAGATAATTAATGAACTTATCAAAATGTAAGTGTATTAATTGGGCAAGTTTCTTATTGCCATTGAAGTTGACAATCGGGGGTATAACCTTCTTTTAACATATAGTGAGTTTGTTGTCAATTAAACTCTCTATATATCTTGTAGTTGGATGCTACTATATGATACATGCATTCCATCGCTTGTACCATAATCAGTAAATGTGTATACCAAGTGCCCAACTCTCATTAAAATGAGTCAGAATTACATCTATGTCTCATGCTCAGTAAATACATTTACTTTGTATTGTTACTACTTGAGCCAATATTACAAGTGTATTAAATTATAATGAACATTATACTTTTCGGGGGAATATTTCATGAATGTTTCAAAAAAAAAAAAAAAAAAACTTCCTTCAGAGCATTTCATCGTCTGAAATCAATATGTCACCTTAAAATGTAGAAGTAATGCCTTCATATTTTGAAAAATGCATCGTCACTGGTTGAAGGTTTTCATGATGGAAGTAAAGTCCTTATTGACTTTTGTATCAGAGCCTCTTTAATGACGCTCAAGTACTTCTGAATCCAATGGGTCAAATTTTTAATCGAGTTGGTTTAATCAAAACCCGGTCAACGGATTGGTCAAGGCCCGGTCCATTGGGTTGACTAGGTCATGGTTAACAAAAGTACACATATATGGTCCATTATATATGATGTACTTAGGCCTATTGATAACGAACTTGAAACTATTCGCATATAGCCCCAAATTTATTGTTAACCTTAAGATTGGAAATTTGATTATCCAACTTTAGTGTTCGAAAAACAATTTAAACCATATCCGATGATGATGAAAATTTTACAGAAGATTCATCAAAATACTTCTCAAAAATTACAAAATTTCAAGGTAATCCAACGACTAGATAAAAGGATATACATGACACCGTATGACTGTTACAATTCACGCTTCTGTGAACACAGCTAGAAACATCACGTACTTTGGAGTATTTCCATGGTTGATCTTTATGAATTTTTTACAGTATATCCATAAAAACAGTATACAAAACATACCAAAAATATTGAATAACCCAACGGTTGAAATTCTCAAAACTTAGGTTTTTCGACGCTGTTAAAAATTAGGGGTTTTCTGAACGTACACAGTTTTATTAACATCAGGTTTTGGAGATTGCATCATATTCCGATTTGATTGAAATTTTAAGACAGTAAGTAATATCTAATAGGGTGTAACATATTAAAATTTCATGAAAATTTAACGATGCAATCTCTATAATTTATAATCATACGTTCGTGGAACCCTAATATATACTATGAAAACAAAATATCTTCGTTCAAAAGAAATACCTGGTAATGCATCCACGATGATAAACAAATAGGATCAGAACCACGCTAATCTTCAAGAAATAATCCATAACCAATCTTGAACAAAGAAAAAAAAAAGCGCCAGTTGGTAGAGTCGTGCTTGATAACGTGTTGCAGTGGAAAATATGGAGAAAGTAAAGTATAGATGTTTCTATTGATCAGGATAATAAGGTTACATGGATACAATATCCTTTATATACATGTAAAGGTAAACTCTAGGTAACTAGATGGATCGTACATCCATGGGCCATAGGCCCTGTAACAAGATAAGTATTTTATTTCATCTTAAATCTCAATGTAACAAGATCTATGGGGGAAAATTCCTTATGATGGGACTAGAAAAATCTATTAATATTAAAATATGGTGGTTATTACTATTTATAACTGGTGCAAGTTGGGACTATGATTTTTTATCAATATATAGAGTTTATTAATATATGGAGTTTTTACTGTAGTAATATTATTTGGAAGTTGTGAATAAATGGGTTAGGTTAATCAAGAGGATTAAACACATTGATTTCCAGCATTCTTCAGGGAAGGTAACTTCCTACTGATAAATATCCAAGAAGGGTTCCATACTTAATAATGGTAACATTATCGTTTTTTTTTTTTTTTTTTTTTTTTGTTGGTTGTTGGTGAGGGAACTAGAATCTGAGCACAATTCTTATGCAAATTTCGGTCCTTGTCGTGATAAACATATAGTTGTACTGTTTTTTTCTCGTTGTTTTTTTCCTTTTCTAAATCTTTTCATCCTTGGTTTGCCTTGGCTAAGCGTCTATATTTTGAGTTGTTAATGGCAGTGAAATCAGGGTTTAGCAAAGGAAAAAAAATAAAATAAGTAATAAGTCACAATAAAAATGAAAATTCTAATTATTTATTAAAACCACACAAAGCTTTTGGTTGGAAACCTAGTGACAAGCTGGGCTCCAACTCCTTTTTGAATAGCAACACCTAATCTATAGAAAATGAACCTACCTACTCCACTACTAGTGTCATTGCTAAAGAAAAAATTCTTCAGACGCTTGAAAAAGGATAAAGTATCCTAACCAAGTTCGCCTAAGGTAGTAAAATCCAGAACACCCAATCCATATCCATGTGCAGCACACTTGTCCGAGTATTTGGTATGTTTACGTGAAACAGCATCAGAAATAGCCTTCCCAGGGACAAAGGAGCGGACACCATCGCCAGTGAAAGGAGAGACACTTGTAACATCCATGCAAACATCTTTCCCATTCTCCTAGTTGAAAACGAGGATATCAGCGGGCTTTAGGTCTTTTCCATCATCTGATCGAAGACTGAGAGGAACCTCCTTGCGTGAAGGCACATTGGCTTTGTAACAAATATCGAAGACAACATCACGAACAACGTCATGACGAAACTTATATCCAATATCCTTAGCACAATGAAGCGCATGATCTCCAAAAATGTCCATAGATTTGTTGCAACTTGGGCATAAACTATTATCAACAAACAGAGGAATACCAAGACGATAACAAAGCACAACTCTAAATTGTCGAGGTCCAAGGCATTGATTAAGCCCACTAATGGGAACCACCAAAAGATAATCTTGGGCATGTTTAACACGGTTGCATTGCCATAGTGCGGAATCTCTTGCAGACATAAGAAATTGGTCTGGGATTTGCTTCTTGACTGCATCAAAATAAACTACTTCTAGGGAGTGCATGGAAGGGGGTGGGGGGGGTGGGGGGGCAGAATCATCGACACAGTAAGTAGACGGTAATCCACATACCTGGGTAAAGGTCTAAAGAGGCAACTGATAAGCTGACCCTCTGTCTGTTGAGAATAAATCACCAAGGATCACTTTCTGCACTGAAGTAGTCTGGCTCTGAGAAGAAAGAAAATAATAAGCACGGGTGTCATCCATGGTATAAATACCAAGTCCACCATCCTTAATAGGCAAGGTAACTAATCTCTTCTGTAGAGGACCAAAACCCGCACCATCTCCAGTAATTAGTAGCCTCAAATACTGATATAACTTGTCATCATAAAGATCAGTGGCAGTTTGTAGAGCAGCAGGATTGGTAGTTCGCATTGCAAAATAAAGTCTAGACACACCAATACAATTGCGAAGTAAGAGCATCTCACTTTGAGGATCTTTGAGTTTTTTGATCGCCTCCATTAATTGAACAGTTTTGTGCACCCTGTTCAATAACATGTTGCTAATGAAGTTCATATCCAAACTCACCGGACCACCCCAACAATTTAACACCCTTAGAAGGTCTACCAATATCTGAGGGGAAAACACCATCTGTTGCTCTTCCGGGATCGACGGAAGGCCAAAATACCTCTATTTTCTTTATATTGAGGTGTAACCCCTTACTTGGTCCTTCAGATTCAATTATACGCAAATCCTTAGCCACCTCCAAAGTGTCACCAATAATTGTACCATCATCCAGGTACCATGCATGTAAATCAAGAGTGCAACGAGATGCGATAGACTTCATTAAGGGGTGAAGAGTCAAAGCAAATAGCAAGGGACCGAGGGGGTCACCTTGTTGCACCCCAAGTGCAGAAGAAAAAAATATATCGGGCATAATAAAGCTTAGCCGGGCGAAGGTAGCAAAATTCTACCCAACGAGAAATACTTGGTCAACGAAGATGGACTTCCTTGATGAGCTGAGATCTGCTAACCATATTGAAGGCATTAGAAAAGTCGATTAGCAACATTGACATTTTGTCTGAATGGCCCTTCATCTCTAAAAGGCGATTTACAGCATGTAAAATACCTTCACCTCCTACAGGAACACCAACCCCAAATTGGTAGTCTCCTAAATAAGAGGTCATGTCCTTTCCAACGGCGAAAGCAGCCACCTTGGAAACCAATCTTCTCCAAACCGTGCCAACTGCAATAGGCCTGAGACCTCCTCCAGGTTTTAAGCAATGGTGTCAAAGGTGCACTAGCAATATATTCGCCTAATTCACTAGGGCATTTACCATCCAACCAAAAATTGACAACCCCAGAAATAGACAAAATCAAGTCATCTTCCACAGCTGCCGCCGCTCCACTAAAGATATCGACTAAATGTTGCACTCGTAATCCATCACGACCACACGACGTGCCTTTAGGAAAGCTTTTAATATCTCCCAAAACAACCTTCGGACCAACAAAAATGGGGTTAGCGGTTAAATCATCCAAAGGAACCTCGGGAGAGGAAGCGAAGGGATGTTTATCTAGCAAGTTATCATATGTATTTTCTTCATATGGGGAAACACCTGACGAGGACAACACACTTATCGCGGCTGCAAAATTCCCAGCATTAATCTTCCGTTGACAGGCTGTAATGTTGGCTACTTGATGCTTCTCACCAACCTTATTCTCGTCAGCAGAACTCCACCGAACTGGCTGCTGGAGAATTTTGTTCACCATAATGAAGCAACCGTAGGGTTCCTTCCACTCATTAAGTGCCCGAAGGATTGCTTCCACCTGTAAACGCTTACGATTACTCGACTTCCTCTCAGCTGAACATTTAGGTTGATATAGCGACAATGTACAAATGGATAGGAGTAGCAGACGAAGACAACTAGTCATCATGGAAGGGTTCGCTAGAATCCGATCAAGGAAGCCTTTAAGAGCCCTTGAAAATGCCAGCCTATACTTGTGGGGGATGCAGGAGACAATAGGTATTTGACGCTGAAAAACAATATTCAGCAAGTCAGTAGAGAGAGTATCTACAGCACTGTCATCCTCTACCGAAGAAGCACCAGCATCAGGCGATGTGTCCTCCAAAATTACAGATTGTACTTCACCCGGTTTGTCCAAACCATGAATTAGGAAGTCATCTCCCACTCCATTGAACGAGCCTGGAATACATTCATGTGTAGCGCCTTGTCGTCCCTTGTATGACTTCGTCCAAGCGTGCAAATACAAGCATCTACTACACAACCACATACGCAGATTGCATATCACCATCTCTAGACCTCGATATACATTCAAGTCCCTAGCAATCAGGTATCTAACAGTGTGTTTGCTGGTTTCTGAGAACAGGTGTTTGTCGTGCAAGTGCTTCATGAAGGACCCCGTGACGTAACCTCTTCCATGGACTCCATCAGAGCAGCCATGGATGTTCTTGAACGGGCAATGACATACATTATTGGAGGCGACTGCAGTTGTCGAAGGAGAGGTAACAACTACTGGCGGATGAGAGTAGGATGCCTGTTTTACGCTTGAGAAAGGATTTAGTATGCTCATTTTAATGATCACTTTACTGGAAGAGCAAGGTGCACCATCATGTGTTATCCCTTCTTCCTTTCTTTAAAGCTTTCTAACAAACACTTGATGTGCAGGTGGCAGAGAAATATGAGTATCTACCAATAAAAGTGATTAACCCACCTATATGATAAGAAGACGTCAATAATGGAGTTCAATCCGTGGAATCCATTAATGGAGTTAATTCTTGGAATCCATTTGAACGAAAACCCATTAATTGATAATCCTCTTAAAAATATACAAAAAAAAAAAAAAAAAAAAATAATTGATCAACAAATTAACCTTCTAATCTTTAACACCTTCTCATAGATTGAAATTTTGCACTGGCGTTGAAGATAGACGGAATCCCGATCAATAGAAATGAAACAAGAAAATAATGTTACTGTAGTTTTTTACTGTAGCACCGAAGTAAAATGAAAATAACTTATCTGTGAACTTAGTTTCTTTTTTTAAGTCACAATTGAATCATGCTTTGTTATCTAAAAACGAAACCATAAAAATATTCTCTATAAAATCATCATAAATGAATTTTTAATTATAGTTGTTATGATTATTTTGTATATTAGTATTTGAGGCTTAAAAAAAAAAAACTAATCTGTGAACTTATCGTATCATTATTTTAACATGTTAGTTTCATGTTAAGACGGACACAAATTTTAAGTTAACGAGGTTGTTAGTTTATGCAGCTTTTATATAGTTGTTAAATTTATTGAAGCTTAATTATTGTTTTTCCTATTTTATAATTAAAGAACTTAACTCTTTTTAACTTTTAGAAATACTTTTTTTTACTGAGAAAGAAAAAAGGTAAACATATAGTTCTCCTACGTAAAATACCCAACTAGAGTAGTAACTCTAGAAAAACACCATAGAAATAACAATTCTTGCATAGCATTTATTTTTCTCCGAACAACGAATCAAGTATCAGCTCTTTACATGGTGTTTAGTGTTAAGGAATTTAGAATCTTATAGTTTTAATGAGGTTATGACTCGTTGGCCTATAATGCATTCTCATCACTTACAAGCTTAGAAATTGTTATGTGACTTCTTTAACTTGCTTCTATTTTTTTACTTTTTTTATAATCTTTGAAGGTGGTACAAGCCTCCTATCTAGGGCTGCACAAAACCGAACCAGAACTATGGAACCGAATCGAAACCGAGGAAATTAAAACGAACCGAACCAAAACCATATTAGCCCGGTGTAGCCATGATTGTCGGTTCTGAAAAACCGACACCATTGGTTTCAGTTTTTGTTGGCACCCAAAAACGAGCCGAAGAAACCGAGAAACCGATCCTGGGACTAATTGTAGCCATAGATTTTATAGTAAGCTAATCATAGCCGTAGTTTTTAGGTCAAGTGGTTATTTTTTTTGTCGAACATCTCATTCAATCTCGTCTTTCACTCCCCCCCTCCTCTTCTACACAGTGAAGACTGAAAAGTAAAAACTGCAGAGCTTCATCACCACTCAGCCAGAACTCACAACGCCACCGCTCTATCACCACTGTAGCGCCCCCTAAGCTAACAGCTGACTAATCCAATAAATTAACTAAATAAAGAGGCACTAAAATCTAAAACATGCACTTAAGCATTCAATAGAAATGCGATACAGAACTTAACCCAAAGCTAACCCCGCTCAGAAATATATATACAAGATATTCTCTCAAAAATTCGTAGAAGAAGAAGAACAGAGGAGAAGAGAAGAAACAGAAGAAAGAAAAGATAAGAAGAAATGGTTTTCTTCGATTTGGTTTTGGTAGATAATACCAACGGGGAACACTAAGCACACACTAGAAGTGATAAGGGGAGTCCGAGTCAGTCTAATGGAAAAATGACTAATTTTCCCTTTATGCTAATCTGATGATTTCTTTTTCTTCCAGTATCCGAACGACACTTTCGAGTAGTCCATTCCGCGTAACTTCCCGAGACCTATTCAACGGTACTAGTTTCGTAGCTAGATCGTTGTTAGATTAATTTCTATTAATTAACGTTCGTGTTAAACTAATCGAGTCATTAGCGGCTAAGACGTCTCTTGACTAGTATAATAGCGTTGACGAGCTCGAGGATCGTTACATTCTACCCACCTTATATCATTTTTGTCCTCGAAAATTGATCCATCCTTCTGGTCTTCATAAACTCCCCACCTTATAGAATAATTCCATCTCTTGTCTAAGCGCAAACAATATAAAACAAATCACAACCTATATGGCTTTATACAACTAAAATCTAAAATTTGTAGCTCTAAGTTCAACTACACTGATTTAGATTCTATCAAATCGGGAAGTCTAAGTTTCTTACATGAAAATTTTCTACACTAATTTCCAAGTCAATAACTTACGGGTTCTAAGTACTTTTAGAAGATATTCAATAATAAAGTTTCTCATTAAAATTTGGGATCTATTAGTTCACTAATAGAAGCAGGTTTCCCTTCAATGCCTAGTGATACAAGAATGCAGTTGCCCTGTCTAGGTTCGCGACGCCTGAAAATGCCTACTACCTAACAAGTATCACCCGAACACATCAGAATTACCAACCTCACTATTCCTCAGTGATGGATTAAGTAAGTGCAAACTTATTAAGATTAACCAAGTGTTAATTTGATTTATCAAGATTATTTAGTCTTTAACTTCTATCTTTACTAGTGTATGTCTGATAATTTACTTTGCAAAATATATAAGCAGTTCACATCATTTTAAGAAATTTAGTTATTCGAATTATTTATCTTACCTTTTATTTTATTATAATAATATTAAAAACAAAGAAGCAAAGTTTACATAGAGGTGGTTGGTAGCCGGGCGACAAGTTGGGCACCAACCCCTTTATTTTTATTTTTATTTTTATTATTATTTATTTAATCTATCAAAATAAGTAATCCAATTTCAATTTTACTTCAATTTAGAATATGTGATGCTTTTAACTTCGATGTAATACTATATATAATTTTTAAATTCATGTGCTACTTAAGGACAACTTGATGTTATAACCATTGTGCAAATGTTATTTTCAATATATCTATTTGTTTATTTCATTATGTGACTTGATATAAGCTAATAACCGCTAACAGTTTATCATAGTTGTTTGGTATTAATATTTTTTTATTATTATTATAATATTTATTTCTTATTGCTTAGACCAATAAAAGTTAATCGTAGTTAATCATAATGCTAAGTTTAGCTTTTATTATTCACACCAAATTGTTTTGATTTAACTTTATTTCCTTAAATTTATTCTATTGCCAAGTAATCCCTAAATTGTATTATTAATAAAAATTACATCTTTCTAATACAGTACTAACATAAAATTATTATCCAAGTGATATTTACAATAACTCTAAATTTTATAATAGTTAGTATTAGACAGTATTATAATTTGCTTATTTAATCGAAAATTATTGTCTTAATTATACTATCATTTTCATTATTGTTTTATTAAATTTTCTTATTTGATTACTAGTGTAACTAACATACAATTAAAATAATTGTTTAGTAATGATACTTAGTTTAATTTTATTAAGCCCTAATCTTGTAAATATAATTTATTTTCACGAAAGGATTGATATTACAGATTTTATTTATTCAGATTGAATTGGTAATATAGTATATCTTGTTACATATTGGAGTTAGTAATTTAATATGATTTAAATTTTGAGTCTGCATAATTTTTTTAATATGTCTTAATAGTCTTTAGATTTTGGGTATTAATAATAAATATCTATTTCACATGCAATTTTATTCTCCTTTAAGTTTAATTTTGTTCTAAGTATTCAAGTATTATAAATATCACTTCATGTGTATAATTTAGTAATTTAGTGAATCATTTATTGGACTAAAGATAATCTAGGTGTAAGATCGTTAACAAGTTTTAATCTTTATTTTATGCCTTATATGACCTCATGTTCTTAATCCTACAGAAGAAGTCTTATTTATCTATCTGGTTTAAACGCAAAACACAAAATTCAAATTTTTTATTAGTTAACTTTGCAGGACTTAATTATAAATGAGCACCAATAATTTTTCCACGACTATTTAATCATAATTATTATTTTATCGCTATATATTTGTTAATAAGATTTTAATTTAAGTTATGTTCAATATAATATTAATTTAAATTCTAACAGTTTAAGTTCGTCGTACTAATTTTTTTCATTTCCAAAAGATGATTGCATTTATTTACGAAGAAAGATCATATCAATTTATGAATTTATTTTCTTTTAATTTTAATATTATTACACTAAGTATCTGAATACTATTATTACTATTTCATGTATGTTTGTTTCATTTTAAAGATTTATTGGATCATTTGTTAAACTAAAGATAATTTAGAAGTAACAATTTGAGTCTTTTCTTTTCATTTTATTTTATACATTATTATATCCTCGTTTTCTTAAGTCTAACGCCTAATAAGCATTACATTAGTTATCTAGTTTAGAAGTAAACTTATATCTCTAATTTGTAATTAGTTTAATTTACAAGACTTAACTGTACACAAGTGTTACTAATTTTCCATAAATTTAATTTTTAACTATTTTTTCTTTTTTTCCCTATTAAAAATTTTAGTTAATTTAAGTTCAATTTGATACTAACTGATAACTATTAACATTATTTTATTAAAATTATTATTACTTTTATGAAAGAATGTCACCACGGGCTTCTATTGAAAAACAACAAGTGAATTATTATTCTAACAACTCTTACAAATATATTATTAAGTCCAAAAATATTATTAAAATTTATGTGATTATAAATTATCGACCCTACGTATAAGGCAAGATACTAAATAAATTTCTACGTGACTTTCAAGATTTATCAATAAACTTGTTCTCTACATTTTTGGTATTGGTTTGTGTACTTGTTCATACTTTTTAGATCAATTATTCTCAAATTTTTATTAGCTAAAGTACTGATGTACCCTACAATTATTATTTCATTCTACAAACAACCAAACAAACAATTCAATCAATCAAATAATTATTTTAATTATTGATAGCTTTTAATGATTAAGATTTATCTCACAAACCCAACCCAGTTCTAAACTAATCTAGTTCACTAACTGGCACTGGCTATTCCTATTGTCTACCATATAAGATCTAATAATGAGCTTTGATACCAATTTTGTAGCGCCCCCTAAGCTAACAGCATACTAATCCAATAAATTAACTAAATAAAGAGGCATTAAAATCTAAAACATGCACTTAAGCATTCAATTAAGAAATGCGATACAGAACTTAACCCAAAGCTAACCCCGCTCAGAAATATATATACAAGATCTTCTCTCAAAAATTCGTAGAAGAAGAAGAACAGAGGAGAAGAGAAGAAACATAAGAAAGAAAATATAAGAAGAAATGATTTTCTTCGATTTGGTTTTGGTAGATAATACCAACGGGGAACACTAAACACACACTAGAAGTGATAAGGGGAGTCCGAGTCGGTCTAATGGAAAAATAACTAATTTTCCCTTTATGCTAATCAGATGATTTCTTCTTCGTCCAGTATCCAAATGGCACGTTCGAGTAGTCCATTCCGCGTAACTTCCCGAGACCTATTCAACGGTACTAGTTTCGTAGCTAGATCATTGTTAGATTAATTTCTATTAATGAACGTTCGTGTTAAACTAATCGAGTCATTAGCGGCTAAGACGTCTCTTGACTAGTATAATAGCGTTGACGAGCTCGAGGATCGTTACATTCTCCCCACCTTATATAATTTTCGTCCTCGAAAATCAATCCATCCTTCTGGTCTTCATAAACTCCCCACCTTATAGAATAATTCCATCTCTTGTCTAAGAGCAAACAATATAAAACAAATCATAACCTATATGGCTTTCTACAACTAAAATCTAAAATTTGTAGCTCTAAGTTCAACTACACTGATTTAGATTCTATCAAATAAGGAAGTCTAAGTTTCTTACATGAAAATTTTCTACAGTAATTTCTAAGTCAATAACTTACTGGTTCTAAGTACTTTTAGAAGATATTCAATAATAAAGTTTCTCATTAAAATTTGGGATCTATTAGTTCAATAATAGAAGCAGGTTTCCCTTCAATGCGTAGTGATACAAGAATGCGATTTGCTTTGTCTAGGTTCGCGACGCTTTGACAATGCCTACTACCTAACAAGTATCACCGAACACATCGAAATTACCAACCTCACTATTCCCCGGTGCTGGATTAACTAAGTGCAAACTTATTAAGATTAACCAAGTGTTAATTTGATTTATCAAGATTATTTAGTCTTTAACTTCTATCTTTACTAGTGTATGTCTGATAATTTACTTTGCAAAATATATAAGCAGTTCACATCATTTTGAGAAATTTAGTTCGAATTATTTATCTTACCTTTTATTTTATTATTATTTTTTTATTTAATCTATCAAAATAAGTAATCCAATTTCAATTTTACTTCAATTTAGAATATGTGATGCTTTTAACTTCGATGTAATACTATATATAATTTTTAAATTCATGTGCTACTTAAGGACAACTTGATGTTATAACCATTGTGCAAATGTTATTTTCAATATATCTATTTGTTTATTTCATTATGTGACTTGATATAAGCTAATAACCGCTAACAGTTTATCATAGTTGTTTGGTATTAATATTTTATTAATATTTTATTATTATTATTATAATATTTATTTCTTATTGCTTAGACCGATAAAAGTTAATCGTAGTTAATCATAATGCTAAGTTTAGCTTTTATTATTAACACCAAATTTTTTGGATTTAACCTTATTTCCTTAAATTTATTCTGGTGCCAAGTAATCCCTAAGTTGTATTATTAATAAAAATTACATCTTTCTAATACAGTACTAACATAAAATTATTATCCAAGTGATATTTACAATAACTCTAAATTTTATAATAGTTAGTATTAGATAGTATTATAATTTGCTTATTTAATCGAAAATTATTGTCTTAATTATACTATCATTTTTATTATTGTTTTATCAAATTTTCTTATTTGATTACTAGTGTAACTAACATACAATTAAAATAATTATTTAGTAATGATACTTAGTTTAATTTTATTAAGCCCTAATCTTGTAAATATAATTTTACTTTCACGAAAGGATTGATATTACAGATTTTATTTATTCAGATTGAATTGGTAATATAGTATATCTTGTTACATATTGGAGTTAGTAATTTAATATGATTTAAATTTTGAGTCTGCATAATTTTTTTAATATGTCTTAATAGTCTTTAGATTTTGGGTATTAATAATAAATATCTATTTCACATGCAATTTTATTCTCCTTTAAGTTTAATTTTGTTCTAAGTATTCAAGTATTATAAATATCACTTCATGTGTATAATTTAGTAATTTAGTGAATCATTTATTGGACTAAAGATAATCTAGGTGTAAGATCGTTAACAAGTTTTAATCTTTATTTTATGCCTTATATGACCTCATGTTCTTAATCCTACAGAAGAAGTCTTATTTATCTATCTGGTTTAAACGCAAAACACAAAATTCAAATTTGTTATTAGTTAACTTTGCAGGACTTAATTATAAATGAGCACCAATAATTTTTCCACGACTATTTAATCATAATTATTATTTTATCGCTATATATTTGTTAATGAGATTTTAATTTAAGTTATGTTCAATATAATATTAATTTAAATTCTAACAGTTTAAGTTCGTCGTACTAATTTTTTTCATTTCCAAAAGATGATTGCATTTATTTACGAAGAAAGATCCTATCAATTTACGAATTTATTTTCTTTTAATTCTAATATTATTACACTAAGTATCTGAATACTATTATTACTATTTCATGTATGTTTGTTTCATTTTAAAGATTTATTGGATCATTTGTTAAACTAAAGATAATTTAGAAGTAACAATTTGAGTCTTTTCATTTTATTTTATAAATTATTATATCCTCTTTTTCTTAAGTCTAACGCCTAATAAGCATTACATTAGTTATCTAGTTTAGAAGTAAACTTATATCTCTAATTTGTAATTAGTTTAATTTACAAGACTTAACTGTACACAAGTGTTACTAATTTTCCATAAATTTAATTTGTAACTATTTTTTCTTTTTTTTCCCTATTAAAATTTTTAGGTAATTTAAGTTCAATTTGATACTAACTGATAACTATTAACATTATTTTATTAAAATTATTATTACTTTTATGAAAGAATGCCACCACGGGCTTTTATTGAAAAACAACAAGTGAATTATTATTCTAACAACTCTTACAAATATATTATTAAGTCCAAAAATATTATTAACATTTATGTGATTATAAATTATCGACCCTACGTATAAGGCAAGATACTAAATAAATTTCTACGTGACTTTCAAGATTTATCAATAAACCTGTTCTCTACATTTTTGGTATTGGTTTGTGTACTTGTTCATACTTTTTAGATCAATTATTCTCAAATTATTATTAGCTAATGTACTGGTGTACCCTACAATTATTATTTCATTATACAAACAACCAAACAAACAATTTAATCAATCAAATAATTATTTTAATTATTGATAGCTTTTAATGATTAAGATTTATCTCACAAACCCAACCCAGTTCTAAACTAATCTAGTTCACTAACTGGCACTGGCTATTCCCATTGTCTACCATATAAGATCTAATAATGAGCTCTGATACCAACTTTGTAGCGCCCCCTAAGCTAACAGCTGACTAATCCAATAAATTAACTAAATAAAGAGGCACTAAAATCTAAAACATGCACTTAAGCATTCAATTAAGAAATGCGATACATAACTTAACCCAAAGCTAACCCCGCTCAGAAATATATATACAAGATCTTCTCTCAAAAATTCGTAGAAGAAGAAGAACAGAGGAGAAGAGAAGAAACATAAGAAAGAAAATATAAGAAGAAATGGTTTTCTTCGATTTGGTTTTGGTAGATAATACCAACGGGGAACACTAAACACACACCAGAAGTGATAAGGGGAGTCCAAGTCGGTCTAATGGCAAAATAACTAATTTTCCCTTTATGCTAATTTGATGATTTCTTCTTCGTCCAGTATCCGAACGACACGTTCGAGTAGTCCATTCCGCGTAACTTCCCGAGACCTATTCAACGGTACTAGTTTCGTAGCTAGATTGTTGTTAGATTAATTTCTATTAATTAACGTTCGTGTTAAACTAATCGAGTCATTAGCGGCTAAGATGTCTCTTGACTAGTATAATAGCGTTGACGAGATCGAGGATCGTTACAACTACCCACCTTCTTCTTATCATCATCTTCTTCTTCTTCTTCTTCAAGTTTGATCAAGTAACAAACACCACTAGAAGTTATTTCAGATATTATAAAGGTATTGCATGTACCATTTTATTACCTCCTCTTCTTTGATTTTGATATTATGAGCGTTGGATTTGAATAGGTTTTGATATTATGAGTTACATTTGATGTTACAAATATGAAAATTAGGGTTTTGTGATATTAATTTTTTTTTGGGATATTTCGTAATTACTCAGTTAGGGTATGATTTCGTCATTTCTTCTTGTTTTATTTGAGTATAATTTTGTATTTTGTAACTGTATTGATTCTTCACTCTTTACATAATCCAATATTGTTTCACTTATGGATGCTCGCAACTCGCAAGAACAACGATGATCTTTGCCGAATCTGTTGGAGTTTTTGCTTTAACTTTTGTTTTAGCTATGTCTTAATCAGATGATATCTACTTTGTATTAGTATTAAATCTCATGCCTTAAAAACTATGTTTGTACCAGTTCGAATTTTGTCTTGCAGACACTTTTTATTGAAAATTTAGCCTGTCGGATATGAGAAACTGACCAAAGTAAAAGATTGTTTATAAATCATTCGGTTAACCAAAAACAGTCTGGTTTTTAACCAAACCGAGTAGAAACCGAACCGACTGAAACCGAATAGGCTATATAGTTTCATTGGTTTTCCATATTGGAAAACCGAGTACCTCGGTTTCGGTTTTGCCAAAAACCGATAAAAACCGAACCATGTGCAGCCCTACTCTTATCCCCTCTTATTTTATTTTTTGATCAAAATATATATGATTAATAAAAAAAAAAGTACCTTGCCTACTTTTATGATTTTTTTTTTTTTTGGGGTTTTGGAGGAACTTACTTTTTTACTACTATCTACATACTCCTATTCCAGGTGCCTATGGATTAAATTTAATGGCCAAGAGCCATTATATTCCTTCGATACCTTAGGCAGTGGGCAGTGCACCAAATCGGCCTGGCCTCAACTCCCTGTACTCCTTCTACGGTTCTACCGTTTGACAAGATTCAATTATAAAAAGGATGATGCATCATGTATATTGATCGTCTCTAGTTTAACCACACATTGATACTTCACTTTCGAATTAAATTTTGCAGGCAAAGAAAACAGATTTTAGGGATTCACAAAAGCGACAGAATTCAAATTCATCATCTCTGTCTCTCTCTCTCGAGAACGTGGCATCCCAAATTACCACGGCAATCTCATGCTCTAGGAAGTACAGCTATTGTGTGAAATACAGAGACGTGGTTAAACATTAGCGGTGCATGATTTGTGTACCCCATTAGGTGCATATGCATGCATGGGCATGCACGGCCTTCTTGTTCGTTTATATATACACCGAAATATGCAAACCACTAATACATGTACACGCCGTCTAAATCCTAAATGGAGTAGTAATGTTAAATCCTTACGAAAACTGTGGGTTAGTATTCTTTCTACGAAAGCCATGTTAACCGATTAAAGATTGACACGTAGTGGTGTTACCCCTTGGTGTGTAGGAAGCTGCAATGGAAGCATTTTCGCTTATTCATTCTCGTGATCAAATTCAGTCGTATATTCTTGCAACGAAGGTACACGAATATCTAGTATCCCAAATTTGGAAGGACCACTACTTCTCTCTTTTGGCGCTCTCTGCATATATAGATGATAGATCTATCTAGAGAAAGCGAATCTTAATATCGGCTCAGGAGGTACTTCTTTGTTTATTTGTTTTTATATATTCTGTTTATTCCTTTTTCCGTGTTTAGTTATTTTCATTACATTCATTACCTACTACGTACTATCTCTATGGAGAGTTGTGGAAACATAATGGATGGAAAATTCAATTCAAAAGTTTCTTGCAGTATTTCAGGTTTTGGATCTGACCACTATTGTTAGCTAGTCGCGTACAATCAATACTAAATGAGCAATGCAGTTTGAAATCCATAGAGGCTTAAATGATTAGGCAAATAACACAACTACTACAAAAGTTAGTGGCTTAAATGATTCATCGATTCAACACCAACTTCTACTGCCCTGATACTCTCTTAATCCCTGGCAACAATACCTTCGTTCTTCATTGACCGAACAACATCAACATCCATTCTATGAACATCAATTTCACTCTGCGAACTTTCAATCCCATGCTCAAATCTCCTTTCTCCGTTGATGACTCCAAGTTAGTGGCTTAAACCACTACTACAAAAAATTAGTTGCTTAAATGATTAGGCAAATAACACAACTACTACAAAAGTCAATGGTTTTATGTTGTTGGCTACTAGATAAAACTCTAGAGGCAAAATCTATTAAACCACCGAGAGACTATAGTTGCTCTAATGTTTTCGCTAATAACCTGGCGACTACACAAATTAGTGGTTTTACCTATTAGGTGATAATGATTGGTCAACTAGCCAAACTAGTAGCTTTAGACATGGCGACCAACTAACCATTGCGAACTTGTTGCTTTAAACATAAAACAACACCCTCTTACGCCACTACGGCTGAGCAACTAACATTAATACAAAGGTAAGTCACCTAACTAGAGTGGGATCAGACCACACTCCTATTCTCCTAGATACAAACCCGGAAACAAAAAGATTAGGAAAACCCTTTAGATGCCTTAGATCTTGGCTAACCCACCCAACTCTCAAATTTGTGGTTGAAGGATCATGGAACGCTCATTCTTCCATCTCAGCTCCTGAAAATTTCACCTCTAAATTGAAATATCTTTCTTCTGCTCTGTCCCAATGGAACTCTGATGTTTTCGGTAATATCCATAAAAATATCAAAATCATTATTAGGAAAATAGATAACATTCATAATTCCGGAAACATTTCTTCCAAAATTGATACTCTCAAAAACCTCCAAGTGGAATTAGGAAATTGGTATAAAATAAAAAATGATTATTTCCACCAATTATCCAGAGACAAGTTTTTCAAGGAATATGATCAAAACACTGAATACTTCCACGCTTCCGCCACAAATAGGAAGAAAATAAATGCAATTCATTCCCTCAGAGACCCATCAGGGCTCTGTCTTTCGGACCGAGATCAAATCAATTCGCTCATAATCAATCATTTTTCCCAAATTGGTACTTCCCAAATAAAAAACTACAATGTAGATTTATCTGGGATTATACAACCATGTGTCTCAGTCTCGGAAAATGAAATCTTAACCCAAGTCCCTTCCAAAGAAGAAATATGGTCTACTCTTATTAGCATGAATCCTTGGAGTGCACCGGGTCCAGACGGTTTCCAACCGGGTTTTTTCAAGGCAAATTGGGATACTCTAGGCCTGGAAATTATTAGAGCCACACAAAATTTCTTTAGGACAGGGATTATGGATAAGGATTTTAACCACACATTCATTACACTCATACCCAAAATCTCCACCCCTAAAACACCGGCGGATTTTCGGCCTATCAGTCTAAGTAATACCATTTATAAACTCATTTCAAAAATCATAGCTAACAGGCTAAAACCAATTCTAAATAGGTTAATCTCTCTAAATCAATCTGCCTTTCTCTCAGGAAGACAAATTACTGATAATATTATCATAGCTCATGAGATAATTCACTCAATGAAAACCTCTAAGAAGAAAAAGGGTCAAATTTCCCTTAAAATTGATCTCTCAAAAGCTTTCGATAGAGTTGAGTGGCCTTTTATCAAGAATTCCTTATCTTCCTTCGGTTTTAGTGATTGATGGGTTAACCTCATTTCCCAATGCATATCCACAACCTCCTATTCCATACTTTTAAATGGTTCCCCAGGCCCAACTTTCAATACCTCTAGGGGATTAAGACAAGGAGATCCGTTATCTCCTTACCTATTCCTAATCTGCATGGAGATTCTTTCAAGACTCCTAGAGCAAGCCACTAAGGAAAATAGAATTTCGGGAATCACAATAAACAAACATGCCCCTACGATTTCTCATCTTTTCTTCGCAGATGATTGTTTTCTTTTCACAAGAGCTGACCTGGGGGAAGCTAAAAACCTTTTGGATATTCTATCTAAATTTGGGGAGATTACAGGGCAAATGGTCAACCTTCAAAAATCGGGAATTTATTTCAGCCCAAAAATTCACCCGAAACATGAGAAAATTATAGCGAAAATCCTAAAGGTCCCCTTTCTGACAAAACAAGACAAATACCTTGGTACCCCTCTCTTTTTCGACAAAAATAGAAAAGAAAATTTTGAACCCCTACTTCAAAGGTACTACAATACTCTGCAAGGGTGGAAATCAAAATTGCTCTCGCAAGCAGGAAGGACAATATTAATTCAATCAATTCTCCAGTCTTACCCAACGTATCAAATGCAAATGCTTGCACTCCCAAAAGATACTCTAGATAAGTTAGACAAAATTCAAAGAGACTTTTGGTGGAACAAAGATAGGTCAAAATCTAAAGGTGGTTATTTCAAAGCGTGGAAAGGCATATGCAGACCAAAATCGCAAGGAGGGTTAGGAATCAAGAACCCTCATAACTTAAATATTGCCCTTCTAACTAAATTAGCTAGTAGAGTAATGATAGAAAAGGATCAACTATGGGTAAAACTACTAGAGGCAAAATATTTTCATGATTCGAACCCCTTTCAACCGACAAGGAATTATGAGCTCTCATGGATCTGGACAAGTATTCAGAAAGGATTAAATATTATTAGAGGAAATTGTAGTTGCGGATTATCTCACAACTACACCCTCATAAGAATCCATTAAAATGATTCCTAAATCTAATTAATTTGATATGAAACTAAGAATTTAAATACTAAGATTGTAAAGAAGACACAAAGATTTTTACGTGGTTCGATCAATGTGATCTACATCCACGATGCTTCACTAGTGATTGTATGTCATTACATGATTTTACAATTGAGACTCCATTAATGAATATTTGGAGCTCTAGAAATTTTTGGGGAAGAAGATGATAAAGAAAATAAAATCTCTCTCAAAATTTCTCTCTCCTCCTAAAATTATCCTTCCCTTCACAAAAGACCTCCCTTACTTTTCATGCCTAAATGGCTATTTATATGATTTTACAAAATGTTAACAACTAAATTTCCCCTTCAATTTCGGACTTGATAACTATCCCGCGAACCTTCGTGATTTCTTTTGCTCACAAAATGTTCTTCGTGATTTCCTTTGCTCGCAAAATATTCTTTGCTCGCAAGATGTATTTTCTTTCCACAATTTCGTAAGTTATCATTTGTTGTGATATTCCGCTCCTACATCTTGCCTCTTTTTTCTTGAATATTGCTTGAAGAGCGATCTTTAAGAAAAAATCCGTTGTAGTAGTCTTTGATCTTTGTTGGTGAAAGAACAAGCGAAAGAATATCAAACTCGAAAAGTATATACTTGCCTCTATTCTTTTGCGAAGTTCTGAAACTTTAAGAAGTAATTAGAAGTATCATCTTGCGAAGTATGAAGTGTGAGAAGTATCCTTGAAGAAGTA
This sequence comes from Papaver bracteatum, assembly GCA_023529315.1. NCBI lineage: Eukaryota > Viridiplantae > Streptophyta > Magnoliopsida > Ranunculales > Papaveraceae > Papaver > Papaver bracteatum. The sequence goes on along the minus strand of JAJJWX010004910.1, from coordinate 401,913 downwards.
TGAAGTATAAGAAATATAAAATATCCTTGAAGAAGTATAAGAAGTACTCAATCCTCAAAATATATATAAGAAGTATGAAGTATCCTTAAAAAGTATAAGAAGTACTTAATCCTCGAAATATATAAGAAGTATTCGTCCTTGAATGAGATACTGCCTCTGTTTATGTGAAATTATTATTCCATTTTTGGTGAGGATTCTTGCTGAGAAGATAAAGAACATAAAATATTTTCTTGGGTATCCATGGTTGCCTCTGTTCTTTATCTATGAAGGAGAATTCTTGAAAAAATGTTGAATAATTAAATTGCGTCTCTATTGTTATATTGCCTCTGCCTCAAGTGGTAACCCTGTTATCTTCTGAATATTTCTGCGAATTTCTGAGTTTTTCCGTGAATTTCTGAACTTCTGAATAGTGCTGTGAATAGTGTTGCGAATATAGTATTGCAAATAGTGTTGTGAATACTGTTGCGAATATAGTGTTGTGAATTATGAATGTTTCTGCGAAGTTTCGCGGTATTATCCTGTAAAATTTTGTACAATACTTGTGCGAATATAATATTTATGTAATGATTATGTTATGAAATGTGTATGCAATGCTTATGCCATGAAATGTTTATGCCATGCTTTTATGATGCGAATATGATCCTTGAATGATGCTTGTATGATGCGAATACTTATCTATTATGATGTATAGTTAATGTTTGTGTTACTTAGCTCATTTTGTTGCGGTAATATTGATATATCTTTGAGTTGCCTCCATTCATATAATCATCTTCGCAAGTTTACTTGTGTATTTTCGCGAATGAAATCGCCTCTTCTAGTATGACTTCGTGATATATATTCTTGTAAAAATTCTTCAATGATATTGATGGAATTGTCTTCTTTGATATATATTGTCTTCAAAATTATTCAATGATCTTGATGGAATTGTCTTCTTTGATATATATTCTCTTCAAAATTCTTCAATGATCTTGATGGAATTGTCTTCTTTGTTAGGACTTCATGATATATATTCTTGTAAAATTATTCAATGATATTGATGGAATAAATTTCATGAATTGCTGTGGTCTTATCATGCCTTCCTAAGTAAAGGTCTTATTTTGCCACCTCTTTTGTGATAATATTTTGTATTTGCGATAATATGACAAGTCTGAACATTCTTGCGAATATACAACCTCGTGACATTATCGTCTTGCGATGAAATCGCAGGATGTCTTTACACTTTCATGCAAAAACCCATTGATCTCATCTTATCTTCATTGTTATGTTCTGCGAGTTCTTTTTTCTTTTCTTTCTTTTTTTTTTTTTTTAGAAGGCTCGCAGAAGTTCAATTGTTGCACAAATATGACAAGCCTTTATGTTTTTTCAAACAAGAAGCCTCGTGACATTTGCGTCTTATAGCACGTATCAGCTCCCTAATGGAGGGTGCTGCCCTTTATCTTCCCCCTGGTTTCCCCTTCAAGAAAGCGTACATCGACCATACAAGGTTAGATCTTCCCATCCGGTTCTGCCAACAACCAGCTTTTGATCGCAACCTCTTATCCTTTTTTTCCTATAGGGCTTATAGTTACGAGGTTGCACCCTATGGGGTATCTTTGGGCCAAGTGCATCATTTGCCAAGACTTGTCAAAAATGACAGATGTGGTTCAACCTCACCCGACACTCTTGACTCAACCGTGTACCTCGGCGCCTTGATCGTTTTCTGCACTTCTTGGGAAAGACAGTATGCCTTAGTCGCCCAACCTAAATCCTCTTACACCGCATTTTATATTGCGTAATGTCGCTAGATTAGGTGAGAATCCAAGGTGTCTAACCCGGATAGGTACCCCATTATTGGGTTGTACCCCTAAAATTTTACCATGTACTAAGGGTCCTTGGTGGTGTTCCGGTTACCCTTAGCCACGTTTATAGGTACCCCCTTAAATGACGTACTTTAGGACTTTGCCTCTTACGAAATATAGCTTCGCGAACTAGGGTGTACGCCACAAAGGTTTGCCTGTATAAAATTTTATGCGGCTCTCTTTCTTTTTTGGAGGCTGATCACATATTGCGGTCTTTTATTCGCAAATTGCGGTCTTTTCTTCGCAAGTTAATCGCAATTGATTTTTGGAGGTATTTTTTCGCCTTTTAAAAATTCATCGTAAATTTTTCATGTACATAAAATGTTGAATTTTTTCATGAAATGCTTAGCATAAGAAGTATGAGAAGTATTCATATCATATCTTTAAATCAAAATTATTCTATAGAAATATAGGAATTTAATTTTCTCTGTTTTTTGTAATTTTGAAGTCTTTGAAAATTTTTGAGATCTTTAAATTTTTGCGATTGAGTCATTTTTAAATCTTGCGATTGTATCGCTTTTCACCAATTTTAAAATCTTTGAAAAGTTTTGAAATCTTAGAAATTGTAGAGATTTTGCGAGTATATCTATTTTAGTAAAATAAATTCAAAAATCTTTTGTCTTCCGTAAATAAAGTATTAAAGTAAATGGTACTTACCTTTTTACGGTTTGTTGTTGTCTCCCATTCTCTTCTTGCGAAATATCCAAAAATCTTGCGAAGTAAACCCTTGCATGAAGTAAATGAACATTTGCGAATTGTTGGTGTTGCGAATGTTCGCAAGGTAAATACTTGCGATGTGCAAAGAGTAGAAATGTTGGTTCTGCGAACTTTCACAGGTAAAATATTTGTGAAATGCAAAAAAAAAAAATTGTGAATGGGGAGACTCGATCGTGAGTCCTCTAACTCATACTCCTCCTTGCTGACCATCAGTGCTGGTTTCTTATAATCCTTTCAATTGCATTTCTCACAGCTTCATTCTATTCTTCGTGAGATATTGCGATCTAGTTTATCCTCAGATAAGATTATGAAACTTTGTTGTGAATCCTCTTGCGAAATACTTCGGTGAATTAGCTTTATTGTGAATCCTTACTTTGTTGATGATGCTTCAGTGAATTAGCTTTGATTTTCGCCTGATGCATTAACTTCGCAGAAATTATCAAGTTCGCATGATCTACTAACTTCGCAGGTATTGAATTGATTCCCTCTTTGTTAATTTCCATATTTTTCCCTTGGAGTTCATAGATCCACTAAAACTTGATGCTCTTGAGAGTTTTGAGGAATTCGATTTAATCTTCTGGTTATGGTAGTTATGCTTCTTGTTGATAATTTCAATCTTGAATTAATTTGCCTTGAATTGTATTACTTCTCTGAAAAGAATATTTTTTGTCTATCGCTTCGTAAATTTACTTCGCAAATTAATTTTCATCGCAAATTAATTTGCTTTATTTTGCTGGCTTCTCTTCTTTATTGTGAACTGAATGATGCCTCTTCGACATAGATTGGTTTGTTTGGCTGTTGTGAATGTTTGTTGGATGATCGCGAATAGTCCTTGGTTGTTTTGATTATCACCTTGTTGTTGGTTTGAATCGATTCCTTCTTGTTGAACTGACGCTTTTCGATACTGTATGAATGATTTGTTGTTTGCGAGGTGAATGAAATCATCACATCTTTCCTTCTTTTGTTGCTCTACACGTCTTTTTGCTTCATCTAGATTCTGTACCAACATCCACCTTCTCTAACTTTGACTATTCCTTGTATCCCTTCGCCGCAAAAGAATTTAACCAGTAACTTCATTTGTTTTGTTCGCACCTAGTATTATCCACTGATGTTTTTCTTTCTCCTTTGAGGTTTGTTGTAAGAAGCTTTCGATTGTCCCTCATGAATTATATTTCCGTTGTAGTAGTAAGATCTACTTGATTTTCTGGGTTATGATTCGTTACAAATGTTTCATTTCATCTTTCTGTCAATTTTCTACGAACATTCGTATTGGGAATAAACTAATATATTCTCGTAACTCATTATGAACTATTCAAATTGTTTACGAACATTCGTAAAAATCAAGAGTTCTATTCTAGCTTGGCTAATCATAACTCATACTGTGTTTCCTAAATATTCCTTATATGCTGCGGTGAAACGAACTCTTGTTTCTATGTGGTTTGTTTGTTGACAATACAGTTCTTGATCTACACTTCATTTCATCATTTGTTGTTCCACTTTATTTCATCATTTGCTGCTCCATTTTATGAAGAGTTTACTAATTGGCTGCTATATGCTTCGCAGTTCTGGATTTTTATGCTTCGCAGTATTTCTGAGCTGAGCTAATGTATCCTTTAATTATGTTTGTTTGGTAAGCTTCGTATTTGATATTACTCCTACATTGTCCTTTGTGATTTATAACTGGAAGCGTGCCTTCGTGTGATAACCTTTGTCAGCAAACTTCGCAACACCTATTCGCAAGTTGGCTTAATTTCTAAAGAACAGTTTACTCCGCAGGTATTGTTATTTTTTGCATTTTATAAAAACCAAAATTTATCTACTAAACCCTCTTTGATGGGAGTTTTGTTGGTTGCTGATGAAGCTTTGATGAAGTAGGTGTTTACTAGCTAATTCACATCATATACGTCCATAATATGGCATGCAGGATTTCCATTAATCATCCATTTCGTCATTTTTCTAACTGGAAAGCCACCACCGGTTGCATTGGTTCAACTCCAACCAGTTCCTCATGTCCATCTAGATATCAACACCTCTGAACGTGACAGTTTCTTCTCCCACTGGCAGCTACAATTTAACCACCATAGATCTACCGTTGTTTCTTCTGTTGAAGGAGCCTTGGACAATCACCACCACTGCCTATCTTTCTCGAGACCAGAACTACTTCGAACATCTCCTCACTCCGGCTATAGTACTTTATGCTTTCTATTGAACAATTTCTATTGCCTGACCGTATCTAAGCACCTTCTTCGTTAACTTTGATCGCAGAAATAATAATTTTGCAAGATTATTAACTTCGCAAGTATAATTATTCATCTTTTCTTTCTTTGTATTTGCTTAAGTTGTTGTCATGCTCGCAATACAGATGTATACGGTTCCCTTTTTGGCTAATTTGCTTGTGATTCATGAAAATAGCTCATTTGGTAGCTTTGATGATGAAGTTTGTTGTCGAATAGTTGATTAAAATTTGAACATGCGAAATAGATTAAGTTTGTTATTGAATAGCTCTATTCGATGGTTGTATTGATTAATCTTCAAGAGTTGATGATAAAGTTAAATCAATCATCATTTGTCTTTTCTTGTTGCTAACTGAAATTGGGCCTGTTGATGAAGTTGCACCAACTCATCTTCGTATAATTTTGGCTGAACTTTGCTGGGAGAGGATAATTTGTTGCACACGTACAATTCGTAAATTATGGTTGAACTTCAATTTTGAGTTACAATTCGTAAATTTGCTGCACACGAATTAAACTCTTCTATGGTTGAACTTCGCTGCATAGTGTTATCTCTCATCTTTGAAATTGCATTTTACTGGAGCAATTTCGAGTATGTGAATTCATTTTCCTTCTGCGAATATAACTGCTATGATCTATCATCTCCGTTAAATTTTGTTGGTGATTTCCTTCTTTTGATTTTACGAATCCAACTTTCACTTTGAATCTATTTCTCATTTGATTTCTCCCAATTTCCAATATCAATCCGTTGTCTGCTGATAAAACTCCTTCTTTTCCTTTTGTTGAGGATCCAATTGAATTTATCACCAACAGTAACTAATTTCTTTGAACTTTCTTGAACCAACAAGTTACAGGAAGGATAAATCCATTAATTTGTCCATGTTTCTAGCGCCAATTATGTAGTTGCGGATTATCTCACAACTACACCCTCATAAGAATCCATTAAAATGATTCCTAAATCTAATTAATTTGATATGAAACTAAGAATTTAAATACTAAGATTGTAAAGAAGACACAAAGATTTTTACGTGGTTCGATCAATGTGATTTACATCCACGATGCTTCACTAGTGATTGTATGTCATTACATGATTTTACAATTAAGACTCCATTAATGAATATTTGGAGCTCTAGAATTTTTTGGGGAAGAAGATGATAAAGAAAATAAAATCTCTCTCAAAATTTCTCTCTCCTCCTAAAATTATCCTTCCCTTCACAAAAGACCTCCCCTACTTTTCATGCCTAAATGGATATTTATATGATTTTACAAAATGTTAACAACTAAATTTCCCCTTCAATTTCGGACTTGATAACTATCCCGCGAACCTTCGTGATTTCTTTTGCTCACAAAATGTTCTTCGTGATTTCCTTTGCTCGCAAAATATTCTTTGCTCGCAAGATGTATTTTCTTTCCACAATTTCGTAAGTTATAATTTGTTGTGATATTCCGCTCCTACAGAAATTACATCTGGCAAGTAAAAGATAGGAAAAATACAAATATTTGGGAAGACAAATGGTTAATTGGCACACCTCCTTTAACTCAACCAGGTGATAAAGAAGATCAAATTCCTCAAAAAGTTTGTGAACTTCTAAACTCTGAGGGTAAATGGGATTTGCAGAAATTAGATGATTACTTTCCCCCAGATTCTAAAGGAAAAATCTTAGCAATTACCCTGAATAAAGATAAAGGAGACAGAATCAGATGGGTACACCATTTTTTGGGAAAATTCTCAGCGAAGAATATTTACAACTATCTGATTGATATTCAAGATAGTGAGGAGCAAGATATTATATTTCCATGGGAAAAGATCTGGAATTTTAAGACTCTACCTCGGATTCGCCTATTTATTTGGAAAATGATTCAAAAGGCTCTCCCAACTAATAGTAGATTAGCAGCCCACAATCCAGAATTTTCCTCGGATTGCCCCCTTTGTAATAACAAAGAGGAGGAAATAGAAAACCATCTATTCAGGAACTGTCCATTCGCTAGATAAATTTGGTTTGGTTGTGACTTGAACACAGCTAACTTACAATACAACTCTGATTTGATTACTAAATGGGTCGAGAACTGGATTACAAATTCTATCTTCTCAAAAAATTGTGAGAAAATCGCTACGATTACTTGGTTCCTGTGGAAGTATAGATGTGAAGTTATATTTAGAAACACCAAACCGGACCCTTATTTTTTGATACAACAGATCAAGGACTTCTCACAGGCTCTACCGCTCAATAAGGAGAAGTTACAAATAGGAGTGCAATATAGGAAAAAGAATACAAACAATTGGAACTCTTTCGACTCTGATTGGATAATCTTTACAGACGCCTCCTTTAATAAGGATTATGCTTTTATTCTCTACTCGGTAGATCATGAATCTTTTATGCATATATGTGCAGGTTCTGATTGGGCTACAAATGCTTTGCACGCAGAAGCAAAATCAGTCTCAAAGGCCTTAGAATGGCTCGAGGATAATAATCTTTCAAGTGTCTCTATTGCCACAGATTGTAAAGTTCTCTCGGATAGCATAAACAAAAAAGATGCAACAGGTAACTGGGCAGCAGAGAACACTATAGAAGAAATTATCTCCAGACTGAACAAATTGCCACAATCCAGGGTGAAGTTCATAAATAGAGATTACAATGCTGCAGCAGACTCGGTATCTAAGGAAGCAAGAATTAGAAGTCTACAACACATTTCGAAGACTTTGCAACAACAAACTCGAAAAGAACGTATCCTTACTAATATTTTCGAAAAAAATGAAATTGTAGAACTCTTATATTATCTTGCTTAATTAATATATTCATTCCGTTTATCAAAAAAAAAAAAAAAAAAAATCCATAGAGGCAGTGTGGCTGTGAAAAATTTCTAATCGCCAGCCGTCAGCGCAAGTTTTTTTTTTTTTTTTTTAGGCATTGCATTGAAGTAGAGCCATCTAATATAGGGTCATTAGATTTATATTTTCCCATTCAAAAGAGTTGGTTAAAGTTTTTTACTATAAATTGGTGGGATCTTTTCCCATTCGAAAGAATTGGTTAAAGTTTTAGTAAATAATTTGGCTATACTATCAGCCACTTGATTTCCTGATCTCGGCACAAAGACAAAACCCAAAAAGTTGTTGCAAAGTTTAACCAGTCTATGAGCTTCTTTCATATAAGCTTTTGCTCTCCAAGAGACATCTGCATTCTTACCATTAATGTAGTCAAAGAGACTTTCACAATCACCCTCAATGATGAAGTTCTGAATCTGATTCTCGTTTGCCCATACCGATGTTTCCCATACTTCTATAGTTTCTGCTTCTTGTGGGTTACGACCTGCTGCAAGACCAGCTTTTCCTCATTCACATCCTCCTGTGTTTCTTCCAGGAGACTGTGAAGGCTATGTATACTGATTTCGGAGGTCGGTAGCATGCATCGTAGACAATAGATAATAACACCCCGTTAATTCACTATGTTATGTGCAATATGTGCCAATAAAATGACCAGCCGATGACATGAATTTGAGTGTTTGACATGGGTGTGACAAGAAAACTGCATGACCGCTAGTGGGGGTTCCATATTTCTTGGGGGTGTATTAATTCAAAGGGAATTGGATTTTGTCCTCTATGGATTTCATTACAACCCCAAGTAAATTCGTAACCCCTATTAGCGATGTTGAAACAAAGTGTCATCTTTACTCTCTTGATAGAGTAATCTTGGAAATCTCGCCCAGTAATTATGTTTTAGTACATGCTTCTATGTTTATAATTTCATTTTTACCTTTTCCTTTTTTGTTGCTTTTTCCCGGTTACATATATTGTTTCGTGTAGCATTTCTCATTTTCTTAACATGATTTTGGTTTAATGGAGCCTTGGTTTACTAGTGTTAATTCAATCTTTCTCTTGTCTCCACAACGAGGCTTACTCTAATGGTTCTCCAAGATTCAAAATCCTTGGAGAATCCACGTCACCAAAATTCAAAGTCCAAGCTTAGTGGGAATTCAAGATTCAAAATAAAGACGCCATTTGAAATGGCATCTGATGTATCAACCGTTAGATCACCAATAAAACTATGAATCCAATGGTCTATATAATCATGATGGTTGAACTTCTATAAAGAATTTCCTAGACGCCAACCCTAATGGCGTTTGGTGTTTTTTTTAGGACGCCAACCCTAATGGTGTCCCAGTGTTGATTCCATCTCACGCTCAACCAAACCGAAGACAATTCGATGAATCAAGGGAATTTAAGACACTTAAACGACGATTCTGGGGGAGAAAGTTGAATCTTACTCCTCATTAGACTCAGCCCGAAGAGGCTAATTTCTTAAGCACAGTGGATAGGCATTTTGTTTCGACATTGTTAATAGAAGTACCAATTTACTTCGGATGTACCAAAATCTTTATATGATAAAATTTCCATTCCCTTTGGATTGGTATATTATACCGTCTACACCCAAGCATTATAAGGCTGAGTGTAGTGGATGAATTAGAGGGAATGATAGAGAAAGAAAACCGTGATGCAATTTTTTTAAAATCTGAATCCCCGTTATCTCTGCTCGAAAGCAGGGATTCCAAAATAGGCGAGGATTCAAGTCTCGCCAGAAAAAGAAGAAAAACGAGGATTAAATCGTCGCTTACTCTTTTATTATAATAAAAAACTAATTAAATATATTAATATCAGATTTAGAGCCCACATTTAGTGTTTTATATAAATAAAATTCTCTTGGGCGAGGAATGTCCTCGCCTATATTCTAATTACCTCCCTCACCATTACACGAAGACCTTACTCCAAGATAAGATGATGTGACGTCACTGTGCAACCCCTACCTTTCCTCCTCCACTACACTCCGCCTAATACCCCCCCACTAGCAGCATGTTTTCTTTCAGGCTTCTTCTGCCTAGCACAATTAGGGGGGACACAAAAGACAAAATAGGTTGAAAATACTTATATGCCCCTTCATAATCGGGAGGTTAATCCATAATCGGTAGTTTGAGGCAACTATATATTCGGTAGTTTTATGAACTATTTTGACTACCGATTATGGTAGATTTCGCCAAAGATTATACTGTATAATCGGAAGTCATGGTAACTTCATTTACTACCGATTATAGGCTCAACCAAATTCGAAAAATAGAGGATTTTGGCAAAATCTAATTTTGGGGCAACTCTATATTCGGTAGTTATATGTGTTAGATATTTTCAAGATTGTTTGCCGCTATCCGGGGGGGGTAGCCCCTCCCGGCTGTGTTCGACCTGACAGGTCAGGTCGAGGGGGCAACGCCCCCTAGCAGAGTGCGAGACAGCGTCTCGTGGAATTTTTTTCGGTTAATGAATTTGAAAACCTATTCGGTTTTCCAGAAATTTTCACAAAACGTGTCTGTTCCCATATGGTTTCTTCAAGAGACACCATTGGTTGGATATTTGCGAAGAGAGCCGAGATAATCGGAAGTCAGAATAACTTCATTTACTACCGATTATAGGATCAACCAAAATTCAGAAAAACAGGATTTTTGCAAAATCTGATTTTGGGGCAACTCTATATTCGGTAGTCATATGAACTATCTTGACTACCAATTATGGTAGGATATTTGCAAAGAGAGCCAGAATAATCGGAAGTTATGATAACTCTTCATATCTTACCGATTATAGGCTCAACCAAAATTCCAAAAAAAAAAGGAAATCTGAATTTGGGACTACTCTATATTCGGTAGTTATATGAACTTTCTTGACTACCGATTATGGTAGGATATTTGCAAAGAGAATCACTGTATAATCGGAAGTCATACAAACTAAATTTACTCCTGATTGTTGATTACCTACCGATTGTATAGTTATCTACCGATTGTAAAGGGTAGTTTGGCCATTAAAAAAATCACTCGGAATTAACCTTCCGATTGTGAAATAACCTACCGATTATTTTCTATTTTATCGTTTTGTATCGCCCTTAATTACAAATGGGTCGCCCCTAATTGTGCTAGGTTCTTCTGCATCTCAATTCTTTTGGTTCATTCAGATTAGATATACACATATACACTGTACGGCTCGTGTTAGAAAATGATAATTGACCATAAAAACTTTGGAGATGGGCCATCCATTTTGAAGGTACAATCAGTAAGAAATTCAGGGAAGAAAGCCCATAACTGAGAGGGCACAATCAGAGTGTGGCATTTTGGGGGAACACGCCTAGTGGGTAGAGAAAAGGCTTTGTAGGGTCATGGGTCCTTCCCACTTATTTAAAGACAAAGTTGCCCTAAACAGAACACCGACGTGTTACATGCGAATTTAAAAATCGGTAGGGGACCGGGCCTCGTAAAAAAAAATCGAGCAGAAAAGTTTGGGCAGCTAGGGCAGATAAGGTCAACTGAATTAAACTCTTATCCGCTGCCCGAAATCCATTAATTCTTACGAAAAGTATGAATGGACCGAGAAAAAAACTAAGAACAAAAATCGATAGACACAGATCCAAACCCTAAGCGGGATCCCTGCTGTCCTCCGCGGGGCCCATAGGGACCCATCAGAAAAATCTGTGAGACATAAAGAGAATTCGGTTTTCACGTGGTTCTAATTCTCGGTCTGTTAAGAATTACTGTAATTCTTAACAAAAATAGCCAGATTCACTCTTTGAGTGTTTGACCGATTTTTGGAAGACCGTGAGCTGATCCCTTCCCCCTACTAACACCACGATTTACTTCCTTTCCCTATGCCACCCCACCTATATTAAACAAATCATCTGTATACTAACACTTGAAAGAGCACTTAGGTTCCACTAATCACATTTCTTTGGTTCCCAAAATGTCCTGCCGACGAAAAGATCCAATTCACCCGGTGGAGATCATCTGTCCCTATAAAATGACTATGTTCCTTGTCCCAACCAATGACAGGGTGATACATGGACATGGGCAAAAAAAAATAAAAAAAAAATGAGAGAGGACAGGGGGAAAAGACAGAGGATTTGGTATCCATTTCACCTATTATGACCATTGAAACTTCGACTAACCTTAGATAGTAGCATTTCATTTCAAAGAGCTCTCTAATGATATTCAGTCCGAGTGCCCGGTAGACGGTTCATAATGTTTGTTCCATACTTTCCGAAATACTCCCCTGATTATCATCAGGTTAGTGTGGTAATTTAATAGGAAATTATTAAACCAACTCTTAGTACATCTTTTCAAAAAAAAAAAAAAAATCTTTGTAGTTGCACGGAAAACTACCACTAATCTATGACTACACTACCACGACCACACGCGTGCTTCAGTACGTGTTGCACGTGATTCTCTGCCAGCTAAATATTCCTTTTTGATTTCTTTTATGCAAAAATATAAAATAAATTACAATGGTTTTCTCAAATTTCAAGTAGATTTTTCATTAATGAACTAAAAACCTCATATAATGCTAACAACCAGTAAAATATTATGCTTCAAAAAAAAAAAAACCAGTAAAATATTAGCAACGAATAAATATTACTCCAACGAACAAGTACACGTGTCATCTGCGTAGCGTGCGGGACTATTTATCAACAATTGAACAGCGTCCGCGTAGCTTAAAGTTTTTTTTTTTTTTTTTTTTTTGGTGATAATGAAACAAAAAAAACACAAAAATTAACTAACTTTGATCATTTTCGGGTAAGACACACCTTGAATGTCAGCATTAAGACAATTGAAAATCTCTTCTGGTAGCGGCCTAGTAAACCACACATCCTCTAAAGTCCTCTCTGCAGCTTTCTTCGACAAAGTGTCAGCAACATAATTTGATTCTCTGTGTTGCTGAACAAAAACAAGGTCTTCAAACTAGGGCTGTCAATGGGTCCGGGTCCTCCCGGGTATCACTGGACCCAGACCCGGACCCTACTTATAAAAGTCGGGTCCGGTTCCTAAATTTGTGGATCCAAAACCGGACCCTTTAAAAACCAAGGGTACCCGTCGGTTCCGGGTACCCATTGGGTATCAAGCAAGGTTTTTAAATCGTGAATCGAAACGTAAATCGTTTTTGAAAAATTGAGAATCGAATCGTATGTTGAATCGTGAATCGTAGATTCATAGTCACTTTTTGAATCGTATATTTTCCTATAAAAATAATGAGCTAGGTGAAAAGCCTAACAAAATTACATATATTTTCCAAGTTTTGTATAAATAAGATTTAAATGCATTATTATCACCAAATGAAGCACAACTCAGTGGTTGGAGCGTTGTCCATATAACTCAAGCTCGCAGGTTCGAATCCTACAGAAGTCATTTTTGCAAAAAAGAAAATAAAAACAACACGAGATGTGGTTTGACCAAAGTCTGAATCGTAGACCAACGTTGACCTGTCCGATTTATTGGTCAAACGATTCACACATACGATTCGCATCGAATTATAAATTTCTGACTCGACTAATAAAAACTATAAAAAAACTTCAAAAAATTGATATATTTCTCTTTTTGGCTTGAAAAAAGATTTTTTACAAAAAATTATTATTGTTTCTTCATTAATGTACTAAATAAATATTAAATGTAAGAAAAAATGAAAAATGAAAAAAAAAATCTAAGCCAAATCTAACAAAATACATATAGTTTGCTAAAAAGATGAAGTAAAGTTAGAATAAACTGGTACCCATTACCCGCGGGTACCCTGCGGGTATTACCCGTTTGGACCCGTTAAGATTCGGGTCCAATCGGGTAATTACCCGTCGGTTCCAAAGTTATTAATGGGTCCAACTTTAGGACCCAGAACCGGACCCATTTCTTTAGGATCCGGTTCCGGGTAATGGGTACCCATTGACAGCCCCACTTCAAACTTCTTCCTCATGTCAGTAATATCCTGGATAAGCCCTTTAAGATGCCGGGGCAGAGTAATTTCGCCATTACACAATCAACTTCAAATTTTTTAATTCCCGGTTATAGAGTAAGTAACAGACCATCTCTTACAGCCCAAACTTCAGCCACATTAGTCCGCGTAGCTTAAAATCACCAAATTAAGGAATAAATTAATCATTAGAATTAATAATCAATTTGACTTACTGTGATTGATTTTTTATGGTTTATGGTCAGCGGTGTGCGGGCAGATCGGTCGCGGTCAGGAGAAGATGACCTCATAGATGGAACTGGGCTTTTGTTCAATTACTAACCAGGCAGCCCATTATGACTTCTCCATAAGAACGCCTCTGGTAGCTCCCTTTTCATCTCTCTCTCTCAAAAAGCTTGAGCTTTCTTAGTGGAAGAAGGAGAACAAGAAGAGAAGCTGTTTCCATAAGGTGAGGTTATAGAAAAAAATCATGAGCATTAATTTGATCATGTATGTTTCCCGTTACCATAGATATATGATCAGAACTACTTCTGCTAATTTTATCATGCATGTATAAAATATATATGGGCAAGTTTGTTCAAACTGTTAATTCTGATTTTAATTTGTTCCATTTTCTGGATATGTGTATGCAGAGTAATGTCATGGATGGTTCATTCAACGTATTCAAGAGTTCATCAAGATTGGAAGTATTTTGTGAAGAAAGATAAAGCTTGTACACCAACAATATTCATCATCAATGAAGAACACTATTCATCAGTGATGAGTACTACTAGTAATGTTGTTTTATTGCTTTAGCATATATACTGGCGTTATCCTAACCGAGCTTTTCTCCGCTAATCTTTGTCGATAAATCTTCCTCATCTTTCTTTTTCTCTTGTTTTCTATAACCATCAATCTTTGTTGTATTGGATCATATTCCTTCTTATCTTTCCTTTCTATTATTGTCTTGACCTTGTAAGACCTTTTCTTGACCTTGTAAGACCCAGCTTCAATGCCTTCTCCTCCGCTCTTTAATCCATCCTAAACCCATTTTCTTCCCTTCTCTTTTTGTGTTTCCTACTCAACTCATATTCTCTTCTCCTATCTATCCCTCTTGAGCTTTTTCACCAATTATAAATCACCATAAAAATGGGCATTCCTCAAAATCATACCCGTTCAGGAGTATCCATCTGAAATTCGATCAACTAAAGCTAGATTTTCTTACTACAACTCCGGCTTTATCTCAGCTTATTTTATTTTATTTCTTATTTTAGCTAGGGTTTTTTGTTTTATTGTGTCTGACACTGAAGAAGAACAATGATGGAAACCATAGTGGTAAAAGTCATTCCCCCAAGTGATGAGTTCATGGAGGTCGTGACTTAAAAGAGTTTAAGACTTACATCTTAGTCAGTCCATTATTAGTTTAGTTTTCCACTAGTGGGGTATTTTCCAGCAAGTCAAGTATACGTTTGTCTCAAGTGTACCAACTGATTCCAATTTTTTTTGGTTTGTTTTTCTTTCGGTGTAACAAGATTCAATGGAATACAACGAGAAAAAACTCACCTTATAAGGGTTTTGTTGTGTTTTTTGAAGATATGGATATCATGACATAAAGTTTTTAATCTTACATGATGCGTTCGTGGCTGATTGAAGTGGCTGATAAATTTTCTTTTGAAATGTATGATGATGGTGTTTTATAGTAATTTTTGTAGAACCCTATTATTGGCGCTATTCTCGGCTGGATTTTTGGGACATATCTGGGGTCATGAAATAACAACCCATAGCACCCCTTATCCATCATTTTTTGTAATGTCTAATCTACCATTAATTTGATTAGTGCTAATTAACTTGATTAAGCTAAATTAATCAGTCTTAGTGAATGATTAGACTAATCAAAATATTAATTTTTTTGCAAATCATAACTTGATTGTTTTGAGTTTTGAAGAAGGAAAAATGATGATTTTGGTGAAATTATTTTGAATTTTTTTTGAATCAAAATGATAAAACCCTTCATCACAAAACTTAACATAAGCTTATAATGAACTCCCAACATCAATTTCATCAATTCAAATCCGTCAAAAATCTGAAAAAATCTGGAATTTGATCTTTTCATTACGGAAATTATGTCGACATTAATAGTAATCCATTTATTACGGCTTGGATATGATGACTTCCCAGCCGTAAACCCTAAAAACGGATGGGAAGTTAAGAACTTCCAGCCGTTATTCAACGAGAATCTCTTGAGTCTGTTTTACGGCTGGGAATTCTTATATTTCCCGTCCGTAATTGAATTTGTAAGCTGAAATTTTGCATTTTCAACATGAAAATTAGTAATACTTTCATTAATTAGACCACAATAAAACCCATTACATACTTAATAGATCCCCGTTACAAAGTTGGTTTTAATAACATCCCTTTAGATGTGTTAAGAAGTCTTTGATGATGGTGAATTGAGTTTCCAAGTTGAAATCATAACCTTTCCATTTTCTCCAATCCTTCTTAGCTTGAGCCGCAACTTCTCTATCAGTCTCACCTCTAAGTCGAAGTTGGTTGCACATACGACGTAAAGCCATATATTCTTCCACATTTTTACGTATGTCTGAAAATCGAAGATACAATTCAACCCTATCGCGGTTGTTAGTGTTACATGTTTCACCACAAAAATTCTCAAAAATATTACTCCAATACGATTTACTGGCTAAACCACCTTGCTTTCGTTCTTCTCCCTTCTTTGGATAGCATAGTACAAATTTTTTGCAAAGAGATAAGTCTTTTTACGAAGTAAATTTTGGTTTATCCTTTGAGTACATTGCATTGAGTTTATAGGAGTTTAAGTGGAGATTATTAGTGTAGAAGGAGTGACTTTGATTTGGAGTGGATGGTTATATGGAGATGAGAGTTATTTCAAGTTTAAATAAGTGGTTGAACAGCTAGAACCTTCTATAGATCACTCTTCAAACGGATCTATTTTTTCAAAATTCAAAAAACTAGCCGATATGCTTTGGTATTCATAATTATAGGCATTTACGGCTTGGAAAGAGCAGAAGAGACCCAGCCGTTATTATGTATAAACAGGATGGATTTTTGGGGTGTCATATTTACGGCTCGGTGGTTCATGCCGTAAAACCTAAGTGTTATTTTTTGTCAGAATTACGGCCCGGGTATATATTTATTTCCAAGACGTAATAATGTTACGGCCAGGAAATACAAATGTCAACCAAGTCGTAAACCAGAGCTCCATTTTTTGTCAGTTTTACGGCTAGGAAAGCCAACCGCAAATCCAATAACGGCTAGGAAACGTAGCCATAACATAGGTTCAGTTAAATTTTGAGTATCCAGGGAAACATACGGCCCGGTATTTCCTAACCGTTTTTTGATAACGGCCGAGACTTTCCATCCGTAATTCTGTGCAACTAAATTTGACAAGGATTATATGCACTTTCGGCTAGATTATGTGAAGGATTGACCTAGCCGAAAATGCACAAAAATTTAGTGAATCTTGATTGATTCCTCAGTTTTCTTAGATTAGACAATTGTAAAGACTAACATTCATTAATAAATGCAAATTTTTAAAAATTCATCCATCCAAATCCATAACCAAACCACAAAAAAAGTAAATAGACAAAGTGTTAGATAATAAATGTTCCATGAAATGATGTGATATAATGAAAATTAAATAGTCATTCACTTTCACTTGATCCCTCCTCCGAAGTGGTTTCCAAAAAGTCATCCACATCGTCCCTTGCCTGAGGTTCCACAACTTCATCTATAACTCTAGATTTTCTACCTCGACCGCTGCCACCTTGAGTTGGAGCCTTTTTACCTCCACCGCGTCCACCTCGAGCACTTGTTCCACCTTTTGCAATTGGTCCAGTAACTCGAGCACTTGTTCCACCTTTTGCACCTCGACCACCTCGAGCACTCGTTCCACCTTTTTCACCTCTACCACCTCGGCCGGCTTTTCGTTGCTTAGATTGAACTTGGTCGGGGGGGGGGAGTGTCCGAGTCGTCACTAGGAGAATGAGACCTAGCCATTTTAGATTTCCTTGGTGCTTCAACATGATATAAACCTTTCTCAGGGAGTATTATGCTTTTAACTCGATTCCGCATTGATCTGAGCTCAACTACTGTTAAATCCTGACCCAAATCAATCATACGGTTGAGGTCTTTGGCCACCCAATTAACTCGCTCGACCTATTTTTTTCATATCAAACACACGTACTCCGATTATTCATAGATAATTAAAAAAAAACATCATATAAAAACACAATTAGTAGTATACATACCACCTTCTCCCGCGAATCATGTTCTTCACTCCTTGGTGTCTTTAAACTCTCTTTATATGCATTCATGTAATGTCTATGCGCCTCCGGATCCAAATTTTCCACATAAGGATGAGCCCACTCTCCATACCATTCCATGTAATTCACATCCGCTTGGGAAGTACCATGTTCTGCTTCAAGGAGTCTTCTACTCATTTGGTTTACTTCTTCGGAACGAGCATTCCAATGGTCGATTGTCGGTGCATTTTCATAGTTCAATTTCACCTGTTTGTCCTTAAATTGGGAGGTTCCTACGCTCAGTCGAAAAGGAGTCTCTAAAGGCATAATTTTCTGGACAATACCGATTTGGCGGAGCGTTCTACTAGGATCTAAAATGATGAACCCGGTTGCATGAAACAAAGGTCCCATATAGGTTGCCACATCATAAAAGACTCTATCATCAACTTCCTCTTTACCATCCTCATCAAGTTTCAAATATGGATCAAAAACCACATCTTAAATTGTCAAAGCATCCATTTTTTTCCTCATGTCGACTATTTCCGTCTCTTTAGCCTTGTGTTGGGTCCCTCCAAAAGGATATCTCCCTCCTGTAGGTTTATCTAGAGCCCAATCTGTATTCCGAGGAGGCCTCAAGCTTTTAAAACGATCGTAAGCCCAAGACTACGACAAAAAATTAAAAAAATTGTTTATAAATAAGTTATTACACACAAATCAGTATATAAAAGTAAATAAAACAAATAAACATTTGTTATATTAAAACAGAAAGATACCTGGACAAGAGCAACACATCCCGTATTTTTTGTTTCGTTCCATCTTGAAGCTTTGCAGAGATATTCCAACACATCAGCAAGGAGGGCGGTGCCCCACGAGTACCTAGGTACCTCGTTTGTTTCCTTATCTAGACTGAGAGTCTTCAACCACTGCAAGTAACATGCATTTACCTTATTGCCTGAGAAATCGGGGAAAATGATGGTCCCAAGAGCATGCAACAAGTAAGCTATAGCCGTATGTCTAGCTATTTCTGCGTCCATCACCACCAATCCACTATCCGCCTTGCGTTTAGAATCCCCAAACTGTGCCCTCAGACGAACCAAATTAATCTTCCTTGACATATTTACTGCTTCACTTAGTACGCCCGGTGTACTAAATTGTCTCTTATATCTAGGAGCTGCTCCAGACCCTATCTCAAGCTCTTCTTCAGCTTCATTTTTACTCCACCCAAAACAGTTCTTCGCCAAGGCACAAAGCTCACCAAAAGGCATGGAATTTTTGAAACCCTCAAACACTGCCTTTCCTTCCAAAGCTAGACCAGTGATTTGCTTTGCGTCATCCGGAGTGATAGTCATCTCGCCGAATGGGAGGTGAAAAGTCATGGTTTCGGGCCAAAATATTTCTCTGAAACCACAAACTGTGACAACATCATATGTCTTCTGCAAAGCATCGATTCCAGACCACAACCCCGAAGCTTTGACCAAAACTTGACATCTGGATGCTCATCGTCCAACGGCCAAAACTTTGCTTGTTGGTGCTTTAGTTTTGGGACAGCTTTATCCGGAAACTAAAAAAAAAAAAAAAGAGTTGTAAAAATAATAATCCATAACAAAATGAATATAACATATATGTAATTTGATTTATTACCTTTGTGCCACAAACCCTAGCAGCCCATGAATAAGTGTAGCCAATCAAGACGGAATGATCTCTTGGCTCACCCCAAGGTCTCCCATTCCTCTTGGGAGGTAAAGGATGCATGGCATCAATTACTTCTCCTGGCAATATCTTAGGTTTATACTTCTTCTTCCCTCCTTCTTTCCCTCCTTTTTTCCCTCCTCAACTACGACTTTACCTTTATCAATAGTAGCAGCACCACTAGAAGTGCCAACTTCAGTACCTCCGGTAACAACCAGTACACCTTCATTTCCACCACCACTAGAAGTGCCAACAACTTCAGTCACGGAAATTTCAATTCCTTTAGTAACAGCAACTTCAGTTCCCTCAGCAACTCCAACTTCAGTTCCTCTGGTGACTCCAACTCCATCTCCACCACCTTCCCTTTCCCCAGCAGTCACAACTTCGATTGCTTTCCTTGCGTCTTCACCCAATGGTTTTGAGTGACGAGGTTGTGGATTCGGGTCACTAGAAGGTGTTACTTCTTGGGATCTTTTCTTCTTCTTTTCTTTCCCTCTGTTCCAAGAAAAACAAGGCAAGAAAACCAAAAGTATATAAGTAAAACGTCTGGGAAAATTAGACAGAACCAAACCGAAACAACAAACACGGCTAGGAAAAATGGAGAGTCTAAAACGCAAAATTAAATACGGATAGGAAAATTTTTATCGACCAAGCCGACAAACACATTACGGATGGAAAGTTAGTAATATACCTAGCCGAAAGCAGAATTACGGATGGATAACCCATACGTTGTCATATTACGGATAGGAAAATCAAACCGACTGTGTATTTCTAGTTCACAGTACAACACAGGGCACTAATACGGCTAGGAAATTCCAAGACGTGATGAAAAATGTCTAGGAAACTGTATATTACGGTCAGGAAATCAATATACGGTTGGGAAAACCTATACGTAACACTAAAACAACTAAAACTATATGAACACAGGAGAACATACGGCTAGGAATATCCCAGCCGTATACGAATGGTTACGTCTAGGAATGCTCCATCCAGTACACGTCGATTAAATTACGGCTGTGAGTTCTTATATTTCCCAACCGTGTAAATAATAAACGGCTGGGAAATCGACATTTCCCAACCGTTATACTCATTTACTGCTTGGAATACAAGAACTCTCAGCCGTAAGTATTTTCAGAAACCATTTTTTCAGACCTAAATTTTTCGAAACCAACTGATTAATCAACGAAATGCTTAAATAAAGACTGGGTTTTTGGATGCATACCTTATTGTTGTCATAACAGGAGATTCGGCGGCTGCTGGAACTTCTGCATTCACTTCCTCTTGATCTTCACTTTCATCTTCAGTGGATGAAGTTGGTTTCTCTGCTTCAGTGGGAGGTTGATTCGACTGGGATTGACCTAGATTTTCCTTCGGCTTCATGGTTTTATATAATGAGTTTAATCGACAACGATTTTTTTTTGAATCGACGATTAATCGTTGAACAATGTTCAATGGAAGAAGAAGGAAAGAAGAAGAAAAGAAGAAGAAGAAGAAGAAGAAGAGGAAGAATAAAATGGGGGGACGATTTTTTTTTGTTTTAATGTCTTCCGTTTTTTTTCAGTTTTTTTTTTTGATTAATTAGGTAGTTAATAAGAGGGTATAAATGGAATAAATTAAAATTATGGAGGGTATTTTAGAAATTTTACACATATGTGATCTCCCCCTATAAAATTTAGGCTCCACTTAGCAAAATAATCCAAAAAACAATCTCCCACGATAGCCCCAATAATAGAGTTCTTTTTGAACGTTATTTTAGGGACCATGGTATTTTTGGGGGGACCATGGTTTTTTTAGCATAAGTTCGGTTAGTTGCAAAAAATATTTTTCCCAACCGAACATAAGTTCAGTTTAGTGGCAAAAAACATTTACCAACCAAACTTATGTTCGGTTAGTTGCAAAAACATTTACCAACCGAACTGGTTAGTTCGGTTAGTTGCTAAAAAAAAATTCCAACCGAATCAAGTTAGTTCGGTTAGTTTACCAACAATAAGCATTTACTAAAAACATTAACCAACCGAACAATAGTTCGGTTAGTTGCAAAAAACATTAACCAACCGAACCTTAGTTCAGTTACATCGCAAAAAATATTTCCCAACCGAACATGTTGCTAGTAAAAAAAATTCATGATCAAAAAAAAAAACATTTTCCCCAAAATAACGTTCTTCTTTTTGGAAGAGCAAAATTAATCTCAATAGTTGATGAGACATATTCTTGGATGGGTTTCACTCGTGACTGCTACAACCTCCAACACTGATAGTCACTTTTACTGCTCTCTTTGTACTATTGAACAGCTGCTGTTGCTGCTGCTACTTTGTGGACTTCAAAAATTAATACTTTCAATGAAGTCATCATAATTCCTTCTTTTTTGTAGGACTAACTTTGGGCTCTTTGATAGTGAGAGAGACACTGTAAAATTCCTCTGTTTCAGGCTTTCAGCTGATAGATACTGTAAAATTCGGGAGTGACTACAGCTGGGATAACTGTTATAGTCCAAAACTTGGACATGATGTGGCACAATCTGAGCGGTAGAGAGAGAAATGATTCTAACATCGAGATTGGTAATGGGGTGAAGAGGGGAATGATCAAATGTTTGGATCTGTTGTCCAAATTTTGGACTATGATAGTTATCCAAGTTCTAGAGTTTTCCGTAAAATTCAATTATGCATTATGGTTGATATTTTCCCACTTCCCAGTGCAAAAAGTATATAGATATGTTGACGATATATGTTCTCTAGGATCGTTCCGGAAATCACTACAACACTATCCGTTCTTATTAGATGGAGTTCTGGTAGCCGTTGGATCTCAAAACGGATAATGATTTTCTGCATTTGACCGTCAAACCACCGTGAAATCAATGTCCGTTTCGGCCTGGATTATAAAGTGGTTTCAATCTTTCCTGGAGCAACATTGGATGAGAGGTGTTTGGAACACACTTTGAAGTTGTAAAACTTCGCCCAATTCAAAATATTCCATAAATTATGATCGGAGCACCATTGCTCTTATATTGAGAAAAAAAAAAGTACAGGTATACACGTTTTTTGACATTTTTCTGGACTACAAATTCATGGTAAAAAATACTACCTCCGTTTTAGTAAAAGTAACACTTTTCCTGAAACGGAGGGAATATATGTTTAAGGATACTGCACCGGTCAGCTTTTTATTTTAGAAACCTATTATAAGGGTTACGAGGATTTGGTTTTGAGGGCTCTTACGGATTAGACTATCCTAAATATGGATGAAGGTGACCTAATTTATTATCAAAAATACTAAAATACCGATTGATAACATTACCAAACCTGAATCAAACTAAATCAAAAATTATACCTCAACCCAAAAAAGTAAAAACCCGTCTTTTTCTTCTTCTTTTTTTCTCCTCCATCGCCTCTTTTTCCATTTTTTTTTCCTTCAATGACGATTAATCGTCAATTCTCCTGTAATAGGGTAATAATCGAAACCCAACCCTTCTTTTTTTATTGTTTTTGATCCCATGAATATGTTAGATTTGATTAAATTAGAGATTGAAAAATAAGTTCCAGAATTGAATGCGATTGAGAAAATATTGATTTCCTCACTGTATAAATTTTCTACGGTTGTGAAAATATGAACTTTCAACAGTATACAATGTTTATGGTTAGGTATCCTAATCGTAAATTACCCTGACTTCGTATACGGTTGGGAAAATATGAACTCCCAACTGTATATAAATATACGGCAACTTCAATTTTCAAAAAAAAAAATCCGCATTTTTTATTTTGATTTTCAAATATTAATTATAAATCAAATGATTAGTCTAATCTTATCACTAATCTTGCTTAATTTAGTTAACCTAATCATTAACATTAATTAATCATCTGGATATGGGGCTTTGGAGATTACTATTTGATGACCCGATTTTTTGTCATCTTGTGAGTCTTCAAAACCAAAATCTTGAAGCCCTATAATATGATTATTTTTTTAGGGCAACAACGAATATGGCGTGGTCCGTGTGGAGCAATTTATACAAGTTTTAAAAGAACACCAAATTGGGGGATACATAAATTAATTGGGGGATATCTGTCGGCATGGTTTTTTGATGCTGCCGACATGGTCGATGGATTTACGGCATTGAAAAACCATGCCGTCAGCTATATTAAAATATTCCCCAATTAAGTATTCTTTTAAAAAGGCGTCGTGTTTGAAAGTGCATCTAATTTAGACAAAGTTTATTAGTTTTGAAAATAATTAAATTTTGGGAAACTACAATAGAACCTCCTGTTGATGGTGGTTTTTAGTTCAGGGATAAATTTGTAAAAGTCTATCTACCTGACCCGGTATCATATGTAGTAGACATTGATATGTAGTAGACATATGCATATGATGAGTGCCTAGTATAGAGCATAATGAGTGTATAAGCTCATAGCTGCATTACTCACAGATGCCGGAGCTTGCTGAGTACTATTCTTGTGCTTATGTTCACCGGCAGAACCCTTAATATCGGTATGGCGTGACGGATTTCTGTTCACTCGCAGCAGAGTAGCACGAACCTCCAAGTACCAAGATTAAGAACCTTGCACAAAATACTCAGTCAGAAAGAAAAGAATAAACAAAGCCGCGAAGTAGGAGCAACAACGAGGGAAGCGTGGCCATGCCATAGGCTAGCCGGCACCACTTTTCCACACCCCATGCTACCTATCCGACTCTTATTCCTTTGTCGACCAATCAGGTCGCTTTAAACTCGCCACACACACATAAGTTGTGGCTGGGCCCATACTTGCCGGCCCCATTTCCTATCGACCAATCAGGCTGTTCTAAAGCCGCCACACTCACACCAAAAGTGTAGCCGCGCCCATGCTTGGAAGGCCCTCCCCTCCCCTTCCTACCAACCAATCAAGTCACTTTAAATGTGCCACAAGCACTAGAGGTGTGGCCGCCTTATGTTTATCCGACCCCTTTTCTTGACCAATTAAGTCGCTCTAAACTTGCCACCATACATTAAAGGCCAAACGCACCATGCCACGCCACCATACTAAACTGGAAAGCCAAACACGCCCTGCCATAATATGATTAATGATTCGAGTGAATCACATCGTTTTTTATTCAATTGTGTCTCTTATAGTACTTGATATCTCATATCAATTGAACAACTCTCTAACTAGTTCGTTTGAGTCATTTAGACTAGTTATGGTGAAGAAGAATATGGTTGATATGAAATTTATCATTTGGATAACCATTTGGTTGACTAATATTGAACCAACAATTGTACACGTTTGGGTACGGTTACACAAACCCAAAATGTCAAGTACATGTGTGTATGGCAAGCTAAGTTTTCGATCTAACGGTTGAGAGATATTAGCTTGTATCTAATCAGGTTTTCATCTAACGGTGAATATTGAATGCTTTGTTACCAAGCTCACATTGATTGCAAACCCTGATTTGAAAGACTATATAACGGGAACTCTAGCCATTGGAAAAACTAATCCCCACACACCTTTCTTATGTGATACTAGTTTTATCTATGCTAGAGTCGATCTGCATTAACCCTTGAGTTTTCTATCTAAATTCGGGTTAACGACTTAAAGACTTCATTGGGATTATGAAGCCAGAACGATACTACTTATCTTGTAGTTGTGTGATCTGATCTTGCTATTTCTATCGTACGAGTAGAATTGTAATAATTGGCTTGAGATTTCTATCTCTGATAGGCAAGATAAATGTAGTCACAGACATCTTTGTCTCATTGTTTGTGATTCCTCAATAATCTTCTTCGCTGCGTCGATTAAGTTTATTGTGAGGTGATTGATGAAACTGAGCTGTTCTTCGGGAATATAAGTCTGGTTTTATCGATTGTTTCCTATTCACCTTGATCATGTGCACAGTATTCTGCTGGGATCAGAGGCGTAGGAGCATAACTGTACCTTGGATCAGTATGAGATTGGTTGGGCTTCAACTACAGTCCATACCGAAGTTAATTTGGAGTAGGCTTTAGTCTGTAGCGGCTTAATATAGTGTATGTTTAATCTGGACTAGGTCCCAGGGTTTTTCTGCATTTGCGGTGTCCACGTTAACAAAATTCTGGTGTCTGTGTTATTTCTTTTCTGCATTATATTTTTATATAATTGAAATAATACAGGTTGTGCGTTGTTCAATCGATTAGAATATTCGACCTTATTGGTTGTTGATTTAAATCGATTGACACTTGGATATTAGTCTTTGGTACCATCCAAGTTATCTCTTTTTGATTAGACTCGAGAATTTTATTTGCTTGAGTAAATCAAATCGAGAGATTGAGATAATAACTCCTTGAGATATTTTTTATTGATTGAGTCTTGTTGATTCTCTAGAAAATAACTCGGAGTTAGCCATATAGATTGCTAATCGAAATATTGGGTGAGGTTGTTAGACCCCCGCATTTTCAATTAGTATCAGAGCAGGCAAACACGTTAAAGTCCTTACAAGTCTGTGTTTGAGGAAATCTGAGTCTGTGGACTGAATCTCTGTTGCGCATACCAAAATGTCTCCTAAAGCTTTTGACCATGTCAAGTGTCTTGGAAACACCTCAAAGGATTATTCCTTAGTTGATTCTTCCGAATCCCGAGATAGAAAGAATGTTCATAGTGATAATGACATTTCTTCCTCTCATGAGGCATGTGACACTGTGGCAGTGTTTGAAAAGGAACTTACGGAATTTCAAAACATACAGCTGAAGATATTGATTTTAATAATCATGATCAGCTCATTGATGAATTTGAAAAGTCTCTTAATCAAGAACGTGATCTCTATCATATCATAAAGTCCTTCTCTAAGAACATTGAGAAACCTCTATAAGAAACTACTCTACAACAGGAAAAGATTAGTACTCTTGGGGAA
Source organism: Papaver bracteatum (assembly GCA_023529315.1). Classification (NCBI taxonomy): domain Eukaryota; kingdom Viridiplantae; phylum Streptophyta; class Magnoliopsida; order Ranunculales; family Papaveraceae; genus Papaver; species Papaver bracteatum. Next base: position 375,575 of record JAJJWX010004910.1, on the reverse strand, counting down.
GTTGTTAAAGAGGACTCCATTAGAGAAAAACGTTTGATCAAGACTCATTCATCAGATCTCAACAGACTTCGTGCTGAAAAAGTGAAACTCTTTCCATCTCTTACTCTAGCCCATGAACAATGTAAATCCTTGGAAAAAGAAAACTCTGTCTTAAGGAGAAATTCTTCTGTGACTATTTCTCAGGAATTACCATTTACGAAGAAATGTTTTCCAAAAGAAGATTGTGTCAAGAAAAGTTTGCATGACTTATAATCTTCTCATATGGCTATGAAGTTTAAACAGGTGCCAGTTATTTCTTCTCCTCTACGAACCTGTACTTTTTGTGGGAAACATAATCACTATGCTATTCATTGTTTTGCAAGAAGGAAATTTTTTTCTAAGCTTCGTAATTTGATTCTCTTCACTGTCAATGGAACAGAAAGTCATCCGACTAAAGCAGTGAATCATATGCCCACAAGAAATCAGAAACCTTTTGAGAATGATCTCTACTCTAGATATCATCACAGGAATAAAATTCTTTCTGGCAATCCTGTTTGCTACATTAATAAGAACAATTCCTGTACTTATAAGGATGTTTCTGATAAATCTAAATCTAGAAAATGGATCCCTATCTATTTTGATCCTCTTGAACCTATTGTTAAAGGTCCTAGATTTAGTTCTCATAAAAAGTCATCTGACGAATTTGTGAAAAGCGTCATGCCTCGTCCTTCAGGGATACAAGTCAACCGAAGAAAGGCGAAGAGCACAAAAATCAAACTGTCTGATGATATGTACAACTCCTTTCTCAATGATCACAGTGGAACTTGTTTCCACCCAATCACCTGATTCCAGGTAATTGTTTCCTTATTTCTAACTTGAGAGGTGCAAGGAAAATAATTGATAAATACTCAAGTATGTTGTATATTATTTCAGTTTGAAATTTTTTTTGGGGTAGTCCGCAAATGCTCGTGACCTTCTTCCGTGAACTCTTAGGGTTTAAATTCACTCTTGGTCACGAACACATATATATTCCTATATTGTGTGTTATTGATCCCTAACTGTTATGAAGAGCTCTGCAAGATCTCAAGAAATTGTGTGTCTTGACATGAAGGAAGAAAATCGGGATCGTGAGTCAATTCAAGAGCTGGTTCTGAAGAAGATGCTTGAAAGAAAAGATCATAATTCCTGGATTTATGATTCTATCAAGGATTTAACTCGTTCTCAGAATGATTCAAAGGTCGAGTTTGCAAATCTTCAATTGCAAATAAACCAACTTCTAGATGGTCAGGCAAGAATTCTTGCAAATTAGAACATTCTGACACGAAATCAAAATAAGCTTATCATGGACTGTGCGAAAGCTAGACATCTTGTTTTAATTATTTATTTATTTTTATTAAAAACTAACTACCAAAAACTGATGTAGTTTTAAGTTGTGGTAAGTAAAGATTCGTTGCTTGGACTTTTATAAAGATTTGGTTTAAGATTAACTAAAGAAAAATACTAAGATAAATTAAAATTTGATTTTTGTTTGGCAAGGAGAGAAAATTCTAGGGTTTTGGATTCCACTACTTCCAATATTTGTAAACTCAATAATAGTTCCTTTGACAAAATACTCCTACTTTACTCAAAACAATTTTCGAACTCAATCTCATGCTTTGGAAAATATAACGTTACAAGCTTTTTTTTATGACTTTCGTCGCTATTCTAAGGCCTAATCCTCCTTCGCTTATAAAAGAACGGTAGAAACTACCCAAAACAATTATTACAAAGCATGTAAATAAGAGAGAATTTTTAATAATTTAAAAGCACAATATTGGAGTATTTTTGCCAAAGAAATTAATTACTAAATATTACTCATCGAAAATAGCTTCTTCCAAAACCCTAGAAAAGAAATTTAGCTACTCATAGAATCAAAATAGAAGAGAATTTCATTAATCATTGTATTCAAAAGATATGATGAAGCTTACAATAATTCTGCAAACGATACACAGCTTCTGTTGTTGATAAATGACACAATGCTTATGCTGTTGAAAAATTACAGTTTTCTGCGACTGTTCTTGGCGTACCTTTGTTCTTGGTGTTCTTGAGTAATGGCAGCAGCGACAACTTTCTGAAACTTGTGATTCTATGATTCTAAGCCTCTACTTTCTTCTCCAGAGTAAACGTCTCCCTCCCTTGACCTCCCAATGGCCTATATATACACAATAGGGTCCATAAATCTCGATGAAATCTCTCCCTTTTCCTCCACGGCAAGCTACGGATTTTTCTCCACCTCCCTGTTTAGTTAACTACTCGATATACAAAGATTTTATTACTTGTTTTTGGTCCCAACACGTCACACAAAGCCCTCCTCTCCATTTTTACATGTAACTTCTATTAAAGAAAAGCAAAACTTCCTGGTAATATTTCTCTTCCCTGTTTAGCTTCAATTCGACGTAAACTTTCCTTGTTTCTTGATTCCAACTCATATACCACTCCTGTTAAGTCGTAACAGGATAATTATAATCCATTTGGCCGGTTGAATCTCAGTGCAACGTCCACATCTTCTCAACAGAACCCGAAGTGTATTTTCGACTATGTTTTATCACCGGTGATTATCCAGCCCAATTTTGACAATTCCAGCTCCCATACCAGCCCTGTTGAGTTGATATAATCCATCCCAAACGATTTGAGCCATTTAATCTCTTCAAAAGTCCCTCAAAACTCGAACCCTAAATCTGTACGTGAAGAAAAATATTTCCCTCCAAAACCAGTGAGTGTTGATTCATCTACTGCGGATTATTTAGCCAATTCTGATCAAAATAAAGACTATTACCATCCCTGTTTGACCTTAGGAACAAACCCATTTAGTTTCAGCCATTGAATCTCAGTATAACCCCTTCAAATCTTCAACCCTAATTCTGTTCTTATTTTCCCGCCAAAATTTGAAATTCAAATGGAGAAGATGATCCTCCCCTTATCCAACAGCGGTGTCCCCTTAGTAATTTGGGCTACATTTAGCAATTCTTGGGGTTGCGAATAGCAATTTGAGGGGTACAAAGATGAATTTTGGGTTGTAGATAGTGAAAACTCCTGGATGCCTTTATCAACTCCTCCGGGCGCCTTTAGTGACTCTTCTGGGACATTTCTGGGGTGCCTTTAGTAGTTTCTCGAGCCGCTATCTCTTACCTCTCATATCCACTTCTTTTCTTCAATATTTATACATCACTAAGGCTGTCATTCTTTTCAGACATAAATTGCATCACTAAAGCCGACATGCCTTTCAGATAGAGATGAAGAAATAAAAGTAAATAATGAGAGATAATTCGCCTCCAACAGCAGTTGCACATGAAATAACATTTTAGCCCTTTCAAGCGACGTTTCTTCTTCTTTTGCTCCAAAGTACCTAAAAACACAAAATCAAACAAAAGATACATAATTTACAAGAAAACATAACAAAGAAAGCATAAACAATAGATAAATATCAAGGTGTTTTAGACACCTATCAGCTTGCTCGGGTGGTTGATCGCAAAGTTAGTGTTCTAACTCACGAACATGGTGTGTCTACGGTTAAAAGAATAAAGGAAATCAGTGATACATTCTTTGATGGTTTCATTGAAAGATATGAATTTCTTAATGAACTCTGATTTCCGCATGTCTAGTAAATCTTCTATGTTTTCTGTTTTATTTAGAAGAATAACTAGTGTTTTGGAATAGCCATGATTGTGGTTACACATAGCTATATCCAAAGATTTCATCTTCTTGTTTTTAGATTTATTAGTTTAAATTCTAAAGTTGTTTGGAAGATGATGGTTGCAGTATTAATCTTTTTGATTTTATATATTGCAATATTTTGATGGGATATGAGTGTTTACGTCCGTAAACTTGTTTGTCCCATATTTTGTCAAAAGTAAAGTCGTTCACGTATTGGTATGCAAATATTGATAAATGAATGAATGGACTTTTGGAAAAACACAAAAGTTAAGCCTATATTGTCAATTTTTGATGTAAGATAGGTTAAAATCTTTTGTGATTCAAGGATAAAGTCTATTATGTCACTTTGTGATGGAAAAATAGAATAGGTCCTTGTTTGTTATCCACGGTATAGAGATTAATGGTTCTATATTATTATGTATTACCGTGAAGGTTCCATTGTGTATCTCATGTTGAGCACGATACAACTAAGTCGATTTCTTATTGGCATGGTTGGTTGTTCCATGAGATGCTATATGTTGAGCATTAAAAACTAAATTAATCAACTTGTGCGGTTATTTATTTTGTATTCCATGAGTTCTCTCATGTTGAGTACATGTACGGTTAAGGTTGTCATTTTCTATGATAATCTTAGTCGGGGTTCTATAATCTCTTATGTTGAGCCCAAATGAACTAAATCAATCATCTTGTGTGATTATTTAGTTAGCACTCCATAGATTTTTCTCATGTCGAGTGTGGACAATTGAATTGATTACTTTGTGATTAGTTTAATTGTGTAATCCGGTTAGAATATTTATGGGTTTACTTGTGAATAATCTAATCGATGAATTAAGTCTCCATAAGTTTACTTATGTTGAGCATATTTAGTTAAATTAATCATGGTTCGCTTTGGTTAATATGATTGAATATTTTGGATTCCAAATTCATACTTGTATGTAATTTGTTGAGTCTAAAGAAATCCTTCTTTTCTTTTGAAATTAAGTTCGCTCTTGTTGTTCCCTTGGGAATGATATATAATTGGGGGGGGAGTTCTTTTGAACTTGCGCTTAATTCCAAAATCTTTGTGGGGAGTACGGCTGTGGAATATTTAGGGGTTATCATGTATCTTTGTGAACTCCTTGATGAATGCATTAGCCTCGGCTTTATGATTGCATCTAAACAAGATGATAGAACATTTACCTTTGGTCATGAAATGTATCTTACGGAAATTTCATTAGGATCCCGTTCTTGTACCTTTGCCAATTTTATTGACAAAAATGGGGAGAATTAATTGTAGTTCACACTACAAATACATATGGTTTTCGGATCATTATGTAAGGGTAGTGGTTTCCATGTGAGATGGAGTATTGACTAAGGGGGAGTGAAGTATCATCATAGTATTGTTGTTGAAGTTGTGATGTAATTGGACTTTGACGCTGTGTAATAATACTATGACACTGTATAACAATGATTGAGAACCAATGCTTTTCTCATTGTTATAGCTACGGATTTTCAACAACGATGATACTAAACTTACAACCTTTGGGATCATTGGACTACTTGGAAGTGACGAAGATTTCGAGTATTGTTGAAGATTAGGCATGTGGAATAGGAGCTACAAAGTTTATTTATATAATTTTTGTATTCCTCAAGTATTAATAGTTTTGCCACTAAAATTGACAAAGGGGGAGATTGTTAGAGCACTGCTCAGTCAAACTCGCATGCGTTGCTATCTCAAGCATGTTTGTCAATCTTAGTGATCAAAATTATATAGTCTTGATTTCTAGTCTACCATGGATAAGGTCTCGGACTAGGATAGAAAGTGTAGTTGAGCTCAAGAACTCCATGGCGATCATCATACAAGACGAAGGACTACTCAAGGAACCAGTGGATCTTCATCGACTAAAAGGTATGTGGAGACTTGAACTTATCTATCACTCAAAAGTCTATCTACTATATCTCCTATCTTGAGACAAAAGTTGTTTTACTATATAGACTAAGAATATGCACATGTGACATTTCAAGCTGAGTATATCTTGCTTATCTATTCCTCGAAATGTATGTTGCTAAAGCTTTCGCTTTAGCCAAGTTCATCTTTGCCTAGTGACAAAAGTCATGTTATGTTTCAATCACTTTTAAAATCGCTCTGACGAAAACTAGTTCGTGAAAACAACTATATGACGTCCTCTGAGAATGTTTCAATGATTGAAATGAGAGTTTAGACTATATAACCATTGGGGGATATAAATATTTTTTTGGAAACACATATATGTATAAGTCCTTAACACTTGAACCGAAGTTTCCGAACTTTGTTGATCAAGTGGAACCGGAACGTGAGCAGCAACTCAGTCCGCGAACTGGCATAAGTTCTCGAACCCGAGAATATCTGCTGAAGTTGAAGCTCAGGTGCAGTCCGCGAACACAGTCTGCGAACTGAAGAAAGTTCTCATCCCGAGAAATTCTGCTGGAGTTTATTAACTTCATCTGGTTAGCCTGAGTCCGCGAACTCAGTCCGCGAACTCAAGAGGATATGTCTTAAAACGTTATTCATGAACTTATTCTTAAATTACTAAGGGATGCTTTTGCAAACCGTGGCTTTATAGTTCATGATTAATGATTCGAGTGAATCGTTTTTGATTCAATTGTGTCTCTTGTGGTACTTGAGATCTCATAGCAATTGAACAACTCTCTAACTAGTTCATTTGAGTCATTTGGACTAGTTATGGTGAAGAAGAATATGGTTGATATGAAAGTTATCTATTTGGATAACCATTTGGTTGACTAATATTGAACCAACCATTGTACACGTTTGGGTACAGTTATACAAACCCAAAACGTCAAGTACATGTGTGTATGGAAAGCTAAGTTTTCGATCTAACGGTTGAGAGATATTAGCTTGTATCTAATCAGGTTTTCATCTAACAGTGAATATTGAATGCTTTGTTACTAAGCTAACATTGATTGCAAACCCTGATTTGAAAGACTATATAAGGGGAACTCTATCCATTGGAAAACCTAATCCCCACACACCTTTGTTGTGTGATACTAGTTTTCTCTAAGCTAGAGTTGATCTCCATTAACCCTTGAATTTTTTCTCTAAATTCGGGTTAACGACTTAAAGACTCCATTGGGATTGTGAAGCCAGACCGATACTACTTATCTTGTAGTTGTGTGATCTGATCTTGCTATTTCTATCGTACGAGTACAATTGTAATAATTGGCTTGAGATTTCTATCTCCGATAGGCAAGATAAAAGTAGTCACAAACATCTTCGTATCATTGTTTGTGATTCCTCAATAATCTTCTTCGCTACGTCGATTAAGTTTATTGTGAGGTGATTGATGAAACTGAGCTATTCTTCGGGAATATACGTCTGGTTTTATCGATTGGTTCCTGTTCACCTTAATTTATCAAAAGACGAAACAAAACTCATAGGTTTATTCGTGGGAGAAGAATTTGTCTATTACCTGTAGACTTTTCTGTGTGAGACATATTTTTTTCCTAAAGTCTTCGACTTTGGGTCGTAGCAACTCTTGGTTGTGGGTGAGATCAGCTAAGGGAATCAAGTGCGCAGTATCTTGCTAGGATCAGAGGCGTAGGAGCATAACTGTACCTTGGATCAGTGTGAGATTGGTTGGGGTTTAGCTACAATCCAGACCGAAGTTAATTTGGAGTAGGCTAGTGTCTGTAGCGGCTTAATACAATGTATGTTTAATCTGGACTAGGTACCGTGGTTTTTCTGCATTTGCGGTTTCCTCGTTAACAAAATTCTTGTGTCTGTGTTATTTCTTTTCCGCATTATATTTTTATATAATTGAATAATACATGTTGTGCATTTTTTAGTCGATTAGAATATCCGACCTTATTGGTTGTTGATTTAAATCGATTGACACTTGGATATTGGTCTTTGGTACCATCCAAGTTATCTCTCTTTGATTAGACGCAAATCTTATTTTCCTGAGTAAATCAAATCGAGAGATTGAGATAATAACTCCTTGAGATATTTTCTATTGATTGAGTCTTGTTGATTCTCTAGAAAACAACTTGGAGTTGTCCATACAGATTCCTAATCGAAATATTGGGTGAGGTTGTTAGACCCCCGCATTTTCAGTTTCCACTTCCTACGGGACCAGGGTATGTTTCAACATGACTTGTATAAATAGGCTTCACCTATTTCCACAAGTTTTTTTCAGAGAACAACACAGTATCCAAAAACCACCTGATAGCTTTCCATTATGCTAGCCTGTGACGGACCGGAAAATTACTCATTTGGCGCGTTGCCCCGCAGGTCGTAACTTCCCCGATGCGCCTTAAGGTTAGGAAAATGCACGTTCATTTTCCCTCGCAAGCGTGATCGTGGAGCATGATGCAGCTATTTAACCTTCCAAAACTTTCTTAAAACGGAAAAAACGGGCTTTTGAGACCCTACACGATGGAATTTGGCTAAATTATGGTGACCATGTGGATCTATAGATCGAAATATCTTGATCTTTGGGCCGTTTTCCATAAAAATGAACTCCTCTTGATCTAAATGACGACACTCGAGTTTTTAGCCTATGTCGAACGCCTTGATAGGAAGTATCAACATCCAAGGAATGGAATGCAACTTGCCTCATCAAGTATGTCCACAATCATATCTTGCGTCGATCTACCGAGCCAGATGATATAAGAGGCCAAAGTGTCGCAATCATCTCTAAATTAGATGATATGAGCGACAACGTGCTGGACCGGCAATGCTGCAACTCATTACATCTGCCTACGTACCCTTTCCTACTCTAAAGGGATCAAGCACATACCGTAGTTCATCCATGAAGGGACAGAAACTTAAGCCAACTCGTTTGCATGGTCGTGGCCAAGCAATAATGGAAATGGCCTAGTCCGTATAGGCCGTTCCATCGAAATGCATCCAAGTGATGCATGTTTGATCCGAAATATAGCATAACGATGCCTTAGCACCAAATTCCCTATTCGCTATGCTACGCAACTATAAATGAGCCTTAGGTATCATTTATAGTCTTCTGGCTAAGCTATGAAGCGTACTTGGTGCATAGTACGCATATGCACCATCAACCAGCTATCCCTCCCTATATATATGTAAAAATGACATTTTTACAACTTAGATTGGGGAACCAAATATCATTCATCAACTCCCCAGGCCGTGATAGCCGCACCTTACCACCATGGCCAACAGTGATGTCCGGCCATGTTGTCCGTCCGTTTCCAACCCGATATCCGACCATGTTGGCCGTCCGCTGCCAACCCGATGTCCAACCATGTTGTCCAAACATTGTCAATTCATTAGCCAAGGGCCGATGTTCCTTTTCCTCCGCAACGGAAGCTTTGGATGAAGCTTCATCTCAGGCCATGGATCACCTTTTAACATGTGCCATGCTAAAAACACGGGGTGTTACAATATTCACCCCTTTAAATAATTTCGTCCCCGAAATTCAAAAAAAAACTATTATGGACAGTCTCTTCGATTTGGATTCCTGAGAAAAAGTCCCATACCAGATGCTCACAAATCACGAGTTTCTTCAAGTTTGTCATGGAACATAATTTAGGACTTTCTGAGCACATGTCCCATACCGCATGACCAGTAATCCAAAAAGAGTCCACAACGTCACCAAGAATCTCAATTGGCCAGTGCCAAGAGGATATCTCGACCAGGTATTCCAAATGTGCATTCCATACTACACACTCAAGAGTCCCTAAAGTTCACAAGGTTGATTCCAACAATATGTAGTACTGTGTGGAATAGCTTCCATTTTCCCACTATTCTTGACGGTCATCGAGGTTTCCACTCGTAAGTGGGATGCTAGCCGAGCCCGACAATGCAAACCGTTGGCCAGTTTCCAACATGTGGGGATGATCAGTCCCATTGTCTACCCACCATCCCAGACAGTCTTCTGGATATCCACTCGTAAGTGGAGTTCCACTTAGGCCAGGCAAACTCACAACATATGAACAAACTTAACTCGATTCGCAAAAGTAACTGGCATTGCGGTTACAAACTCTTTTCGCGTAAAATTTGGCCTACTCTCCAACTTTATTTCCATTTGAAGGAAAAATACTCGTTTGATGAGTCCACTCCGCACAGTCCCTAGTGTTTTCTCGGAACTTGCTCTGATACCAACTGTGACGAACCAGAAAATTATGCCTTTGGCGTGTTTCCCCGCATGCCGTAACTTCCTCGATGCACCATGATGAAGCTACGATCTGGGCCTTAAGTCTACGCAAATGCACTTTCATTTTCCCTCGCAAGCATGCTCGTGGAACATGATGCAGCTATTTAATCTTCCACACTGTTCCAACTTACCCTTGTTCTGCGAAGGGTTTATTAAGTAAGCAAAACTTTCTTAAAATGGCAAAAACGGGCTTTTGAGGCCTTAACGATGAAATTTGGCTAAATTCTGGTGACCATGTGGATCTATAGATCAACATGTCTTGATCTTTGGGACATTTCCCATCAAAATGGACTCCTCTTGAACTAAATTACGACACTTGGGTTTTTAGCCTATGTCGAACGCCTTGATAGGAAGTATCAACATCTAAGGAATGAAATGCAACTATCCTCATCAAGTATGGCCACAATCATCTCTTTTGTCGAGCTACTGAGCCAGATGATATAAGAGGCCAAAGTGTCGCAATCATCTCTAAATTATACGATATGGGCGACAACGTGCTGGACCGGCAATACGGCAACTCATTGCGGCTGCATACGTACCCTTCCCTATTCTAAAGAGATCAAGCACAGACCGTAGTTCATCCACAAAGGGATAAAAACTTAAGCCAACTCATTTGCATGGCCGTGGCCAAGCAATAATGGAAATGGCCTAGTCCGTATAAGCCGTTCCGTCGAAATGCATCCAAGTGATGCATGTTTGATCCGCAATATGGCATTGTAGGATCAGAATATCGTAAGAAGGACGCATTTGCGAAGTATGGTTAACTACACCTTGCGAGTATCGCAAGATGGTTTAAAGAATGACGTAACAGATGACGATAGCAGAAACATGAGAAGTGTGTGACAATTCTGCGATAATGAGAACGTTTGCAAAAATTGGCATTATAACTCTTGTGAGAATATCACGAGTCATATCCGAAATTAAAAGATAACTTAGATGTCATACACTATGTAATTTCCTATATAAAGAGTTGAACAAGTGTAGGGGAAGGGAGAGATAAATTTTGAGAGTGTCGAGAAAGCTTGGAGGAGAGAGAAAGTTTAAGAGAGCAGTTGTATTCTTGATTTCTTCCGTTTCTTGTAATATTTCAGAGAATTAATCAATAAAAGTGTTGTTCTTAATCTTCAAATATGTCTTGATTCTTATGAATTCTTATGAGGGGTGAAGTGTAAGATTTCCTGCAACTACATAATGGCGCTAGAATTAGGGATGTTTCTAAGAAAAGATTGAAGTTGTGATTTGTAAGAATTTGAAGAAATTGGAGAAGATTTTTATGTGATTTAAAGTAATACATCAAAATTCAAGGAATGGCTAGAAGAGTAGATACATCAGAACACAACCTACAACCGTAAGGAGGAGTAGAATAATTACAGGTGAAGGGACAAATGAAATAAAAGATTCTTCAAGATTAAGAACAAGGAGCAATAGAACAAGGAATAATGGATAAAATCAAGTTCAACAGCCAAATCAGCAAACACCGATGCAAGATAGAACTATGGATTATGACAGAGTAAGCGTGTATACTTGGAGATCGGATTCAATGGAAGAAGCAGAAAACCGACAATTAAGAAATGGAAGGCGAGAGGGAAGAGATCAAGAGGCGGTTGAAGGATTAATTCATGGAGATGACGAAAATGAAGCAGTAGAGGCTCTAAGACAAGAGGAAAGGAGATTAGAGGTGGAAGAACGCGCAAATTTAACAAGACAAAATCACAAGTTAAGAATGGAGAATTTGAGATTACAAAGTAGGAGATCGAGAAATACTGCAAGATCAAGTTCAAGATCATTTAGAGAAGAAGCAAGGCGAAATTCCCCTATGAGAAATGCTGGTGAAAATATTCGAGAGGAAATGCAAAATCCAAATGAAGAGCAGCGTTGTGGAGAAGAAGAGATGATTAATGATCGCTACATTCCGCGTGGTGAAACTGTGGATGATAGACGTGATAATAGAAATCAAGGAGGTGGAAATAACCAAGACGGTGGAGAAAATCGAGAAGAAGGTATGAGAACATTACATGAGCGAGAAATTCAAAGAAACCGAAGAATAATTGAGGATGAAATTGAGAGACATTATGTTGAACAAGCACGTCTAGCTTGCGAAAGAGAAAGATTGAGAGCAGAATTGGAAGAACAAGAGCTTCAAGAAGCAATACGTCAGAATAATCATGACAATCGATAAAGGAGACGAGCACGAAATCGCAACAATGGTAATATTAATGAGGAATATGATAGAATACAAAGGAGAATAGAAAGACAATGAAGAGAAACGGTGAGAAGTGAAGAAAATCGCGAAAGAGAAAATGGAAGACATAATCATTTGCGAATTCAGGAAGGAGGTGAGGAAGAAAATCATGGAAGAATGCAGAATAAAGATGCTGAAGAAGAAGCACAAAATCTCGCAGGGCAAGAAAGAAATGAACGCAGAAGAAGGGAAGGTGCATTGAAAAGGCCAATGGAACAAAGTTCGGCTGGGAATGAACAAATCTTAAGAGAGTTAGCAGAAATGAGGGGAATGTTAAATAACAGAAGAGAGGGAGGCATAAGATAACTTGATGAAGCCATTGAAGAAGCTGCGAAAACTTCATTCACCCAAGAAGTACAGTTAGGAGGAATACCTCAAAGTGCAACTTGCCAGCATTAACCAGTATTTTTGATGGTACTACTTGTTCTATTCAACATATCAAGGCTTATGTTAGGTGTATGCTGCAGTGGGAAAACCATGATGCTGTATTGTGCAAATATTTTGCATCCAGCCTAACTGGCGAAGCTCTGAAATGGTTTGAAGGGTTACCCAAGAACACTATAACTTTTTTCAATCATCTACAAACCACATTCTTGGGGGCGTATATAAGCAACAATTCTTCGCGACCCGGTATTGAAGATGTATTTGGGATAAAGCAGAGGATTGACGAGAGTTTGAAACATCAAACCATAAGATGGAAGACAATGTGCAGTGAAATGGCAGGAAGAGTAGATGAGAGATACCTCATTTTATCTTTCATTAATGCTATGTTTGTAACCAATCTACTGTATATACAAAATTTCAGAATCAAAAATATAATTACCATGACGGAGATGCGAGAGTTACAAGAAGAATACATTGTGTTGGAGGAGAAACAAAATGATATGGAGTCATATCCCGTCGCGAACACTAGCTCAATCGCATCAAACTCAAGTCTACTCCCCAGGTTAGTAAATACAGTAGCGAGTACTTCACAGGTGAAGCAAGAAAAGAGTATGTATGATGGACAACAGAAATTAGTAGCTATGGGAAGCAGAGATCAAGAAGAGTTCGAAATGGAAAGAAATTTCTTCAGTCGTAGTGGAAATAATAAAATTCAGAGGCTTGATCAGCTGCAAGAGACTTATGGTAGTCAGAGACAAAATTATTATAGAGGGCAAGGAAGTTAGAAGATAATATGGGAAGAAATTAAGATGCCACCTCTAAATGCTAGCATAGAGAAAATTTGGGAGGCTATAATTTTGATGGAGGATATACCCGTACCCTGGAATATGGGAAAAGAACCACATCCAAATAATCGAAGTCTATAATTTTGTTCTTATCAACATGGTCACACAACAAACAACTGAAGGAATGTAAAAAGAATCATTTTGAGGATGATAGACTAGGGAAAATTAAACCATTTTCTAAGAGATCAACCACAGTCTAAGCAACTACCCCTAGCTCCATAAATTCGCAGAGTGAATACAACAAAAGGAGGAGAAACATTTGTGATAGAAGTAGGAGCAAAAGCGAAGAATCTATCATGTAACTCCATCATAATTCAAACAAGACTATAGAAGACTTCCATGACAGTGTTTTAAGCAGAGTCTTTGCGAGAGATGCAGATGGAAGAGAGATAATGAATATTGCAAAAGCGTCGCCATTAGAAGAGTGGAAAAAGCATACTATTTCTTTCACTCCACAAGAAGTGTAATTGCAGGTTTTCCTATAACACACCCCTTATCATATCTTGATAACAATTTCTAGATCTAAATATAAAAATGGTGATAAAAATAATAAAATTATAAATAGACACCAAGATTTTTTACGTGGTTCGATCAATGTGATCTACATCCACGGTTCTTCACTATGATAATTTGTAGCTACATCAATTTACATTTACAATCTCTATTAATGGAGTTCTTGGAAGAATTCTAGATCTAGTTTTGGGGAAGAAGATGATAAAGAAAATACATTTTCTCTCTCTAAAAATCTCTCTCTGCAAAATATCTTTCTCTCTCTTCCTAAAATTCTCTCCCCCTTTCTCTCTCCTGCTCTCTTCTTTATATAGGTAATTTAGTGGATGACAGCTCATGACATCTCATTTACAGCTAAGCTTTCCCTTAATTTCGGACCTGAGTTCTGCGGTAATATCTTTCGCAAGCTTTCTTCATTTCTCTCAAGTTTCTGTTACATTTCCCTCAAGTCTCTCCATGTCTCGCAAGATTCTTCCTTCTTGCTACATTTCTTGCTAACTATCACCTTATTCTTGTGAGTAATGATAAAATCTTCACATATTTCGTCATTTCTTATAATTATTTGCGACACTTGCCATGTGTGGAAGAAATCCTTGCAAGAGCGTTGTTGTTGCGAGATTCTGCTCCTACATTTTGCCTCTTTTTTCTTGAATATTGCCTGAAGAGCAATCTTTAAGAAAAAACTCGTTGTTGTAGTAGTCTCTAATCTTTGTTGATGAAGGAACTAGCGAAAGAATACCAAACTTAAAAAGTATATACTTTCCTATATTCTTTTGCGAAGTTCTGAAGCTTTGAAAAATAATTAGAAGTATCATCTTTTGAAGTACACGAAGTATGAAGAATGAAGTATGCGAAGTATCCTTGAAGAAGTATAAGAAGTACTCAATCCTCGAAATATAAGAAGTATCCGATCTTGAATGAAAAATATGTCCTCTATTCATGCGAAATTATTTCTTCATTTTTGGTGAGAATTCTTGCCCATTTTGGAAATGATTCTTGCCGAGAAGATAAAGAACATAAAATATTTTCTTGGTAATCCCTAACTGCCTCTGTTCTTTATCTATGAAGGAGAATCCTTGAGAAAATGTTGAATGATTAAATTGCTTCTTTAGTCTTATCTTGCCTCTGCCTCAAGTGATAATCACTTTAAGAAAATAATCACATTCTGCAAAATAATCACAATTCCTGCGAAATTCTGGGTGAATCTGCGAATTTATGAATGAGTCTGCGTGATTATGAATAACCTTGCTAATTTCTGAATATTTCTGCGAATTATGAATATTGCTCAAATAGTACTGCGAATTATGAATAGTCATGCGAATAGTATCGCAAATAGTGACGAGAATCACGAATAGCGTCACAAATAGTATTGTGAATAGTGTCACAAATAGTTCTGTGAATAGTGCTGCAAATAATGGATCAAAATATGAATAGTCCTGCGAAATTTCAAGGTATTATTCTCATTTCGCCGCGGTAAAAGTGATGTAGCTTTAAATTGCCTCCATTCTCCATTTCTTTGTATTTTTCTCTAGTGAATACATTCCTCTTTATTCCCGCAGGTTCATTCTCTTGTGCTTCATTTTTCTGGCTCATTGTATCTCATTGTTATTTTCTCCATTGTTTTTTCCTGCAATATAATTATCTTCGCAAGTTTATTTGCGTTCTCTCTAATGGTCTTATTTTCTTTTTGGCCTGTAAAACTTGTGTACTTCTCTCTTTCTTTCTTGCGACTATTTTCTGTGACAAATTGTAATTTCCATTCTATACATTCCCATACCTGCCTCTTGTTATTGATCTGTAATGAAATAAGACTAATATAAAGTCGTTAGCAATCTGTTATACGCTTGTAGGTATAACCTCTCTTGTGGTCTTATTTTGCCTTCCTAGTTAAAGGTCTTATTATGCCACTTGTCTGCGACAAGATCGCAGGACATTCTTACTTTTATATATAATAATCCATTGATCTTGTCTTATCATTTATTTTGATCTCTGCGACAATATGATAAGTCTAAGCCATCTTGTGAGATTAATCTCTCTTTGGTTTTTAAGACTTATGACATTGCCGTCTTTGCGATTTATATCCTCTTATCATTGATTTCATTTATCTTATCTTTTGATCTTATCGCAAAAACCCATTGATCTCATCTTAACATTTCTCTTGAGGCTTTTTGGCCTGTCACACGCGACAATATGACGGGCCTAAATATTCTTGCGAATATAAAGTCCCATGAAATTGCCGTCTTTGTGACGCGACAATATGACGGGCCTAAATATTCTTGCGAATATAAAGTCCCATGACATTGCCGTCTTTTTTGATACACAGCTCCCTAATGGAGGGTATCGCCCTTATCTCTCCCCCTGGTTGCCCCTTCAAGGAGACGTACTTCTGCCATACAAGACTAGCTCCTCCCATCTGGTTCTAGAAACAACCAGTTGTTTTCGTAGCCTATTATCCTTTATGCCTATATGGCTTATAGTTATGAAACTACACCCTAGAGGGGTTTTCTTCGGGCCGAACACATCGTAAGCCAAGACTTGCCATGGATGGCCAGGGTAGGTTCATCCGTCCCGGGCACCCACAGATCAACCGTGTACCTCAGCGCCTTGATCATACTTTAAATTCCTTAGGAGAAACTCTCGGGCGCTCAACCAGGGTATAACCTTATATAGTTGGGAATCCAAGTTATCTCTCATGGATGGATTTTCTATAATCCCAAATCTCCATGACTAGGTTCCAGCAGCAGTATAGCCTTTCCCATAGTCATGCAAAGAGATACCCCCCTTATGACGCACTTTAAGGACATTGCCTCTTACGGAATAGAATCCGCGAACTATGGTGTACGCCATAAAAGTTCGTCCCATTCTTATATGTTTTTAGGCGATTTGCGCCCGTCTTATGCATTTGCATTAAAAATTCTTATATGATTTGAAATCATCATCTTTTTCTTTCAATAGAAAAATTCTTATTTTTGAAAAAAGTTTTTCTTTTAATATTCTGTTTGCATATTTCTTGCTATTTTTGTTCATCAACTGTTCGCAGCATGACATTGCTGCACTTCTTTTCTTCTGTGACGAATGATTATTCGCAATACTTTGTTATTTGTTTATTTTCTTGCGAGAAATGAAGATTTCAAATTTTTTCCCAGCACCTTGTACTTGTTTATTTTCCTGCGAAGAATGGAGATTTCAGCTTTTTCCCATCTTTTGCGCGATTAATCACCATTGATTCTTTTGGCACAAACTATTCTTATAATATATCCTTTCCCCGCAACTCTATACTGTCCACCATTAATTTCTCTGCTCTCTGAGTTTGCTTCCTGTTATGTTGCCAATTACGATTTATGGCGTTTCTTTCTTCGCAAGTATTAATGTCAACTTCATAACACTTTTTCCCTTCAAACCAATCACCTTTAATTATCCCAATACCATGAGGATGCAGAAACTTTATGCATTGATGATATGTGGATGCTATTCCCAAGATTCCATGGAGACATGGTCTTCCAATTAAGGCATTATAAGGAGATTCTATATCCACTACACAGAACTTAATTTTTGAAGATATCTTGTTCAATGAGATTTCCATAGTGATTTCTCCTTTTGGCTTATTTGCAGTGCCATTAAAACCATAGATCTTGTAAGTTGAGGGGATTAATTCATCATCTATTCCACCCATTGTACGGTAGGTATGATAAAATAAGATGTCTACCGAGCTGCCAGTATCAATTAAAACCTTATCTATTATCCAAGAATCACTTGCTGCATCACCATCATCTTCTTCTCCCTCTCTGTACTTTGGATTTATCTCTAACTTTACCACCAACGGGTTGTCATGCATCTTCCCTGGCTCTGGTATTTCTTGTGCAGTAAAAGAAATAACTTGTTTCTGCCATTCTTCTAACGGAGAAATTTTCGCAATATTCATCACCTCTCTTCCCTCTATATCCCTCGCAAATACTCTACTTAGCACATTATCATGGAAATCTTCTATTGTTTTCTGCGAATGTACAATTGAATTGCAAAATAGATTTTTTGTTGTAGCTCCTACTTCAATGACAAATGTTTCTGCGTCTTTCGCAACATTGACTCTACGAATTTCTGGTGCTTGCGGCAATTGCTGGGGTTGTGGATATCTCGCTAGAAAATGATTTAACTTCCCTTGTTCAATCATTCGCAGAATAATTCTTTTTAAATTTATACAATTATTCAAAGAATGGCCATAAAAATGATGATAAGGACAGAACTCTTGATTTTGGTTGTTAGGATGTGGTTCTTTCCCCATGTTCCAGGGTGAGGGTATATTATCCATCAAAATAATCGCTTCCCAAATCTTGTCTATACTAGAATTTAGAGGTGGAAATTTGACATCTTCCCATATAATCTTTTGACCTCTTTGCTCTCTTGAATAATTCTGCCTCTGACCACCATAAGTCTCCTGCGGTTGATCAAACCTTGGTACCTTATTATTGTTATTGCGATTATAGAAATTTCTTTCCTTTTCCAATTCCTCTTGATCTCTACTCCCCATTGCTACTATCTTACGTTGATTATCAATATCCATTTTCTCTCGCTGATTTTGGGAGGTACTTGCTACTGTATTAATCATCCTTGGTAATAAACTTCCATTTGTCATGCTTGAACTTGTGCCTGCGAGAATTAGATATGACTCTATCTCATTTTGTTTTTCCTCCAAAGCGATATACTCTTCTTGCAATTCTCGCAGTTCTGTCATAGTGATTGTGTTTTTAACTCTGAATACCTGGATGTATAATAGATTTGTCGCAAAAATAGCATTTATGAAGGATAAAATGAGATATCTTTCATCTACTCTTCCAGCCATTTCACTACACATTGTCCTCCATCTTATCGTTAAGTGCTTTAAACTCTCTCCAACTCTTTGCTTCAATCCAAACACATCTTTAATTCCAGGTCGTGTAGAATTATTAATTATGTATGCTCTTAAAAAGGTAGTTTGCAAGTGCATGAACGAAGTTATTGTATTCTTGGGGAGACTTTCAAACCACTTCAATGCTTCGCCAGTTAAACTTGACGCAAAGTATTTGCATAAAATGACATCATGGTTCTCCCATTGTAGCATGCATCGAATATAGGCTTTGATATGTTGGACGGCACATGTAGTCCCATCAAAAATACTGGTCAACACCGGCAAATTGCATTTTGGAGGTATCCCTCCTAATTGTACCTCTTTAGTAAATGGAGTTTTCGCAGCTTCTTCGATTGCCTCATCAAGTTGTATCCTTCCTCCTTATCTTCTGTTATTTATCATTCCTCTCATTTCTGCTAATTCTCGCAAGATTTGATCATTCCTATCAGAATTTTGCTCCATGGGCTTTTTCAACGCAGCCTCTCTTCGTCTGCGTTCATGCCTTTCTTGTCTTGCGATATTTCGCGCTTCTTCTTCGACATCTTGATTTTTCCTTCTTCCTCGATTTTCTCCTTCTTGAATTTGCAAATTAATTTGCCTTTCATTTTCTTTTCTGCGAATTTCCTCATCCCTTACTGTTTCTCTTCGTTGCCTTTCTATATCTCTACGAATCCTCTCATATTCCTCATTTAGATTATCATTATTATGATTTTGTACACGTCGTCTTTCTCGATTATCATGATTATTCTGACGCAAAGCTGCTTGAATTTCTTATTCTTCTACTTCAACTCGCAATCTCTCTCTTTCTCCCGCTAAATGTACTTGCTCAATATAATGCCTCTCAATATCATCTTTAATGATCCTGCGATTTCTTCGAATCTCTTCATCACATAACATTATCATTCTTTCTTCTTGATTTTCTCTCTCATCTTGATTATGTCTAATATCCAAAGTTTCACCGCGTGGAATATAATGATCATTTATCAAATTCTCGCCAATGTTTTGTATAGGGTGATTTTGTCTTGTTTCTTCTCTATATGATCTTGAACTTGATCTCATGCTGCTTCTTGATCTTCTGTTTTGCAACCTCAAATTTTCCATTCTCAATTCATGATTTTGCCTTGTAAGATTTGCACGTTCTTCTGCCTTTAATCTTCTTTCTTCTTGTATCCTTTGTCTCAAATCATCTACTACTTCATGCCCTTCATGAATTGCTCCTCCATCCACTTCTTGATTTCTTTCCTCTTCTTGATTTTCTGCCTCTTATATCGAATTCGACCTCCAAGTATGCACACTTACTCTATCATAATCCTCATTTCTATCTTGTGCTTGTGTTTGTTGATTTGGTGGTTGAATTGAATTTTCTGCTCCATTTCTCATTCTACTTCTTCCTGATCCAATCCTTAAAGATTCTTCCAATTCACTTGTTCCTTCTCCTGTAATTCTTTTACTTCTTCTCACTGTTGTTGGTGGTTCTGATGTATTTCTTCTTCTCCTAGCCATTCCTTCAATTCTAATAATTTCTTCAAATCTTCAAATTGCAATTTGAAATTTCCCAAATTGATTCTCCCTGTTTCTGGGCGCCAAAATGTAATTGCAGGTTTTTCTACAACACACCCCTTATCATATCTTGATAACAATTTCTAGATCTAAATATAAAAATGGTGATAAAAATACTAAAATTATAAATAGACACCAAGATTTTTTACGTGGTTCGATCAATGTGATCTACATCCACGGTTCTTCACTATGATAATTTGTAGCTACATCAATTTACATTTACAATCTCCATTAATGGAGTTCTTGGAAGAATTCTAGATCTAGTTTTGGGGAAGAAGATGATAAAGAAAATATATTTTCTCTCTCTAAAAATCTCTCTCTGCAAAATATCTTTCTCTCTCTTCCTAAAATTATCTTCCCCTTTCTCTCTCCTGCTCTCTTCTTTATATAGGTAATTACATAGTGGATGACAGCTCATTTACAGCTAAGCTTTCCCTTAATTTCGGATCTGAGTTCTGCGGTAATATCTTTCGCAAGTTTCTGTTACATTTCCCTCAAGTTTCTGTTACATTTCCCTCAAGTCTCTCCATGTCTCGCAGGATTCTTCCTTCTTGCTACATTTCTTGCGAACTATCACCTTATTCTTGCGAGTAATGATAAAATCTTCACATATTTCGTCATTTCTTATAATTATTTGCGACACTTGCCATGTGTGGCAGAAATACTTGCAAGAGCGTTGTTGTTGCGAGATTCTTCTCCTATAAGAAGTACCTGAGCCTGGAGAGATACATGACAACCCACTAGTTGTAAGATTAGAAATAAACCCAAAACAGATAGAATAAGAAGATGAAGAAATTGAGGATGATGAAGCTGAAGATTCTTGGGAAATTAACAGAGTTTTAATTGACACTGGAAGCTTAGTGGATATCTTATTTTATCATACTTACAAAACCATGGGAGGAAGAGATGAGGATATAATACCATCGACTTATAAGATCTATGGTTTCAATGGTACCGCCAACAAGCCCAAAGGGGAAGTTTCAATGCGAATTCCATTGAAGGGAATATCTTCTAAGATTCAATTCTGTGTTGTTGATGTTGAATCTCCTTACAATTCTTTGATTGTCCGACCTTGGCTGCATGGGATTCTAGGTGTATCATTGAATGACCACCAATACATTAAATTTCCACATACCAGCGGTGTTGGAGTCATCAAGGGAGATTGGGTTGAAGGAAAAAAGTGCTATGAAATTGATATGGAATCTTGCGAGGAAAGGGCCGCGAAGAATAGAAACTGGAAACATAACATCAAACAAAAGAAAAAAAGTGGAAGGTTGATGGTGGATACAGTAGAACGGCGAGAAGAAGGAATGCTGCGAATTCAACATATGCTGAAACCAATACATGGCGAGCGTCTCGCAGATGGAGAAAACGTAGAAAAGTGCAAAAAAAAAAAAGCAGAAGCAGAAAATGGTAAGTAGAAAAGGTAAAATATTTAGATCGTGAAGTATGAGAAATGTATAAATGATTTGTTGAAGAGAATTTTACAAAAATATGTTTCGATTCAATGAAAAAGATGAAATTGAAAAATTCTACAAGAGCTGAAATGCAAAAAGAAAAAATCAAAGACTGAAGAAACGCGAAAATTTCGCAGAAACGCGAATAAAATTTCACAGAGACATTAGAATGGGACGAACCTATATGGCATACACCCTAGTTCACGAACAAAAATTTCGCAAGAGGCAAATGTAAGACCTAAAGTACATCATATAAGGGGGTATCTGTATGCATGGCTCAGGGATAAGGTTATACCGCCGCTGGAACCTGAGTCATGAAGATGTTGGGGTTAAAGAAAACCTATCCAGGAGAGATACTTTGGATTTTCAACTATATATATATTAACAGTGGGACGACCAAAGGTCTCTTCTAAGGAGTAGTATGACCAAGGCACCGAGGTGAACGGTTGAGCCAAGGGTACCCGGGGCATATGAAACTACCCTGTCCATTCTTGGAAAGTCTTGGCTATGATGCACTCGGCCCAAAGAAAACACCACCTAGGGTGCAGTCTCGTAACTATAAGCCATATATGCAAAAAGGATAAGAGGCTGCGAAAACAACTGGTTGTTGTCAGGACCGTAAGGAGCTAGTCTTGTATGACCGATGTACGCCTCCTTAAAGGGGAACCCAGGGGGAAGATAAGGGCGGCACCCTCCATTAGGGAGCTGATAAGTGTCTTAAGACGCAAATGTCATGAGGCTTTATATTCGCAAGAATATTTAGGCTTGTCATATTTGTGCAACAATCATACAGAGGCAAAAATCCAAGAGAAAAAGATAAGATGAGATCAATGGGTTTTTACATGAAAGTGTAAGGACGTCCTGCGATTTCATCGCAATACAGCAATGTCACGGGGCTTTGTTCTCGCAAGAAAACTTAGGCCTATCATATTGTCGCAACAAATTGACAAAATAAGGATAAGGAAATATCAATGGGTCTTCACATGCGCATGTAAAGACGTCATGCAATTTTGTCGCCAAAAAAAAATGTGGCTAAATAAGACCTTTAACTTGGAAGGCAAAATAATACCACAAGAGATCAAGATTGAATGACTGCGATATTTACGCAGAGATCATGAGAGTAAGCAGATATGAATTGCGATATTTACGCAGATATTGAGGCAAAAACTTACAAACAGATCTTATTCGTAACTAATCAGCTCAATCTTTCATATTGCAGATGAACAACAGAAGAAAGTATGGGAATGAACAGAATGATAAAATTATTATTCATCTTTATATGACAGATTTACGCAGATAATTAAAAAATTAGTAAGCATATTGATTAACCATATTGCAAAAAGGAATTGTTTTCTAATGTATGCAGATCTATACACCAAAGAACATTAGAAGCTGGAGAAAATCGCAGCAATATTTTACAAGGAGGAAGGGATAAGTGTACAAATATTACAAAAAGATTAAAAAGGAATACAAAACTATTTAGATCCATCATTGTCTTCACCAGATTTTTCTTCTTCTTCAATTTCATCTTCATCTTCTTCAGACTCTTCAGCTTCGCTATCGGAGATTACAAGGTCAGGAATATTCTTTGGAATTTTGTTCGCGAGATAAGGGTACGTAGAATGAGGAATTTTATGATCATCGCAGAACATCTTAATAGAATCATTGCAAACACCAACCAGAACATTGCTAAAATTCGCCAGAGAAATCTGAATTTGCTTCTTGAATTTGGAGCATTTCTCGTTGCGAGAAACATAAGTCTTGCGAGATTTCCTTTTTCTTCTTCTAACTCTTTGGCAAAAAATTTCTTCAGATACTGCGAAAAAATGACAACATATTAATAAAATAGTGAAGATACATCTACAAAATGGATTAGTGGAAAAACAAGAATGGCAACTTTCTCTTTGCAAGATCATATCCTTAATCAGGGAAGAATGATCAGCTTGAAGACTAACATCTACACCTAAATTGTTTCTGGCATTGTCAAGAATTTTCGCAGCCCAAGAAAATTCGTCATCATTGCTAATAAGAAGGCAGGAGAGAATTTGATTCTCCCTCTCAAGAATATCTCTATTTTCGCAGATAAGTCTATCTCTTTCAACTTGAATATTTAGAAGAGTTTTATGGAAATCTGCTAAAGCTTGAGCACCATTTTTAGCAATAAGGTCTTTCTCGTCAATAAGATCACTATTCTTGCTTCTTAATCTATTAGTTTCCTCTTTAGAATCAATATGAAGGCGTTTAAATTTATTGGTTAAACCCAAGTTGAATCTATGCTCGATTTTTAAGAGGTGAAGTTTGGATCTAAGTTCATCTATGGAAAGAGATTTAATTTCATCATTTAAAAAATTTCTCAAAGAATCATTAAGGCGATTGAGGAGAGTATCATCATCTATTGGATTTGGAAAAAAACAAAGGAATACAGCTTCATCAGAGAGGCCATAAATATCTGCGAAGAGGACTAACTAAATAAAAAAACACAAAGGAATACATGGATAAAAGAAAAAGAGAAAAATTTCTTACCATAAAGTTGTTCATTCGCAGCTTGGAGACTAGCAACCTTATCTTGCGAAGAAGAGAGTGCAGTTTCTAATCGTTTGATCTTCTCATGAAGGCCAACAGATCCAGATTCTAACTGCTCGTGAACATTAACAGAATCAGATTTTAATTCTTCATTTTCTTTGCGAAAAGTAAGAGATTCAGACTTTAATTCTTCATTCTCTTTGCGAAGATTAGCGTTTTTCTTTGCGAGAATTGCACGCCTTTTCTCCAAATATGAGATAACTGCAAAGGAAGCTTTCCCAGCCTGCGAAATAATGCAATGAATTTTTGAGGAATTAATTTTGAATTTAAGACAAAAATGAAGTGGAGAAAGGTAAAAGTATGAAAACTTACCAAGCTATTGAGAGAATGCAAAAAATTTGGAGATATATATCTTGAGACCCCGCGAATAGATTCATTGTCCTTTAAGATAGGGACATCACAAATAGCAGTGATATACTTGCAAGCATCGGTCAGAGGAGTATTACCAATTATATGCATAATATTGATAAAAATTCCAGATAAATGAGCCATAGAAGATTCAGGTTGAGCAGATTCTTTTACGGAAGAAATATCATTATTGTCACTGACATTGTCGTCATCATCATCATTGTCACTGGAACTCTCACAATCTTGAGGAGTAGAGGGAGAAGGAGATTGAACTTTCCGCTTCTTTAAAGGAGGAGCAGCAGTATTTTCCTTACGAGCAACACCTTTACCTTTGCCTTTACCTTTGATCTTCGCAGTTCTGGAGGGTTATTCTATCTCATCAATAGCCTTCAAACACAGATAAAGATAAGAAATAGAGGAAACAATATATTGGTAAGAGTCTTAAAAGAATATTTTTACTTCATCTGTGATTGATTGAAAAGCTGATAAAGTGCTAGGCTTCCTAAACTTCTGGTAGTTCGCTTTTAGCCTCATAATCTGGAAGTTTCGCAGACATAAAAAAATATAAGGATGAGTAATGAAAATATATGTAAGAAAAATAGTAGTAAGGATTCAATCAATAGGTGTAATTATACCTCATCATCCCTTTCAGGTCATTTGAATACCCAGGGATGGTATTCTGCGACATTCACAGGTAAGACATGAGAACCAAAAATGTATGGACCCTCTAGAATTAAAGGGAAGACACACCATTTGTTATCATTAGAATAACGCGGGGAAAAATTATCTCCAGGATGCCAGTCAATGTCTTGCATGAGTAATTGATCAGCAGCAACATTTTCTCTCTTGTGTAAGCGAACACCTCAACAAGTGATGTCTTTCTTCATAGGGATTATTTCATAATTCGCGAAGAAGTTATCAACAGTGTAGTTTGCAGGAACAACCGCAACATCTTTGAATTTTGGATTTTTAGCTTCATCAGTATAGAGAGACCCCTTTCCAGCACCACGGTTGGCGAAATCGAGTAAAAGATGAATGCAATCTCCACTTAGTTGATATACATCTCGCGAAAATTTCGCATGAGAAAGAATTTCATAAAACAATGGGAGTTCAGGATTATAGAGGGGAATAAGAAGACCAGCTTCAAGTTGGCCTAGCGAGACTATGATTTTCTCTTGATTGCAGGGATGATTAGCAAATAACTTGGTAGTGAGCTTGGACTTAGGGATTTGACCGGGAATACGAGATAGAGTAAAACCTTTATCTTTAAGCTTCTTCTGCATCCTTTTGAAGGCAATCTCGTTCTTGGGACCGGCTGGAGCCATTTTTTAGTATGGGAATGAAGAAGAAAGTAAGAGTTTGAAAATATAAATGTTACAGTAGAAGGAGCGAAATTTACGGAAGAACAACGAAGAAAGTTACAGAGAAAAGTTGCAGAGAAAATAAGAAAGGAGGTAAAAAACAAGAATAAAGAAGAATGAAAAGGGGATATATAGAGAGAAAAATACTCGAAAAGATAAACACATTTAAAGCAAAGATTAGACGTGAATGGTTGGAATGCAACGATTGAAAATGACGTGTCAGGATCTGAATGGAAGAAGGGATACGTGTAGTGAATGTGGCGAAGAAATAAAGAATCGTGTCAGTACAGAGAATATGAAAAGGTGAACAGTTGCGGCAGCTTGAAAACTAATTTCTCATGACATTCTCTTCTTCGCAGAGAAGACATGAGAAGAGGCAAGATGTAGGATCAGAATATCGCAAGAAGGACGCATTTGCGAAGTATGCTTAACTACACCTTGCGAGTATCGCAGGATGGTTTAAAAAATGACGATAGCAGAAACATGATAAGTGTGTGATGATTCTGCGGTAATGAGAATGTTTGCGAAAATTGGCATTATAACTCTTGCGAGAATATCGCGAGTCAGATCTGAAATTAAAGGATAACTTAGCTGTCATCCACTATGTAATTTCCTATATAAAGAGTTGAAAAAGTGTAGGGGAAGGGAGAGATAAATTTTGAGAGTGTTGAGAAAGCTTTGAGGAGAGAGAAATTTTAAGAGAGCAGTTGTATTCTTGATTTCTTCCATTTCTTGTAATATTTCAGAGAATTAATCAATAAAAGTGTTGTTCTAAATTTTCAAATATGTGTTAATTCTTATGAATTCTTGTGAGGGGTGTAGTGTAGGATTTACTGCAACTGCATGCATAACGATTCCTAAGCATAAAATGCCATATTCGCGATGCTACACAACTATAAATGAACCTTATGCATCATTTATAGTCTTCCGGCTAAGCTATGAAGCTTACTTGGTGCATAGTACGCATATGCACCATCAACCAACTATCCCTCCCTCCCTATATATGTAAAAATGACATTTTTACAACTTAAATTGGGGGACCAAAAATCATTCATCAACTCCCCAGGCCGTGATGGCCGCACCTTACCACCCTGGCCAACAGTGATGTCCGGACATGTTGGCCGTCTGCTGCCAACCCGATGTCCGACCATGTTGGTCGTCCGCTGCCAACCCGATGTCCAGCCATGTTGGTCGAACATTGTCAATGCATTAGCCAAGGGCCAGTGTTCATTTTCCTCCACAACGGAAGTTTTGGATGAAGCTTCATCTCGGGCCATGGCGCACCTTTTAGCATGCGCCATTCTAAAAACACGGGGTGTTACAATATTCACCCCTTTAAAGAATTTCGTCCCCGAAATTCAAAACAAAAACTATTGTGGAAAATCTCTTCGTTTTGGATTCCTGAGCAAAAGTCTCATACCAGATGCTCACAAATCATGGGTTTCTTCAAGTTTGTCATGGAACATCATTTAGGACTTTCTGAGCACACGTCCCATACCGCATGACCAGGAATCCAAAAAGAGTCCACAACGTCACCAAGAATCTCAATTGGCTAGTGCCAAGAGGATATCTCGACCAGGTATCCAAAATGTACATCCCATAATACACACTCAGGAGTCCATAAAGTTCACAAGGTTGATTCCAACAACATGTAGTACTGTGTGGAATAACTTCCATTTTCCCAGCGTCCCTGACGGTCATCCAGGTTTCCACTCGTAAGTGGGATGCTAGCCGGGCTTAACAACGCACATCGTTGGCCAGTTTCCAACGTGTGGGGATGATCAGTCCCATTGTCTACCCACCATCCCAGATGGTCTTCCGGATACCCACTCGTAAGTGGGGTTCCACTTAGGCCAGGAAAACTCACAGCACATGAACAAGCTCAACTCGATTCGCAAAAGTAACTGGCATTGCAGTTACAAACTCTTTCTGCGCAAAAGTTGGCTTACTCTCCAACTTTATTTCCCTTTGAAGGAAAAATACTCGTTTAACGAGTCCACTCCGCACAGTCCCTAGTGTTTTCTCGGAACTTGCTCTGATACCAACTGTGACGGACCAGAAAATTATGCCTTTGGCGCATTTCCCCGCAGGCCGTAACTTCCCCGATGCGCCATGATGAAGCTACGATCCGGGCCTTAAGGCTAGCCAAATGCACATTCATTTTCCCTCGCAAGCATGCTCGTGGAGCATGATGCAGCTATTTAAGCTTCCACACCGTTCCAACTTACCCTTGTTCTGCGAAGGGTTTATTAAGTAAGCAAAACTTTCTTAAAACGGCAAAAACAGGCTTTTGAGGCCCTAAACGATGGAATTTGGCTAAATTATGGTGACCATGTAGATCTATAGATCGACATGTATTGATCTTTGGGACGTTTCCCATCAAAATGGACTCCTCTTGAGCTAAATTGCAACACTCGGGTTTTTAGCCTATGTTGAACGCCTTGATAGGAAGTATCATCATCCAAGGAATGGAATGCAACTAGGTCATCAAGTATGGACGCAATCATCTCTTGCATCGAGAAACCGAGACAGATGATATGAGAGGACAAAGTGTCGCAATCATCTCAAAATTAGATGATATTAGCGACAACGTGCTGGACCGGCAATGCTGCGACTTATTTCGGCTTCCTACGTACCATTCCCTACTCTAAATGGATCAAGCACAGACTGTAGTTCATCCAAAAAGGGACAAAAACTTAAGCCAACTCGTTTGCATGGCCGTGGCCAAGCAATAATGGAAATGGCCTAGTCCGTATAGGTCGTTCCGTCAAAATACATCCAAGTGATGCATGTTTGATCCGCAATATGGCATAACGATGCCTAAGCATCAAATACCCTATTCGCGATGCTATGCAACTATAAATGAGCCTTAGGCATCATTTATAGTCTTACGACTAATATATGAAGCTTACTTTGTGCATAGTCCGCATATGCACCATCAACCAACTATCCATCCCTATATATGTAAAAATGACATTTTAACAACTTAAATTGGGGGACCAAAAATCATTCATCAACTCCCTAGGCCGTGATGGCTGCACCTTATCACCCTGGCCAAAAGTGATGTCCTGCCATGTTGGCCGTCCGCTGCTAACCCGATGTCCGACGATGTTGGCCGTCCGCTGCCAACCCGATTTCCAGCCATGTTGGCCGAACATTGTCAACGCATTATCCAAGGGCCAATGTTCCTTTTCCTCCACAATGAAAGCTTTGGATGAAGCTTCATCTCGGGCCATGGCGCACCTTTTAGCATGCGACATGCTAAAAACACGGGGTGTTACACAACCAATTTAATTTTCTGACACAAGTCATAAACAATCACACCTTCAGAATCAACGATTCTGGTCTCAACATTTTCTTCGCTTCCCTCCCTAACCAACCCTTCTCCTTCACTTTGTGACCGAATGAATCCTGGAACAACCATTTCTTGGTTTAGGCCATGATTGCACAGATTGATCTCTCGAATCAAAAGTACTCCCATGCAGTGCATTGTTTAGGGTTTATACTCATTTCTCATCCATATGCACAAAATTACCAAAACCGGCATAAACAGTTTTCACCCACAAATACTTGGCTATCACAGTGGAAGATTAAATCTCTCAGTTGCAAATTCAATTCCCAATTTTATTTTCATCCCAATTGGTCTTATGCCAAATTCAAACCCATTTTTAATTTCCTAAATTTCTCAAGATGGTTGATCTTAGGAATGCTTCAGAAACCCTCAATCCCTATTTTACTTCTCCTTTCACCGAAAATACTCCACATGTTACCCTTAAATCCGTTCTTTCATTCAAAACCATTGTTAAGGCTATGGAGTCTCGATATTTAACAATTATTCATGATTTGACGAAAATCCTGAATGATATTGTCGAGAATCAAGCTACTATTGTCAAGATGCAGAACGAAGTATTTACGCTTTTGAAAGCGCTCACGGATCAACTGTCAAAGGATCCAAACCTTATCTTTGGCCACGGAGCCAAACCCTAGCCTTGGCAACGCCGCCAATCCATAACTTTGGCCTCGGCGCCAAACCCTAGCCTTGGCCAAGCCGCCAAGTCCTAACTTTAGCAACGGGGCCAAACCCTAGCCTTGGCCACACCGCCAAGCCCTAACTTTGGCCACCACACCAAACCGTAGCCTTGGCCACGTCAATCCCTAAATTTGGCCACAACGCCAAACCCTATCCTTGGTCACGACACCAAGCCCTAACTTTGTCCACGACGCCAAACTCTAGCCTTGGCCACGCCGCCAAGCCATAACTTTGCCACGGCACCAAACCCTAGCCTTGGCCACGCCTCCGAGCCCTAACTTTGGCCACGACGCTAAACCCTAGCCTTGGTCACACCGCCAAGCCCTAACTTTGGCCACAGAGGCAAATCCTAGTTTTTTCCATGCTAGAAAACCTCAGGCGTTTCCACGCCACAATGCCATGGCTACGCCACTGGCATGCCGCTATGCCATGGCTATGCTATGTTCCACTATGCCAATGATGCCACTTTTCTATACAACGATATATGGCCATAATCAATGGTCGTCCTTCCTCGTGAGATGCAATCTCACCCATCCAAGTTTGCCACCGAACTGATAGGCTTGTGGCAAGTTTCAGGCGACCAACCACCTAAATCTAGTGTCCATGGCTACGCCAGGAGCCACTTGCACCACCGTGCCACTGGCATGGACGATCCATGCCATTCATGCTATATTACCACTAGCGTATACCAAAACGCACATGAGCCATTATCAGGCGCCAACACAAGGTAGCCATAATCAACGACTACCTTCTTTCATGAGACGCGATCTCAGCCATCAAAGTTCGCCACCGAACTGACAAACCTGTGGAAAGTTTTTGGCGACCAGCCAAAACGAAGCCTAATAGCATCATGTGTTATTTTCCTGCAATAAGTTCCTTGACTTTGACTTGCCACAAGTAGCAAAGTGCTATATGTTTTCCACGAAAACACTCGAGAAATCAAACATGTCACAAACTGGGGGATGCTCATCAGGGTATTGATCTAGCGGTTTACAGCGTGCGGCGTGCAGTGCGCCCGTTACAAGAAAGTGTCATGAAGCAGGACAATTAGTGGTGGTGAAAAGTAACGGTGTAAACGAATTCATTTCCTTTATCATGGAAGCATAATGTCTGACGGTTACACGAATTCACTTCCTTCATCATGGAAGCATAATGTCTGACGGTTACACGTTACTCTATTCTTCCACCACTCAATCATTTCCACTTCCTACGAGACCAGGGTACGTTCCAATATGACTTATATAATTAGGCTTCACCTATTTCCACCAAACAACAAGTTTTTGTCAGAGAACAACACAGTATCTAGAAATCCCCTGATAGTGTTCCATTATGCTAGCCAGTTTTATTTTCTGATACCAGTCGTAAACAACCACAACTTCAGAATCAACGATTCCAGTCTAAACACTTTCTTTGCTTCCCTCCCTAAGACCAACCCTTCTCCTTCACTTTGTGACCAAAGCAAGCCTGGAACAAACATTTCTTGGTTTAGGCCAGGATTGTATAGATTGATCTCTCGAATAAAAAGTACTCCCGTGCAGTGCAATGTTTAGGGTTTAGACTCATTTCTCATCCACACACACAAAATTACCAAAACCGGCAGAAGCAGTTTTCACCCACAAACAATTGGCGATCACAGTGGGAGATTAAATCTCTCGGTTGCAAATTCAATTCCCAATTTCATTTTCATCCCAATTGGTCTTAGGCCAAATTCAAATCCATTTTCAATTTCCCAAATTTTTCAAGATGGTTGATCTTAGGAATGCTTCAGAAACCCTCAATCCTAATTTTACTTCTCCTAGCACCGAAAATACTCCACATGTTATCCTTGAATCCGTTATTTCATTCAAAACCATTGTCAAGGCTATGGAATCTCGATATTTAACAACTATTCATGATTTGACGAAAATCCTGAATGATATTGTCGAGAATCAAGCTATTATTTTCAAGACGCAGGGAGAAGTATTTATGCTTTTGAAAGCGCTCACGGATCAACTGTCAAAGGAACCAAACCCAAACTTTGGGCACGACGCCAAACCCTAGCATTGGCCACGCCGCCAAGCCCTAACTTTGGACACAATGCCAAACTGATGCGTGTCGTAACCACAACAAATTAATTAAGATATTTCCCACTAATTAACTGGTAATATAGAGGTAGTAAGAGATCGTTCCCACTAAGAGCAGTGTAGTTGATATGTTATTTAGTTTAGAAAAATAATAAAATACAAGGGGGATTGGTTTGATTATAATTAAAATAATAATAATAATAAACAATAAGATGAAAAGATGATTAGGAGTCATTCGCCGTTACCAAACGTTGACTTGCATAATATACTCATTTACCTTTCGTAAGAATCATATATCACCAACTGTAAAATAGAAACTAGATCAGTGCTATCCCCAAAACTCCTTTTACCACGGATACAGAAGCTCTCCAATATCAGATTCTATCCAACCGAACCACCAAGTAGTAGCTCACTCAAGGTATAATCCAACTGAATGCTTTAGGCTTTGTGAATTAGGTTGATCCCAGTAGTTGAACTCTTAGCTCAAGGTTCACTTGCTGATGTTGTCTTCACTCGCAATTGCTCCACAGAATCCCTCTGTAAGGTCTCGCGATTCCTACTTATATAGAGAGTTGTTTGACTATTACACTTATCTCCCAACTTCTACTAGCATTAGAATGATCAAAAGATTAATCCAATTGTACACTTGAATAATCTAGAAACCAATCATAAACCCTAAATATAGAAAAGACAATCGATAATATGATAAAAACTTCGAATAAACTTGTATAATAAATAAGCTTCTCGCCCGGAACTTTGAATTCATCCTAATCAAATAATGTTTAGCCTCTCATGTTACACCGTTTCATGGTTTCCCCCTAAAGGGGTAAACCCTAAAATATTTTATGAAGAACAAAAGTGTATTCTATGAGATGTGTTGAGATATGTAGAGATATATAAAACTTAGGTTAAGAAGCCTCTTTTATAGCTGTCCAAGTAGTAGAGCCGCCCGTGCTCAAAATCCCGGTCGAAATAGGTTGCGACCACTTGCCAAAAACTAGCCAAAATGCATGTCTCAAGGTCTGTCCATCTGAAGAATTTCTGAAAATGACTAACGGGCTTGCACAGAACAGTTGAAGCCCAACCCAAATTCGTCATTGGCTTGACAGTCATGCAGAACTGACATCCTATTTTTTTTTCTTCTCTTATTACGTATGGGTTTTTCCATCCGTATGTTCTCCTGGATGTTTTCCTATTTTTTCCAAACAGTTTTACGGCTGAAACTTTCCAGCCGAAAACTCTCATGTATCTTTAATTCTTTTCTTTCCGGCAGCTCTTCATTACCGAGCATCATCATCATTATTGCCAACCATGGCTGAACCCATCAATAGCTCCCGTAAATATCTCGAGCTCAAACAACAACAATATGCATGCATCTCAACTGATTTTGAATCCAGCACCAGTAGCCATCCATTAGTCACCATCGCAACAATACTTCCATCATCTCGATCATAAACATCCAACGACCTTCATTGGATGCAGCTCAATCACAATATACCTACCTGAACTTTGAACGTTCATGTCTTCGAAACACAACCACTATAGCTCCCCCATCACTGCCAGGCTCCATGATCAGTTGCTATCACGTAAACACTGCCATGACAGACTCGAGTTCACCTTCAATTCCATTGCTGCCAACAGTCACCGTTCCCTGTTTTGCATGAGTTCTCTCAGCTTCTTCACTGATAATGGAACCAACACCATTGTTCACGAAATCCTCCAACAACACCACTGCCAAACCATGACAACAGTCATCACCATTTACTTCCATTAATCCCAGCAGCCCATTCTTCTTACAGGCCTTGTGAACTTCAACAAAAACCATGCAAACTCGAGCTCTCTCTCACACTTCGTAGCTCCAGCACCATATCGATAATAACTCAACAACAACACTAGTGATCACCCACTAACCAAAACCATCGTTATCAATCATCACAGCTCCTTCTCGACCAATCACGACTGTCCCGTGCTTATATCTTCATCACAGCTGCATGCCCCATTATCTCTGGTAGCAAGCCACTACTCTCCTTCGTTCTCAGCATATAACACACTCATGACCCTACTCAACTCTGTCTCCGACGATGAGCTTCCTTCGAACCATAGCAGAACGATCACCACTGCAGACGGCAGCTACGTACCTCAAATCTCGAACAGCAAGACTCCATGACCGAGCATCGGGAGTAACAGTAGCCGTTAATGGCAGCAAAATCGAGCTCAGCAATCCATCAGTTCCTCACGACTCAGCTGGTTTTATGTTCGAGCTCCCATGACGGCGAACCATAGCTCATTGATTTCTTCATTCTCTGAACTTAACGTGGAGAAGATGAAGGCAGCCCTGAGAACTTTTACCGGCGCCTTTAACAACATTTGAATTCCAGTTTCCCCCTTAAGTAAAAGTCCAGACTCCCTTTATCAGTCCCTTTGAAACAGTGTGTGCCCCTTAGTAAAGTGGACGCCCCTTAGCAATTTTCTGTGCGTAAACAATTTCGCAACTTTGCTTGCTTCAAATGCCCATAAAATCTTCATGCGACATCGGAACGACTCCATTTTTTCGCCGTTGGCTTCGTCGCTTCGTGCTCTTCGAGATGATATCAAGAGATCCTTGATTTGAATGAGTTAAACTTGGTCTTTGGCCCTTCTCCGCTTTCGGCTATCTTCTTTTATTGCACAATTAAGTGCAAATTCACTTCTTTTGGATGATTCACCTAGCAAAACATAAATAAGAGAAAACAAGAGTAATATATAATAATTCGCAAGAAACTAAGCAACTACTAACATGGATTCAACACAAAATATATGCAAAATATGCACTTAACACAAACCCTAGCCTTGGCCACGCCGCCAAGTCCTAACTTTGGCCACGACGCCAAACCCTAGCCTTGGCCACGCTTCCAAGCCCTAATTTTGGCCATGATGCTAAACCCTAGCCTTGGACACGTCGCCAAGCCCTAACTTTGTCCACGACACAAAACCCTAGCCTTAGCCACGCCGCCAAGCCCTAACTTTGGCCATGGCGCCAAACCCTAGCCTTGGCCACGCCGCCAAGCCCTAACTTTGTCCACGGCACCAAACCCTAGTCTTGTCCACGGCGCCAAGCCCTAACTTTGGCCACGACGCCAAACCCTAGCCTTGGCCACGCTGCCAAGCCCTAACTTTGGTCACGGCACCAAACCCTAACTTTGCGAAATCCTAGCTTTGGCCATGCAAGAACGCCTCACGCCACAACGCCACAGCTACGCCACTGGCATGCTGCTATGCCAGGCGTCACTATGCCAATGACGCCACTTTTCTATACAACGATATATGGCCATAAACAATGGCCGTCCTTCCTCATGAGATGCAATCTCAGCCATCCAAGTTTGCCACCGAACTGATAGGCATGTGGCAAGTTTCAGGTGACCAGCTGAATAAATCTAGTGGCCATGGCTACACCAGGAACCACTTGCACCACTGTGCCACTAGCATGCACTATCCATGCCATCCATGCTACATTACCACTGGCGTATACCAAAA
Source organism: Papaver bracteatum (assembly GCA_023529315.1). Classification (NCBI taxonomy): domain Eukaryota; kingdom Viridiplantae; phylum Streptophyta; class Magnoliopsida; order Ranunculales; family Papaveraceae; genus Papaver; species Papaver bracteatum. Next base: position 339,961 of record JAJJWX010004910.1, on the reverse strand, counting down.
TTCCCCTGCGCCATTATCAGGCTCCAACACAAGGTAGCCATAATCAACGGCTACCCTCTTTCATGAAACACGATCTCAGCCATAAAAGTTCGCCACCGAACTGACAAACCTGTGGCAAGTTTTAGGCGACCTGCCAAAACGAACCCTAATAACATCATGTGTTATTTTCCTGCGGTAAGTCCATTGACTTTGACTTGCCACAAGTATCCAAGTTCTACATGTTTTCCACGAAAACACTCGAGACATCAAACATGTCACAAACTGGGGGATGCTCATCAGGGTATTGGTCTGACGGTTTACAGCGTGCGGCCTGCAATGTGCCCGTTATAAGAAAGTGTCATGAAACGGGAAAATTAGTGGTGGTAAAAAGTAATGGTGTAAACGAATTCATTTCCTTCATCATGGAAGCATAATGTCTGATGGTTACACGAATTCACTTCCTTCATCATGGAAGCATAATTTCTGACGTTTACACATTACTCTATTCTTCCACCACTCAATCGTTTCCACTTCCTACGAGACCAAGGTACGTTTCAATACGACTTGTATAAATAGGCTTCACCTATTTCCACTAAACAACAAGTTTTTATTAGAGAACAACATAATATCTAGAAATCACCTGATAGCTTTCCATTATGCTAACCAGTTTTATTTTCTAATACAAGTCGTAAACAACCACACCTTCAGAATCAACGATTCTGGTCTAATCACTTTCTTCGCTTCCCTCCCTAAGACCAACCCTTCTCCTTTACTTTGTGACCGAAGCAAGCCTATAACGACTATTTTTTTTTAGTTTAGTCTAGGATTGTACAGATTGATCTCTCGAATCAAAAGTACTCCCGTGCAGTGCATTGTTTAGGGTTTAGACTCGTTTCTCATCCACGCACACACAATTACCAAAACCGGCAGAAGTTCTTTTTACCCACAAACAATTGGTGACCATAGTGGGAGATTAAATCTCTCGGTTGAAAATTCAATTCCCAATTTCATTTTCATCCCAATTGGTCTTATTCCAAATTCAAACCCATTTTCAATTTCCTAAATTTTCTCAAGATGGTTGATCTTAGGAATGCTACAGAAACCCTCAATCCCAATTTTACTTATCCTAGCACCGAAAATACTCCACATGTTATCCCTGAATCCGTTCTTTCATTCAAAACCATTTTAAAAGCTATGGAGTCTCGATATTTAATAACTATTCATGATTTGACGAAAATCATGAATGATATTGTCGAGAATCAAGCTATTATTGTCAATACCCAGGACGGAGTATTTACGCTTTTGAAAGCGCTCATGGATCAACTGTCAAAGGAACCAAAACATATTCATTCTGTAGGAAACGCTATCAACCATTCATTTTGGATCAATGCTGATGATGGTAGTCATTTTTTCCAAGATTCATATTCCTACTCCTAGTGGGGAGGATGAAGCCTATGGTCACGCTGAATGGAAAGGTATCCACCAAGCTAACTTGTCTTCTCATAAAGATCAAAAGATATTTCTTCAAGATCAGAAAGAAGACTCGTGGGATTTATCACTTTCTCATCAGAGTCCTCGCAATGAAAAGGTGATATCATTATGTGCATCCTTCCTAGAAAATATTAATTCCAATATTTCATCAGAAGCTGCTAAGAAATTCGTTGATGCTTTACTCAGTCGATCTGAACTGTTCCAGAATAAATAAGCTCGTGAAGACGTTCAGGAAAGCAAACGTCTTTCTAATAAAATATCCAACCTCCAGTCAATCGATAATGAAGGAAGAAAGAGAAAAACTCTAGCAGCGAAATAGCAACCCAAACGTGTGGCACCAGCGCATAAGATGGCTTTACCCGAGAAGGTCGCGGCTAAGGCTACTCTGCAACAACAAGAAACTGGATATGCCACTCCAAACTTCTCGTTCCCGATCGAGAAAGTAATCGAACTCCTATAAGTATGGATTCAAGACGATGCCATCAAACTACCTCATGTTAGGCGCCTACCAACTGAAGAACAAATGGAAAATCCCAAGTATTGCCATTACCACAGGTTCTTCAATCATCCTACCAGTGAATGCAATGCTCTGAAACGCATCGTCCAAGAAAAGATAGATTCAGTGGAATTGCGCTTTGGGATTGGAGATCCTCCGTATTTTCGCGGATCGGCATAAAGATGTTATACAGAAAATAAAGGACTACTGGGTACTTCTCGCATCCAGGATTGCGGCACACAATAAACTTGGATTTGCAACCTGAAAATTCAGTTTTGTGGAGAGACCCCTAAGTGAATAGAGTATGTGGCCTTATCGGACAAGAGAAAAAAGGGAACGACTAACACTATGGCGTTACATCCTCTACCACCTACACCAGCGGCACTCTCCTCTGATGTGACGCATCTTATTACCAAAACCAGAGCCGCCGCTACTCCTAATATTTCTTCGAGCATTACCGCCTCCAATCATTACCAGCGCTGCCACCACTTCTTCGTCAGGACGAGAAACTGGAGGAGTCATAGGAAGCCAACCTCTTGTAGATTTAATGGAGAGATAGGAAATTCTTTCCAAAACTCAGAAGGACATGGACAAAACTCAGAAGGAGCGAAACAACGAATATCCGAATGATTATGTCAAGGGGTTCAGAATTCAGAAGTTAGATTGCAATGATCCAGATGTGATTGAATATTAATTGGTGCATCAATACTTTCTAGGGACTCTGTTCACATGGCTGGTAAATGTAGCTGGGGACTCCTAACCCCTACTCACCTGAAAGGTAACTATTTGTATGTCATCTCTCATATGCCATATCGTATCAACTCATTTTTCGAGAGTCAATGGTTAATACCACCCTCACTAGAGTTCAACGGAAGCTGCTCCGCTTTAACGTTTCTCTCCAGAAGCCACTCCACTTTAACGTTTCACTCCGGAAGCCGCTCCGCTTTAATGTTTCTCTCCGAAAGCCGCTCTGTTTCAACATTTCTCTCCTGAATCCACTCCGCTTCAACGTTTCGCTCCGGAAGCCGCCCCGCTTCAACGTTTCTCTCCAGAATCCGCTTAGTTTCAACGTTTCGCTCTGGAAGCCGCTCTGTTTCAACTTTTCTTCTCCAGAAGGCGTCCCGCTTCAATGTTTCTCTCCAGAAGCCGCTCCACTTCAACGGTGTTTATGGGTGAAAACTACTTCTGCTGGTTTTGGTAATTTGGGGTGTGTGGATGAGAAGTGAATCTAAACCCTAAACAAATGCATTGCACGATGAGTGCTTTTGCTTTGAGAGATCAATCTATACAATTCTGGCCTAAACCAAGAAATGGCCGTTCCAAACTTGTTTCGGTCATAAAGTGAAGGAGATAGGGTTGATCTTAGGGAGGGAAGCGAATAAGGTGTTGAGATTGTGAAGGTGTAGGCTTTCTTATGACTTGTAACATAAAGGTGAGCAGGCTTACGAATAATGCAAGCAGGCTCTGGGTGTTTGAATACGTGTTGTATTAACACTTGGTTTCCGTGTTGTGTTCCCGTTTGGAAATAAGGAGGAGAACCTATTTATACAAGTCATTTGAGCCTTATTCACATTTCTCATAGGAAGTGGAGTGATGGAGTAGTGGAGTGGTGTGTTAGTGTCACACGATCAATCTTTCCCACTTCTCCCATCACCACTAACCGTCTATGTCTTCCTAACACGTTCTTGTGATGGCGCGTTGCACGCTGCACGCTGTAAACCGCCATACCAATACCCCAGTATGTATCCCCCAGTTTGTGACATGATTGATGTCTTGAGTGTGTGGATCGTGGGACCCACATAAGGTAGCATGTAATGCTAGTTAAATAACTAAGTTATTTAGGAAGTCGATACTTGTAAAGTATCGTGTGCATTCTATGCATGTCATGCATCGAATGTAATCGGCATATATGAAGCATCGTTGTTGAGCATCATGCCCTTCCTACTTCACGTGAGGGTTTGGAGGCTGCGCTAGCAAATCCTCCCTTGACCGACCACATGGTGTGGTAAAGTGGCAGACGATGATCACAGTGATACTTCACTGGTCGCCTAACTCTAATCCTAGGCCGTCCGTCCGAGCTGGCGAAGTTGGACGGACAAGATGATCAGCGACCCACATCTACGACCCTCATATTAGGGTTTAGGAGGTGCGCGAGTGTACTCCTTCAGCTTGGTCGAATCCAAGCATGGGAGGTGTTTCATAGAGGACCGATCAGGCATGCATGTAGACGGCATGTTGATATCCAAGCCCATGCTTCACTTTCCCACGAAGGTTTGATCTAGGCCACTCAAATTTACCGGTGAAGTTGAGTGGCTGAGATCGATTTGCGACAGAAATCCTATGCTACAAAGGATTCTTAAAGGGGCGCGGTATGCCACCTTCAAGGCATGTGTTTCGAGACGACCAAGCTTGGTCGGTCTCGGCTGTTTGGTACAGCGTGTAGGTGATAGGCTGGTATTCACGCCTATACCTGACTGTCATATGGAAACGCGATCTAAGCCACTCAATTTTTCTGGCGAAGTTCAGTGGTCGAGATCAATTTATGAATTAGGAAGTGTGACCATGCCAGTTTGGGCGCACAAACCGAGGCGCCTGACCAAGGCTGGCTTTGGCCGATCGGTCGGTCATGAAGTTGGGCCCGCGGTGGTCATGCTAGCATGTTCGGCCTTCCCTGATGTTTCATCTTTGCCTTCCATTCAAGCCTGCGAAGATGGACGCACGAGATGACTTTGCGATACATACATGATGCCGCAAGTCCCAATTAGGGTTTTTCCGGTCGTGCATCATGCTTGGTTGGTGCGCACGAATTGGGACAACCAATCATAGTTGGTCCTGACCGATTGGTCATGTGTATAGGCGGGACCACAGTGATCTTGTTTACATGCTCTGGGCCCTTTGAATCTACATCTACACCCTCCATCTATGCCTGCGAAGATGGATGATTGAGATTGTTTTGTGACACATGTAATGTGCCGCAAACCCTAATTTAGGGTTTTTTGTCCATTTCGCTTGGTTTGGACGGTTTGGCAAGCTATGACGCCCTTTTTGGGAGGCCGATCGCGCGGGGTCCGCATTTGGTCGTCAGTGAATATTCCATTACCTGCCTGGGGGTATTGGATTCGATCCCGACCATCCAATCATGCCTGCGAAGTTGGATGACCGTGATCGTTTCTAGTCTATTACGGACAGTTTAGACGCTCAATCGGGCTAGTATAACACACCGAGAGTTACACACTCAATCAGGCTAGTATAACACGCCGAGAGTTACATGCTCAATCGGGCTAGTATAACACACCAAGAGTTACAGCCTACACGGGAATTTCGTGCATGCCTCACTGTTGGTAGTTGGATATTCATGCTACTCTGTTGCGAGTAACAATCAGTCATCATGCCGCACCAACAATGAGAGTTCTGCTAGAAACATCACAGGAAATACAAGGCATTCTATGCATTAATCAATAATGCTAAAATTCACAGAATATTCGGGGGATTGTTGTTACATGCTCCATTCTAGGTGAATTAATTAAGTGAAGAAGTATTCATCACTTATAAAATAATCTCATCCTCTGCAGGGTGTTTACACAAAAATTAGTTTTACAACTTTAGCCCTGAACTAAAATCCACCATCAACAAACGGAAGCCGCTTTAACTTTGTGCTCCATGAACTTCTTTAACATTTCGCTCCAGGAGCCGCTTCGATGTTCTCCCCCGAAGCCGCTGATTCACCAAAAAATATATAAAAAAAAGGATAAACTCACATACGTGAGTTATCAAATCCCATCAATATTCATGTCCGTGGTCATCCAAGGTTCGTGCTTGTAGATGCTGATCTTTCCTTTCAATATCCAGTAGCCATCACTTTTCCTCGCCAAGATATGTACCCGTAGTCACCACTCCTCCCTATCAAGGATTGTGACCGTAGCCATCCAATCACCTGCCAGCTTGTTTTTGTTCCCATGAAAACGCAGTCTCTTCTGATCATAGTTTTTGTCAAAAACTATTGTTATTCATTTGTTGATACCAGCCAGAGCTTTACCATAGAAATTGTAGTAGCAGGAAATCCCACACTACACCCCTCACCAGGATTCATACAATCAAATCATTTTTAGATCAACAATCATAAATTTTATTAATTAATCTCACAACTTTTACAAGATAAAAGGAAATGAAGCTAAAGAATTAACAACCACTCTGGACTTTCTCTCTCCTAATGACTTGCTCAACACTCGAAAAATATCTCCCTTCCTTATGCCTGTTCAACTCTTTATATTGGGAATTACATAGTGGATGACATCTAATTTGTCCTTTATTTTAGGATCTGACTTGCGATATTCTCGCAATAGTTCTATTGTTAATCTTTGCAAATACTCTAAATATCGCAGAATCATCACACTTCCCCCATGTTTCTTCCATTGTCATTTGTTACGTCATTATCCAAATCAATATGCGACGCTCGCAAAGTGTTGTTGATCAAACTTCGCAAATGTGTCCTTCTTGCGCTATTCTGATCCTACATCTTGCCTCTTCTCATGTCTTCTCTGCGAAGGGGAGAATGTCATGAGAAATCGTTTTTCAATATTCTGTAACTGTTTATTTTTTCATATTCTTTTGTATTGACATAATTCTGTATTTTGCGTGAATTTTGTTACACGTATATTTTCTTCCATCCATCTCTTGACACGTTTTTTTCAACCGCTGCTTTTTAACCTTCACGTCTACTCCTCGCATTAAATGAATTTATCTTCTCAAGAATTCTACCCTCTATATATATTCTCCTTATTCTTCCCCTCTCTTCTTTTTACTTTCTTCTCAGCTTCTCTGCAATTTTACTGTTCTTCCGCAAATTTCGCTTCTAATACTGCAAATTTTCATTCTTCATCTTTCATTCCTTCATTCCCATACTGAAAATGCCTCCAGCTGGTCGTAAAATGAGATTGTTTTTGAAGAAATTCGAAAGAAACTTCAAACCGGAGGTTTTGATTTATCTCCCATTCCTGGTCAAAACCCTTAATCTGAGCATTCTATTAATCTATTTTTTGATCATCCTTGCAATCATGAGGAAGTCATAGTATCACTAGGTCAGCTTCTCTCCGGCCTTCCCATTCCCCTTTATGATCATGAACTTCCCATATTTTATGAAATACTTTCTCATGCAAAATTCTCGCGAGTTTTATATCAATTAAGTGGGGATTGCATTCGTCTAATGCTTGAGTTCGCCAATCGTGGTGCTGGCAAGGGATCTCTTTATCCTGATGAAGTTAAAAATCCTAGGTTCGTTGATGTTGCGATTATTCCTGCGAACTATACCGTTGAATTTTTTTTTGCGAATTATGAGATAATTCCTATTAAGAAAGATAGTACTTGCTGGGGCGTTCGTTTAAAGAAGAAGGATGATGTTGTTGATGACAAGATACTTATACAAGACTTTGATTGGCATCCTGGAAAAAATATATCCTCGCGTTACTCCAATGATGATAAGTGGTGTATCTTCCCTTTAATCCTAAAGGGTCCATACATCTCCGGATCTAATGTTTTACCTGCGAATCTCGCAGCATACCAACCATGGGTATTTACATGGCCTGAGAGAGAAGCAGAGGTATATTTCCACATTTTGCTTGCTTGAATTGTTATTCTTTTTATTCTTATGTATAATTTTGCTGACCACTCCAATGTTTTCACTTGCGAAATTATCAGGTTGAAAGGTTGAAACTGAGTTATAGCAAGACTGGGAAAGCCAGCACTTTATCAGCTCTTCGATCATTCACAGATGAAGTAAGAAATATTCTTTTATGATTCTTCACAATATATTGTTGCCTCTATTTCTTATCTTTATCTGTGTGTGTAGATTATTGCTGAAGTAGATGAACCTGTCAAAGATGCGAAAACTAAGGATAAAGGCAAGAACATTTCTCGCAAAGACAAATCCGCTGCCCCTCCTTCAAAGAAACGAAAATTCCAATCTAGCGAAAATTCTAGTGATCATAGCGATGATGGTGGTATTTCTTCTGCGAAGGAAGCTTCACAGCCTGAGTCTTCTATGGCCCAATTATCCAATATTTTTTCTAATTCTTGGCAAGGAATTAGTGATACTTATCTTACCAATGCCTTCCAGTCCATAGCTGCTATTTGCGATGCTCCCATCTTAGAGGATAATGAATCTCTTCGCGCGGTTTCAAGATCTACAACTCCCAGTTTCTTACATTCACTCAATAGTTTGGTAAATTTTCATACTTATATTTATCTTCTTTATATTTTTGTCTTGAGTTCTTAATTTATTCTGAAAATTCACTGCATTATTTCGCAGGCTGGGAAAGCTTCTTATGATGTTACTGCATATTTGGAAAAGAGGCGTGCGGCCTTTGAAAAGAAGTATCTTGAACTTCACAAGAAGAATGAGAAATTGGAGGCTGAAACTGTTAGTCTTCGCGAGAAGAACAACCAATTGGAATCTGAGACTGCTAATCTTCGTGAAAAGAGTAACCAGTTGGAATATGAGACTGCTGTTCAAAAGAATAAAATTTCTGGTCTTCAAAATGCCAATAAGAAACTCTATGGTATAGAACTTTTTCTTCATTTTTCTTCATTTTGCTTTCTCATTATCTTTTCTTAGATGGTTCATCATTTCGCAGACGTTTATGGTCTTTCTGATGAGGCTATTCTTCTTCATATATTTCCCAATCTTATGGATGATGATACTCTACTTGAATACCTAAATACCTCTCTAAATAGTTTTTCAAATAATAAGATTGAATCTCTTCCTATAGATGAACTTAGATCTAAACTTCACTTCTTAGAAGTTAACCATAGATCCGCCTTGACTATGGCTAACAAGTTTAAACATTTCTTTCATAATTCCAAAGAAGAAATCAATAGTTTAAGAACCAAGAATAGTAACCTCATAGATGAAAAAGATCGTATTTCTCTCCAAGGTGCTCAAACTTTAGCAAAATTCCAAGAGACCCTTATTGAGGTCCAGATTGAAAGAGATGATCTCAAACATAGAAATGTTGTGCTCTGCGGAAGAGAGAATCAAACTCGCTCCCGCCTTCTCATAAATGATGATAATGAATTTGCTTGGGCTGCGAGAGTTTTAGATAACGCCAGAAATAATCTAGGTGTAGACGTTAGTCTTCATGTTGAACAAGCGGCCTTGATTAGGGATATGATTTCTAACAGAGAAGGTTGTTAACCTTTCTTCCTTTATTTAATTGTTTGTTCCTCATAAACTACCATCAAGTTGCTGATTTATTGTTATATTTTCGCAGAAGCTGAAGATAGATATCGCAAGAGAATTGAAGAACTTGGGAATGAAAAAGCGAATCTCGCAAAAGATTTATCTTCTCGCAATGATAAATGTTCAAGGTTGACGGCTCAAATGAAGATCACTATTGCGAATTTTGGAAATGATGCAATTTATTTCCGCAATGACACCATTAAGGAGATCTATGATGACAACAAGATTCCTCACTCCAAGTATCCTTGTATCTTAGACAAAGTTCCAGAGAATGTTCCTAATTTGGTCATCTTTGATAGTGAAGCTGATGAAGATACGAAGTCTGAAGAAAATGAAGAGGAGAAGTATGATGAAGAATCTGATGGAGAAGAAAATTCTGGTGAAGAACTTGATGATGATAATGAAGAATCAAGCAAAAAATAGTTTTCGCTTCCTTATGCTTTCTTGTTCATTTTTTTGCAAAACTTGTATATTTGCTCTTGATCTTTCATTCTTGTATACTTGTAATCTATCACTGCGAATTTCTCTTCAATATAAGCTCTACTTTTCTTATTTCATCCTACATGTGTTAGAAAAACTTTTCTCTCTTGCAACATGATTGACCAAAATACAATTAACTTTTTACCTTATGCGTAAATCTATCATGCGTAAATCTATCATGTGAAGAAAAATAACATTTAGTTTATTCTATGCATTCCCATACTTGCCTCTGTTATTTGAATTCAGATGAGTGATTGAGCAAGCTGCCTCTGTTTAATAAAATAATTTGCGATAAAATCGCAATTATCTCAGCATAATCTCGCAATTATAAATTGTTATAAAATCACAATTATCTCTGCATAATCTCGCAATTATAAATTGTTAGAAAATCACAATTATCTCTGCATAATCTCGTAATTATAAATTGTAAAGTTGCATTTTTTCTTGTATTTTGATGTGGTCTTATTTTGCCTTCCTAAGTGAAGGTCTTATTTTTCCATGTTTTTTCTTTGCGACAAAATCGCAGGACTTCCCTACACTTTCATGTAGAAACCCATTGATCTTGCCTTATCTTTTTGTTGTTTTGTATTTTTGTTGTGATAATATGACAGGCCTAAATTTTCTTGCGAAACTAAATCCCCATGACATTGACGTCTTGTGACAAAATCGCAGGACGTCCTTACACTTGCATGCAATGACCCATTGATTTCGTCTTAACTTCTCTTTTGCATTATTGCCTCTTTGGGACTGTTGTACAAAAATGACAAGTCTTAATACTCCCGTGAGTAAAAAGCCTCATGACATTTGCGTCTTAAGACATTTATCAGCTCCCTAATTGAGGGTACCTCCCTTATCTTCACCCTGGTTTCCCTTTCAAGGAGATGTACTTCTGCCATACAAGTCTAGCTCCTCCCATCCAGTCTTAACAACAACCAGTTGTGTTCAGCCTCTTATCCCTTTTGCCTATATGTCTTATGGTTACGAGACTGCACCCTAAGTGAGGTTTTCTTCGGGCCGAGTCCATCATAGCCAAGACTTTCCAAGAATGGCCAGGGTAGTTTCATATGCCCCGGGAACTCTTGGCTCAACCGTGTACCTCGGCGCCTTGGTCATACTATGCACTCCTTAGGAGATCTCTTATTACCTTAGTCGCCCAACTCAAGTCATATGCTCAAGTTGAAAATCCAAGGTGTCTCTCCTGGATGGGATTTTATTGACCCCAAATCTCAATGACTCAGGTTCCAGCAGCGGTATAACCTTATCGCTGAGTCATGCAACGGATACCCCCTTCTATGATGTACTTTAGGTCTTACATTTGCCTCTTGCGAAATTTTATTCGCGAATTAGGGTGTATGCCATAAAGGTTCGTCCCATTCTAAGGATTATTCTTTTGCATTTCAGCTCTGTTGTAATTTCTCAATCTCATTTTTATCATTTAGTAAAATACATTTTTTGAAATTTTTGCAACAAATCAATCATACATCTCTTTTTCTTTTCTCAATATTTCTTTTATTTCACAGTTTGAATTTTTACCTTTACTGTTCTCTGCCTCTGCGAGATTGTTAGCTACTTTCTCACCTTCTGCGAGATTTTCTCCGCTTGTTGTTTTCAGCAAATTCTTACTTCATAACATTCCTTCTTTTATTTGTTCTACTTAATCGACCATCAATATCTCACTACTTTGTATTTCTTTGATGTTATACTTCCAATTCCCCTTCTTCGCAGCTCTTTCTTCGCAAGATTCTACATCAATTTCATAGCACTTCTTTCCTTTAACCCAATCTCCCTTTATTACTCCAATTCCACTAGGATGTGGAAACTTAAATGCATTGGTGGAAAGTCGATGCCACACCTAAAATACCATGTAGCCAAGGTCGAACAATTAAGGTATTGTAGGGCGATTCTACATCGACAATACAAAATAAAATCTTGGAAGATATCCCCTTTAATGGAATTCTCATTGTGATCTCCCCTTTAGGTTTATTGGCAGTGCCATTAAAACCATAGATTTTATAGGTCGAAGGTATTAGATCCTCATCTCTTCCTCCCATTGTCTTGTAAGTATGATAAAACATGATATCTACAGAACTCCCTGTATCAATTAAAACTCTATTAATTGCCCATGAATCTTCGGCCTCATCATCTTCATCTTATTCTTCATCTCTAGTCTCACCACCAATGGATTGTCATGCATTTCTCCAGGTTCAGGTACTTCTTGCGCAGTGAAATAAATAGTCTGTTTTTGCCACTCTTCTAATGGCAAAGCTTTCGTAATATTAATTATTTCTCTTCCATCAATATCTCTTGAGAAAACGCTGCTTAAAACATTGTCATGGAAATCTTCGATTATTTTGTATGAATGTACAATAGAGTTACAAAACAAATTTTTTGCCTTCGCTCCGACTTCTATAACAAATATTTCTCCTCCTTTTGTTGCATTTACTCTGCGAATTTCTGGCGGTGGTGGTAAGAGTTGAGATTGAGGGTGCCCTATTAGAAAATGATTTAGATTTCCCTGGTTTATCATCCTGAGAATGATTCTCTTTATGTTTCTGCAGTCATTTGTAGAATGTCCATGAAAGTGATGATAAGAGCAAAATTCTTGGCTCCTGCTAAATGGAAGCGGTTCTTTTCCCATGTTCCAGGGTGTTGGTATATTCTCCATTAAAATTATTGCTTCCCAAATTTTTTCCACACTAGTATTCAAAGGTGGCATCTTGATCTCCTCCCATATCATTTTTTGACTTCCTGATCCTCTCTGATAATTTTGTCTTTGTCCTCCATAACTTTCCTGCGGCTGATCAAGTCTTTGTATTTTGTTATTTCCACCTCGACTATAGAAGTTTCTTTCTTTCTCAAATTCTTTTTGATCCCTGCTTCCCATAGCTACCAACTTCTGTTGATTATCATTCTTATTTTCTTGTTGGACCTGCGAAGTGCTCGCAACTGTGTTTATCAATTTTGGTAGCAAACTCGCATTCACTGCTGATGAGCTTGTATTCGCAACAGGATACGATTCCATTTGATTCTTTTTTTCTTCAAGAGCAATGTACTCCTCCTGCAGCTCCCTTAATTCAGTCATTGTGATTGTATTTTTGATTCTAAAAATTTGACTGTATAACAGATTGGTTGCGGATATCGCATTGATGAAGGATAAAATGAGATATCTCTCATCCACACGTCCATCCATCTCACTGCACATTGTCTTCCACCTTATGGTTAGATGCTTCAAACTTTCTCCAATTCTCTTCTTTAATCCAAACACATCTTCAATGCCGGGTCCCGAAGAGCTGTTACTTATGTATGCCCCTAAGAACGTAGTTTGCAAATGGTTAAAAGACATTATCGTGTTCTTGGGCAAACCCTCGAACCATTTCAGTGCCTCTCCTATTAAACTAGATACGAAATACTTGCACAACACAACATCATGATTTTACCACTATAGCATTACACATCACATACGCCTTGATGTGTTGAATTGCACATGTCGTTCCGTTAAAAATGCTAGTTAACGCAGGCAGATTGCATTTTGGGGGTATTCCTCCTAATTGTACTTCTTGTGTGAATGGAGTTTTCGCAGCTTCTTAAATGGCCTCATCTAATTTCCTTTTGCCTCATTCTCTCATATTATTCAACATTCCTCTCATTTCTGCCAGTTCTCTTAAGATTTATTCATTTACCCCGGATGCTGATCCCATTGGTCTCTTTAACTCTGCTTATCTTCACATGCGTTCTTGCCTATTTTGTGTTGCGAGATTTTGATTTTCTTCTCCATCATTTTCTTCTTATCTTTCTCTACGATCTTCTCTTTCATTTTCTTCATGAATTCACACACCATTATATCTCTCATTTTCTCTTCTGCGATTTTGTTCACTCCTTATCAACTTTCTTTGTTGTCTTTCGATTTTCCTTTGTATTCTATCATATTCTTCATTGATATTACCATTGTTGCGGTTTTGCTCGCGTTTTCTTTCTCGATTGTCATGATTGTTCTAACGTATTTCTTCTTGGAATTCTCTTTCCTCCATTTATGCTCTCAATCTATCTCTCTCGCAGGCTAAACGTGCATGTTCAGCATAATGTCTCTCGATTTCTTCTTCAATTATTTGTTCATTTCTGCGATTTTCTCTCCCATGTAATATTCTTCTTCTTTCTTTTAGGATGTGACTTGAATAATATTCTCGATTTTAGGATGACAGCTAATTTCTGCGATTTCTTCTTTCTGCGATTTGTGCATGTTCAACATGACAGCTAATTTGTCCTTTATTTTAGGATGTGACTTGTGATATTCTCGGAAGAGTTCTATTGTTAATCTTTGCAAACACTATAAATATCGCAGAATCATCACACTTCCCCCATGTTTCTTCCATCGTCATTTGTTACGTCATTCTCCAAATCAATCTGCGACGCTCGCAAAGTGTTGTTAATCAAACTTCGAAAATGTGTCCTTCTTGCGATATTCTAATCCTACAGAAATAATCACTACAAAGGTAATCGGTACTTCGCCATATTTTAGTTTCACAGGGAAGAAGTAATAGAGTCACCAGTACGGATGCAAGATGATATCTTTATGATAGTTAGCTCACCGATCATACAAGATAGAATCACGAAAACCACACATGGGGACTGAGGCTCAACACACGAAATCCCTTCATTGTCTAGAACCTTTCAACTCAGAATGGACAACCAACCAAGAAGTCATGATCGTAACAAGGTCACCACTCTTCAAACATGTAGTGCAAGGATATCATCACCTCCTTGTCTGGAAGGAGCCTAACCAACAAGCAGTATTTGGCTCAGCCATTCCTAAGCATTGTTGTTAGTGAAGAATCGAAGAGGAAAGTCTCTCCTTAGTAAGCCACGCATACCAACTACACCATGTTTTCTGTATCACCTACTCAGAACTCAACACCACCTACCCAAGGCCTACATGAAAACGCACATCGCTGACAAATCCGAATTCGGTGTTTCTAGATTTCCAATTTCCTATGGAAGGGGTGCATGGGCTGCCAGAAGTTAGGTGCAATGCAGAGCTATCAGGTGCGATTACCTCCCAATGATAAAAAAATGACGAATCCAAAATATTTCCGCCTTCATCAATCCGTCAACCACCTTACCAACAAATACAATAGAACTTTACGAGCCACGTGAATTTCTCAACATGAAGTTATGCACTGCATCAAAGACTCCAAAACCATGCCGCAGAGATATTCACATATCCGTCCACGCTATTGGATCTATGACCAGATAGAAATGTAACTGGGGACTGCTCATTGCATCCCATTCGATACAATAGTCCAAGATTCAGAAGATGTTTCGAAGGATGTCGCCTGGAATGAAGTTCTTGGAGACTTGTTAGAAGCACGTCGGTAACAGAATGCCTCTCATATCGTCTACTTTACCAAGAAATTCCGGAAGATATCGACCATACAAGCATCCACATCATATCATTATCGCAATCAGAAAGTCTAGGTACCAAATAACCTAAAAGTAAAAGATGAACCAACAACGTAACCACAATCTCCAAGATTAGCCCTAACATTATTTCATACATCCATCCCAAGAGAGCAATAGAGTTTGGTAAATTTTTAAATTCACTGGAGAGGTTAGATACTCATTCTTCTGGAGTCAGAACCTTATTACACATTCTGTAGAAGATCGATGGTACTGTTGGGTGGATACATGCGAGAGAACCTACCTTGAGTTCTCCTGGATTGCCTTGTTGTTGATTATAACTATTGGAGACTGCTTTGTTGCCATTAATTCTCGCTCCACCATCGTTAAAAAATGACGAAGAAGAGTCAGAACTGCAGATGAAAGCACGGAGTCGAACAAATAACAAAAATAGAAGAGGGTCGATACCCCTTTTAATACGAACGCAGCTTCTAAAGTTTGGACAGAATAAGGATTCCTTATTTCTCCATAAATAGTAATAGATGACTAGGCGCACCACACTCATGCTCCATAGCCGAACAAGTAGTGTGCCAATATCTTCGCTCTGTGACCAAACCAGTAGCACGCCAGCATGAGGAACACCAGTCGCTCAAGCCAACTCTCCATGACTCCAGCACTCTGTGGTCAATCCAACTCTCCATGGCTCCAGCACTCCGTGGTCAATCCAACTCTTCATGGCTCTAGCACTCTATGGTTAAGTTAGCGCTAATGCTCCAACATTTCGTGATCTAGCCAGAAAGCCTTCCAAGTGCCATTTCCACCATTCTATGGACTGAAGCCAGTTTCCACCATTCCGCGAACTGAAGCCAATTTCCACTATTTTATGAATTGAATCCAGTTTCCATCATCCTACAGACTGGAGCCAGTTTCCACCATTCCGCGTAATGAAGCCAATTTCCACCATTTTACGGACTGAAGCCAGTTTCCACTATTCCGCGGACTGAAGCCAATTTCCACCATTCTATGGACTGAAGCCAGTTTCCATCATCCTACGGACTGAAGCCAGTTTCAACCAATCAAGCCAAGCGTCATCTCCACATGTTCCGTGACCTAGCTATCCAGTGTCATTTTCCGTGACGCGGACCAACTTGCAGCGCCATCCCTGCTGATCAGTAGCCAAAGTTCCAGCTCCAACGCCAGCACTCTATGTCCAAGCCAGAATTATGCAAAGCCGGCAATACAAGGATCACAGATTCTTCATGCCTCCCGCCAAAGGTTAGTCAAATTCTTCCTGGCAATTTCTTCATGACTTGCCCTTTTGATTTCTATCCTCGTATGTCCATCTTATGCTTACCCCGCAATAACACCACTGTTACGAGCTAAGAAGGGGACTTAATGTTGATAGTGGTTTTTAGTTCAGGGCTAAATTTGTAAAAGTCTATCTACCTGACCCGACATCAGATGTAGTAGACATTGATATGTCTATATTCCACAGGGAATTTGGAGAATATGTCAAAATCTGATGAGTGCCTATATCTCTGTTCATATTATATAAAAACTCAAGCTCCTAGATGAATTGTCCAGCTTCATTACTCACAGATGCCGGAGCCTGCTAAGTAATTCTCTTGTGCTTATGTTCCCCAGCAGAACCCTTAATATCGGTATGACATGACGGATTTGTGTTCACTCGCAGTAGCGTAGCACGGACCTCCAAGTACCAAGGTTAAGACCCTTGTACAAAATACTCGATCAGAAAGAAAAGAATAAACAGAGCAGCGAAGTAGGAGCAACAACGAGGGAAGCGTGGCCATGCCATAGGCTAGTCGGTGCCACTTGGCTGTGCCCCATGCTACCCAACCGTCCCTTATTCCTTTGTCGACCAATCAGGTTGCTTTAAACTCGCCACACACACATAAGTTATGGCTGGGCCCATACTTGCCGTCTCCATTTCCCATCGACAAATCAGGCTGTTCTAAAGCTATCACACACATACCAGAAGTGTAGCCATGCCCATGCTTGGCCGGCCCTCCCCTTCCTACCAACCAATCAGGTCAATTTAAATGTACCACAAGCACTAGAGGTCTGGTCGCGCCTTATGTTTGTCCGACCCCTTTTCTTGACCAATTAAGTCGCTCTAAACTTGCCATTATACATTGAAGTCCATATGCACCCTGCCACGCCACCATACTAAATTGGAGAGCCAAACACGCCCTTCCACAAGCACATATAAAGCGGAATGCAAACATGCCACTCTGCCGCAGTAACATGCCACGAGCCACTCCAGCCTTGGCCACGGCGCTAATCCCCAACTTTGGCTACGATGCCAAACCCTAGCCTTAGCCACGCTGCCAAGCCCTAACTTTGGACATGGTACCAAATTATAGCCTTGGCCACGCCGCCAAGCCCTAACTATGGCCATGATACCAAACCCTATCCTTGGCCACGCCGCCAAGCCCTGAATTTGGCCACGCCGCTAAACCCTAGCCTTTGCCATACCGCCAAGCCCTAACTTTGGCCACGTCGCCAAATTCTAGCCTTGGCCACACTGCCAAGCCCTAACTTTGGACATGACGCCAAACCCTAGCCTTGGACACGCCCCCAAGCCCTAACTTTGTCCACGACACCAAACTATAGACTTGGCCACGCCGCCAAGCCCTAACTTTGGCCACGCCGCCAAACCCAAGCCTTGGACACGTCCCCAAGCACTAACTTTGGCCACGACACCAAACCCTAGCCTTGGACACGCCTCCAAGCCCTAACTTTGGCCACAGAGACAAATCCTAGTTTTGGCCATGCTACAACGCCTCAAGCGTGGCCACGCCACTGGCATGATGCTATGCTATGGCTATGCCAGGCGCCACTATGCCAATGATGCCACTTTTCTATACAACGAGATATGGCCATCATCAATGGCCATCCTTCCTCGTGAGATGCAATCTCATCCATCCAAGTTCGCCACCAAACTGATAGGCTTGTGTCAAGTTTCAGGCGACCAGCCGCCTAAATCTAGTGTCCATGGCTACGCCAGGCACTACTTGCACCACCGTGCCACTGGCATGCATGAGCCATGCCAGCCTTGCTACATTACCACTGGCATACACCAAAATGCCCCTGCGCCATTATCAGGTACCAACACAAGGTAGCTATAATCAACGGCTACCCTCCTTCATGAGATGCGATCTTAGCCATTGAAGGTTTCCACCGAACTGACAAACATGTGGCAAGTTTTAGGCGACCAGTAAAAACGAAGCCTAATAGCATCATGTGTTATTTTCTTATGGTAAGTCCCTTGACATTGACTTTCCACAAGTAGCCAAGTGCTACATGTTTTCCTCGAAAACACTCTAGACATCTAACATGTCACAAATTGGGAGATGCTCATCAGGGTATTGGTCTGGTGGTTTACAGTGTGCGGCGTGCAATGTGCCCGTTACAAAAAAGTGTCATGAAGCGGGAAAATTAGTGGTGGTGAAAAGTAATGGTGTAAACGAATTCATTTCCTTCATCATGGAAGCATAATATCTGATGGTTACACGAATTCACTTCCTTCATCATGGAAGCGTAATGTATGATGGCTACACATTACTCTATCCTTCCACCACTCAATCGTTTACACTTCCTACGAGACCAGGGTGTGTTTCAATATGACTTGTATAAATAGGCTTCACCTATTTCCATCAAACAACAAGTTTTTGTCAGAGAATAACACAGTATCCAAAAGTCACCTGATAGTTTTCCATTATGCTAGCCAGTTCTATTTTCTGATACAAGTCGTAAACAACCACATCTTTAGAATCAACGATTATGGTCTCAACACTTTCTTCGCTTCGCTCCCTAAGACCAACCCTTCTCCTTCACTTTGTAACCGAAGCAAGCCTGAAACGACCATTTCTTTGTTTAGGCTAGGATTTTACAGATTGATCTCTCGAATCAAAAGTACTCCCGTGCAGCGCATTGTTTAGACTCGTTTTTAATCCACACACACAAAATTACCAAAACCGGCAAAAGCAGTTTCACCCACAAATACCTCCATATATTGATACTCTATAAATTATTAACCTGTACATATTAATAAAAATTTATGGTCCCAACTTGGTCCACTGAGAAATAGTAATAACCTCTCCAGTTTAATATTAATGATTTTTCCCAGTTCCGCCTTAAAGAATTTACATCCAAATAGTAATAATCAATATCACGAAACTACTGATTGTGAAAGTAGAGAAATTCGAAAATTATTAGTTTTGAAAAAAATAAATTTGGCGCAACTATCACAATCGGTAGATAATGAACATCATGGAAGTATTGTAAAAGTAGAGAAATTAGAAGTTTTATTAGTTTTGAAAAAATTAAATTTGGGCAACTTTAACAATATAATGTACATCACGAAACCGCCAATTATGAAAGTAGAGAAAATCGAGATTATTAGTGTTTGTACCAAAAAATAATTATAGGCACTAAACACGATTAATTGGTGAGTTAGGAAACGAATTGTAGATAAAGATAAGAGACAAAGATTTAACTTGGTTCGGCGAGTTATGCCTACATCCACAGACAAATCCCCATATGGAGAGATATTTTATTGATCATGATATAATAATCGATTTTGTTGGGGTTAGCTAACCTAGAATTCCATATCTCCTTAGGGTTTAGGATACATGTATTTATATAGTTTATGTATTTCCTAATTCTGATATAAACTTATTATGCAAGTAATTTAAGAAGCAAGACTTCTTAAACCTTCTCTCGGGCTTGTCTAGCGGGATTTCCATCTTTTTTATAGACGGTACAAATATCGCCCCCTCTTAACCTCCAACTATATGTGGGTTAATCCCCTTTGCATAAATCTCCAATGACGTAACTTTCCCCCAAGTGAGAGTTATTATTGTTGTAGTAAAACGTAGCTCGCTTTATTGTTTGCAAAAATATTACAAAGACGCCCCCAACTGTGATAACATGTAATAAAATTTTCTCACGTGCTAGGCGAGACTTTTTATCCACGGTGGACTTGTGATGCTTAAGATCTAGTCGAGACTTGAGTGGAATTTAGTGTCCTTGACCGTAGCGCTCGCTGATCGGGAATGGTGACATATCGCTTGAGTTGAGTACGAGTCTTTGGACCAACATCAGGCATTGGGATCGAGATGATACTTTGTGCTTGTATAGATATAAGTCTTTATACTCGCGTTCAAGGCAATATTTAATGCTTGCGATAAGCAAGACTTACGTACTCATGCGCAAGATGAGGCTTTAGGTACTTGCAATGTGATGCAAGACTAAAATTGGAAAGGTCTAAGCAATCCTTTTCTCGCACTCGATCATGTCGCTATCTACGAACCCCGAACTCGACCAAGTTGCTTCAAGTGCACATAAAAGTTTCTCGAACACATGAATTTTTGTCTCTTTGTTGTCGAAAATTGAAAGATTATCGCAACGAGCCAAAAATCACTCAATCCAGACGTCAAACGAATGAGTTACCCTTTTAAAGAAAATTGAAGAGTAAGCCCAAGCCAAAGCTGTAGGGCAAAAACATTCGAAGGAATCTTTAGGCAGGGTTGAAAAATTGTGGCTCAAAGGCTTGACTCACTGGCAATTGGTAGGTCTAGAAAACAAGCCTACAATAAACTACAAGTGAACAGTGTCCTAATGTAACACAGGGTAAACACAGGTCGATCCACAGGGACAAGGTGGGTGTATATTTGAAGTTATGGTCTCACTAAACAGATTCAATTAAGAGAATAACACAAAGAGGGTTTTATTTTCCATACATCTAGATGATGGTAGTGACTGAAACAATAAAAACGAAAGCAAAGAGTAATCTAACAAGCAGATAAATTGGGTGCTAGGGCAGTCGAATACACCTCTTAACCTACACTAAGTCAATTCAGTCTCAATAATGTTCTTGTACCTTGTATAGACAACGGTGAAATTATAGGATTTGCCGACTATCTAGATAGCAGTGAAGATTCCAGTCTACTGCACATCAAAGGGTAGTTTCAGGAGGATGGTTTAATATCACTAAGATAATTATGTAATCTTAGTATTAGCTATCCTCTCACAAAACAACTAGCCGCAAATCAATCACTTAGATGAGTAGACAATCCTAAAGGATATTCTAATAGCAACTATGGTGTCCCTCAGAAGTATTAACTGTCTAGTTAAAGCACAACTAGTCAAAGGATAAAAAAATAATCAGTTAAGCATGAGTTGCAGCACAATCAACATAGAGATATTCTAACTTCAATGGATACATGACATACATTATGAAAGCAAAATGTTAAAGTGCTCCGATTATATTTATCCAAAACATTATAACACAACAAGAACAATATCACAACTTGAATTAAACTTAGCAATAGATTAATGGTTTCATCTAAACCCTAACTATAAATTTAGAACATCATGGAGATAAAATCAAACATGAACTACTGCTTGGTGCACCGGTGATAGGTGTAGAATACACCATATTTTCTATGAAGAGTTTATGCTTTCTTTGCTATTTTTCTTGTGAATTATGTATCTTATATTCGCTTTTGAGTTTCATAGGTGTTTCGGAGTCATATGGATCAAAAGAAGAGGAAACATGGCAAAAGCGTTGGAGGCGAACTATTTCTCAATATTTTCTTTTATTTCTTCATCTCTGTCTGAAAAGTATGTCGGCTTTAGTGATGCAATTTCTGTCTGAAAAGCACGACAACTTTAGTGATGATTCTCATTGAAGAGAAAAAGTGAATATGAGGAGTAAAAGACGGTTGTGGCTGGTGGAAAAGCATTCATTTGGAGCAAAAAAGGAGCAAAAAGACCAATTCACAAGCGAGCAGAGCTATATTATGAGTCGGATAGGTTGTGCAAGAAAGAGGGATGAAAGAGCTGTCGGTTTCCTGAAACTAACAGTTAAGCAAGAAAGATTAGGCAGTCAGTTCTGCGAAACTGACATGCCATGAATGAACTAGGTGACCCTTATCCCAATTGTTGGGGTGGCTAAATCCTGCCCCAATTCACTACCTAAACCTAAACCAAGAAGATTATTTCTCAATCATTTGTTTTTCGCCTGAAATCAAGATACAGAAAGAAGCGTAGCCATGGATACCTAAATCGAGAAATCATTTTCTCATTCATTCATTTCGATCAGTCCCTGTGAAAGCAGCGCAGCTGTACTCTAACTTGTTTTGTCCGATAAATCGAGAGAACAATACAGAGAGTAAACTTGATGTTAGTAATGTCGTTGTTGATGATGTTGAAATAAATTGTTTGATGAGTATTTGCAGAGGCTCATGAGAGAATTTTGATGGGAAAAAGCTAAAGAAATCGGTGATGCTTCCATATTCTCAATGGGAGAATTTAGAATGGGTCGTGTCCTCAGGCAAGAGAGTATTAGAAGCTGAGAAGAAAACGGAGGTTTGGTTTTACAGGGAAGAATGGGTGTGTGTGATTCAACCTTACGCAGGGAAAGAGATGTGATTGGTTTAAGAATCAACAAGTTCAAATTGTATCACCAGCTTCTGGCACATAAGGTGTCTGTGAGAGTGCCTGAGCCATTTTGCTCATGGAATTGCAGAGAAGGTCAGCTGTTGGAGGGTGCAAATGAAGCCACAGAGAAGGTGGAGAAATGGGTTGTGTAGGGAGTCGAGCAGTGATTGTACTCAGAAGAACTGTATCTGATGCAGGCAGTAAACTGTTGGAGCATAAGGCAGTTAGTGGTGATAATAAGCATCTCAGGGTTTTGAGTGCTACTGGTGATGTTTACAGGCAAGAATTGGCTATGGTGTTGCAGTTAGATCTCAAGTGGAGGAAATGGCTTGGTTCTTTGAGATGTACCTTGATGTTGCAGGACTAAACTGGTAAACAATTGTGGTGATATGGCGGCTGTAGCTAGGAAAGCAGGTGGTGTTACTGAGATTATAGTGTAGCTGACAACTGAGTTAACTGGCAAGCTAAGGGCATGAGTGATGGAGGGTGTCACTAGTGCTGTGGTTGAGTACATATGTATGCATTGAGATGCATAGCATGGTGGTGATATGAAGCTACAGGTGCTGGTACTGGGAGCAATGAATGGAAGAAACACAGAGAGAGTGTTGTCGATGGAATAGGTTTGTAGATACAGTTTATTGTTCGTGGAAGAAGAGGAGGTCTGGTAGCTGGTTGACGAAGGCTAAAATACTGGGTTGCTGCCAGACATGATACAGCTGAGGGTATGTATGGCTGATGGAGCTGTAAATAGGAGTTGTTGGCGTCGGAGGTTGGAAGATGAGAGGCAGTGGAAGCTGTCATGATGCGGAGATAATGGAGTGGAGTACTGCAGTGTAGGACATTGCAGGTGAGTGGAGCTGTTGAGTGTGTCAGTGCATATACACTGATAGTGCAATTTGCTGGGTTAGTGGCTGAGTTTGCTGTTGGTTGTGTGTGATGAGTTGCTCAAGTGTGCGAGATGCTCGGTTCGAGATGGTTTAACTGTCGAAATAAAGGTGTCGCTGCTAATGGAGTTATGGGCTGTTCGTGGTGTAGATTATTACAGATGGTGGAATGATGTTGGTAAGAAGTGTAGCTGAGGTAAGAAGCACAGGAAGTGCAGTTGCAGTTTGAGAGGGTTGTGTAGAGCAGTAGAAGGAAGTTCATATTTCCATGAGTTTAAAACTTGAAATGGAGATTACTGGTGGATTTGAGATGATGTAGTTGCAGATGAGATTTTAGAAAAGTAGATGGCTCAAGGTAAAGCTGCAGACTAGTATTAAGAGGCATAAATAAGTGCAATGAAGGAAAGAGAGCTGGTGACTTTTTACTGTGCTATATGGATATTTGGCGGAGGCTAGGTGCAGGTACAATGTTGGTGTGCTAAGTAGATGATGTAGCTGGGAGCTTAAGGCAATTGCAGGTGCATATGCAAAATGGCAGCCAACAGGAGTTGGAGTCTTGAAGCAGGTG
The DNA here is from genome assembly GCA_023529315.1 of Papaver bracteatum. NCBI lineage: Eukaryota > Viridiplantae > Streptophyta > Magnoliopsida > Ranunculales > Papaveraceae > Papaver > Papaver bracteatum. The sequence continues at coordinate 315,968 of JAJJWX010004910.1, read as the reverse complement.
AACTGGTGGTGGTTATGACTGACTGGAATGAGATTCTATGACAATGGCTAAGTGGTTAGCTGGGATGCAGAGAATGGATTGGTTGGAACTCGCAGAATGGCAAGGGTTTGAGGCTGCAGAAACAGTACGAAAACGGAGCGAAAATGGCGCGCCGATGGTACTAGCTTCGGTAGTCGGATTTTGGAACCGAAAGTGGGGATCGTCAAGATTCAGTGAATCATGAGGCGGGTATGAGTCGAACGAAAGAGTTGGCGGCCGGACATAGGAGCTATGCGTCGCGATTTTGGGTGCGTTTTCGCAAGAATAGAGAGTTGGATTTAGATGGGTTATGTAAATGTTTGAAATGCAGAAAAGCAAAGTTGATCTAATGGATGTGTAGAATTTCCTGGTGACAGTCTCCGATAGTAAAAGTGTCCTGAGTCAATTTTCCGGTGACCGGATTCCGTCAATGACGTCAGCATTCCGGCGACCTGTTTTGGACCCGAAAATTCCAGAGATATATTTTTCACGCATGGGCTTGGTGGACTGGTAGATGGACGTGGACTTGAATATTTTGAAGACTTTGACCTATTTTTGGAAAGCAAAGGGCTATAAAAAGAGAGTCTCTACAACAAAGAAACGTATTATTCTTGGAGCAGAGGAGAGAGCCACTGAAACTACAACTAGGGTTTGCTTTCGTATTTAATATTCATCTCCTTTATTTGATTATTGATTATGATGAACTCCATAGCTATGAGTAGCTAAATCTCTTATTATTGGTTAAGGATGTAGTCCGATTTCTAAAACTTGTGCTTGATTAATGTATTAGTTTTCTCTCTTGATTATCGTTCATATCTCTACTGTTTTTAATATCACATGATTGATGTATTGTGATAGGGTTTTGATGTTTGTTTAGTTAAGTGGCCAATTAATTGAACTTGCATTTTGTCCATAGCTATTTTAGGGTTTTTCATCGAGCGATAACCCCAAATACAAGTAGCATGATATGATTAAAGTTTGTAGAGATACACTCTTATAATCATATGTAGAGTATGACCATTGTCCGAATTATTATGCGCAATATATGACAATTGCATTGATTAGCCTATTTCCAAAACTTAGTGCTCCTGGGAATTGAACTTGATTAGCGCAAGGCGTTAGGTTATTCTTTAGGTAGAATTCACATACGCAGCTCTAATGTGTGTGTTGATTAACTTGGGAAATTTTTAGATTATCTTGCTCTCTTGGTTTTCTAGGCTTTTGATAATAAAAGAGATTAAATCGTAATTCTAATCATGTATCCAAGCACATGTTTAGGATTGAAGATGAATTCCTTGACCAATATTTTTCTCTCCTTGATAATTTCAAATATTTACTTAGCTTTATTATACTTTTATTTTACAAAAATCAGAAACCCCCCTTTGGGTTACTAAGAAACTAGAATTTGATAACAACAATCGCCTCTCTATGGATACTAACTCTTCCTTACTTTATACTTCATTCATATTTTGTCGAGTAAGAAAGTGAATTATTTTTGTGTCGGCTGACAACCGATCAAATTTTGGCGCCGTTGCCGGGGAGGCATTCGGCTTGTTATCTAGTTTTTAATTTCTGTTCGCATACTGCTTTTCGTTTCTTGTCTTGTTTCTTACTTGTTTGTGAGAATTGTTTTTCAGGTACCTAATCCCTGGCTTCTAAAGATTGGAATTATCCAAGGTGCGGGATATCTACTCGAAAAGGCACAATACTCCAACCAAGACAAGGCACAACGGAAGAACATAACTTGGGTGAAGGCGAAGCTTTTCATCAAGAAGGCGAAGTAGAACACGAGATTCCTTTTGAAGAAGAAAAAGAAGAAGAAGAAGCAATGGGTGACCCTGCAGATCGTTCACTTAAAGACTTAGCTTCTCACAAGATGGATATACAGCAGGGTTGCATTCAAACCAACTCCACTTTTGAAATCAAGCCGGGACTTCTTAGAGAATTACCAAAGTTCCATGGCTTGGTGAATGAAGATCCTAACAAGCATCTTATGGATTTTCACACCATTGTCATGGCCATGCTCCCAGCAAATATGGAGGCGGATGGTGCTATGTTGAAGGTTTTCCGATTTTCTTTGGAAGGTAATGCTAAGGATTGGTTATACTATTTGCCTTCCGGAAGTGTTACAACTTGGAATGGGCTCAAGAAACTCTTTTTAGAGAGATATTTTCCTGCGTCAAAGGCTACTCAAATTCGCAAGGAGATTTGCGGAATGAAGCAAAATGCGGGAGAATCATTATATAATTGTTGGGAACGATACAAGAGGTTGGTGGAAAGCTGTCCTCATCACCAATTCAGCGATGCTATGATTATCCAATACTTCTATGAAGGACTCCAATCAAGCGATAGGAATCTTATTGACGCTGCGGGTGGTGGTGCACTAGTAAGCAAGACGGTGAATCAAGCTAGAGAGTTGATTGAGAACATGGCAGCGAACTCCCAACAATTTGTGAGTCATGGTTCGGACATGCTTCTTAGAAGGGTGAATGAAGTGAGCGAAGTGGAGGAACTTCGTCAACAAATGGGTAACATGACAGAAATGATGCAACAAGTTGCAGCCACGGTTATCCCAAGTTCTCATCAAGGATATGAAGAAGCCAATGAGCAAGCTAATGCGGTCTTTCCAAATCAGCAGAGAAGGTATGATCCTTATTCCAATACTTACAATCCTGGATGGAGAGATCACCCCAATTTTAGCTATGCCAACAAGCAAGGAGCAGTCCAACAACCTACTTTCAACAATTCGGGTGGATTCCAACCTCAACAACAACAATTCCAGCCGCGTCAACAATTTCAACAACAAAAACAACCTTAAAATCAGGGGTCAAGTATGGAGGAGTTGATGAAATCGTTTATACAAGAGACCAAGAGTTCGATGAAGGAGTTGCAGACTCAAGTTGGTTCTATGGCTCTTGAGTTGAACCAATTGAAGGAACAAAATAGTGGGAAACTCCCTTCTCAACCTGTCAACCCAAAGGAGGGTGTAAATGCAATTACATTGAGAAGTGGTACACAACTTGTGCAACCCGAAGCTGCTGATTCGGGCAAGGTGGAGACACCAAAGGAACCTGTTTTGGAGGAGAAGAATGAGGACTCTCCCCAAACTTTTGAGGTACCTAATTTTAGCTCTAAAACTCCGGTTTCTACTTATGTTCCTCCTTTACCTTTCCCTCGTAGATTTGCAAATTCTAAGAAGGAGGCATTAGAAAAGGAGATTTTAGACATTCTCAAGAAGATTCATGTGAACATACCGCTCATAGATGCAATCAAGCAAGTTCCAAAGTATGCAAAAGTGTTGAAGGACTTGTGTACCAATAAGCAAAGGCTCAAGGGTAATGAAGTGCTTAGTATGGGGGAGAATGCTTCGGCAATCTTGCAACACAAACTCCCATTGAAATGCAAGGACCCGGGTAGCTTTGACATTCCCGTCACAATTGGTACCAAAACATTTAATAAAGCTATGTTGGATTTAGGTGCATCCGTTAATGTTATGCCTGTATCTATTTATAACTCACTTGATTTAGGTACTCTCAAAAAGGCTGAAATTGTGTTGCAATTATCCGATCGCTCTAATGTATACCCTATGGGTATAGTTGATGATGTTCTTGTGCAGGTTAACCAACTTGTATTTCCAGCTGACTTTTGTGTCTTAGAGATGGATGAAGGTGCACCGGACTCGTCTCTTCCATTGCTACTTGGGCGTCCCTTCATGAAAACGGCAAAAACGATTATTGATGTTGATAAGGGAACGCTGACTATGGAGTTTGATGGAGAAATAATACGTTTCAACATTTTCGAGACGATGAGATATCCTAGTGATGTCCACTCTTGTTTCTCTGTTGATGTGATGGACACATTGGCGCAACAAATGTTTGAGTTGAATGGTGCTGATTCTTTGGAAACCGTGCTCACTACACCTATTGATAACGGTTTGGAGTACGGTGATGAGATTAAGGAAACCATTGGTTCTCTTAACTCATTACCGGAAAAATCTTCACTTAAGAATGTTTCATATGTTTCTTTACCTCGCAATGATGAAAAGCTTGAACCTTCAATTGTTAAATCTCCGAAGCTAGAATTGAAACCTCTTCCTAGTCACTTAAAGTACTTGTACTTGGGTGACAATGAAGAGTTGCCTGTGATTGTTTCTAACGAGCTTAGTGAATTACAGGAGAAAAAACTTCTAAGGGTGCTAAGGAAGAACAAGACGGCCATAGGATGGACAATCGCTGATATCAAGGGTATAAGCCCTGCCGTTTGTATGCACAAGATCCGTGTGGAGGACGATGCAAAGCCTACAAGGGAAGCGCAACGTCGTTTGAACCCTCCCATGATGGAAGTTGTGAAAAAGGAAATACTCAAGCTTTTGGAAGTGGGTGTTATCTACCCCATATCCGACAGCAAGTGGGTGAGCCCGGTACAAGTTGTACCAAAGAAATCAGGTGTGACGGTGGTGGAGAATGATGAGAATGAACTTGTCCCAACTCGTGTGCAAACCGGTTGGAGGGTTTGTATTGATTATAGGAAATTGAATGATACTACTAGAAAAGATCACTTTCCATTATCTTTTATTGATCAAATGCTTGAACGTTTAGCTGGACACGCTTATTATTGCTTTCTTGATGGCTATTCAGGTTATAATCAGATTGTGAAAGCGCCGGAGGATCAAGAGAAAACCACTTTCACTTGTCCTTTTGGTACTTTTGCATATCGAAGGATGCCTTTTGGCTTATGCAATGCTCTAGCTACCTTTCAAAGGTGTATGGTAAGTATCTTTTCAGAATATGTTGAAAACATAATCGAAGTATTCATGGAAGACTTTAGTGTCTTTGGTGATTCATTTGACCTTTGCTTGAACAACTTGTCACTAATCCTTGAACGATGTGTTGAAACAAACCTTGTGCTGAATTGGGAGAAGTGCCATTTTATGGTAACTCATGGCATAGTTTTAGGCCATATAATATCTTCTAAATGCTTGGAAGTTGATAAATCTAAGATAGACCTTATTCGTGCTCTAAACCCTCCCACTACGGTGAGGGAGATTAGTTCTTTCCTTGGTCATGCAGGTTTTTATCGTAGATTCATCAAGGATTTTTCCAAGATAGCATCTCCACTTTGTAACTTATTGCAAAAAGATGTGGTTTTTAACTTTGATGAGAAGTGTGTGGTGGCATTCAATCGTTTGAAAGAACTTTTGATTTCAGCCCCTATCATTAAACCACCGGATTGGAGCAAGCCTTTTGAGCTCATGTGTGATGCAAGTGACTATGCGGTTGGTGCGGTACTTGGGCAGCGTGTGGGAAGATACCTCATGCCATTTATTATGCTTCTAGAACGTTAAATGAAGCCCAACAAAACTACACAACCACTGAAAAAAAGTTATTAGCTATTGTTTTTGCTTTGGAAAAGTTTCGCTCTTATCTAATTGGTACAAAAGTTGTTGTTTTTTCTGATCATGCAACACTTAAGTACTTGCTTACAAAGAAAGAGGCGAAACCGAGGCTCATACGATGGATTTTACTCTTGCAAGAGTTTGATATAGAGATCAAGGACAAGAAAGGAATTGAGAACACCGTTGCGGATCACTTGAGCCGTCTTGCTGTGAATAAGGAAGCTATCCCGTTGCGTGAAAGTTTCCCGGATGAGCAACTATTCTCAATTGCCTTTGGAGAACCATGGTACGCTGATATTGTTAATTACTTAGTTTCTAAACAAATCCCAAATAACTTGTCTCGTGCTGAGAGGGATAAACTTAAGAAGTTAGGAAACCAATACATATGGGATGATCCATATTTATGGAAACATTGTAGTGACCAAGTAATACGAAGGTGCGTTCCCGAATCCGAATTTAATTCTATCTTGTCTTTTTGCCACTCATATGCATGTGGAGGACACTTTGGGAGCAAGAGAACCGCTCTCAAGGTATTAGAATGTGGTTTCTATTGGCCGAATTTGTTTAAGGATGCGCATGCATTTTGTATAACATGTGATAGGTGCCAAAGAACAGGCAATCTAGGAGCCCGAAATCAAATGCCACAAACTATTATTCAATTTGTTGAGGTCTTTGATGTATGTGGAATCGATTTTATGGGTCCTTTTGTCAATTCTAATGGGAATTATTATATCTTGCTTGATGTTGACTATGTCTCGAAATGGGTGGAAGCTAAGGCCACCCCAACTAATGATTATAAAGTTGTTTCAGATTTTGTGCAAGCAAATATTTTTGCAAGGTTTGGAATTCCAAAGGCTATAATTAGCGATGGAGGTTCACACTTCAAAAACAGGTTTTTGCAAGCCTTGTTAAGGAAGTACAATGTGTCGCATCGGATTGCAACACCATACCATCCGCAGACAAATGGACAAGCCGAGGTTTCCAACCGAGAGGTGAAATCCATTCTAGAAAAGACGGTGAATCCAACAAGGAAGGATTGGAGCATGCGCCTCAATGATGCTTTGTGGGCATATAGAACCGCATACAAGACACCTATTGGGATGTCTCCCTTTAGGATTGTGTATGGTAAACCTTGTCACTTACCCGTTGAAATTGAGCATAAGGCGTTTTGGGCTATTAATCAATGCAACATGGAGTTGGATGGGGCTGGAAAGCAAAGGAAGTTGCAACTCCAAGAGTTAGAAGAGATTCGAAATGATGCATTTGAAAGCTCAAGGATTTACAAGGAAAAGAATAAGGCATTTCATGATAATATGATTACAAAGAAACAATTTTGCATTGGGCAGAAAGTGCTTTTGTTTAATTCTCGTTTACAATTATTTCCGGGTAAACTAAGGTCACGTTGGATTGGACCTTTTGTTGTGACTAATTTGTTTTCTCATGGTGCAGTTGAAATTCGTAGTGTATCTACAGGGAATGAACTTAAAGTGAATGGGCACCGGTTGAAACCATATTATGAGAACTTCTCTTCGGAAGTCGTGGAAGGAGTGAACCTTGGGGAAGTGCTCCCTCTGGAGGAATCTTAGCAAACAAGGAGAACGTCGGGCTGACGACTTTAAACCAAGCGCTAAGTGGAAGGCAACCCACCGGTTTTGTATCTTTACCTTTATCTTTTTATTCTTTAAGCATTTTATCTTTATTTTCTTTATTTTTGCATATCATTTGCGGAATTTCCCACCTTGAACTTTCTTTGGACGATTCAATTTTACATTGAGGACAATGTAAATTCTAAGTGTGGGGGAGCATTTATATGTTTGTATAGTTTATTTGCTGCTTTGTTTTATGCCTTTATTTAAAAAAAAAAATCAGAAAAATAGAAAAAGCAAGAAAAAAATTTGTGCTTTTTGAACTCCGAAATCTAGAAACTTGTGCCTTTAGGATGACACCATTAGTGGATGGAACCATTTTGAATATAGGAGTTGAGGAACCAATTAACTAAAAGGGATAAACATAGCTCAGAAATCACAATTAACATGATAGTTGTTACCATATCTCGGAATATCACCATATCGCATTCTATTTTTGTTTTTCCATATTTATCTATTGTTCTCTAAGTGCTTTGGTGGGTCACTAAAAATCGAGTTGTTATTACTGCTAGGATGAAATAGAGTGGTTGAGTTACTAGAAGAAAAAAAAAAGAGAAAAAAAAAAGAGACCGACCAATTAGACCAAACAGAATAAAAAGACACTTGGATAGCAGTATGTGTGAAACGTAGTCCCTGTCTCCGTCGCCTAAACAAGCGTGGAATGCAGGATCCAAGGCAACTATCATGTACTTGCTGACAAGGAAGCATGCGCTTGGATCCAGTTTGATCCAATCATGTTGTCTAAAAAAAAAAAAAATAGAAAAAAAAGTGAAAAAAGTGAAAAAGAAAAGAAAAAGAAAGAAAGTATTGGTTGAATAAAGTCACTTCTGGTTCCCTTGTATATGCCAGTGAGTTGATGTAGCATTCAAACCAAGTAGCTCAATCCAATAGGCATAGGTTCATCTTGGCAGTGACCTTCAGACAGATATGGGATACATCGATCACTTGTGAACATTCGCCAACATCTACATCTATATCCATCTTCTTAATCTTTTCATTTTGATTGTGGTTTGTTAGTTTCCGAGTATTGTGGCTTGTCCGATTATCAAATTAGAGTCTATTTACTAATATATGAATTGAATTTGCAAGGTACCTCCTCCTGTAGTCATTTTGGATTCGTTCATTGATTTGTCACAAATAGACGGAGTTTGAAATATAGGTTTTGTAGGCATACCTCTAGTAAACCTTCACGAGACTATAACTTGTCCACTAGGGACACCTAGGGGTTTAAAGGCTTGTTATTTATGCTAAAATTAACCGTAGCCTCGACGTCATGGAGTTGTTTTATTTTTATTTTGTTTGATTTGCTCGAGGACTAGCAAAGTCTAAGTGTGTGGGAATTTGATAGGTGTAGAATACACCGTATTTTCTATGAAAAGTTTATGCTTTCTTTGCTATTTTTCTTGTGAATTATGTATCTTATATTCGCTTTTGAGTTTCATAGGTGTTTCGGAGTCATATGGATCAAAATAAGAGGAAACATGGCAAAAGCGTTGGAGGCGAACTATTTCTCAATATTTGCTTTTATTTCATCATCTCTGTCTGAAAAGTATGTCGGCTTTAGTGATGCAATTTCTGTCTGAAAAGCACGACAAATTTAGTGATGATTCTCATTGAAGAGAAAAAGTGAATATGATGAGTAAAAGGCAACTGCGACTAGTGGAAAAGCATTCATTTGGAGCAAAAAAGGAGCAAAAAGACCAATTCACAAGCGAGCAGAGCTATATTATGAGTCGGCTAGGTTGTGCAAGAAAGAGGGATGAAAGAGCTGTCGGTTTCCTGAAACTAACAGTTAAGCAAGAAAGATTAGGCGTCGATTCTTACAAACTGACATGCCATGAATGAACTAGGTGACCCTTATCCCAATTGTTGGGGTGGCTAAATCCTGCCCCAATTCACTACCTAAACCTAAACCAAGAAGATTATTTCTCAATCATTTGTTTTTCGCCTGAAATCAAGATACAGAAAGAAGCGTAGCCATGGATACCTAAATCGAGAAATCATTTTCTCATTCATTCATTTCGATCAGTCCCTGAGAAAGCAGCGCAGCTGTACTCTAACTTGTTTTGTCCGATAAATCGAAAGAACAACACAGAGAGTAAACTTGATGTTAGTAATGTCGTTGTTGATGATGTTGAAAGAAATTGTTTGATGAGTATTTGCAGATGGTCAGGAGAGAATTTTGATGGGAAAAAGCTAAAGAAATCGGTGATGCTTCCATATTCTCAATGGGAGAATTTAGAATGGGTCGTGTCCTCAGGAAAGAGAGTATTAGAAGCTGAGAAGAACACGGAGGTTTGGTTTTACAGGGAAGAATGGGAGTGTGTGATTCAACCTTACGCAGGGAAAGAGATGTGATTGGTTTAAGAATCAACAAGTTCAAATTATATCACCAGCTTCTGGCACATAAGGTGTCTGTGAGAGTGCCTGAGCCATTTTGCTCATGGAATTGCAGAGAAGGTTAGCTGTTGGAGGGTGCAAATGAAGCCACAGAGAAGGTGGAGAAATGGGTTGTGTAGGGAGTCGAGCAATGATTGTACTCAGAAGAACTGTATCTGATGCAGGCAGTAAACTGTTGGAGCATAAGGCAGTTGGTGGTGATAATAAGCAGCTCAGGGTTTTGAGTGCTACTGGTGATGTTTACAGGCAAGAATTGGCTGTGGTGTTGCAGTTAGAGCTCAAGTGGAGGAAATGGCTTGGTTCTGTGAGATGTACCTTGATGTTGCAGGACTAAACTGGTAAACAATTGTGGTGATATGGCGGCTGTAGCTAGGAAAGCAGGTGGTGTTACTGAGATTATAGTGCAGCTGACAACTGAGTTAACTGGAAAGCTAAGGGCTTGAGTGATGGAGGGTGTCACTGGTGCTGTGGTTGAGTACATATTTATGCATTGAGATGCATAGCATGGTGGTGATATGAAGCTACAAGAGCTGGTACTCGGAGCAGTGAATGGAAGAAACACAGAGAGGGTGTTGTCGATGGAATAGGTTTGCAGCTACAGTTTATTGTTCGTGGAAGAAGAGGAGGTCTGGTAGCTGGTCGACGAAGGCTGAAATACTGGGTTGCTGCCAGACATGATACAGCTGAGGGTATGTATGGCTGATGGAGCTGTAAATAGGAGTTGTTGGCGGTGGAGGTTGGAAGATGAGAGGCAGTGGCAGCTGTCATGATGCGGAGATAATGGAGTGGAGTACTGCAGTGTAGGACATTGCAGGTGAGTGGAGCTGTTGAGTGTGTCAGTGCACATACACTGATAGTGCAATTTGCTGGGTTAGTGGCTGAGTTTGCTGTTGGTTGTGTGTGATGAGTTGCTCAAGTGTGCGAGATGCTCGGTTCGAGATGGTTTAACTGTCGAAAGAAAGGTGTCGCTGCTAATGGAGTTATGGGCTGTTCGTGGTATGGATTATTACAGATGGTGGAATGATGTTGGTAAGAAGTGCAGCTGAGGTAAGAAGCACAGGAAGTGCAGTTGCAGTTTGAGAGGGTTGTGTAGAGTAGTAGAAGGAAGTTCAAATTTCCATGAGTTTAGAACTTGAAATGGAGATTACTGGTGGATTTGAGATGCTGTAGTTGCAGATGAGATTTTAGAAAAGTAGATGGCTCAAGGTAAAGCTGCAGACTAGTATTAAGAGGCATAAATAAGTGCAATGAAGGAAAGAGAGCTGGTGACTTTTTACTGTGCTATATGGATATTTGGCGGAGGCTAGGTGCAGGTACAATGTTGGTGTGCTAAGGAGATGATGTAGCTGGGAGCTTAAGGCAATTGCAGGTGCATATGCAAAATGGCAGCCAACAGGAGTTGGAGTCTTGAAGCAGGTGAACTGGTGGTGGTTATGACTGACTGGAATGAGATGCTATGACAATGGCTAAGTGGTTAGCTGGGATGCAGAGAATGGATTGGTTGGAACTCGCAGAATGGCAAGGGTTTGAGGCTGCAGAAACAGTACGAAAACGGAGCGAAAATGGCACGCCGATGGTACTAGCTTCGGTAGTCGGATTTTGGAACCGAAAGTGGGGATCTTCAAGATTCAGTGAATCATGAGGCGGGTATGAGTCGAACGAAATAGTTGGCGGCCGGACATAGGAGCTACGCGTCGCGCTTTTGGGTGCGTTTTCGCAAGAATAGAGAGTTGGATTTAGATGGGTTATGTAAATGTTTGAAATGCAGAAAAGAAAAGTTGAGCTACTGGATGTGTAGAATTGCCTGGTGACAGTCTCCGATAGTAAAAGTGGCCTGAGTAAATTTTCCGGTGACCAGATTCCGGCGCCGGTGGCCGGATTCCGGCAATGACGTCAGCATTCCGGCGACCTGTTTTCGACCCGAAAATTCCAGAGATATATTTTTCACGCATGGGCTTGGTGGACTGGTAGATGGACGTGTACTTGAATATTTTGAAGACTTTGACCTATTTTTGGAAAGCAAAGGGCTATAAAAAGAGAGTCTCTACAACAAAGAAACGTATTATTCTTGGAGCAGAGGAGAGAGCCGCTGAAACTACAACTAGGGTTTGCTTTCGTATTTAATATTCATCTACTTTATTTGATTATTGATTATGATGAACTCCATAGCTATGAGTAGCTAAATCTCTTATTATTGGTTAAGGATGTAGTCCGATTTCTAAAACTTGTGCTTGATTAATGTATTAGTTTTCTCTCTTGATTATCGTTCATATCTCTACTGTTTTTAATATCACATGATTGATGTATTGTGATAGGGTTTTGATGTTTGTTTAGTTAAGTGGCCAATTAATTGAACTTGCATTTTGTCCATAGCTATTTTAGGGTTTTTCATCGAGCGATAACCCCAAATACAAGTAGCATGATATGATTAAAGTTTGTAGTGATACACTCTTATAATCATATGTAGAGTATGACCATTGTCCGAATTGTTATGCGCAATGTATGACAATTGCATTGATTAGCCTATTTCCAAAACTTAGTGCTCCTGGGAATTGAACTTGATTAGCGCAAGGCGTTAGGTTATTCTTTAGGTAGAATTCACATACGCAGCTCTAATGTGTGTGTTGATTAACTTGGGAAATTTTCAGATTATCTTGCTCTCTTGATTTTCTAGGCTTTTGATAATAAAAGAGATTAAATCGTAATTCTAATCATGTATGCAAGCACATGTTTAGGATTGAAGATGAATTCCTTGACCAATATTTTTCTCTCCTTGATAATTTCAAATATTTACTTAGCTTTATTTTACTTTTATTTTACAAAAATCAGAAATCCCCCTTTGGGTTACTAAGAAACTAGAATTTGATAACAACAATCGCCTCTCTGTGGATACGAACTCTTCCTTACTTTATACTTAATTCATATTTTGTCGAGTAAGAAAGTGAATTATTTTTGTGTCGGCTGACAACCGATCAACCGGCTAATCCGGGCATGAGTTTAATATCACATTCTCATCCCCATTTATACATGAACTCCACCCAATTCTAATTAATAACAACCCACTCACCAAAACATGTCTTAATTCGTTGTCCCATTTTCAATTCTTCTCTGAAAGCTATTAATTTGGTGTTTCCTCCACTATAGATAATAACCCTAATATTATCCATCTCAATCCTAGCTTATAGGGTTACTATTATTGATAGGGAAGAAGATAAGATGGAGAGAGATAGAGATTAGGAGTTTGCTTGTGGTAATGGATGGTGGTTGAGAGCAGAGATGGTCGGGAAAATGGAGTTATTGAAGGAGATGAAGGAATTGATGGTGTGGTATTGTATATGGAAAGAGGAAATGAAGAAGATGTTGTTTCTGTTCGATTAGGGGAAGAAAACATAGGCGTCTAGGGTGTTGGGAGAGACCATCAGATGGTGATGTCCAGAAGGATGAGCTAACGGATGAAGCAGCTTTAACAAATCTCACGGCTCGGGCGAGGAAATGGGTTTTGATTTTGGATCTTGGTTCTTCGGTTCTCTACCAAGCCCACATATTTGCAAACGGATTGCAGCTGATGCGCAAGCAGATTGCGGCTTTTCTTGCATGATATTTCCTTTACGTTCTTCACTGCCATCTAGTGGGAGCTTTTTTGCCTCTCTTCTGTAGTCGCTAGTCACCATTCTTCTGCTCTTTTGGCTTATCAATTCATCTAAGCTTTATTTAGTACCTAAAAAAAAAAATTAATTAGTGCAAGTATTTATTCTTGAAAACAATAAAAATACAGAACTTGGGATAATAAATTATTTTAAAGCACAAAAGATGAGATAATTGCCAATAAAAAGGTGTATAAATATGAAATATTTGGCACTCATCAAATACCCCCAAACCTGAATTTTACTAGTCCTCAAGTGAAACAGAAATTAAGAAATCCTACCTATATCATTGTCGTTGGTCTCTCAAATGCATTTAGCGAATGCACTAAGCCTCTAAACCCCTAGGTGTCCCTAGTGGACGAGTTGTAGTCTCATGAGGGTTTACCGGAGGTGTACCCACAAAACCATCTCCAACTTCAGAGTGTATCAGAGTCCTAAGCATCCAAGGTGATATGAGGACATAGAGTTTCTGCATGCTAGTAATAAGACATTAAAAATACTAAAAGAATACATTCTCATCCTTAAGAGTTGAGTGAGAAATAACCACACCATATGAAAGAATTCGGGTTCGAGAGTGATCACAAGCCTCGACTTATGCCTCACCAATAGGGTTTTATGATAGTTGCACTCAAAAAGACCGAGTTTTTAGTCTCTCATGTGTGCAAATAGGAATAAAGAGAGAAATCCCGCACACGCTGAATGGTGGGAAGGAAAACCTTCCGAAATAATTTCTGGAGACTCCACAGAATCGTGGACAAAAAGAATCTTTTTCTGATGATCTCTAAGAAAGGAAATCAATCATTAGCAAGGATGGGAGTACTCACTTACCTTCACATCCGATCGGAAATCAACACCACTCTCACAACATCCATATAAACGCCTTCAATCTTTGGTATTCGATTTTCAACTGTTGATGATGAATTTCTGAACTCCGTAGAACCTTGACAATTTCTGTTCTTCAAATTCTTGTTGCTTGAATTTTCCTCTTATTTTTCTTCTTTACCATGGTGTTATTTAATAAAACTGAAAACAAACTATATTATTTTATTTATTTTTATTTATTTATTTTGCTGAATGCAAAAAGACTAAAAACTCTATATACAAAATACTCCCCCACACCTAAATCTAACATTGTCCTCAATGTTTTAAAATATGATAAGAATTTAAACAACTACATACCATGGGAACTATGCTGAGAAGATAAAAGGGAAGAGATTACCGGTATTTCGGCGAAAGCAAGATTAGTGCTTCATTATTCAAGGCTAGAATCCAACATTGTTAGCTGAGATCATACTCAACTGATTGAAGATAGAAGCTATAACATTACCTACTGGATTATATACATCGAGAACTCACCATACATTAACAATCTAAAGAGTTGAGGATCAACCCAAAAGACGGAATGCAGAAATTTTAACAGCCTCACATAAGGGAAAAATATCATTTGGTCCTTTCTTAGGTGGGCCCATGTCTGTTTGGTCCTTTAGGAAAACGTCTTTACTTTTTGGTCCATAATTATTTAAAAATATTAAACTGACAAAAGTACCCTTCCGTGTTAATTTTTACTTATTTTCTTGTAGCAGTTCATTCCAGAAAATGAAGTCCATATAAAAACCTAAAAAAACATAAATGAAGTCCATATAAAAACCTAAAAAAAACCGACTTCATTCCAGAAATGAAGTCCATATAAAAACCTAAAAAACAGACTTCATTCCTAAAATCCTAAAAAAACAAACTTCATTCCAGAAATGAAGTCCATATAAAAACCTAAAAAACATAAATGAAGTCCATATAAAAACCTAAAAAAAACCGACTTCATTCCAGAAATGAAGTCCATATAAAAACCTAAAAAACATACTTCATTCCTAAAATCCTAAAAAAACAAACTTCATTCCAGAAATGAAGTCCATATAAAAACCTAAAAAACAGACTTCATTCCAGAAATGAAATCTATATAAAAAACCTAAAAAAACAGACTTCATTCCAGAAATGAAGTCCATAAAAACCTAAAATAAAAAGACTTCATTCCAGAAATGAACTTCATATAAAAACAAACTTCATTTCTAGAATGAACTCCATATAAAAACATAATCAAATTCTTCTACGTCTTCAACAACAGTATCAGAAAACATCATCGTCTTCAAACAGCAGCAGCAACATCGTATTCATCATGTTCAATGTCTTTATCATCTTTAAACAAGCAGCAACAGATCTTGAAAGTCTTCATCGACGTTCATCGTATCCATCATCTTTAACACGAGTAGCAACAAATCTTAAAAGTCTTCATCATCTTCATCTTCTTGAGCAAAAACAACAACATGAGTTTATGTAAAGAATGAACTTCTTCGTCTTCATCATCTTCGTCTTCATCATCTTCATCTTCAACACGAGCATGAAGAAATCTAAAAACAAATCTAAAAAAATAGAAGAACAGAAAATAAAAGAATTTAGATTTTCACCTCTGAATCGCCAATGTTACAGCATCACGGAGATGAAGATGGAGATGATGAACTCGCACAATCTTCTCGCTATTGTTACAGATTTAGATTTTCATCTCTGCAAAATTAAAAAGATGAAGAAAAAAAAGAGAAAAACTAGATCTGAAAATATGGAGGTGAGAGAAAATAAATCTGAAAATGATTTCCTCTCTCTTGATAAAATTGAATATATATCCCAAGGATGACGTAATGGCCCCAAAAGGGTATTTCTTCCAATACAAGATGATAATTACATCATCCATGACATCACCCTAGGACCAAATCATAATTTTTAGGACCAAACTATAATATATTTTATCAAAAAGAACCAAACAGAAAGTTGATTGAGTCAACCGGACTAGACTCATCCTATTATATTATTTCTAGGAGCATATGGTATTTCCTACCTCACATAATTATAATAGGACAGAAATGCAACTGAGACTACAAAACAAAATGAGCTACCCCCAAACCTGGATTTTTCAACGGATATACTTTTGGACACAAAATCTCGCAGTTTTTGAGGTTCATCATGCATAAGGTCCAGCTCCAAATGAACTGTGTTAGAAACAGGCAGAGTTATGCATTTCAACTGTGGATCTTCAAAAATATTATACTTGTCTTCAAAATAGGCCAAGAGGACTTGGGAGGCACACAGTTCCAGTCCTAGATTAGGTCCCCTTAGAAAAGTTAGTTTTAAAATTATGTTACAAGCAAAATCTAGGTTGGGTGCAAGAGTCTTAGTCTGTGACTTAGGCAGGAAAGTAGGCAAATCCAAGTTATTTTCATGTTATAGATCATTAGTACCATCACACACTTTCCCTAAGTCAGAAACAGGTAAATCATGCTCACTTTAATAGAACAAAACATCAAACCCCATCTCATAATCATCATCATCCAAAACTTTAGTCTCATGCATAGGCAGATCAATAGAGACATCATATTGTGACCTAGGCAGATAATCAGACACATTAAATATATTTTCATGCATATGAAAATTTGTGTCAACAGAAAATTCAACCTTACCTAAGTCAGACACAAGTTTTCTGTGATGCTCTCTTTTACAGAACAATTGCACAAGTCCCAGACACAAGTTGTCTGTCGAGGCAGAGAAGCCTAATGTCTCTGAACCCAAAGGTTCCACAATATTTTCAGAATAAACATGTTCTTCAGACATAATATCATCATCATCATCATAACATAAATGCATTTCCCTATTCAAAATTGTAGTATTTCTAGTCCCTTCTTTTACCTCTATATTAGGTTCGTTTTCAATATTAATAGCTTGACTAGGAACATAAACACTACCTCAAAATTTACTTTAGGACTAATAATCATTTCATCTTGAAATTATTTCCTCTCTTCATTTAGTGCATCACATATTTGACCCAATATGAGTTCTAAACTCGCATGCCTTTGATCATTTAACTTCTTATATTGCAAATGGTTTTGATTCATTTGGTTCATACACTCATCAAAGATAGGCCTTTTCTATACAGGGTATTGTTTGTGTGACTATACTTGGGGGTTTCTAGAATATGAATATTCTTGGTTATTACTTGTTGTTCCCCCTTGTACATGCCCCTTAGACCATGAAAATTTAGGGTGATTCCTCATAGCATATGGGTATTCAGTACATGGTTGCACATGAGGGTCATTACAGAAAGGAAATTCAGAAGCAATGCTATATGGTTTATCATGCAATAAATTTAATTCAAACCTAGCATTATTTTGTTCGATGAGTATGAGATCTTCCTCCACAGATTGCCTACAAGGGGTCGGGGAAGTACACAATTGTTCAACTTCCCACTTTGGTGAATGATACATGTGTGCATGGTCATTAGGATCTATAAAATACTGATCGCAACCTATGAAAGGTTGATTATGGTCCCAATGACCACCGGCTTCGTAATTTGTGGGCATTTCATACCTTGGATTTTCATGGTATTCTCTAGAATGCTGAAAAATATGCATTTCAGGGAAGTGCTCAGTTAAATAATGTGTGCGGCCACAGAAGACGCAAAAGGAAGGTTTAACTTGCTTAGATGACATTGACATGGAAAATTCATGCTTCCCTAAAGCAGTGATTTGAGCCTCTAGCTGATACAAAAGTGATGGGTGTGTGAGTTGGGTATTGTAAAGATGTTTATTTTTTTTACTAAGTAGTGGATGATACATGTGTGAATAGTCATTAGGGTCCAAGTGTTGAGGTTCAGGACTATAAATATGTCCATAACAATCCCTATAACTATTGACATCATGGTCTGTGGGTGGCTCATAAAGTGAAGCATGCTCATAAGCAAGTTTTCTGATTGATTTCTGGGATGATTTCTCATCCCTAACACCAATTGTAAAACACGATTTTTTTACTTCGGTCCACTTAGTCGGCGCTAATGTTTGTACCATAAATTACTTTTAGGCACAAAACACGATTGATTTGATGATGATGATGTGAATTATGGTTAGAAAATGAATTAAAGATAAATAGAGGAGACAAGAATTTAACATGGTTCGGCGAGTTATGCCTAAATCCACGGACGAAGATAGAAACTATAACATTACCTACTGGATTATATACAGCGAGAATTCACCATACATTAACAATCTAAAGAGTTGAGGATCAACCCAAAAGACGGAATGCAGAAATTTTAACAGCCTCACACAATTAAAATAGGACAAAAATACAAGTGATACTACAAAACAAAATGAGCTACCCCAAACCTGGATATTTCAACGGATATACTTTTGGAAACAAAATCTCGCAATTTTTGAGGTTCATCATGCACAAGGTCTAGCTCAAAATAAACTGTGTTAGGATCATGAAGAGTTATGTATTTCAATTGTGGCTCCTCAAGAACATTATACTTGTATTCAAAATAGTCCAAGAGGACTTGGGAGGCACACTGTTCTAGTCCTAGATTAGGTCCCCTTAGAAAAGTTGGTTTTGAAATTCTGTTACAATCAAAATCTAGGTTGGGTGCAAGATTCTCAATCTGTGACTTAGGAAGGAAAGTAGGCACATCCAAATTGTTTTCATGTATCAGATCATTAGTACCATCACACACTTTCCCTAATTCAGAAACAGGTAAATCATGTTAACTTTCATAGAACAAATCATCAAACCCCATCTCATAATCACCAACATCCAAAACTTTAGTCTCATGCATATGCAAATCAAAAGAGACATCATATTGTGACCTAGGCATAGAATCAGACACATAAAATATATTTTCATGCACATGAACATTAGTGTCAACATAAAATTCAACCTTACCTAAGTCATACACAAGTTGTCTGTCATTCTCTCTTTCACAGAATAATTGCACAAGTCCCAGACACAAGTTGTCTGTCGAGGCAGAGAAGCCTAATATCTTTGAACCCAAAGGTTCCACAATATTTTCAGAATAAACATGTTCTTCTAACATAACATCATCATCATCATCATAACAGAAATGTATTTCCCTATTCAAAATTGTAGTATTTCTAGTCCCTTCTAATACATCTATATTAGTTTCATTTTCAATATTAACAGCCCGACTAGGAACATAAACACTATTCTCAAAATTTACTTTAGGACCAACAATCATTTCATCTTGAAATTCCTCCCTCTCTTCATTTAGTGCATCACGGATTTGACCCAATTTGAGTTCTAAACTCGCAAGCCTTTGGTCATTTAACTTCTGATATAACAAAAGGTTTTGTTACATTTGGTTCATACCCTAATCAAAGCTAGGGATTTTCTCTACAGGGTACTGTGTGTGTGACTATACTTGGGGGTTTCTAGAATATGAGTATTATTAGTTATTACCTGTTGTTCCCCATTTGACAAGCCCCTTAGACCATGAAAAGTTAGGGTGTTTTATCATAGCATATGGGTATTCAGTACATGGTTACGCATGAGGGTCATTACAGAAAGGAAATTCAGAAATAATGTTATATGGTTTATCATGCAATAAATTCAATTCAAACCTAACATTATTTTGTTCGATGAGTATGATATTTTCCTCTACAGATTGCCTACAAGGGGTGGGGAAAATATGCATTTCAAGGAAGTACTCATTTAAATTATTTGTGCGGCCACAAAAGATGCAAACAGAAGGTTTAACTTTCCTAGATGACATTGACATGACAGATTAATGCTTCCCTAAAGCAGTGATTTGAGCCTCTAGCTGATCCAAAAGTTATGGGTGTGTGAGTTGGGTATTGTAAAGATGTTTTTTTTTTACTCAGTGGTGGATGATCCATGTGTGAATAGTCATTAGGGTCCAAGTGTTGAGGTTCAGAACTATGAATATGTCCATAACAATCCCTATAACTGTTGACATCATGGTCTGTGGGAGGCTCATAACGTGAAGCATGCTCATAAGCAAGTTCTCTGATTGATTTCTCATCCCTAACAACAATGGTAAAAAACAATTTTTTTTACTTCGGTACCCTTAGTTGGCGCCAATGTTTGTACCAGAAATTACTTTTAGGCACAAAACACGATTGATTTGATGATGATGATGTGAATTAGGGTTAGAAAACGAATTAAAGATAAATAGAGGAGACAAGAATTTAACATGGTTTGGCGAGTTATGCCTAATTCCACGGATGAATCCCCGTACGGAGAGATATGTTATTGATCATAATACAACAATAGCTTCTCTCCGGGTTGGATAACCTAGAATTACATATCTCCTTAGGATTTAGGATACATGCATGTATTTATATAGCTTATTATTTATGGGTAAAAATTGTTTCCGACAGAGATCCTATTTTTACGTCCAAGTTTTGGGGGAATTTTCATCAATCGATGGGAACAGGATTGGATATGAGTATTGCTTACCACCCTCAGACTGATGGTCAGTCCGAGCGAACGATTCAGATTCTGGAGGATATGTTAAGAGCGTGTGCAATTTACTTCAAAGCTAACTGGAGTGATCATTTACCCCTTGTTGAGTTTGCATATAACAACAGTTATCAGTCCAGCATCGGTATGGAACCTTATGAGGCGTTGTACGAAAAACCGTGTCGAACACCGTTATGTTGGGCTGAGGTTAATGAAAGAAGTGTCATAGGGCCCCAAATGGTTCAAGAGACAACAAAGAAGATAGGGATCATCCAAGCCCGTTTGAGAACGGTACAAAGTCGTCAAAAGAGTTATGCATATGTAAGAAGAAGACCATTAGAATTCGAGGTTGGGGAGAATGTGTTTATAAGAGTTAGTCTTAGACCGGGCATTAAGCGGTTCGGAAAGAAAAGTAAATTGGCACCACGCTATATCGGTCCATTTAAAATTCTTCAACGAATTGGAGAAGTAGCATATCGACTAGCTCTATCAACACAATTTGCAGACATACACAATGTGTTTCATGTATCTATGCTTCGTAAATACAATGTTGATCTGTCCCACGTCATCGAATGGCGAGACTTGCAACTGAACGACAATGTTTCGTATGAAGAAAAACTGTTGCGCGTAATCGACTCAAAGGAACAAGTCCTTCGGAGGAAAACCATCAAAACCGTGAAGGTTCTCTGGCAACATCATGGTTCTGAAGAGGAAACTTGGGAGCTGGAGTCTAAGATACGAGACAAATATCCGGAATTACTGAGAGGTAATTCTTAAACTTAGCTACGCCTCGAATTTTCGGAGAAATTCTTTTTTTAGAGGTTAATAGTATAACGTCTGGTATTTTTGAACCCGGGCTTAAAGCCCGTTTCAACTCATAAGAGTTGACATAGTGATTTGTATATATGAAGGTGTACAAATCCTAGCTTATTATTATAAATCTTTGTGATTTGGGGTGCAAATAACCAATTGGTTAGTATATGGAATGATGGGGTCACTACCTAGTAGAGCACATGATTTTTATGGCTAGTAATACATATGGGAAAAAGAATAAGTCTTTCTCTCTTTTGCATCTACTTTTAGGGTTAATAATATTATATATATATTGTTTTGTCACTTTCCTAAAACCCTACAAAAGAAAAAGAACCATCTCTTTCTTCCTCTTTTCATCTCTTTTACTTTATAAATTAAAAAAAAAAAAAAACCTGATTTATTACTGTACATTATTGGATTATTGATTGGCTTGGATTGACAAGGATTTCAGATTTTTTTTATTGGATTGAGGTAGGGGTTTCTCGTAATAAGTAAAAACTAAACTATTTTAGCATTATCTCTTATATGCATCATCTTTATTTATGGATTTTGTTTGCATATATATTATGAATGCGATGTGTGCTAACCTCCTATTTGCAATTTCCGTTAAAGTTTGAATAAGTCATGAACTTGCATCTCACGATTAACTTACTCTGCTAGAAAAAAAGAAAAAGAAAAAGAAAACTCTCTTTTAGTCTGTGTCGAAACTCTTGATTTACCGGTGTTTAGAACCCTAGTTTCTTACAAATTTTTAAGAGAAAGCGCAGCCCCTTACTACCGCATTTGTTGTTCCAATCAAATCTCACTCTCTATTTCACCTGATGTTTCGTTAAAAAAAAAAACAGCTGACATCTTTTTCTTTAATTGGTAGCTCCTTCTGTTTAATGTGTCTTTTACTGGGTAACTTTGAATTCTGTTCCAATTTGGAATCAAATTATAAAAGAAAAGAGTGGAAGCTTATTTTTCTTTTAAACTATTATTAAAATCCCTAGTGATCTTATTTTAGTTTTCTTAATAAAGAAAAAAAAAACAAGTGTGGTGACCCTCCTTTGAATCTTAGGCATCTGTGTTTCATATCGTAACTAAAAATTCACAACACATGCTCTTCTCGTTTTAAAAAGTGCATTGTGCCTCATCTTTCTCTTTGTCCATGCTCGTGCTTTTCTTAAGAGTGGGATGCTATTTTCGTTCATAACCTGTTAATCAATTGACCATCTCTCTTCTTTTAAAATATATGCTGCCACTTATATTTCACAGTGAGCCAAACATTTTTTTCTCTCGTTTCTACGAACTAAGAAAAATTAAATAATTTCCATTCATTTCAAATTTGGGTCAAGTATTTGATGTATGGCATTGTTTATAATTTTTATTGGCAATATGTTTGTTTGACGCACACCACGCGGCAAATGTTTGTTTTACGCATTGATGATTTTTAGGGTGAAAATGAATACATTTCTGTTATTACTATAAAATAATATATTATACTATACACATGCATTTGGTCGAGTATCTCGGATTTTGGAAATGGTTTATAAACTGTACTAATTAGAAATGGAATACACGTAAATGTAACTCTGCTGCTGAAATGTCAGGCCTTCATGGCATCCCACCACTGGTGGATATCCTGGGAAGACTGTTCGGGGAACAGTATGGTTTGTTACCGGAATAACTCTGACAGTAGATTAGGAACCTACAATTATAGGTTGTCTTATGTGAGTAAAATGAGTAAGTAATTTCAGAAGATTTTGACTTGTATGGGTTTTATTATTATATTCGCTGCATGGTTTAATTTTCGGTGCACTATATTATTTTTTGAGATTCCTACTGAGTTGTGGTTTGCTCACCCCCAAATTCCTTTTTCTCTCCCCACAGATTTTGAGGAGCAATTAGCAGACTTGGAAGCTTACGGCATAGTACTCAGATGTTAGTATTCTCGCAAGACACTACTATATGATATCACAGGGATAATAGATACTTTTATTGATTATCATTTTTATTACCTTAGAGTTTTCAAGTATTTTAATAAGAGACATTTCTAGCTTAATAATTTTTAAATTAAAACTTTTTTAAAAATTTAATAACTTGGAACATCTTACTTTATGAACTTTGGAACATCTTTAATAACTATTACTTGAAACTTTTTTTTTATTGGACTTTAATTTGAAAGGAAATTAGAGTATTAAGTCTTTATTCATTTTGCACTTTATTTACTATTCAAAAAATATAATAAAAAAAATGAATCATGTTCCATGGTCATGCCTCAAGGATTCGTTCTTGCTAGTTGGGTTGGAAGTGATCCATTGGGTCAAATCCGACTCAATAGAAGTATGACTTTTTGTGGTCGTGACAGTTTAGGATACATGCATGTATTTATATAGCTTATTGTTTATGGGTAAAAATTGTTTCTGCTGGTTTTGGTAATTTGGGTGTGTGGAAGAGAAACAAATCTAAACCTAAAACAAATGCACTGCACGGGAGTACTTTAGATTCGCGAGATCAATCTGTATAATCCTGGCCTAAACCAAGAAATGGCTGTTCCAGTCTTGCTTCGGTCACAAAGGGAAGAAGAAGGGTTGGTCTTAGGGAGGTAAGCGAAGAAGGAGTTGAGACCAGAATGGTTAATTCTGAAGGTGTGGCTATTTTATGACTTGTATCAGAATTTGGAAATGGCTTACAGAATGTAAGCTATCAGTTCTCTGGTATTTTCTGGATATTGTGTTGTTGTTCTAACCAAAACTTATTGTTTAGTGGAAATAGGTGAAACCTATTTATACAAATCATAATTGAACGCACCTTGGTCTCGTAGGGAGTGGGAGTGATTGAGTGATGGAAGAGTGGAGTAATGTGTAACCGCCAGAAACCACGTTTCCACGATGAAGGAAACGGGTTTGTTTACACCCATTACTTGTTGCTACCACTAACTGCCATGTTTCATGACACTTTCTTATAATGGGCGTGTTGCACGCTGCACGCTATAAACCGCCAGACCAATACCCTGATGAGTATCCCCCAGTTTGTGATATGTTTGATATCTCGAGTGTTTTCTTGGAAAACGTGTAGCATCTTGCTACGTGTGGAAAGTCAAAGTCAAGAGACTTTCCACAAGAAAATAACATGTAATGCTATTAGGCTTGTCTTGGCTGGTCGCCTAAAACTTGCCACAGGCCTGTCAATTCCATGGCAATTTTGGACGGCTGAGATTGCAACTCATGAGAAATATTGGCCATTTATTATGGCCACTGCATGTTGGTTCCTGACAATGGCATAGTGATGCCATTGGTACATGCCCATAGCGTAGTGATGTTTTTAGCACATGTCAGTGGCATGGCGATATGGTTGGCATGGTCAACGCATGCCAATGTCACGATGGTGCAAGTGGAGCCTGGTGTAGCCATGGCCGCCAGATTTTGGCACATTGGTGTTGGACTCAAATGTGGTGTGGCAACATAAGTTCCAGTAGCCACATCAATCCCAATGTTTTGTGGAATATTATTTAGCTAGGTTTACGTAACAACTTTTCCTAAATTAAGGTTTGGCATGCCGAAATCCTAATTAGCGCATACGGTATGTGGGATATGGCCGTGGTACAATGTTATTTTGTGCAAACAATGCCAGAGCCACGCCAAAGGAACCATGGCCAGGATATCATGTGGAAATGGCCACAAGAACAAGTATTGCCATGAGTGGATATGGTATGGCGCCTTTATTAGGGTTTCCTAAGTCCGCACGGCTCGTGGCATGTTGTGGGCCCATAAATGGAATAGTTTGTGCTACGGCTAGAAATTAGGGTTTCATCCATCGCCACCAAAGCAAGGTTGTGATTTTGGCTAGGATAACCACATTTAAGTCCTTTATGGCGTTGGCCACGAACAGAAAGTGGGTTGGAACGTAGGTGTGCTATTCACGACGTGTTTGGCGTGCTATTGCGGGAAAGTGGCACTTTTGGCATGTGTGTTTGGGATACTCGTTTGGAATGCATGTTTGGTATGTTTGGCATGCCATTGGAATGTTTGCATGGTCTTTGTGAAGCCAGTTTGGCATGGTGGCCACTTGACGCAATTCCACCTCTTTTAATGTTGTGGCAGGTTTAGAGAAACCTGATTGGTCAATAAAATGAGAAGGACGGCCAAGCATGGGTGTGGCCATAATTCTGGTGCGCATGGAAGATTTAACGCAACCTGATTGGTCGATGGGAAATAGGTCCGACAAGTATGGGCCCAGCCACAACTCATGGGAGTGTGACAGGTTTAAAGCGACCTGATTGGTCGAAAAAGGGGGGGGGGTCGGCCAGGGCGTGGCCACACTTATGGTGTGCATGTGGCGGGTTTGGCCACACTTCTAGTGTGCATGTAGCGAGTTTAGAGCGACCTGATTGGTCGACAGGAAATAGGGGCCGATCGGGCAACATGAGGTGTGGCCACTTGCAAGTGACGCCGGCTGGCCTATGGCATGGACACCTTTCTTTTGTTGTTGCTCCTATTCCGCGGCTCCTTTTATTCCTTGTTTTTTTTTATTTTGGGTAGGATTTTGCACCTACTAATCCATGGCGGATTAATTAACTAGCTCGCCTAGGCTTAATTTCGACATGAAAGGTCTAATATACTGTGCAATGCGTAAAACCCTAATTTTGGAAATCAGGTTAATATTCGAATCTTGTGAATTATCACAAAATTGATTGAATTCTGTGTGTTGACACAAAGTTCTTTAAGTTTATTGCCAGAGATAAATATGCTTTCCGATTGAGTATTTTTATGCAAGTACCTTAACCTTGATACCTAGAAATTCGTGCTACTCTGCTGCGAGTGAACACAAATTGTCATGCCATATCGATATTAAGGGTTCTGCCGGGGAACATAGCATAGGAAAAATACTCGGTAGGCTCCGGCATTAGTGAGTAATGCATCTAAGATCTTATATACTTATTAGGCTCTATACTAGTGAACAATTCATCTAGGAGCTTGAGTTTCAATATATGAAGAGAGACATAGGCACTCATCAGATTTTAATATATTCTCCAAATTCCATGCGGAATAAGAACATATTAATGTCTACTACATCTGATGCTTGGTCAGGTAGATAGACTTTTACAGTTTTTTCCCTATACTAAAAACCACCATTAACACTTATGTATATCCTTATTATAATATAAAATTCTTACGCAAGTAACTTGGATAACAAGACTTATGGAACCTTCTCTCGGGCTTATCTAGCGGGCTTTCCGTCCTTTTTATAGACGATACAAACAATTAGTTTTGAAAAAGTTAAATTTGGGGAAGCTATCACAATCGGTTGATAATGAACATCACGAAACTACCGATTGTGAAAGTAGAAAAATTCGAAATTTAGTTTTGAAAAAAATTCAATTTGGGACAGCTATCACAATCGGTAGATAATGAACATCACGAAACTACATGTAACACCCCCTCGACCATGACCGACGATATTTCCCACACTTTGGACACCCACGCGGGTAGGTGGTGTTTGTTCTTAGGGATTTTTTAGGACCTCAAAAGGCCTTGTTAACATGGAGAATCCGAGATGCACCTTATTAGCATAGGATCTGGATGCTTCCTGAGTGATATGAGACTATTTCACCCACACCCCCCAAGAGAGTCGTCATCATCTCTGATACCAAGTTTGTAGCATCCACTCGACCACAACCGAAGATATTTCTCACCCTTTGGACACCCACATGGATAGGTGGTTTTGTTCCTGGTATTTTTTAGGACCCCTATTTTAGGTGTGTTTTAAACACCGCCTAAAAATTAGGTGCATGCTTAAATAGTGAAAGTACGACAGGCAAACACAAAAATGTTATTTTAAAAACAAAACTAGTGACAAAACCCTTAGGTGAACAAACTAGTGATAAGAAAAAACCGGTCATATTATTTTTAACAAATAAAAACCGTTTCAAAAGAAAGCGGCACAAAAACCCCATGTCAAATATTTATTAGCAAATTTAGTTTTTGTTATTTAAAAAAAACCCAATCACCACCCCATTTTTTCTTATTCTTCTCTCATTTCTTCTTCTTCTTCGTTCGTCCGTCTCCTTATCCCCACCCCAATCACCACTAGAAGCAACAAATATCTCTGCGAAAACCAGCAGCAACACCTCCGTTACCACCATCAGCAACACATCTGTCTCCTCCATGAATAGCTCCGTATTTTTTTCTCCTATTTTTATGTTCAGATCTATCACCTCCTCTTCGTTAAAAACCACCACCAAATCGACGACCATTTCCCGGTCCTCCGTCAAATAGAAGAAGAATATTGAAATCACCGACAAATTTGAGATTATCCATTTTTAATAGCAACAAGGAGAGAAGAAACTAGTGATAGATATGCATTCGTATCTCTGGGTTTTGGGTTTTCTGCTAATTGAGGAGATTTCATTGTTGTTATAAGTACTTTGGTGGAGAAGAAGAAATGGGATAATAAAAGCTGATGAATCTACAGGTAATGTAATCAAACTTTATCCTGTAATGCTTTTATTGTTTGTTGTTTAATCTGATGAATTTTGGAGATCTGGGTTTGAGGGTTTTGTATTTAATTTTGTGATCTTGTTATGTCGGTGAGGTTTTGGGCAATGGGTTTGATCCAAATTTGTTCAATGTTTAGGGAAATGATGCAGTAGATTAAGTTTGTGCTGGGAATTGAGTTCGATTTGTGTTCATTTTGGTTGATGTGTATGATCTTAATCTTGTTTTTATTGAACAAATTGAAAAATTAGAATGACATCTAGTTGTTTCAATGGGAATTTCTTCAGCCTGTGTGTGTCGGTGAATCTCCCTACTTCGCTGAAATGGTATTAATGTCGGTTCTATGAATATTTTGTCGTTTTTTTCTTCTTATCGAAGCAATGGCATTTTTAGGTGTTCATCAATTTGAAGTAGATATTAGGTAGAGTATATTTGACCCTTTGATGTTTGTTGTGTTGTTATGTAGAATTTTTTAATCCGCTGGTCATTCTTTGTGTGCTAACCGTTTGTTAAGTTGGTATCGGTTAATGTTGTCATAGCAATGTCAATTTGGTTGAAAAATGAAGCCACTGTATAGGAGTGACGGCATAATCGTTTACTTGTTTAATGAACTACATCTTTTTTTATTTGTTGTGCAGGGTACAGAATATCCCGACTCTGTGTGTTTTTTACTTGTTTAATGAACTACATCCTTTTTTATTTGTTGTGCAGGTG
Source organism: Papaver bracteatum (assembly GCA_023529315.1). Lineage (NCBI taxonomy): Eukaryota > Viridiplantae > Streptophyta > Magnoliopsida > Ranunculales > Papaveraceae > Papaver > Papaver bracteatum. The sequence continues at coordinate 287,551 of JAJJWX010004910.1, read as the reverse complement.
CAGTGAAGTTGTTGTTGTGTAGGGAAGCTGTAATAGAGATGCATTGGTATTGTGGTGAACAATCAGTTGAGCATGGTGGAGTTCAGTTGGCAGTTGAGACTGCAGATTGAGCTAAAATGATGACTGAAATGGAGTTACAGAGTTGGTGGTACCATCAAAACGCCCAGATTTAATGGCAATAACCAAGGCAAGTGTATCTTTCATTTCTTAGAAATTTGGAATTTGGAAGAAGACCGGTAATATGATAGTGGTGTTGAACTAGGGTAATTGTGAAACAGCTTATGGATTAGTTGGAATGATTTTTGCCTAGTTTATTTTGGTTTGGTTTCATCATTGAAGCTGTGCTGGTGAAATTACAATAGGTAGAAAAATGATGAAAGCTAATTAGGTTTCATCTAGTTTTGGTCAAACCCTTTTTGGTTTCATCATTTTTTTCTGTTTGGTTTCATCATTTTTTTTCTTATTTCGCCTAGTTTATTTTGGTTTGGTTTCATCATTGAAGATGTGTTGGTGAAATGACAATATGTGGAAAAATGATGAAACCTAATTAGGTTTCATCTAGCTTTGGTGAAACCAATTTTGGTTTCATTATTTTTTTCTGTTTGGTTTCATCATTTTGTTCTGTTTGGTTTCATCATTTTTTTCTTATTTTGTTGAATATTGATCAATGAAATTCATTTTTTGTGGTGGTGGCGCTGTGTTGGTTGGTACAGTGGCGGTGGTGGCGGCGCGGTGGTGGTGGCGCAGTGGCAGTGGTGCAGTGGCGGTGCGGTGGCGGTGGTGGTGCGGTGGTGGCGGCGGTGGTGCAGTGGCGGTAGTGGTAGTGCAGTGGCGATGGTGGTGCGGTCGCGGTGGTGGTGCAGTAGGGGTGATGGTGCAGTGGCGGTGGTTGTGGTGCGGTGGCGGCGGTGGTGGTGCGTCGGTGGTGGTGGTGCGTCGGTGGTGGTGCAGTGGCGGCGGTGCAGTGGCGGTGGTGGTGGTGCAGTGCAGTGGTTGCGGTGGTGGTGGGGTTGATTTTTATTTTTGTTGGGGTGATTTAAAATTAAATGTGGGGTTGTTTTTATTTTTGTTGGGGTGATTTAAACTAGAAGGCTAATATAGACAGTTAATGTTAAACGGAGTTTTTGTGAACAATTTGTTTTGTTGGGGTTTTGTAATGGATAATGACACTTTTAGGGTTATAACCCGCGCTCGTGGTGGACGCTCTTTTAGCAATTGCTCTAAAATTATGAGAACATTTTATTGTCTTCGGACACACCACCAAAAGTAGTGGGAGGTCCATAAAGGAGAATTAAAATTGGCTAGAAAAAAAAAAATTGATTTTTTCTCTATAAATTTTTCTAAGTTGGGTCGGTTAACCATTGATTTTTAAAATTAAATGTGGGGTTGTTTTTATTTTTTCAATCCACACCCTTCATATTTCTTAAGTTGGGGTGATTTGAATCATTGAATCGTGAATCTAATCTCTAGACTCTAGTAGAATCTAATCATCCCCTCCTTCTTCTTCTCCTCCTCCTTCTCAAGAGAAATCTGTTCATTTGAGTTTGTAGCCTGTCAGTGTTAAACTAGAAGGTGTCATCTTCAGTTTTAATTTCTTTTTAAGAGGAACAATTTGTTTTGTTTAATCTAGGGGATTTTGATTTTTTTTTTTTTTTTTTTTGAGGATATTCAACTATGACACTTTTATTTTTCCTCAAGAATTAGAAAATTAGGATTTTAAAATTAGGGTGTTTTCTTAAACTTTGATTTTATTGTTGTAGTCTGTAGTGATGTATATGTGGTTGTAAATGTTAAAGGCAGCTATTCCTATTCCTGTCAAACCTAAATAACCCAAGTCCATCAAATTTTCTGCAGGATGTTGCAAGCTAGGAGAGATTAAATCTGAATGTTGAGTGTTCTTAGTTTAGTTTGTGGTTCTAGATGTTAGATACTATTGTCTGCTTGTTTAAGAAGCAGGAAAGGGATGCTTAGTTTAAAACTATTTTATCATTCCCATCTGGATTTTACTATAATGTGAACATTGTAGAGTGGTCCAACGAATTTGGATGAAAAAATTAATTTACTTTTTCATTTCATAATTATTGTTGGAAAATCAAGTTTGATGATATGAACATTTCATAATTCTTTCTTATCTTTAGATAAAGGCAAGACAACAACTCATCTTTTCTTCTTTCTTATCTTTAGATAAAGGCAAGACAACTGCATTAGGTTTATTTAACACATTATGTCAAATAATGATGCAAACATCAACAACTCCTCTTTTCTTCTTTATTATTTTTAGATAAAGGCAAGACAACTGCATTAGGTTTAGTTAACACATTATGTCAAATAATGATTATTATCTAAATGCATCATTATTCCTTGAACTTCAAATTTCTGATAATAATTTGTTTTCCATTTATCTCGGGTGGACGCTCTTTTCAAGCAATTGAATTTTTTGTACACTAAAATTTGTGTAACTGAGAACATTTTATTGTCTTCGGACACCACCAAAAGTAGTGGGAACCTGAAAGAAGATCCAATAACATTTTATGAATTTGATTGTGTATTAAAATTTGGCTTGAAAAAAACTATGTTTTTTTTTAAAATGCCATCGCAAAGCACACCCTTGTTTCTCTATAAATTTGTTTTAGATTTTAAGAAACCGATAGTATTGGGTGCCATAACTATTCCCCGAGCAGACATGCATAAAATAAGAATAAAAATACGCACGTTAACGTAGTTTTACTTTGGCTCCTGTTACTTGTTTCTATTCACAATTTTTTTTATCTTTTCATCTTATCAAATGTAACCTAATAATATCTGAATAAAAAGTAAATTGCATACTGTTTGGTTCTTCTTTTTCATCATGTTATTTTTACCACCGTAAAAAATAGAAATATGATAAACCGGAGGAAAAAAATACCTAACTTAGCAATTTATATTACCTCAGATTAGGATTTAATTGTTCGGTAAGATATACGTGAATATGATTTTATTTATTTTTTTGGATCGATCTGAAAAAGATTTAAGAACCTACGAATTCCGAACTTAAATCATTGTCAATATTTTATGACAACATTACGGATTATATAAGAACGTAGATGATGAAAAAAAAATAGAGAGGTAAAAGCCGTAAATATAGTTAGGGTTTGCAAAAGTATGAAAAATAGTTATGAATAGTCCTTGTTTAAACTAAGAATATGGTCATTCAAGGGATGCTTCAGTTGTAGTAGATAGATAAGGTCGGTCTAAGGAGGAAAGCTGAAAAAGGTAAGATCAAAGTTAGGGCCGCGGAAAAGTTAAAGATAAAAAGCTTTGAAAGAGATGAATGTCTGTAGAAAATATTATTCTGAATTTGTAGTTGTTATCTTTAGAATAACAGAGAGTTGGTCTATTTATAGCTCTGCAAAACCCTAATATCAATTCAGTGCACCACCTCATATATCTCAAGAATAACTAAGGATATATCAAGGCTTTGAGTCTACCTCCGTAGCCGACTATTTTTGACCGACTATTCTCTTCCTTGTCTGAGTAGGTTGGTACTCACACTTTAGTAAGACATCAGATCAAAAGCCTAAAGATAACCCTTCATTTGTGACGTAATTAACCTTTATGCGTGATGTGTCATATGATGTGGTAGTAATCTCCGAAGTTGTCATAACTTTGATGGAGGAATACTCACATTTTTCCTATGAAGGCAAACCTGATTTGTGTAGAGATCTCAAGGAGGATTTTTATATGCAACTGTGTCATGAGCATACCAAAAGCTTAGCCGAGGTTAAGCATGACCTAATTGTTGGCATTTTTTCTTAGAAGAAGAGCCATGTGGCCGGCTCTAAGAAGATGCTAAGGGATTGATTTAGCTTGTCTTATTAGAGGAGCAAGACTATATATTGTCCAATCATAGGAGCAAGGTGAGCTCTTGTCCAATTATAAAAGCAAGACGAAAGATGGGGTTGATAATCAACCTAGCATGGTCGTCCGTCTATCAAAGAGCATAGGTGATGTTGTATATAAGAGGAACTAAAGCCTGGTGTCTATCTTTAGGGAGAGTATAAAACCTAATTCCCTTGTGATGGTCTCATAACCAAGTTTCGAGCTTTGAGCTTTGAGGCGTGAAATAGTCAAGATTATGCTTTTAAAATTCATATGAATCTCAGACGTGATAAACTCAATGTTTTTGCTTTGGATATGCTTAAGGATGTAAAGCATTGAGCTTTCTTGGGAGGCCTAAGTGCATGACCAACATGTGTTTACATTGTTGCTAGACTAAGGTTAGGCTGCTCCTTTATCAAGGCTGAAGCTCAAATGCACGCACAACGTGTTGACTTGGAATAATTTATCTTTGGTGTTCGTACTTTCTTGCCTTAACTGGCTTGAGTTGCTAGTTTTGCTCGAAAAAGTTATTGCTTGACGGATAATATGTGTTGGTGTATGACGGTGTTTGGTTCTTGTGTGGTTGGATCTTCGCTCTGTGCATGAACGACAAGCCCGATTACCTTCTAGAGATATGCCCACAACCCGGGAACTCGTAAATCCGAAATCTGGTTAGGGAGCCGGTAAACTCCCTCTCCCTGTGAACCCAGGGTACGAAAAGTGTCAAGGATTGACTCTGCCTGTGTAGATTTTTCCTACACAACATGTCTTTAGGAAGGATAAAATGAGAATGTAATGACATGTTTGGCTAGCCGGCGTTGTGAACACAAAAATAACGATGGCATTGACATGTTCACAAACATAGTTTTAAATCAGATCAATGAAGGTTTGATCTTTAAAGAGCTATATTTAATAGATAAGAAATATATATGAGAATCTCAGAGCCTTCGGGCTCATCATCGTTTCTCGACGATGGGGGGTCAGCGTTCCTAAAGACGATGATAGTAATCTGAATTTTAAAGCATGACATAAACAAGACAGTGATTTACGTGGTTCAGCACTAAGGCCTACATCCACGGGAGGTTTGTTCTTCACTATATGGGTACAAAAATTACAATGCATAGTCGAATGACTCTGGGTAATGAGCACGAAGCTATAGAGGTACTAAAGTAAATCTCATGGTAAACTTACAGTTTGCTTCTCTTTCTCTCTCTTTCCCTTTTTCCTAAAATTCGTCGACCCCTTTTCTCTAAAAGGATTGGGGTATTTATAGGCAGATTACATGGGTCCCACTTTTGAGATTTCCTTATCCTTATCTTCTCGGACTATGAGCCAATCCCGCTGGTATCTTCGCCTTGATAAGATGCCTCCAACGGTCATCTGTCCTTTGGGGATTTTGTCAGTCTTCCTTCCAGGGCATTATTTACACGTGTAGAGGGTTGAGCGTGTTCAACGCAGCCTCTTCGTTCCGCCTTTTTTCTAGCCCAGAGAATGTTTGAAACGTGTACCGTACTATGCGTCTTAAATGTGGGTAGTTGGGGGATGAGCATGCGTGGGACAGCTGTCCCTGCACCTGTCATTTCTTGTCAGCCATCCTTCATCTCGTCCGTCCAATTTGAATCTGTTTAGGGATGGGGTAAAAGGTGTTTTGATCTGTTACGGTACTTCTCGGGCCATTAATCATTAGGTGGTCCGAGTTGGTGGTGCCGTTGTATCTTGTCGATGAGAGGCACGTGTCTTGAGAGATATTTATGCACCTACAATTTGCCCATTTTCTTCCTAACTTTTGGTTATTCTAGCCGAAATTTTGAAGAAAACTGTTCATCTGTTCAGCCTCTTCCCCTAATAAATTCTCCTCTTTCTTAGGGCACGTTTCCCACTCTTTTTGAAATAACTTCTCTTTGGGATAATGGGTTAGGTTTCTCTTTCTTCTTGGTAATAAATACTGGAAAACGACTAGGCAAGAGAAATTTTATTCTCTGAGAATTCTCTTTCTCGCCTTCTTCTATTTCTTCTGGGGGAGACATACAAAAAACCACATTTTTCTTTGTCTTCTTGTTCTTTACTTTTTTCTGCTTGCTCAGCTACCTGGTATACTTTGATTTCCGCTTTAACTTTGGGGGACCGCTGCTTCTTTCTTATGTTTTGTGTCCTTCTTCATTAATTCCTGGTAAGTGCTGGTTTACTGTATCTAGGGTTTATCTTCTATAGATGTTATTTCTTCCTTTTTAATCTTTCATGGCTTCTGAGGTTAGTTATGGGGAACAATTTCGTCGCGTCAGTATATATACTTTCCCCTGTTCTCCATGGCTAAGCTCAGGATGAATCCCTATAGATGGTTAGGGTTTTTAACCTCGACTTTATTTCTTACGATGGCCTTATGTAGGTATTATGGTTGACGATCTTCGGAAAAATAGTCCTTTCAAAGTGCCTTCACCGAATCTCAATAGATCTCCGTCACGACGAAGCCCTGATATATCTCCTCCGAGGGATTCTACGCAGCCTCTGCATCGCTCCATTCGTCCTAAGAGCATATCATCTTCTCAGCAGGGTGGCGAACGTGTGAGGGGTAGTCGTTATACCTCTAGCCGGTCTTCGGGTAAGCCTTCCAATCAGCGTTCTGATCCGCTGTCAGTTCAGCCTCTTCGGACCATAGCTCCTAACACCTCACCTTCCCAAGGGATTGAGGCGCAACATTCGATTCTGCTGCCCAGGAGAGACGTTGACCTTTCTAGGAAACCTGCGGGGAAGAAAAAAGCGGATGATGTGAGCCCAACGAAGAAGTCTTCGGGTTCTAGGCCGTCCTCTGACGCTGTCCCTTCGGGTAGTGCCGCTACCAACCCAAAAAAGAAGAAAAAGGTTACTTTCAGGAATATTTATCTGGAGGAGTTTAAGGTTAGGCATGGCCTCGAATACTTTGACGTCCGCTTCTACGATCAAGGCGATGAGCTTACTTATGAGATGATTTCTAATTATAAATACGACTATCAACAACTGCTAACAACCGTTGGTGCCTTCGAAGCGGGCTTAATGCTCCCAATTTATAAGTCCGGTGACTCCTTCTATTATGATATTTTTGCGAACCGTGATGGCTCCACCCCTCACACATACAGTCGTTCGGTGGTTTAGATAAGTGGTAATTACCTTCGTACTCTTCGTGAGGCCTACCTTCGAAGCAAAGGAAAGACGCTGATGACCTATTATCGTTAAGAATTTGTACGTCCCTCGAAACTTTAATGCTTCTTTCGGGGATTACGTTAATGGTCGGAATCGAAAGCCCTGGAGTGTGGGTTTGCGTACGATGCCTTCCCCCCGTGGGGAGGTTCGTCTTCTGAGTGAGGTGAGTGATACGAAGTTACATTGCGTTCCTGGTACTGAAAACAATACTGAGCCTACCCCTTTTCCTGGTAAAGAAAAGCTTCGACGTGATCATGATTATGAGTGGTATGCCACTCCTATTGAGATCATTGGTCCTTGGGCCCATGGATGGTTCCCCGGTGATCATGGGTGGCGACCAACTCCTCAGAGTAAAGTTCGTGATCGTTCCCCTGCTCGTTACGGTAATTTCTACCCCTGGGAGCTAAACTTTACTGGTATGAACTTCAATTATCGTACCGAAGTGGTCGACCTTGATGAGGTTGTTGAAGAGGAGAGCTCCGATGCTGGGAAGGTAAGATTCAGGAATTTATCCGTTTTTTCACTGTGTATCTTTTCATTTGCCCCTGGGATCGGGGATCTCACGCTCGTTGGTGACTTAGGTCTCGAAGAAAAAGAAGATTAGTCATTTGCAATCATTTACTGTGGAGGTTGTTGATTCCGGGATCCCTGAAGTGACTAGTCCCGCTGGTGACGAGGGGTTAGAGGGATCCGAAGAAGAACACGAAGAGGAACAAGTGGAGACGACCCCTTCTGTAAACGAAGATTCCGAGGAGGAGACTCATCAAGAGGGGGGAAAGGATGGTACTAATGTTTCATCTGGAGTTTCCCCGCTGTCCCCTTCGGGTGATCGTGAGAATGTAGGGCCCCCTAATCCTTCGTCGTTGGATATCCCTGAGGTAAATCCTGAGTTTTCTTTCGGGAAAATACACTCCTCTGGTGGCGCGGCAGATATCAAAGTTCCAGAGTTTCGGTTGTTATCTCCGAACGATGATTGGGAGGTGGTTGTCGAAGAAGACGCAGAAGAGGAGAATCCTATCGATGGAGATTCGGGGTTGGGTACTTTGAAAACCACTAAGGGGAAGGAAGTCTCTTCCGGAGGGAAAGAAACTGATAACCCTCCAACATCGGAGGAGGAAAATGGTCCCTTCATGTTTGGCGGTTCAGCGGGTCCTGAGGGTGCGGGTGTCGGCTCTGGTACTGCTGGGGAAAGTGATACCCCTACCTTTTTTTCCACCGTGCTGAGTGGTGAAGATGACGAGACCTTTCAATGGTTGAAGAAGAAAGTCCTCCTGAACGTTACACACGGCGCCTCCCCCTTGCCAGAAGAGATACAATCTGATGCCTTTACTCGTCAGCGGATGCAACTAACCTCTCGGGAGAAGGTAGCTGAGCTTTGGGACCGAGATTTGACTGTTGCCGCTTCGGATTTACTTCCCAGAGATCCTACTTTAATTTCTGAGATGATGGCGGTGGCGGATGGTTATGAATATGGATATTCTCAGCAGCGTCTTCTTGAGGTAAAAGATATGTTATCCTTCGTTGGTTTCTGCTAATCCATTTTGTTTTGTTGGCTTATACTAACCCATTTTGTTTTGTTGATTCGTTCCAACTAGCAAACATCGAGTATTTCCATCATTCGTTGTACCAATTATTCTGGGAAAAATCTCTTAAGTTAGAGGCTAAGCTCTGTTAGAGAGGCGATGAACTGATCAGCTCTCAGGGAGCCCTTGTGGCTAAGGATAAGGAGATTGAAAGGTTGCAGAATTCCTTGAAATAGAAGGAGAAGGCCGGCGCTGCCGAGGAGATGCTTCGCCAAGAGGTTTCTAGTCTTCGTTCAGATCTGGAGATAGAGCGCGTGAAGGTTTCGTCCTTAATAGGTTGGTCTTCTTTTTTCCTTATTATATTGTTATTATATTATTATTATTTTCTGCGTTCCTTCTGAGTTACCCATCCCTATCTTCAGGGACAACTCTAGAGAGTTGACCTGGCTTCGTAGTGAGAGAACGCGTCAAGCTTCTCGTATTAGTGAACTAGTGTCCCGAGTGGTTGAGGCGGAGGAGAAATGGAATTCTCATGCGGACGAATATAATCAGATGTCTGCTGAGCATAGGCAAAGGCATGAGCATATGGTCGATGCGCATAATAGCATGAATGCTGAGCGTCGTCAGTTTAACGGTGCTTTGCTCTAGACTAGGGATAGTATTAACGAGGCTCGCGCTTCGGTTTCCCGTTTGGAAGCTAGGGTGGATGATTTGGAGGGGGAGATTCATCTAGCTCAGGCTCCTCACGACTATGTGCATCACCTCGTTCGCGAAAGGGATGACGCCCGGGCCAAAGCCTATGCTCTTAGTAGGGCTTTGTCCTCTTCTAGGGATGAAGTTGCTCGTTCCGCCGAGTCAGATAGGGATTTATAAGCGAATTTATATAGACTTACCAAAGGGATTGAAGAGATGACTACCGAGGTCAATCATCTTCATCACTCTGATTCCATGAAGCAGGTAGAGTTAGATGAATGTCAATTTTCCCTTACTACTCTTCAACTTGATTATAAGAAAATATCCGACGAATATGATTTTCTTGACGATGCCCGGGACGCTGTAGTAAATGAATTAGAGGTAGCCTTGGCTAGTTTCGAAGGCATATGTTTGTTTGTTGATAAGTGATCTTCCAACGCCTCATTTTTCTAATTCCACTTATTTTGTTTTTATCTTCTTCCAGAGCTTGAAAACAAACTTCGCCAAGCAAACGAGGAACTTGAAAAGGCTAAGGTTGCATTAGAATCTCAGCGGAGTCAAACCAAGCATTTCGAAGAGTTAGCTGAGTCTCGGGATGTATCTGGGAAGAAGGTGGCTCAAGAGGTAGAGAGGTTATCATTGATGCTGAGTCAATCCGAACTTCAGGCGACGTATATCAAACATGAGGCTCGTCGTCAACTTGCCGAGGAGGTGAACAAGGCGCTAACTTCAATTGAACAGTCTCTCTTTAAGGATCATGGCCTTTCCAAGAGATATAAGCGTCGTCATGTACCCGATCCTTTCAGGGCCCCTTCGGGTCCTTCTTCTGGTGAAAGTGTCCCCTCCTCCCGTGTAGAGCATCGTTGATATTCACCTTAGTTGGTTGCGGTTGTATTTTGATCCTTTTTGATTACTTTGCCTATATTATTTTTTTGTTATTCCGGCTCGTAGACTTGTAATAAATTTTTTTGGCTTAATGGATCATTGTTCTCCTCTCTCCCCCTTTTTTTTTTTTTTTTTTTATGTACAAGCATTATGAAACTGTTTATGAAATTTTCTGCGTTATGAAATTGTTCTTTTCCCGCGTTATCTTCATTATGAAACTGTTTTAGATTAACGTTTGTAATAGAAAAAGATAGTAAAGTTTGATCATGTTTTGGTCGAAGGTATACCCGATGATACCTTCGATAAGTTTGGTGGACCTGTCTCCCCGTTGGCTAATCCTAGGGCCAAGAGGTTACCGAACGGTGGGGGTCAATACAGCGTTCCCGGATGTGTGATGCCTTGGTGTAATTATGTACAAGCATCCAGTCTGCTGAAAAACTGCCTTCATTATATGGTCGGGTATCCCTTTCTACTAGAATCCTTCCTTGGGGTCTTACATTAGTAGACGCGGCCCAGGGAGTCCCGAAGGATTGTATTCAAGTACTTTCCCCAATGATTCGAAAAGTTGTTTTTGATTGATAAGTTGAGGTCTGCTATTCCTCCTCCAGAGATAGAAACATGCTTGGCGGTGATGTCATCTTCTTCTTTTGGTGTTCTTCGCACAGGTGCAGAACTTTGATGTTTTAGGGATAGTATGGTTTGAGGTACTTAGCATTCCATGGGTGCCTTAGGATTTCCCCGTTGAGATTACGCAGGTAATACGATCCATTTCCTGCAATATCATGTATGATGAATGATCCTCCCCAGTTGGATGATAGTTTTCCCCATTTCCTTTCTCGCTGATACGGTGGTATAGTTCGGAGCACATATTGCCCTTCTACAAAATTTCTCAGCTTGACTTTCTTATTATATTCCCTGGCTAATCTACGCTGGTAGTTTTCCATCTTCTGTAGAGCTGCCTCCCTTCTTCCTTCTAGGTCATCTAGCCTTTCTAGCATCATGTCAGTGGTGAGATTTTTCTCCCATGCTTCGGTCTTGGTGGTGGGCATGATAATTTCGGTGGGTATGATCGCTTCGGTTCCATATGTGAGAAGGAATGGATATTCTCCGGTGGATGATCTCCTTGTGGTACGGTATGACCATAATGAGTTATGTAATTTCTCACACCATCGGCTTTTGTGTTCGTCCAAAGATTTCTTGAGAACCAGAGACAGCATTTTGTTGGTAGCTTCGGCTTGCCCGTTGCTTTGTGGGTAAATGGGTGTAGACTTGTTCTTTCTGATTTTAAATGTATCGAACAACATGTCTATATTTTTCCCTTGGAGTTGTTTGCCGTTGTCGGAGACTATTTCTGCGGGAATGCCAAATCTGCAAATGATATTTTGGAAGATAAATGTGAAGACATCAGAGTCTCTGATTCTTGAGAGAGCTTTGGATTCTACCCATTTGTTGAAATAATATGTTGCTACTATCAAGAATCGCCTCTTCCCTGTTCCCTCAACTAAGGGTCCTACAATATCCACTCCCCATTTGGAAAATGGCCAAGGGCTGTCTACAGAGTTTAACCGTGTTGCAGGGGCGTGGATCTTAATAGCAAACCGTTGGCATTCTTCGCATCTTGGATGCGTCTCCCATTATCTGCGACCAGTAGTATCCTTGTATATTTGCTTTATCGGCTAGCGATCTCATCCCACTGTGGTTGTCGGCATCTCCATAATGAATATCTTTTAAGATGTAATGACCTTCTTGCCTGGATAAGCACCGTAGCAGTGGTCCCGGGAAAGATTTTTTGTACAAGATGTTACCACGAAGTTCGTACCTTCCCACCTTTACCTGTATTTTTCTTGCTTGTTTTACATCTGCGGGCAGCGTTCCTTCTTCAAGGAATTGATGTATCTCTGCTCTCCAGTCTGCTTCTTTGCTGAAATCTTCATCTTCCTTTTCCCTTGTTAGGATATCATCTGGGGCGAAGTCCTCATCGATATCTTCTCCCGTGTTTTCGTCAGCGATATCTTCTTCAGCGTCATATTTTTGATTTAAGGAAAGGGTACGCTGTGGGGGTATCGAAGGCTCATATACTCTGGTTATCTTGATTGCTTTTATGCTCTCATCTTTCAGCATGGATGAAATGAATGCTAAAGCATCTGTATGCCTCAGGTCCTTCATGCACAAGTGTCTGAACTTTATATTGGGTATCTGAGATGCCAGAGTCTGAACCAAGGTCATGTAGGCTGAAAGAGTTTCGTCGTAAATGTTGTATTCCAACTCAATTTGCCGAATGACCAGCTATGAATCACTTGTTAGGCGGACATCGGTTATCCCCATTTCCAAGACTAAATGAAGGGCATGGATTATAGCTTCGTATTCCACAATGTTATTGGTATGTTCTTTCTATTCCAGTCTGAAGGCGTGTACAATCATATCTCCAGTTGGTGAGGTGATTATAATCCCTATACCTGCGCCTTCTTTGTTTCTCGATCCATCCACGAAGATCTCCCACCGTCTCTGGTTTGATGGCTCAAGGATTTCCAGCGGGTCTTTACCATTTTTTTCGGCTATGTGGAATCCTTTACCTCTTCGTCATCTTCTAGGGGTAGATCCGTTAGGAAATCTGCTAGGACTTGCGACTTCTGTGCAGTCTGGACTTCATGGATGATATTGAATTGGTCGAGGTGAGTGTTCCATTTTGCTATCCTTCCTACTTTACCCGTGTTTTTGAGGACTGCCTCCAGCGGTGCTTTGTATGGGACACGAACGTAGTGTGTGAGGAAGTAAGTTTTCAATTTGTGCGTTACCCAAACCAATGCCAAAATGAGCTGCTCGATCTTCGTGTAATTTCTTTCAGCTGAGTTGAGGGTTTTGCTGACGTAGTAGATCGGTTGCTCCACCTTCGTGTTTGTTTTGACTAATACCGCGCTGACAGCATCTTCTGTGGCCGCTATGTATAGGGCTAGTACTTCATTCGGATCAGGCTTCTGAAGGATCGGGATCGTAGAAAGATATTCTTTGATCTTCTGAAATGCTTTCTCGCACTGGTTGGTCCATTCGAACGTGCTCCCCTTTTTAAGGATGCTAAAGAAATGCTTGCATTTGTCCGAGGACCTAGCAATGAATCTTCCTAACGCTGCTAAGGACCCATTTAGTCTTTGAACTTCTTTCAAATTCTTCGGGGAAGGCATCTCCACGATGGCCTGGATTTTTGCTGGATCGACTTCGATGCCCCTCTTCGTTACCAGTTATCCAAGGAATTTCCCTGAAGTTATGCCGAAAGTGCATTTCTCTGGGTTTACCTTCATGTTGTGCTCTCTCATTGTTTCAAAGATGTTTCTCAGGTCTTGATGGTGATCTTTTCGTAATTTTATTTTAACGAGCATGTTATCGACATAAAATTCCAATGTGATCCTGATCCATGGCTTGAAAATGGTGTCTACCATTCTTTGGTACGTTCCCCCTGTGTTTCTTAGTCCGAACGGCATCCTTGTGTAACGGAGAATTTTCCTATGTTAGGGAGACTTGGTTGTAGCCAGAGTATCCGTCCAAGAATGATAATTCTTCGTATCCCTCCATAGCTTCGACCAATTGGTCAATGCTTGGGAGGGGATAACTGTCCTTAGGGAAAGCCTTATTAAGATTGGTGAAGTCGATACATATCCTTACTCCTCCGGTCTTTTTTGGAACGATGACCATGTTTGAAATCCACGTTGTATATTTTACTTCTTTGATGAATCCTGCTTCTAACAGCTTACTGAGTTCTTTTTCGATTGCCCTATGGTATTCTTGTGCTAGTTTGCGCACCTTTTGCCTTACAGGAGTCGTGCCTGGCTTTATACGCAGTTCGTGTTGAATAACCTTCGGATCAATTCCGGGCATGTCTCCTAACTTCCATGTGAAGATGTTTGCGTATTCTTTTAATAGGTTTGTTAAGGCTGTCTTCCTTTCTTCCTCCATCAGAGTGCCTATTTTGATCATCTTCGGATTACCTTCGGTTCCTATATTAATCTCTTATGTAGGCTCTACTGATGTGAATGTAGTCTTTGATTCCCCTAGAAAGGGGGTATCCTTTAATTGCTATTTGGCCGATTGTTCTGTCTCCTGAGCTACTGAGGTCCCCGCTTCGTAGTTTAGAACTGATTTTTCCTTGGCAAGGCTTTTTCCTGATATTTCTTTAAGATATTGGTCTATCTTTTTATTCTTCAAGGATTCTCTGTTCAGGCCCCTCCGGGATTTTCTATGGGAATCTTGTTCGTTGTTGATTTGACTCTGTAAAGCCTGACATTCTCGGCGGTAATCTGGTCTCCTTTTATTTCCAATACACCTTCGGGTGTGGGGAACCTTAGGTACTGATGATAGGTGGCTGCTACTCCTTTGATCTTGTGCACCCATCTTCGGCCAATGATAGCGTTGTATGGTGACGGGGCGTCCACCATGCTGAATCGCGTATCTACCTTCATGGGTCCTGCATCTACCTGCATCACAATATCGCCCAGAGGCTTCGTGGGTGATCCGTTGAACCCGTAGATAGTGTAATAGGATGACATAAGCTGTTCCTGTTTGAGCTCCATTCGCTTGAAGGTGTCATAGAATAGGACGTTGACAGAACTCCCCCCGTCGATGAGGATTTTCTTTATGTTGCATCCTGCTACTGGCAGCGTGAGGACTAGAGGGTCGTTGTGTTCTTCCATATCTTCCTCGACGTCTGTGGCATCGAAGGTGATGGGCGCGTCCATCCATTGTTCATGTTCGTCCACCTTTATGCCGTCAATTTTGTATAGTTCGCAGTAATCTTCGAACTGTTTCCTTAACCTTTTCCCTATCTGAGCTGTTAATGAAGGTCCAGTAGCCTCGGAGTGTGAGATGGTGTTGACTTTTCGGTTTCCTTCAGGGAGCTGGACCTGCTTGCTTCGTTTGGCTCTTTCTTCTTCATCAGCCTTTTGAACATACCGTTAGAGGTCCCCCGCGTCAATCAGCTTCTGAATCATCATTTTAAGATTCTTGAACTTCTCAGTTTGATGACCGTTGAAGCAATGATATTCACAGTAATCTCTAGATTGTTCTGTTCGTGGTGGTTGTTTTTCCTTGGACCATGGTCACTCCATGTTTTATCGTTCCTTTATTTCCCTTAGAATACGAGCGTAACTGGTATTTAGCTTCGTGTATACCTGATCTTCGTATTTCAGATTGTCCTTTGGGTGGTCATCTCGTCGTCTTCTCTTATCGTCATGAGCACGTTCAGCCGTGCGTGCGTCCCTTGACCCGCTGCCATGTTCTACTGTGTTGGCACGATGGGTTTTGAGGGTGTGCGCCCTAGGATTATCTCGCTGGATTTCCTCCAACCGGGCATGTTTTTCAATAATTACTCGAAGGTCCCTTTCTGTGGTAGGCACGCTCCCATGAATTTCCACAAATAAAGGGCTCATACGGTCCAATCCCCACTTGTAACAGTTGATTACGATGGCTGGGTCTGCGTTCCCTATTGCTTGACAAATTTTGTGCCACCTATCCGTATACTCTCGAATGGTTTCCTTGTATTCAACAGCTAGTGAGAAGAGCTTGTCCATCCTGTGTTGACGGTTTTATTGTACATGTAAGTTCTCAGGAACTTCTCGGAGAGCTGTTTGAAAGAGTCTACAGTGTTGGGTGGTAAATTGTCGAACCAAGATAATGCCGACCCTTTTAAGCTGGAAGGGAAGTACCTGCATATGACTACATCATTATGATCCCAGCGGGCCAGGGTTCGGTTATAATACCGAAGATGGGAAGCGGGATCACCAGATCCATCATAACACTCGAATGCTGGGATGGGGCATTTTTGGGGGATGAGCGCTCCAGATAATCGAGGTGTTAAGGGGGTGGTAGATGCTTCCTTCATAACTTCTTCCAGTCTTCCTCCACCTTGTCTTGTTTTCAGAAGTTGAATTTCTTCCATCATTTCGGCTCGAAGGTTCTCTATGGCTAGAAGATGCATATCTTCCACCGTTGATTGTCCTGATCTTTGATCTTCGTCATCAAAGTAGTCTGAGTCGCAAGGAATTGAGTCCGCGTTAGACGCTTCGTCACCTCTTTCCTTTCTTCTATGGAGAGGGTCCGGGTTATGTTTTCTTGCCAATACCATCCTTCGATCTCGATTAGGGGGAGGGGATTTGGAGTTGGCATCGTTTTGTCGGTCATCCGTCTCCACGCTCCTCGCTATTCTATCCCTCAATTGTTGGTTTTCTTGTGCCAGCAAATCCACCGCGTCAGCATACACCCTTTGATTTCTCTTTACCTCCTCCAGTTCCATGGAAAGATGGGCAGAAGGTTTCGATCCTTGGTTAGTAGTTCCCACACGCAGCTTTCCTTCGACAGCTATGGTGTGATCTTCTTCCACAATTTGTATTAAGGGTGCCAATGGATCTATTTGCGGGTTTTGTGCTCCTAGTACGTGAGAAGCATGGTTATCCGCTGTTAAGGGATGTTAAACTGTTATTAAAGGTTGGTTATGTTCATTTGTGGGCGGCATTCCTAGGTTGGGTTGTTGTGCCGTTGATTCCGCCATCCCTTCTCTTTGTTCATTTTCTCGTGCTCCCGCTGCTACCTTATGGGCTTCGGCTTTTGCTGTTGCTTCTTTCAATGATGCTGCTGCAACGGAACTGGCGTCCAGGAGTGTGGTACTTACTGACCCGTCTGGCTTCTGAGCTGGTGTCTTCATCTTTTCTCCCTTCTGCTTGCTACGCGTTATAACTGGGGAGGTCCTGGGGACTTCCTTTGATGATGCCTTGGTCTTTCCGGTATACTTAACTCTGTCCATATTTCAACTCAACCTGCGGGGATAAAAGATCACCAAGGAGATAGATTCCACCTGTGTTTTGTTAGCATATCTGTCACGAGAGTTTGGTAAATGAAAGAACAAAGGTTTTTGCCATACAGACAAAATGTTTTTCTCAACGATTTTTTGAAGGAAGATACAGAAAAATGATAGTTTCTTCACTATTTAAGAAGTAGAAAACGAGGATTCCACCATCACTAAGGTGCGGATCTGATAGAAAATAAGTTTTTCTCAAAGATTTTTTAAAGGAAAATACGGAAAAACGATAGTTTCTTCACAATTTAAGAAGTAGAAAACGAGGATTCCACCATCACTAAGGTGCGGATCTGATAGAAAATAAGTTTTTCTCAATAAGATTTTTTTAAAGGAAAACATGGAAAAACAATAGTTTCTACGCTACTAAGATGTAGAAAATGAAGATTCCACCATCACTAAGGTGCGGATCTGATAGAAAATAAGTTTTTCTCAATAAGATTCCTTCTATATTTTATTTTTTTACACTCACAGGAAAAGATAAATCTTTTACCGGGACGGGTCCCTGTTTCTAGCGCCAGATTGTGAACACAAAAATAACGATGACATTGACATGTTCACAAACACAGTTTTAAATCAGATCAATGAAGGTTTGATCTTTAAAGAGCTATATTTAACAGATAAGAAATATATATGAGAATCTCAGAGCCTTCGGGCTCGTCATCGTTTCTCGACGATGGGGGGTCAGCGTTCCTAAAGACGATGATCTGACCCCTCAGTAATCTGAATTTCAAAGCATGACATAAACAAGACAGTGATTTACGTGGTTCAGCACTAAGGCCTACATCCACAGGAGGTTTGTTCTTCACTATATGGGTACAAAAATTACAATGCATAGTCGAATGACTCTGGGTAATGAGCACGAAGCTATAGAGGTACTAAAGTAAGTCTCATGGTAAACTTACAGTTTGCTTCTCTTTCTCTCTCTTTCCTTTTTTCCTAAAATTCGTCGACCCCTTTTCTCTAAGAGGATTGGGGTATTTATAAGCAGATTACATGGGTCCCACTTCTGACTTTTCCTTATCCTTATCTTCTCGGCTTACGAGCCAATCCCGCTGGTATCTTCGCCTTGATACGATGCCTTCCAACGGTCATCTATCCTTTGGGGGTTTTGTCAGTCTTCCTTCCAGGGCATGCTTGACACGTGTAGAGGGTTGAGCGTGTTCAACGCAGCCTCTTCGTTCCGCCTTTCTTCTGGCCCAGAGAATGTTTGACACGTGTACCGTACTATGCGTCTTAAATGTGGGTAGTTGGGGGATGAGCATGCGTGGGACAGCTGTCCCTGCACCTGTCATTTCTTGTCAGCCATCCTTCATCTCGTCCGTCCAATTTGAATCTGCTTAGGGATGGGGTAAAAGGTGTTTTGATCTGTTATGGTACTTTTCGGGCCATTAATCATCAAGTGGTCCGAATTGGTGATGCCGTTGGATCTTGTCAATGAGGAGCACTTGTCAATGAGGAGCACGTGTCCTGAGAGATATTTATGCACCTACAGGCGTAGACTTCAACCATATCACCATGAGATAAAACCCAAAAATACAACGTTGAGGCATTACCCTCGTTGCGACGCGTCATGATGAAAAAAGCGAGGCAACTTGTCCTATTTTTTTATATCTCTTCTTTCCATTCTAGCCTACCCAAAGTTAATTTGGGACTAAAAGGCTTAGTTCTTCTAGTTGATTATTGGCCACTTACTTCTAGAGCATATGAAAGTTCTTTCCAATGCTGCTGCTGGCGTGGTCGTGGGGTATGGACTTATAATTCCCGTGTGGACAATTTTTCTCAGCTTACACATGTTGAGGATGTTGATGCTCTGGCTAGTGAAGGTGTCCCACACATGTTGTATGTTATTCAACGTAATCATTTATCCAAAACGCATTAATGCATAATGAGAAAATGAAGTTGTTGATAGAGGTATGTATATATTCCTGATTTTTCGTACTTTTCTTGATTGTATTTTCGGCCCTTTCCACAGGTTTTGGAACCCGATATAACGGCTCCGTCGATTTCTCTTTATTTTTTTAGGAATTTTGGGTATAATGCACAGACTAATTTATCCGGGTCATTCGATATCACTCTAGACCCTTGATCTGGGTTATTCGAAATTGCTCGAGACCGAGAGTGTAATTCTACATGTATGCGGCTTTTTTTCCATGTGTCTCGTATCCTTTAATACTCTTTAATTACTTTATTATTCCAAAGATGCATGTTTATTCTTAGTCTTGCAGACACCCTTATGGATTGCCGGCCTTCACATATGCCTTGTAGGGTGCTTTAATCCCTTAGGTTCCTTAACCATTATGTATCGTGTCTCTTGTTTCGCTCAATATGCCTTGGGCAGTTCTGGTAATACCCTGAAGAATGCCCCAAGTTTTCGTTTGTATACCATGTCATCAACACATGTTTCTTATTGTGACTTTGCTTTCTTGATGCTTCTATCCCTGTTGATTGATTCATGCTCATGTGTTGTGTTTTATTTATTTTCTTCAGCTTGATCACCCATGATTTCCATGTGATCTGCTTAGAAATAACGTTCATCCGGTAAACATGGATATGAAAACGGGTGCACACGTCTCCTTAATACATCATCTATGAAGCGCAACACCTAGACGAATCTTTGTAGATAAATACAGCGATGGAGCACCTAGCTAATTCTATTTGAGATAGAAAATATGAAGAAAAAAATGGGCTATCAAGTATACCACCAAATTTTAATTCGGAAACCTATATGGACAAACTTGTCACAATCAGTAGCACAAATCAATATTAAGATCCGGTACCTGGTACGAAGAAAAGTTTAATTCGTATGATCTCAGAAATCAATATCCAAGTAATAACCTAGAATGTATCCGAACTATAACACAAACCAAATTCCAACAAGAACAAGCTTTGGAATCTCTCTTTCAAGATAAGAATTCCCAAGAATAAATTTTGTAGGTTCTATACAATATTTTAAGCTTAGAATTTGTCTAGGTTCTGTTAGCGTACTACTTGTGATATTTCTACTATAAAGATAAACAATATAATGCGGAAAATAAAATAACACATATCAACAGTAAAATTTGGTACCTGATATGAAGACAAGTTTAATTTGTAAAATCTCAGAAATCAATATCCAAGTAATAACCTAGAATGTACCCGAACTGTAACACAAACCGAATTTCAACAAAAACAAGTTTTGGAATCTCTCTTTCAAGATACGAATTCTCAAGAATAAATTTTGTAGGTTCTTTGTAGTCTTTTAGGCTTAAAAACTGTCAAGGTTATTTTAGCGTACTACTTGTAATATTTCTATCATAAAGATAAACAAAATAATGCGGGAAAAAAATAACACAAGATACCAAAAACTTTGTTAACGAGGAAAACTGCAAAGCAGAAAAACCTCATGGCCTAGTCTATAACTTGAGCACCACATTATATGAAGTCGCTACAAACTAGCCTACTATCATACTTCAGACTAAAATTAAATATAGTTGAGACAAAATTGACCATGTGATCAATTCAACTTCAGTTGTGCTCCTTTACATCTCTTGAATTTCGAAAGATCCTATGCAACATGATTCCCCTAGTTGATGTCCTTTACAGACCTAAGAGTTGCTTCAACCTAAGTGAAGACTTTTACGACTATTCTTCCTCTAGCAGAAAGCATATTTGATTTCCCTCAGAAAGATATTCGTTTAAGGTATGATAGTATATATATATATCCTATGAGGGATCTTCAATAAAATAAGATATCAAGAAAACTCAAGATTAGGATGAACATTTTCTTCAAAATTTGTAGAGATGTATAATCAATTCAACCTCACAAGAACAATGTAAACAAATAAAACCAGAAGTAATTTAGACATATCTCTTGTGGAATCACAAAGTCTGAGACGAAGAGAACTTTGTGAATTATAAGTATGATGTTTCTGATATAAAGTTTCGAGAACTTATAAGATCAATAAGAGAAAAATTCGGATAATGAAAACTATCAGTCTTTTTTAAAGATAGTCTGACCGGGATTCACGAATCCCTTAATGAAGTCTTTCAATATCGTAACCTAGAATATAGTTTCGTAAACAAACCTAAGTTTTTAAAGGACGACTCTAGTCTGCAACTAGGATACAGAAGTATCGTGATTGAATTTATAGTGTGCAAGGAGTCCTCTATTTATATTGATGCACAATTTTCAAAATAGTTTCTTTTTTTACGAATTGCTTTGTATTCAAGCAAGCTAAACTTATCCAAGTGCTTGAAAGCATGTGAGGATCTTATTTTCAATTACAAAGAAGATGTATGCAACCAGAGTGCACCATAAAGTTTTTCTGAGAGCCACAATGAAGTAGTTCTGAAACCAACAAGCTTAAATAGTCATTGACCAAATCAGTTCGTAAATTGTCAGAAAAGTTTGCGAACTAATAAAGTCGTCTTATAAATGTGGAGTTTTTATGTTGAACAGTTTGTGATATGTGCAAAATAATTTTTTCCTTGAAAATAAAAAGTGTACATGAAATATAAAATTCAACCAGTTCGTGAACTGAGAAACTTAGTTCGTAGACACTGAAATAAATAGTATCCAAGTACTACTTCAAAACCCACCAGTTCATGAACTGTGCAAATCAGTTCGTGTACCTGATTAATTGAGATATTAAAAATCAAGTCTTTTTATTTACAAGTTCAAGTTCGTGAACGGGTAAAACAATTTGTGAAATTTAAGAACTAACTTGACTTACTCCCTAGCTTGCATTCCTCTTTCCAAATGTTCATCATTATACTAAAGTCATACGAAATTTCTCAGTAGATAGAATGGTATATAATATGAGTAAATATGATATCCAGTCTTCACATATCTTCGTTGATGAAGTTCCCATTGACGCCTTCTTCAGTTTTCACTTTTCAAGGTCGATTGGTGAATTTTGGTAGTCAATTACTATGCTCTAATTCTAGTTCGAGCCTGACTTTACCAGACTATAAATCAAGACATAGTTTTAATCAACTAAAATGTCTAGAAATACTTTAACAAAATATCTTAAGGTGAAGACACTTAAAAAATGCTAGGTTTAATCTGTCAACTTAGCATCTTGTTGCCCGAAAGCACAATCAATCGGGAAATGAAAAATTTGTCAACTTAGAGGAATATGGTTTAAGAAATTTTTGCCAACTTTTTAAGTTTCATAATAGACTAGGTAATGTGTTAGACCATGACTCGGTTAAAACTTACTGTTAGAGCATAGCTCGGTTGAACCCACCAAGCGTTGGTATGTCAAGTTTGGTTGTCATATTTTAGTGAATCAAAATTCATCTAAGAGTCGCTTGATTATGTACTAGAGACAAATTTTTATAGATTAGACTAGAAAGTCTAGGAATATGAGACATACAAGTATTACTCGAAGACCTGAAGAACGTGAAGAAGTAACGATCTACAACGACGACATCATCCTTCCTCTTGAGGTTAGTAATATTGATTTGAACTATTTCATTCCTAACGTATCTTTCAAGTCGTGCTATATTGAAAACATAACTGCAAAGATGTGAATGAATATTTTACTCTAGTAGTGATACATGATCATATGATCATATTATTGAGGAATTAGACTACGAAGTATAACGCTTATCTTTTGAACTTCGTAGATATGACGTCGACATAATCTTATGAATGCTATTGTGATTATGTGTATGGGTAAATGTGAAGATTTCATCCTAGGGAACAATGTTTTACATTTGTTTAAAGGAAGTACATTCATGAACTTGTTTTATGAATCGAAAGGGAAATTGATAGGCTTATTAGTATTGTTATTCATTGCATATCCAATATGTGTGAGTTGGTAGAACCGATCATAACTTGTTATGTATCTTGGTATAACTAATCACAATGCCTGAGTTATGATTTGGTATGACTAGTTAGTGCAACTGATCCTAAAAAATCACATGAGATAGTATGGTCGGTATTTTTAATTGGTGTGACCGATCAAAAAAGAGTTGTGTAATCGATCCTTGTAATTGGTGTAACCAGTCCTAGTAATTGGTGTAACCGATCCTAGTGACTGGTGTTACTTATCACAAGCAATACCATGAGTATATGGTATCCGGTCCAGGTAATTGACGTAACCGATCCTGGTAACTGATATAACCGGTCTTGGTAACTTGTGTGACCGATCACAATTATTCCATATTAAGGTATAACTGATCCTAGTAATTGGTAGAACCTATTGAACCCATGAATGTGATTTGATATTTGATCATCACATAGTTGTCTTGGAATACAAATGAACTAATTCTAAACTTGTTTGGAAGTGTGGTATAATCGATTCCAAGATTGTAAATATGAAAGATGATTTACAAAGAAAAGATGTCAACATACTTTGAACACGAACAATAACTCTTATCTTTTATTGTTCAAAGATATTCCTTAATTACTCAAGGAGACCACGGTCCGAAATAAATTAAGAATTTTTTAATTAAGGTTGTTAGTTTTATATGCTTTAATTACCAGCAATTAAATGCATATCTCTAGGGAATAAAAATTAGTAATGTGCATTTACTAATTGGAGATTTTATATTGTGAGATTTCGGAAAATATTAGAAAAAGCATATCCTGGAATTATAAAAGATGATTGGGAATTTATTGCATATCTTGAGAATACTTTCAGTTTTGGAAATTCCTTGGTGTCCAAACATCCTTGGTCTATAAATAGCTAAGTTTGCTTTTCTATCAAACTATCCTAAGAGCCAGGAAAACTTCATCTACTTGTTGTTTCCGGTGGAGTCGTCTATTCAGAGAGGAAAGTACCCTAATTAGGCAAAATCTCTTACGACCGCTCGTTTAAAGACTTCCGTGGGATCAAGAAGCTCTACGAGTACCGTTGGTGGGAAACTAGATAATTGCAGTTTATTAGTTTTTGATTGATTTGATTAACTAACGGTTGTTGAACTTTGATTTCACCTAGTTTGTTTATTCTTGATAATCTTCTCTTCTGATATAATATTCACTCAAACTAGATCAAATTGTCGACGGGATCTTTAGAACTGTTTGTAGATCTAAAAATATCTGTGATAATCCATTGTTAACATACTCCGTTCTGTGTGTGATTGATCACAAGAGATTCAAGTGGTGTTGTGTGGTTTAATTGAAGATTAAAGAAAATTTAAAGACGAAGAAAATTTCTTATTGGTTTCTCATATATTTGTATAGAACAAACCTTGATCGGCTGGGATCCAACTAGAATCAGATTTTTTCGATTTATTAGTTGCGTGAGATCGGTAACACCTAATAGTTCTCTTGAGATCTATTTTGATTGTTACAAATCCGAATCTTATTACTTAGGTAATAGAGATTGGATTGATCTAACCAGGCAAAGGAGTTTATTAGTTTAAACAGAAGAGCCTTTGCATATGACTTGAGATATCTTTATCTGGAAAGAATCAAGAGAGTTGTTACTAAACAGATTTGTTGTTCATTTACTGTTTGGAATACGATCCAAAGGAATTATTCTAGTGCGTGAAATTATTGAATGTCGGAAGTGCATGGATACTGAAGAAACTAATTGAACTAGGGTTAGTTGCTTGGTCTCAACTATACGAAGTTGGTTTAGATTTTGTATATCGGCTTAATTTTGAGAGTATTCAGGTCCCGGGGGTTTTCTGCATTTGCAGTTTCCTCGTAAACAAAATCTTGATGTGTCTTTTACTTTTCTATTTCCGTAATTATAATAATAATTATTATAATTTAAAGTAAATTACACAAAATGTTAACTCCACTTTACTTGATAGTGATCATATAGAGTTCATTTAAGTCCGAACCTATTATCAAGTAATCACACTTTGATTTTTGTATTGTCTCGATCTCGTATCCATAGACGATCACACAAATGGTGAATACTGATTTGTTGTATTGTATCAACTTTGTCCATAGACAATCACTTTCGGTAAGAGGACTTATAAGTGGATAATTTAAAGATTGTGGTGTATTTGGGTACCCTCATATATTCAATTGGTATCAGAGCAGGCAAACATGAAAAGATCTAACAATCTGTGTTTGGTGCGATCCAACCTAGAAGAATTAAATCCAATGAATGATTCAGTTAACGTAGTAGCAAGATTTGGATACTTCAAAGACTCGTGGTGGAAGACACGAATGAAGTATACGATACTCTTGTTTTTAAATCTATTAGGAGTTGAGATTGTGCCTATGTATGTCTTAGTTGACCTACATAATTCCTCAGATACCATAAAATTGTATCTCCTGGTATTGTTTACTAACAAGTTTGGTAACAATGATACAATACTCTATGTGACATATTGTATCTTGAAAATGCATAAGATTCCACATAAGATTTTTCATTATATGAACCATGACTATTTTGTTCTTGAAAAATCTAGGATCTTAAATATATTTTGGATTTGCGACCGAAATATAAATACTGTCAATATATCGCTGATTATGATGCAATTTTAGAGACTTTGGAAATGTAAAAAGAATGATTTTTCAGTTAATTATTCTATTAATAGTGGATTGCTTCATACACCCCACAATTGTTTTAATGAAGAAAGTAATCGTTCGAAATACTACAGGATTTATGATTCTAAAGATATTTTAACAAATATCTTGTTGTGTTCAAAATTGTTTTTGAATACTCTATTGGAAAATTCTTGAGTGATTTTCGTAAAATATTTTCAAGTTTTGATAATTACAGAGTGAACAAGTATTTGGACATGAATATAGGATTAATATGTAATTTAGATCCAGTCCATGAAAAATCGGTCTTCCAAAAGATAGACCTAACTACAAAATCGGATTTGTTTTCCCACAAGTCAAGGTTTCCGATTTTTGGAAGAATTTCCTAAAAGTAGTCTTTTCCGGAATTTGATAACTTCACTCCCTATAAAACAAGAATATTTTTTTGTTTTTTTTTACAAATTGTTAGAGCACTGCTCGGTCAAACTCGCAAGCATTGCTATCTCAAGATTGTTTGTCAATGTTAGTGATCAAAACTATAAGTCTTGATTTCTAGTCTACTTAAAGTAATGTCTCGGACTAGGATAGATTGTGTAGTTGAGCATTAGACTTCATGACTGTCATTAATTGAAGACGAAGAACTACTAAGGAGATCTTGTGGAACTTCATCAACAAAAGGTATGTGGAGACTAAAACTTATCTATCACTTGGAAAGTCTATTTTTACTCTATCTTCTACATTGAGACAAAAGTCGTATTACAATAGTTTTCGATTATGCACATTTGAGATTTTAAGAAGAGTTTAACTCGCTTATATATTTCTCGAAATATGTGTTGGTAAGCTTTCGCTTCAACCAAGTTATCTTATATTCTTGACGAAAGTCAAAAGATGATCATGTGAAAATCTCTGAGTAACATCTTACATGGTTTGTGTGATACAATCATTTGGTGTAGACTTAGAATGTTTCGTTATGATTATTTCAACTTGAAAATTGCTTTGATGCTAATAGTGTGTGAAAACGGCTATTGTCATCCTCTAAGAAAGTTTCAATGATTGAAATAAGAGTTTAGAACACTTAACCAACATTGGATTATAAACATGTTGTGCACTCTTCCATATGTGTGATCCATGTCCGGGAACCATAGTATGCATACCCATATGCATACCTGTTGGTTTGAGAAGTCCGGGAACCTAAATGCGCGTACCCGTACGCATACTGGCCTAGGTTTGTGGCCGAAAATTTCTGTTGGGTTTGGAGGTATCCGTACCCGTTCGCATACTGGAGAAAACCAAACTTGGTCCGGCTATTTCAAGTATGTGTACCCATTTCATACTTGAATGGTTAAAGTTCTAAAATCGGTTGTGACATGAACAAATACATTTATATATAATAAGGAATGTATTCTTTGAAAACCGTGTCTATAATGTTCATGAATTTATTCGAGTGAATCAAATGTTTCGATTATGTGCTTGTATACTTCTATGAGAATATAGCAATTGAAAAACTCTTTAACTAGTTTCATTTGAGTCATTTGAACTAGTTATGATTAAGATGAATAAGGTTGATATGAGAGTGTTCATATAGCTAACCTCGGTTAACTACTATTTAACCAACATGGTGTACACGTTTAGGTACGGTTACATAAACCTAAATGAGGGTACATTTTATTTATGTATAACAAGCAAAGTTCGATCTAACGGTTGAAATATATTAGCTTGGGTTTAATCAGGTTTACATCTAACGGTGAATATTGAATGCTTTGTTACCAAGGTAACTAATATTGCAAACCCTGATTTGAAAACTATATAAAGGATAACTCTAGCAACTGTGAAACCTAATACCCACACCTCTTTTGTGATACTAGTTGAGATTGGAGTCGATTCTCTTTTAACATTAGGTTTTTCACGAAACCATGTAGGTTAACAACTTAAAGACTTCATTAGGATTGTTAAGCCAGGCCTAACTATTTTCTTTGTAGTTGCGTGTTCTGATCTTACATTTACTATTGTGCTTGAGTATTATCTTTGCTAAGATTTTCTTGTGATTTATCTCCGATAGGTAAGCTTAAAAGTAGTCACAAACATCTTCATCTCATCTTTTGTGATTCCACAAATATTTTTTTTCGCTGCCTTACGATTAAGATTATTGTGAGGTGATTGATAATACTAGTTTGTTCTTCGGGAATATAATTACGGTTTATCAATTGGTTCATGTGCACCTTGATTTATCAAAAGACAGAACAAAACTCGTAGGTATTTATGTGGGAGACAGATTTATCTATTCCAATAGACTTTTCTGTGTGAGACAGATTTGTTTATCAAGTCTTTGACTTTGGGTCATAGCAACTCTTGGTTGTGGGTGAGATCAGCTAAGGGAATCAAGTGCGTAGAATCCTATTGGGGTTCAGAGACGTAAGGAGCGCAATTGTACCTTGATCAGTGTAATATTGATTAGGGCTCAACTATATTCCATTCTGAAGTTAATTCTTAGTAAGCTAGTGTATGTAGCATATTAATACAGTGTGGTGTTCAAAGTTGGACTAGGTCCTGGGTTTTTTATTGCATTTGCTGTTTTCCTCGTTAACAAAATTCTGATGTCCGTGTTATTTCTTTTTTGCATTATATTTTGTTATATAATTGAAATATCACAGGTTGTGCGTTGACACGATCAATTGGTAAATTCAACCTTTGGTTGTTGATTGAAATTGATTTATCCTTGAACATTGGTCTTTGGTACCATTCAAGTTATTTCTTTTATATTCAATCGGGCTCGCAAGTTCCTATTTGCTGATTGAATTAAGAGATAAGAGATATAAAACTCTTTGATATACTTTTCTATAGATTGAGTCTGGTTGTTTAGTTGACCTTCTTGAAAGTATATTGGAGTTTGTCTATTCAAATTTCCAAACTAAATATTGGGTGTGGTTATTGTACCCCGCTTTTTCAATTGGTATCAGAGAAGGCAAACACATTTAAGACCTTACAAGTCTGTGTTTGTAGCGATTTAAATATGGACAGATGTGTTATCTCTATAAATGTACCACCAGTCTTCGATGGCTCGAATTACTTATGGTGGAAAATTGATATGCGTTCCTTTCTTAAAGCGCACGCATGATTTTCAATCATGGGTTTATGTTATTAATGGCTATAATCCTTAGGTTATTACAGAAGGCGATGTAACTGTTCCGAAGGATATTGGTGCATATGAACCTGGCAAGATTCTCGCTGCTAAGAAAAATTCTGACGGGTTAAATGCTATCATCCATGCCATTAACCCAGATCTTCAACACCATGTGACTATGTGCACTCGGTCTAAAGATGCTTGGGATATCTTAGAAACCGTATTTGAAGGGAATACATGTGAAAAGGAATCTAGGCTTCAAAACCTAAATTCTGATTGGGAAAACCTTCGTATGGCAGATGAAGTTCATTTGATGAGTTTAATCACAAAGTGTCTGAAATTGTTAATGCATCTTTTGAGACTATTCCTGAAAAGGACATTGTGATGAAAATTCTCAGATCATTTCCATCAAGATACGATTCTAAGAAGCATGCCATCGTTGAGGGGAATAAAACTTGATACTCTTTCCAAAAAATCCCTTGTTGGAAAGTTAAAAATTCTTGATCATAATCAGAATACAGTCAGAATGTCTGCGCTTAATGCTGTGACTATTGCAAGTGAAGCTTCTAGATTTTCATGGGATGATGAGTGTTGTCTTAATCAATATGGTCTTAATAGGTCACTGATTACACGAAAGATCAAGAATATTATGAAGAAAAGTAAGAGATCTGAGAAATCATCTTCTCTCTCTAATGTTTTTGATAATTTAGTACAAGAAAAAGTATCTCAGGGTGTCAATAATATAATACTCCCGAAGCATGTTCAGAATTTTCAGCCTTCTCGGCGGAAGTTTTCATTGACTCAAATTCAGATTCAGGATGCGAGTCTGACACTGAGATTTTAGAATTCTTGGAAAAAAGTGAATAAATTCACAAAGAAAATCTCCGTCTGAAGATTTTGTTAGAGAAACTTGAATCATCTCTTTAGGTGAAAACTCTTGAGATCAATTGTCTTAATGATGAATTCACCAGAACCCTATCTCTGAAATAAAAAGAGATTAATTATCTCAAGCGTGACCTGCAAAGGTTGTCAGGAAGCTCAGACAAGATTTCATCAACGTTATTTGGTCAAAAAGCTTTTGGAAACACAAAAGGTTTAGGGTTCAAAGAAAAGACTATGACACAATCAACTCATTTGTTCAGGCCAGTTCTGGCACATCTTTTATCGAAGGTTGTGATAAATATGAGTCATCTCTACAAAGGAAACAATCTTCTCTGTTGTGCTCATTTTGTGAAAGTGCAAGTCATGTTCAAAATAGTTGTTGGAAATTCAAGAAGAATAACAAAAGAATTTCTAAACTTCAAAATGACATACAAAGGATGAATCTGACTCAGGAAAAATAGCAAATGCCTGAATACAAGAATAAAATGTCAAAAAGGGTCAGAGTTAGATGAGGTAAGTCTGTTTATTCAAACTTTGATAAGTCACTATATGACAAAATATGTGAGCATTCAACTCACTCCATCACTATCTAAATTCTAGTGATGTTCGCATCCTCTGTTTTAACTTGAGAAAATGAGGATTACATCAAGGTTGCTCAAGTTTTAGTACTTTTTTTAATTATTTTTTGCTAAGAAAATATCTTCTTGTTAAAAATAAATATTGGATCACAAACCGTACAAGACTTGTTCAAAATTATTCTAGGGTTTGGGTATCCGTGAGTCTACTTATATTCATTTTTGGTCAAAATGTCCTTCACGTCTCTTGTCTTTGAAATATACAGTTTCATAGCTCCTGTAACCAGAGGTATCACAAAAAGGGATGCAGTTGAAGTAATTAATGTGTATATTTATAAATGAGTCTCTTTCTCAAGGAATAAGAAGGAAAGATCTACAAATGATGAAGGTTCTTCCTCTAACTGCCTCTTGTCTGTTTGTCATTTTGATAATAACTTTAGAGGTATGGTGAAGGATTTCATCAACCAAAGAAATGATTTAAAATCTCGAATCATTTTATCTTTAGAAAAGATAGATCACTATGAACATATGTTGTCTCTAACAAAGAATACCTTGGGTAGACTAAAAAGAGAACTTAGTGAGTTAACTGATATTTCTGAAGATTTGGAGGAATTGAATGATTCCATAATCAATGGTTTTTTCAATAATGAGAAGGAAATCTCTGTAGATTCTTTGAGAAAGCTTTATGATATCTAGGAAAACTTCTTATGAGAATTTATTCTTGTGTTTTTAAGAAGGATAATTAGGGTTTGGAATAGCCATTATTGTGAGTACACATAGCTATTGCCAATGTTTTCATCTTGCAATATTTTAAGATTTATTTGTTTAAATTCTAAAGTTTATTTGGAAGATGATTTTTTGCAGTATTAATCTTTATGGTTTTGTATATTGCAAATTGTTATGGGATATGTTGTTTACGTCCGTGAATCTTAACTGTCCCATACTTGTTCAAAAGTTAACTCTATTATATGTCGATATAGAAGTATTTATAAAAGATAGAATGATCCAGAAAAAAAAGATAGAATGAACTTTTGACTACAAAAGTTAAGCCTTCTATGTCATTATGCAAATATTGATGGTAGAAAAGATGAACTTTTGTTTTCAAAGATTAAGTCTATTATATGTCATTGTGCAAATAGTGATGAAAAATAGATTGAATCTTTGATTATTCCACAATATTGGTCTTTCCCTGATGCACATCTTTGTGTATGTACTGTGCTGCTCCATAAGTTTTCTTATGTTGAGCATGGCCAATTGAATTGATCATTTTCCTTGTGGTTAATTCAATTGAGATTTTTGGATACAAATTCATGTTTCATGTGATTTGTTAATGTCCAAAAAAATCCTTCTTTTCTTATAAAAGTAAGGTCGCTCTTGTTGTTCTTTCGGGAATGACATTTTATGGGGGAGATTTCTTAATTGAACTTGTTCTTAATTGCCAAATATTTGTGGGAAGTGTGGTTGTGGAATATTATAGGGGTTATCTTGTATCTTAATAAACTCCTTGATGAATGCATTTAGTTTCGGCTATTTGATGACATCTAAACAAGTTAGTATGTTGTTCTCTTTTGGTCATGAAGTATCTCCAAGGAATATTCATGAGGATCCCACTAGTTTCCGTACCTTTGCCAATTTATATTGACAAAAATGGGGAGAATTAATATGTAGTTCACACTACAAATACATATGGTTTACGGATCATTATGTAAGGGGGAGTAGTTTTCATATTGAGATGAAGTATTGACTGAGAGGGAGTGATACATATCACCATTGAATTGTTGTCAAAGTTGTGATGAAATTGGACTTTGATGTTGTATAATGATACTATGACATTGTATAACAATGATTGAGAGCAATTGTTTTCTCATTGTTATAGCTACGTATCTTCAACAACGATGATGCTGAGTTCAACACATTTGGAATCATTGGAGTACTTGGAAGTGACGAAGATTTCGAGTAATGTTGAAGAACCAAGGAGATCAATCATTTGGATGAGAAACTACAAAGTTTATTTATTTTGTAATCCATATATATTGATAGTTTTGTCACTAAAATTGACAAAGGGGGAGATTGTTAGAGCACCGCTCAGTCGGACTCGCAAGCGTTGCTATCTCAAGCTTGTTTGTCAATGTTAGTGATTAAAACTATAAGTCTTGATTTCTAGTCTACTTAAAGAAATGTACCGGACTAGGATAGATTGTGTAGTTGAGCATTATGCTTCACGACGATTATTAATTGAAGACGAAGAACTACTAAGAAGAGCTTGTGGAACTTCATCAACAAAAGGTATGTGGAGACTAAAACTCATCTATCACTTGGAAAGTCTATTTCTACTCTATCTCCTATATTGAGACAAAATTCGTATTACTATAGTTTTCGATTATGCACATTTGAGATTTTGAGCATAGTTTAACTCGCTTACATATTTCTCGAAATATGTTTCGGTAAGCTTTCGCTTCAACCAAGTTCATCTTATATTCTTGACGAAATTCAAAAGATGATCATGTGAAAATCGCTGAGTAAAATCTTACATGGTTTGTGTGATACAATCATTTGGTGTAGACTTGGAATGTTTCGTTATGATTATTTCAATAACTTGAAAATTGCTTTGATGCTAATAGTATGTGAAAATGGCTATTGCCATCCTCTAAGAAAGTTTCAATGATTGAAATAAGAGTTTAGAACACTTAACCAACATATGATTATAAACATGTTGTGTACTCTTGCATATGTGTGATCCATGTCCGTGAACCATAGTATGCATACATGTATGCATACTTGTTGGTTTGAGAAGTTCGGGAACCTGAGTGCGCGTACTCGTACGCATACTAGCGTAGGTTTGTGACCGGAAATATCTTCTGGGTTTGGAGGTATGCGTACCCGTTTGCATATTTGAGTGGTTAAAGTTCTAAAGTCGGTTGTGACATGAAAAAATACATTTATTTAATAAGGAATGTATTCTTTACAAACCGTGGCTATAATGTTCATGAATCGGTTCAATTAAATCAAACCTATTTTTCTTTGATTATGTTCTTGTATACTTTTATGAGATAATAGCAATTGAACAACTCTTTAACTAGTTTCATTTGAGTCATTTGAACTAGTTATGATTAAGATGAATAAGGTTGATATGAGAGTATTCATATAGCTAACCTCAGTTAACTATTGTTGAACCAACATGGTGTATATGTTTTGGTACGGCTACATAAACCTAAATGAGGGTACATTTTATTTGTGTATAACAAGCTAACTTCGATCAAACGGTTGAAATATATTAGCTTGGGTTTAATCAGGTTTTCATCTAATGGTGAATATTGAATGCTTTGTTACCAAGGTAACCCTGATTTGAAACTACATATAAAGGAAAACTCTAGCAACTGGAAAACCTAATCCCCACACCTCATGTGTGATACTAATTGCGACATGAGTCATTTCTCCTTTAACCTTAGGTTTTTTACTAAACCCTATATGTTAACGACTTAAAGACTTCATTCGGATTGTGAAGCCAGATCCAACTATTTTCTTTGTAGTTGCGCATTTTGATCTTACGTTTACTATTGTGATTGAGTATTATCTTTTCTTAGATTTTCTTGAGATTTATCTCCGATAGTAAGATTAAAAGTAGTCATAAACATCTTCGTCTCATCATTTGTGATTCCACAATATCTTGTTTCGTTACCATACAATTAAGATTATTGTGAGGTGATTGATAATACTAGGATGTTCTTCGGGAACATAAGTCTGGTTTATCAATTGGTTCCTGTGCAGCTTGATTTATCAAAAGACGGAACAAAACGCATAGGTATTTATGTGGGTGACAGATATATCTATTCCAATAGACTTTTCTGTGAGACAGATTTGTTTATCAAGTCTTCGACTTTAGGTCGTAGCAACTCTTGGTTGTGGGTGAGATTATCTAAGGGAATCAAGTGTGTAGAATCATGCTGGGGTTCAGAGACGTAAGGAGCGTAACTGTACCTTGATCGGTGTAAGATTGATTAGGGCTCAACTACATTCCAGTCTAAAGTTAATTCTTAATAGGATAGTGTATGTAGCGGCCTAATACAATGTGGTGTTCAAAGCTGGACTAGGTCCCGGTGTTTTTCTGCATTTGCGGTTTTCCTCGTTAACAAAATTATGGTGTCTGTGTTATTTCTTTTCCGCATTATATTTTGTTATATAATTGAAATATCACAGGTTGTGCGTTGAATCGATCAATTGGTAAATCCAACCTTTGGTTGTTGATTGAAATTGATTGATCCTTGAACATTGGTCTTTGGTACCGTTCAAGTTATTTCTATTATATTCAATCGGGCTCGCAAGTTCCTATTTGCTGATTGCGGATTGAATTAAAAGATTGATATATAAAACTCTTTGATATACTTTTCTTTATATTGAGTCTGACTGTCTAGTTTATTCTCTTGAAAGTATATTGGAGTTTGTGTATTAAGATTGCCAAACGAAATATTGGGTATGGTTGTTGTACCCCTGCTTTTTTTACAAACAACCAGGGAGAGATTGTCCGGGACCATAACTAGGGTTTTCCATACATCTTCAATTGTTGAAAATATGGAAAAAAGAAAAAACAGAGAAGAAATTTGAATCTGTTTATTCCTGCTAGTGATATTGAGAAAATCAAGTATCCCCACTTGATCAAAGACAAACATGAACTTACAATCTTTGTGGATAGTACATATTTTGAAAGATATCAAGCCTTAAAGGAAGTAAAATTCACTGCTGAGAAGAGGTTCATTTTATATGTTTTAGAAAGAAAATATGTGAAGTTTGTTCAAGACCGAAACTGGGGAAATATGTTTGGGTTTGAAAAATATTCACTTGATATAGTAAGAATCTTTTATGCTAATATATTCACAATATTGATCATGAAAATCTTACTTTAGCACTCTTGTTGGATATACTTTTCACCATGTCGACAGAAAGATGATCTCAAAGATCATCAATTACAGAGTGAAGGGAAGTCATTCGATTACTGGTTTTTAAATTGAGCACGATAACATTTCAAAACGTATCACTGGAAAATTTGTTGGCTTGAAGAATGGAAAAATGCTAACCAAAGAAATACCTTTCTATTTAAGGGTTTTCCGTAAACTTACAATAGCAACTCTTTTTTCTTGTACAAGAGATACATCACAATGGGACAAGGAATTTGCTGAGTTTGTACACTTCCTTCTTGAAGGTAAAAAGAAAATTGATATATGTGGAATGATTATCAATCAAATGATCAAGATCTTTGAATCTATCAATGCCACAACGTCCCAGAGAAATCTGGGATATCCGTGTCTCATCACCAGCTTGTGTGAACACACAATGGGGAATAATTTTGGGGATGGGAAAGTCACTAAAACTGTCTCTCAGGGAATTATCAAGCAGATGAGTAAAACTCGAAAAGAAAGAAGAACTAATGTTTCAACTTATCAAATCTATAGCAATGGAGATCTCTTGTTTCATATTTTACGTCTTGGAAGATAATTAAATTGTATTCAGAAACATTTAGCCTTTGACGCTCGAAATGATCTAGAAACTTTTAAAGGAATCTAAGAGATCAATGATGAGTTCTTAAAAGGCGAAAAATACCAAGACTCTGAACAAGAATCTGTTGAGCAGTTAACAAATGAGGAATAATATATCTTGTATCATAAGAAAAATACACAACAGTTTTTGATGTATTTCGATTATTGTATAAGGTCTATTTTTTGAATAAAACTATCAGTTATTTATGAATAAAATTATTATTTTATAATTTTTCTTGTGATAGTTTCCGATTACATAGCTTGTGCTTGAATATCTCTATATTTTTGCTATGTGTTTTCGGTTTATGGGATGTCTGATTTCAGTTTTGATAAAATTAATATTCGATCTCATATGATGTTTGATGTAGTTTTAATTTGTGGTAAGTAAAGATTTGTTGCTCGGACTCTTTTAAAGATTTGATTTCAGATTAATAAAGATAAAATACTAAGACAAATTGATTAAAATTGATTTTTGTTTACCAAGGAGACAAAATTCTAGGGTTTTGGATTCAACTACTTCCGATATTTGTAAACTCAATAACAATTTCTTTGAAAAATTACTCCTATTTTACTCAAAACAATTTCGAACCCAATCTCATGCTTTGGAAGATATAACACTACAAGCACTTTTTTTATGACTTTCATCTCTATTCTAAGGCCTAATTTTCCTTCTCTTATAAAAGAACGGTAGAAACTACCCAAAACAATTTTCACGAAGCATGTATAAAGAAGAGAAAACTTTTAATAATTAAAAAAAAAACACAATATTGGAGATGCCAAAGAAATTAATTACTAAATATTACCCATCAAAAATAGTTTCCTCCAAAACCCTAGAGAATAGATTTAGCTACCCATAGAACCAAAATTGAAGAAGAATTGATTAATCATTGTATTAAAAGTAATGAAATTCTGCTTACAACGATTTTTAGTCGCTAAAGGTATTCAGCAAGGAAAACTGCTCAGCCACTTCAGTTGCTAAACGTATTCTGCAACAGAACTGAGTACGATATATTCCTTATGTCGTTGATGAACGATATGTTTCTGCGACTGTATATGGCAGTTCAATGTTCTTCGTGTGCTTGAGTTTTGCAGCAGCAAGTAACTTTATGAAACTCATGATTTCTTGATTCTAAGCTATCTATTATTTCCAAGGTATCCCGTATGACCCTTTTTAGAATCAAACAACTCCTTTTATACACAGAAGCACCCTTTAGGGCAAGTAATCTCTAAAAATATCTTCCTTCTTATTCACGGATAAGTCACGAGAATAATTCTCTTTTCTTTTCTCTTTTCGCGTTCCTGAGTTGTCGAATATATTCACCAACCTTCCATAGAATCGAACAGAGGATATATATCACTTATTTCTTCATAACTTCCTTTTATTCAACCAAAACTTCCTGGTAAAACCCGATAATGTTTCCACCTCCCTGTTTCCTCGAACTTCCTTATTTTCTGATTCCAAAAGCCCTTAGCCACTCTGTTTCGATAAGACATGCCCAAACTAACTTGGTCCAATGAAAATCCACGAAAAGATCTCGTCCAAATCCAAATCAGGGAGGTTCGCAGATGAATTGATTCTTCCCGCCTCTGTCTTGATAAAATTTGAAGATACAACCCACCTTCATAGATTCTATCAATTATACCAAGCTTGTTTAGTTAATTAGAGTCCAATCCAATGCATTCCAGCGATTAAATCTCTGTAAATCTTCCCCAAAATTCGAACTTCAAATTTGTCCATGAAGAACACATTTTCCCGCCAAAATCCGTGAGCTCTGATTCTTCTTCTGCCGATTATGTAGCCAATTTTGGTCAAAACAAAGACCATTACCATCCCTGTTTGGACCTTAGGAACAAACCCATTTAGTTTCAGCGTTTGAATCTCAGCAAAACACCTTCAAATCTTCAACCCTATTTCGGTTACATAAAAACCCAATTTCCCACCAAAATTCAAATTCAAAAGGTTGAAGATACCTACCCCTTATCCAACAGTGATGTCCCTTAAGAAATTTGGGCTACGTTTAGCAATTCTTGGGGTTGCGAATAGAAATTTATGGGGTACAAAGATAACTTTTGGGATGCATATAGTGAAAAACTCCTGAGTGACTTTATCAACTCTTCTGGGACATTTCTGGGGGTGCCTTTAACACTTTTTTGGGTGCTTTTAGTAGTTTCTCGAGCAGCCGTCACTTACCTCTCATATTCACTTCTTTTCTTCAATTTCATCACTAAGGTTGCCATACTTTTTAGACAAAACTTGCATCACTAAAGCCGACATGCCTTTCAGAGATGAAGAAATAAAAGCAAATAATGAGAGATAATTTGCCTCCATAAGAAGTTGCACATGAAATGACACTTTAGTCCTTTTAAGCGACGTTTCTTCTTCTTTTTCTCCAAAGTACCTTAAACTCAAAATCAAACAAAAGATACATAATTTACAAGAAAACATAGCAAACAAAGCATAAACAATAGATAAATATCAAGGTGTTTTAGGCACCCATCGAATTCCCCCACACTTATACTTTGCTATTCCTCGATCAAATCAAACTAAACCAATTTTAAAACATACAACTCCCTGTCGTTGAGGATACGGTCACACTTAGCACGTATAACAAGACTTTAAACCCCTAGGTGGCCCTAGTGGCCGAGTTATAGTCTCGGGAAGGTTTACCAGAGGTGTACCTATAAAACATTTTATTCCAAACCCTAACTATCTGTGAAGAACTCAGGAACGACACTAAAGAATCTCCCTGGTTGGCCTACTTTCATTGATCATAAGAGAAAGTACTCGGATGCGAGTCATATTCATATATATATATATATATATATATATAAGTGATAAAGTTATATTCATAAAGTCGCACTATGGACATCAATAATCGGAATCACACAAATGGATAGATTAATAAGATGGATTATAGAGATAGATAGTTCAAAACAATGTTGTCTAAGGTCAACGGTGTTTCCCATATCTGTCTGAAGGTCTCCTCCGAGATGAACCTATGATTCCTAATGGATTGAGATACTGGTCTGGACTAATATTAACACAGCGTGGCATATACAAGGGAACCAGCGGTCGATAATCCTAAATCTAGATCAACTCACTGGCATATGCAAGGGAACCAGTGGTCGATAATTTTATTGCACAATAATAAACTTTTCATTTTTTTTGGACTGCATGATTTGATCTTTTGGATCCAAGCGCATGCTTCTTGTCAGCATATTACATGATAGTGCCCATGGATCATGCGTTCCACGCTTGTTTAGGCGACAAAGACATGGAAAACACACACATATTGCCATCCAAGTGTTTTTTTTTTTAGATCGACTTTATTCCGTTTGGTCTGATTGGTCTGGTCTATTTATTATTTAGTAACTCAATCACTCTATTCCATCTGGCATTGGTAACAATTCGATGTGTTGGGCCCTACCAAATCACTTAAAGAAACATACATTTTTTCAAATAAAATAAATAAAAACAGAACGTAGTGTGATGATTCCATTCTAACACCTGAACTCTGTCTTTTTATGAATAGACTCTGTTATTGGGTTCCTTAACTTCTACAACCAAGTTATTTCCATCCACTTAGATTGGTTAGTGTCATCCTAAATTGGCACAAATTTCTAGGCTCTTAAGTTTTAATTTTTCTATTTTCTATTTTTTTTTAATTTTTCTTTTAAAAAAAAAAAAAATAACTAAAAGTTTTTCCCTCACCCCCAAACTTAAACCTAACATTGTCCTCAATGTTTCAAATTAAAGTGCAGTACCAAAAATATAAGTAACAAGGGGAATAAAGAGGTAAG
Organism: Papaver bracteatum; assembly: GCA_023529315.1. Classification (NCBI taxonomy): domain Eukaryota; kingdom Viridiplantae; phylum Streptophyta; class Magnoliopsida; order Ranunculales; family Papaveraceae; genus Papaver; species Papaver bracteatum. The sequence continues at coordinate 248,230 of JAJJWX010004910.1, read as the reverse complement.
TCAGAAAGATAGTACCTGGATGAAGCGTAGCAATCCTTCCATGGGAGAAAGAAAGAAAGAAAATAAAAATAAAAATAAAAATAAAATAATGTACAACAGGGTCCTCTAGAGGGACCATAAAATCACCATGTATGGGTTGCCTCCCAATAAGCGCTAAGTTTAGTGTCTTCAGCCAAACGTCGGTAGAATTAGTCACCATATAAAATCATATAGCAATAGTCGGAACCTATGTGGGTCATCAAAATCAAATAAAAATACCACAAATAGAAAGAATGCCAAGAAAATGAACAAATAAAGCACACCCTTATCTAGTTTCCTTTTTAAGACAACTACCTCTAGCTATGGTTCAGGCTCAGGTTCTATGAAAGGGTCTGGATAAAATATTTTCATGGGCCAGGTTTCCTCATTGGTAGGATCCTGGGGATCAGGTTGTAGAGTCTGGAAAAACTCAAATAAAAACTTAGAAGCACATAATAATAACCTGAATAATTGTGGCTCCTCAAAGTCAATCAGATTTGACTCACAAAGTTGACCACAATGAAAGTGGTGGTCATTCTTAAGGAAATGTGTCGACAATTCTAATTTCCTAAAATAATTAGGTTTAGTTCTAAAAACTATATAATGACACATTTGAAATTGAGATACTCCCACATTTGGTAAATAAAATTTGGTGGGACATCAAAATCAATTATGGTATCATGGACCGGATTAACCACATCAACCATAGGATGGATTTCTATCAACTGAGTTTCTTTTTGAACATAACTAGGTTCAGGAAAACGTGCATGAAGATAGTCTCTTAAGATGGTAGATCACATATGTTAAGTCCCAAATTAGGAACCTTTGTAAGAGTCAAAGGTAAACCACGGGGAAAATGATATTCACCCTCAAACTTAGAGTTCTCAATTTCCTTGGACGAACTAGTCACAATTTCCTTAATTTCTAAATTATCAGATTTAGGAAAATGGTCTTTTATTTCTTCTAGGTTGAAATTAGGTGGTTCCACATTTCTATAATCCTCAGAAGAGACTATTATTTCCGAATCACTAGACTCTAAAACACTAGTCTCAGGATAAACTCTTTCCTCTAAGCCATCATCAGCTTCATAATCACAATGATATACTACACCATCTAAAACAATGGTATCCCTAGTCAAATCCTCATCCTTTTGAATAGTGAATAATTATCAACATTATTAGGATTTGAACTAGAAATAACATTACAATCATATGGTTCAATTCGTGCAACAATTTTATCGTCACTATGACTATATATTTCAAATTCTTCATCGACACTATCCTCATCATCATAACAATACGAGGATGATTGAACCTTTTTCTAAATATACAATGTTTTCTGATCTAACCTCATCCTCTAAATTAGGTGAATAATTATATGTATTATCAAGGGTAAGATTGGAAATACTATTTTGGAATTCAAGTTCATTATGAGCAATAGCCTTAGGTGCATTTTGGCCCTCCTGCTTATTAAGAGTCTCACATAGTTTATTCATTCTTATTTCAGATTCACATACAGTTTTGTTCAACTTCCTAAGGGATTCCTGTAAAGAAAGACTTGATATTTCATAATGTTTGAGTTCATCTTCTATGGAAAGAGTTCTAAATTCATCAGGAACTGGTGCCAATTGTTTGATTAAATCCTCTAAAGATGGAGAACTCATATAATATTTCCCATTCCCCCGTTCGTATGATTGGTGGACGTGCGGATAGTAATTGGGATCACCATAGTAAGAACCATAACCTTCAGAAGGTCGGTAGTGGTCCCAAGTACTATCCACACTTCGGTCATAGTACGGATATTGTTTATTTTGATACTCAGTCGAATAATCATAATATTGGTCTTCATAATACCAGCTCGACATTTTTTTTTATTTTTTTTTGTGCACGTGCAAATGCATGGTAGACTAAAATTGGTAGGCTCAGGTGACCTTAAGCTGAATATACCTACAGTCAAAGACTGGTCAAAGGTACTTGGCTAAGGTTTATGGAATTTCGGTTGGTAACTCCCATAAGGCCCAAGGCACGGGTTTATCGTTTTCCTAAAATCGGTTGTCTGACGATGCAATTGGTGTGTGCAATGTGTTATATATATATATATATAAAGAAAAAAAAATTACAAAAATAAAAAGAATCCAAAAATAATATGAACAAATAATAAAAATATCTAAAAAATCAGAATATTTTCAAAAGGGAACAAAAATAAAATCTTGGATACTTACCTGTTTGGCTGCTTATTCCACTTTTCACTTTTAATTTCAAGAAAAATCTGCGCACCAAAAATACAAGAAAAATACACAAAGACGTAAAATAGAAAAAATTAAAAAAAATACTAGAAAAACTAAAAAGAAAAATCTAAAACTTAATCTATATACAAGTCCCCGGCAGCGGCGCCAAAAACTGATGTAGTTTTAATTTGTGGTAAGTAAAGATTCGTTGCTCGGACTCTTTTACAGATTTGATTTCAGATTAATAAAGAAAAAAATACTAAGACAAATTAATTAAAATTGATTTTTGTTTACCAAGGAGAGAAAATTCTAGGGTTTTGGATTCCACTACTTCAAATATTTGTAAACTCAATAACAATTTCTTTGACAAATTACTCTTATTTTACTCAAAACAATTTCGAACCCAATCTCATGCTTTGGAAGATATAACACTACAAGCACTTTTTTTTGACTTTCGTCTCTATTCTAAGGCCTAATTTTCCTTCTCTTATAAAATAACGGTAGAAATTACCCAAAACAATTTTCACGAAGCATATATAAAGATGAGAAAAAATTTAATAATTAAAAAAAAAATACAATATTGGAGTAAATATGCCAAAGAAATTAATTACTAAATATTACCAATCAAAAATAGTTTCCTCCAAAACCCTAGAGAATAGATTTAGCTACTCATATAACCAAAATTGAAGAAGAATTGATTAATCATTGTATTAAAAGTAATGAAATTCTGCTTACAACGATTTTTAGTCGCTAAACGTATTCAGCAAGGAAAACTACTCAACCACTTCAGTTGCTAAACGTCTTCTGCAAAAGAACTGAGTACGATATATTCCTTCTGTCGTTGATGAAAGATATGTTTCTGCGACTGTATATGGCAATTCATTGTTCTTCGTGTTCTTGAGTTTTGCAGCAGCAGGTAACTTTCTGAAACTCGTGATTTCTCGATTCTAAGCTATCTATTCTTTCCAAGGTATCCCGTATGACCCTTTTTGGACTCGGAAAACTCCTTTTATACACAGAAGCACCCTTTAGGGCAAGTAATCTCCAAAAATATCTTCCTTCTTCTTCACGGCTAAGTCACGAGAATAATTCTCTTTTCTTTTTTCTTTTCGCGTCCCTGAGTTGTCGAATATATTCACTAACCTTCCATAAAATCGAACAGAGGATATATATCCCTTATTTCTTCATAACTTCCTTTTATTCAACCAAAACTTCCTGGTAAAACCCGATAATGTTTCCACCTCCCTGTTTCCTCAAACTTCCTTATTTTCTGATTCTAAAAGCCCTTAGCCACTCTGTTTCGATAAGACATGCCCAAACTAACTTGGTCCAATGAAAAATCCACGAAAAGATCTCGTCCAAATCCAAATCAGGGAGGTTCGCAGATGAACTGATTCTTCCCGCCTCTGTCTAGATAAAATTTGAAGATACAACACAACTTCATAGATTCTATCAATTATACCAAGCTTGTTTAGTTAATTAGAGTCCAATCCAATGCATTCCAGCGATTAAATCTCTGTAAATCTTCCCCAAAATTTGAACTTCAAATTTGTCCATGAAGAACACATTTTCCCGCCAAAATCCGTGAGCTCTTACTCTTCTTCTGCCGATTATCTAGCCAATTTTGGTCAAAACAAAGACCATTACCATCCCTGTTTGGACCTTAGGAAAAAGCCCATTTAGTTTCAGCGTTTGAATCTCAGCAAAACACCTTCAAATCTTCAACCCTAATTCTGTTACATAAAAACCCAATTTCCCGCCAAAATTCAAATTCAAAAGGTTGAAGATGACTACCCCTTATCCAACAGCGGTATCCCTTTAGCAATTTGGGCTACGTTTAGCAATTCTTGGGGTTGCGAATGGAAATTTATGGTGTACAAAGATAACTTTTGGGCTGCATATAGTGAAAAACTCCTGAGTGACTTTATCAGCTCTTCTGGGACATTTCTGGGGGTGCCTTTAACACTTTTCTGGGTGCTTTTAGTAGTTTCTCAAGCAGCCGTTTCTTACCTCTCATATCCACTTCTTTTCTTCAATTTCATCACTAAGGTTTCCATACTTTTCAGACAAAACTTGCATCACTAAAGCCTACATTCCTTTGAGAGATGAAGAAATAAAAGCAAATAATGAGAGATAATTCGCCTCCATCAGCAGTTGCACATGAAATGACACTTTAGTCCTTTTAAGCGATGTTTCTTCTTCTTTTTCTCCAAAGTACCTAAAACTCAAAATCAAACTAAAGATACGTAATTTACAAGAAAACATAGCAAAGAAAGCATAAACAATAGACAAATATCAAGGTGTTTTAGACACCTATCTATGTTAACCCTTATGGTTTGTGTGGCTTTTTGATTTAGCGGGATTAAGTTCTAGCCCATGTTGGTAGGCTTTATCAAAGGATCATAAGGTGTTCCGATTGAAATTCAAATGTAAAAAGTAACAATGTGTTGAATCAATTTGTGTTTACATGAGTTGTGTTTAGCATAAACATATGTGTTTCGGGTTTTCAGCTTTTTCTATTGGCACGCATTAGTTAAAACAGATTCAACCTTTCTCTGGTAAATGTTGCTCTTTGTTGTTTTTCTTTTGTTCTTGCGATAGGATGACAACATACCAGGGGAGAGTTATAACTTGAACTTGTGATTAATGATATATATTTTTGGGGAGAAGAGGATGCGGAATCTGAGGTAATGAATTTGGTAGTTAATCATTTTCCTGTTTAAGAAAAGCCTTCTTATATTGCATATATTTTACTTTTGCTTAAAAAAATTTCGGTACAATTGATATATATTCTATTATGATATGTATGGATGTGTGTGTATGATTTAATTGTTTCCGGTTAAGAAAAACTGTGTCAATTTATTTGACTTATTGTTTGGTATCAAGTGTTTTTGCTTAACGAAATTTCGGTGCAATTGCGGTGCTATAATGTGTATGTTTGTTTCAATTGCTTCCTGTTAAGAAAATAATTGTGCAAGCCAATTTATTTTGGTTTGTATGTATTTTTTATGGCTTAACGAAATACGAGATCATTTTTTTAGTCCAATTAGGTTCTATATAAGAGAAACTAAGTTAATTCTGATCTTAGTTAGACTTATCAAATTAAAGGATTCGGTTATTCAAGTCTAATTGAATGCCTTGACAAGAAATACTATTTATCTAACCTAGTACTTGTCTTGTCTAAAGAGAAAGGTCTAAGTGATTTTTTGAATAATTAGAACCTGATAAGAGAAATAAAGTTAATTCTTATCTTTATTTTGGTTTTATCGAAATAAGCGATTGTATGTATACAATCGGTTTAACAAGGGAACTAAGTTTCTTAGTCAATTTGTTAAACTATTAGGTAAAATTGCTTCGTCCAATAGTTTTCCTTGATAACATATTAATACTAAATTACTTGTAGTTTCGGTTTTAATATTGGTTATTTAAAGTGGTATGTGAGACCTTCGTGCTTAAATCTTATAGGTTGTATACAAGTCTTTTAGATTTGTAATATCCTTTCGGTTTGACCTTTATTTTCTCGAACATTTGTCATTTTGTGACAAAAAGGGGGGAAAATATATGGAGTAAACAAGTGATTTGCAATCACTAAGGAAAGGAAAATTGTTCTTAAACGTTATATCTAACTAAAGAGTAAAGAATTGACTAAGGGGGAGAAACATATCATATTGTTATGTAGTTATCTTGACTACAAAAGTCGAATAACAAAGATGTTAGGATTGGATATCTACCTATCTTACCTTTAGGAGGAGTATAAGCTTTGTTATTCATATGTCAACAGAGGCATATATTGGTTGAATATATGCAAGTTATTATGCTATTAAAACTTGGAATCAAGCGTATGTATAATGAATTCTTGTAATTTGTTTATCCATATGTATTAAGAGTTTTGTCACTGTATATGGTGGATTTTCAACAAGGGCTAAAATTGTAAACCCATAATTATACGTATTCCTGATCCAGCAATCAGATGAATATTGAGGCTCATGTCTCTTATCGAAAGCATGAAAACTCATGCCACAAGAATCTCTGACTGAGAATACTGTCTCTCAGCTGAGGCAACGTCATGTCTCATGAATGCTGAGAAATTTCAGTAATTACTTCTATATAGAATCGAAAGATTGGACGGCTCCTAGACAACTTGCCTGCTAGTATAGAGCAATAACGTCTTCAGGATGTAACAATGTTTTCCCTGACTATATAAAATAAATATGACGCTTCAACAAGCTCATAACACTCAATTCCTGAATAATTAATGCTCCTAGACGATCGTACTAGTATAGAGCCATCAATTAATTATTCTTAAAATCATTAGATTCATTAATTGAATCCCTGAAAAATATTCAATGTTTTTCGTAATATTTGTTACTTCAATTTATGGTTTTTCCCAGAAGAATTCCATGGGTTAGTAATAAATATTCAACACACGGGCATATGAGGTACCTTCGAGTAATCCCCGACCAACATGGTCCAAGTGTACTTAGAAATAATACACCAACGAGCACCTAAATTCACGAAAGAGTATTTCAAAATACGACGAGACGATGAACCTATGCAAAATAGGAAAGAAAATAATAAATAATAAAATATTAACAAGGCGCTGAGGGATTGGGCCCACCGTCCGGCATGTAGTGCCGTGACTAATCCCACGTCCAATTTTATATTTTATCATATTTTTATTATTTTTCTTGATCTTATGAAAATTCTTTCATTTGAACAAATATCCTTCGTTTTAAGGAAACTCCTCAGTTTCATGGTGTTTCCTTCACATCAAAGAAATAATATAAAATTAGGAAAGGTGTCATGGGACCATGTATACTAGCCGTCCGACTATGCCCTAGTTGTGGCCGGTTCCACACCTCATGATTCCCCATTATTTTATTATTATTTCCCTAATCTCATGAAGACTCCTTAATCTCATGATATTTCCTTCAAATCATGAAAAATACTATAAAATTAGGGAAACTTGTGGGACCGGTCCCTAGCTGGCCCCACATGCCCTTATTAAATTATTTTTTATGTTTCCTTAATCCCATGAAATTCCTTGATTTCATGATGTTTCCTTCAAATTATGAAAATTTCTTCAAAACATGAAATATTACATAAAATTAGGGAAAACTCACGAGACCGGGCCCTAGCCGGCCAACCATGCCCAAGCAGGTCCCACACACCCTTATTTCATTATTCTTAAAAAAATTGTTTTCCTCATCTCATGGAAACTCCTTGATTTCAACAAAACTCCTTGATTTCAACAAAACTCATTGGTTTCAACAAACTCCTTGGTTTTATCATATTTCACTAAAATCATGAAAATATTATAAAATTAGGAAAAATGTCATGGGACTGGGCTCTTTGGACGGCCATGCCTTGGCCATAGCTGGTCCCACACTTCATGATTCCTTCATTTTTATTATTATTTTCCTTCATCTCATGAAGTTTTGACGGTTTCAGCAAAAATCCCTGATTTCTTCATATTTTCTCAAAATTTTGCTCAAACGCACATCAAAAAATATCAAAATTCTCAAAACTGAGATACGAACACTTTGGTGATGTGAACATGTTACCTTGACCGACCAAGGTTGGCTCTTTGGCTCGCAAGGAGACGGTCCCACGTATTTTCATAATTTGACCTAATTTGCGCAAATGCACGTATTAGGTCCAAAACTCTTCCAAACAACTTGGAACTTCATAAGACGATCGTTATTCGATCCCATGATCACCCATGGTCGGTTTCATGACCCCTTGGTCGGTCCCTCATCTCTTAATAATCAATTAGGTTTTATCACCTAAGGTTCAGACGAGCATTATTTTAATAAATAATTAAACCAGCATTTAATCATCCTATCACCAACTGGTCTTCAAGAGACTTTGGTATATTTTTGCTCATGTGAGCATGTGGGCATTACATGGTCGACCCATAATCCCATGTATCCGGTCCCTCCTTCACTCCATGGTTAATTTTCAATAAACCATCAATTGGTCATCAATTGATCAAATTAGGATTTTGAGTCCAAGGTTCATAATTCCATATTCAAACGCTAATAATTTTACGTTGATCTCATGAACAAAATTTTATTAATATACTCATTCAGTTGCCAATATTCTAATTCATTACTTTATTTGGCCATGCTACCAATAATTCATCAAACTAGCAACATTTGCTCATATGAACAATATTTGCTCAAACCAAGGATTATTGGTTCAACTATTAATATTCAACAATTCATTGAATGAGCAAAATTCGCTCAGATGAACAATATTTGTTCGCACTGACGAATATTGGTTCAACTATCAATATTCAATAACTCACCAAACGGGCAATATTTGCTCAGATGAGCAGCATTTGCTCACACAAGGAATATTGGTTCGACTATCAATATTCAACGATTCATCAAATAAACAATATGTATTCACTTTAGCTATCAACATTTATTCGAGAATTATACCTCTGTCGCAATAGACATGTTCAATTCATAAGTCTCAGAATATTTTCAAATCACGTTCGACTCAACAATACAAGGACTCATCATCCCATGAAGTCAGCAACTGACTAACTAAATACATGTCTGCCATGCAGACTCCATAATCACACGAGACATAAATCGTGTTACATGGGGGATATTAACTAGGGTTTTAGTCTGGCAGTCTACGACATATGTGTTCATACACACGATGAGAATGTGATCAATTTGTGCAATCAGTTGGAGGAGTTAACAAAGTAGTAGATGGAAAATCAAACAAGTCTCTGCACGATGAGCAACTGGTCTTAACACGATTTTCACTTCCCCACTCTTTGATTCCATCAACTGTCACACTTCATGGGATCATGGTGTTCACAATTCTAGCAATATAAATAAGTCTCTAAATGATAATTGAAACAAGGATAATCTGACGTCAAACAGACAACACGAGATTAACAACTCAACATCTGAGCAATTACTCTCAACAGAGTAAAATTCAATCATTTAGAACTTATCTTATTTTCAGAACACACAACACACTTACAATCTTCGATCACCATTGATCTCACAAATTTCTCAGCTTCCGTCCTACAGATCGACCCATCCTCTCTTGTTACCAAATTTACTCTAGAACGGCCATTGTCTTGGTTTAGGCCGGAGTACTACAGATTGATCTCTCAAATTCAAAGCACTCCCTTCTTGCAGTGTATCTATGTGAGGTTAAGTATTTCGCTCAGTTCAAGGATTTTCCTCTACACGGTCGTCTCCTCAATTTCGTAAAAACCAGAATATCGTTTTCCCCCATCTACAGTCACTAAAATTGACAAAGGGGGAGCTTGTTAGAGCATAGCTCGGTTGAACCAACTAAGCGTTGGTATGTCAAGTTTGGTTGTCATATTTTAGTGAATCAAAAATCATCTAAGAGTTGCTTGATTATATACTAGAGACAACTTCGTATAGGTTAGACTAGAAAGTCTAGGAATATAAGACATACAAGTATTACTCGAAGACCTGAAGAACGTGAAGAAGTAACAGGCTACAACGACGACATCATCCTTCCTCTTGAGGTTAGTAATATTGACTTGAACTGTTTCATTCCTAATGTATCTTTCAAGTCGTGCTATATTGAAAACATAACTGCGAAGCTGTGAATGAATATTTTACTCTAGTAGTGAGACATGATCATATGATCATGTATTAAGGAATTAGGCTATGAAGTATAACGCTTATCTTTTGAACTTCTTAGATATGACATCGACGTAATCTTATGAATTCTATTGTGATTATGTGTATGAGTAAAGGCGAAGATTCCATCCTAGGGAACAATGTTTTACATTTGTTTAAAGGAAGTACATTCATGAACTTGTTTTATGATCGAAAGGGAAATCGTTAGGCTTATTGGGATTGTTATTCATTGCATATCTTTGGATTACCAATATGTGTGAGATGGTAGAACCGATCGTAACTTGTTATGTATCTTGGTATAACTAATCACAATTCCTGACTTATGATTTGGTATGACTAGTTAGTGTAACCGATCCTAAGTAATCACCTGAGATGGTATGATCGATATTTGTAATTGGTGTGACCGATCACAAAAGATTTGTATAATCGATCCTTTTAATTGATGTAACCAGTCCTAGTAATTGGTGTAACCGATCCTGGTAATTGGTGTAACCGATCCTAGTGACTGGTGTGACTGATCACAAGCAATACCATGATTATATGGTAACCGGTCTTGGTAATTGATGTAACCGATCCTGGTAACTGATGTAACCGGTCCTGGTAACTTGTTTGACCGATCACAAGTATTGCATATTAAGGTATAACCGATCCTAGTGATTAGTAGAACCGATTGAACCCATGAATGTTATTTGACATTTGAACAATCACATAGTTATCTTTTAATACAGATGAACCAATTTTAAACTTGTTTGGAAGTGTGGTATAATCGATTCCAAGATAATAAATATGAAAGATGATTTACAAAGAAAAGATGTCAACATACTTTGAACACGAATAATAACTCTTATCTTTAATTGTTCAAAGATATTCCTTAATTACTCAAGGGGATCCCGGTCCGAAATAAATTAAGAATATTTTAATTAAGGTTATTAGTTTTATATGCTCTAATTACCAGCAATTAAATGCATATCTCTAGAGAATAAAAATTAGTAATGTGCATTTACTAATTGGAGATTTTATATTTTTCAGAAAATATTAGACAAAGCATTTCCTGGAATTATGAAAACCGATTGGGCATTTATTGCATATCTTGAGAATACTTTCGATTTTGGAAATTCCTTGGTGTCCAAACATCCTTGGTCTATAAATACCTAAGTTTAAATTTCTATCAAACTATTCTAAGAGCCAGGCAAAATTCATCTTCTTGTTGTTTCTGGTGGATCCGTCTATTTGGAGAGGAAAGTACCCTTATTAGGCGAAATCTCTTACGACCGCTCGTTTAAAGACTTCCGTGGGATCAAGAATCTCTACGAGTACCATTGGTGGGAAACTAGATAATTGTATTTTATTAGTTTTCGATTGATTTGATTGACTAATGGTTGTTGAACTTTGGTTGCACCTAGTTTGTTTATTCTTGAGAATATTCTCTTCTGATATAAGATTCACTCAAACTAGATCGAAGTCTCGACATGATATTTAAAACTGTTTATAGATCTAAAGACATATTGTGATAATCCATTGTTTACAAACTCCGTTTTGTACGTGATTGATCACAAGAGATTTAAGTGGTGTTGTATAGGTTTAACTGAAGATTAAAGAAGATTTGAAGACGAAGAAGATTTATTATTGGTTTCTCATATATTTGTGTAGCACAAACCTTGATCGTCTGGGATCCAACTAGAATCAGATTTATTCGATTGATTAGTTGCATGAGATCGGCCACACCTAATAGTTATCTTGAGATCTATTTTGATTGTTACAAATCCAAATCTTATTACTTAGGTAATATAGATTGGATTGATCTTACCAGGAAAAGGAGTTTATTAGTTTAAACGGAAGAGCCTTTTCATATGACTTGAGATATCTTTATCTAGAAAGAATCAAGAGAGTTGTTACCAAACAGAGTTGTTGTTCCTTTACTGTTTGGAATACGATCCAAAAGAATTGTTCCAGTGTGTGCACTTATTGAATGTCGGAAGCGTATGGATACTGAAGAAACTAAGTGAACTAGGGTTAGTTGCTTGGTCTCAACTATACGAAGTTGGTTTAGATTTTGTATAGCGATTTAATTCTGAGAGTATTCAATTCTGGACTAGGTCCCGGGGTTTTTCTGCATTTGCATTTTCATCGTTAGCAAAATCTTATTGTGTCTTTTACTTTTCTATTTCCGTAAGTATAATTATTATTATTATAATTTAAAGTAAATTATACAAACTTTAACTCTGTTTTACTTGATAGTGATCCTATAGAGTTTGGTTAAGTCCGAACCTATTATCAAGTAATCACACTTTGATTGTTGTATTGTCTTGATCTCGTATCCATAGACGATCTCAAAAAGTGTGAATACCGATTTCTTGTATTTTCCCGACTTTGTCCATAGACAATCACTTTCGGTAAGAGGACTTATAGGTGGATAATTTAAAGATTATGGTGTATTTGGGTACCCTCATCTTTTCACTTACATGCACCAATATGCCAAGACTAGATAACTTTAATATTCAAGTGATAATATCTCAAGTTATAAGTCTTTTTTATAGTTTAAATTTTTAAGTTATGGAGGCATAGGTTTATATTCCTCCATCATCTTTGAAAGCAAACATTGAAGATTGGAAACTTAATGATTAAAGATTCAAGGAGCAAAACAAAATTAAACAGAATCCAATCACTGCAATACTCAAAATAACTAGTAACATGAACTATACACGTCTTACTTAAAGGGAATATGTTATACTTGCATTAGGTAGAGACTGAGTGATATGATGATCATAGGCGTTGAAGGACCGATCTTGCTACATAAGTCACTTGATGATCCAGGATCTAATATCCAAAGATGTTTCGTAAGAGAAGAATTAAATGATGTCACCTTCAAGAGACTTTGAACCTCAAAGTAGTAGTTTTCAGAACTAACTTGGTTTCAAAACCCTTTGGAAGGTGTCAAAACCAGTTCATTATGTAACGGGATACAAAATTGAGTTCTGCAGTAGAATTAACTGTTGCGTAAATCTTTAGACTTCAAAATCACTTTCAGTTTGGTTTTAAAACCATGCATCTCTGAAACTTGCACCTTTAACATGCGTGTCACATTTTTGACTAGGTATTGACTTTTTTAAAAAAAATAATATTTTGTTCACATTCTCAAATTGATTCTAGTACAATAATTGATATCCCTCGTAATTATAATTGGCTAAGTGCTCTTTAATTACCTAGATGATGTTGCTGATTCTTCTGAGTTATTTTTTCGAGCTAATCGATTGTAAGTTTATTATTCATGAATTTAAAAAAAAAAAAACGATCTCAAGCAACAAAACAAGTTTTCAAGCTCATTTAGACGTATACATGAGTATCCACAACATTTGACCCTCCATTTACCACATTTGATCCTTCATGTTTATTATATGATTCGTCGTTTAGGGTTGGGAATAGAAGATAAGACTCACCATCCAAAATTTTACCCGTTTATAGATCTTGAGACACATTAACGTAAAACTTGTTTTGTTCGCTTAAGAATAATCGCCTGCTTCTTCACTAAAATTGCTCATTGTCGACGAATCTTACCATTATCACTTTTTGAACCAAATACTTGAAAAAGAAAAACCCAAAATTTTCACTCAAACTCTCAACCTTTCAGAATATAGAAGTCCCACTATCAAACCTAACTCTAAAAAATATCTAATGTAACCATTTAACTCATATCTCTAATAGGTAGAGATCAACAACAAAAATGTAATTTGGACATCACTGAAAAAATTGATAAGGAAAATCTGGAGATAGTAATTTGGACATTACTGTGATCCTATTTTTTTCCATCCAACAACCCAAAATAACCCACAAATTTTAGGCCTTTTCGTCATGTTCAATCCATTCATGAGGTGAGACTGAATTTATAAAAGGGGATACCAAATCTCTGAACACAAAATTGGTCATAAAGACCAAAACAAAAAATTCCTGGGTGAAATAGATTCTTAGCTTTAAATACTGTTTATATAGCCAAAAAACAGAAAAATATTGTTCATTTAGCCAAAATGGATATTTGACCCAGAATGTTTTTTATTTATTAACCTGAAGAGACAAATATGTCCATATCTTCTACAAATCTTTACTGTTTCATGAGTTACTATATTAAACAAAGTACTCTGTTTCTGGGTAATTAAAAAAAAATTATACACAACAGATCCTACTAAAGCTTTAACTCCATCTTCTCCACCTACTTCCACGATAACCATTGCTTCATGAATAACAACAACATCAGCTTCTAATTAAACTCGATCTCTGCAAAAAAAAAGAAAATATGAAGTTACATAAAACAGAGTAATCTCAGCAAAAACAGAGTAATCTTAGCAATATAAAACAAAATAACATAAAACAGGGCAATATCATAAAACTGGTAATCTCATAGAACATAGTAATCATGAAGCAATGGTTATCGTAAAACAGAGTAGTCTCATAAAGCAGAATTGGTACCGCGGGTTAGAGATGGAAGTGCGAGATCTGGAGTTGGCTTGCAGAGATGCTGTAATGTGCATCTTAAGTTGGTGTTGTGACGTTGTTGCTGCCGTAATGAGATGTTGCTGCTTAATTGCAGTCGCTGAAATGGTGGAGCTCTATATTGCAGGCATGGATAACTACCAAGGATTGAATGCAATGGCCTGGGTTGTGCTGAACCTGGAACTATCAGATGTAAGTTTAGGAATTGAAACAACTAGAGAGTGGTAAGGCAAGTTGGTGTGCAGTGAGTTTGATTTGCAGTTGTTGTAATGGGAACTGATGCCATGAGTTCAATGTCTTTGAAGATATAATGCTACTAGTTGATGCTGGGAAGCTAGAATGAGGCTTAAATGAGGTGCTGATGTATGTATGAGTAGAGAATGAGATGCAGTTGAGATGGAGCTGAAATAGAAGGCATAGGCATGCAGGTGCAGGTTCCGCAAGATAATATGGATAACAATAGTTCAAAATCATAAAACAAAAACAAACTGTAGATAATAAGGATAACAATAGTTCAAAAATGACATTAAGTAGCCATATATCTCAACAGACAAACAACCCAGCAAAAAAGAACCCCAATAATGGATAAAAGGTCCAGTTTACCATTACATGAGCTCAAAAACTCAACAGATAGTGCTCCATAACAATAATGATCAATATAAACATACATAAACCAGTTTGAACATGATGAAACCAGCTCAACCAATCTAAAACAGGATGAAATCATTTTCATCCTGGTTTAAACATGGGGGAAACCTAACTCAACCCAATCTAAAACTGGATGAAACCAGTTTCAACTAAGATTAAACATGGGTGAAACCAATTTCAATCCACTGTTTAATTATATGAAACTGGTTTCATTCAAGTTCAAACATGGATGAAAACAAAATTCTATTCAATCTAAGAAATGATGAAATTGGTTTCCTCCTATTTTAAGCTTATACGGAAACAAATTTCAATTTAACTCAATTTAAAACGGGATGAAACCAGTTTCATCCTAGTGTGAATGTGGATGGAACCAAATTCAATTTCATCCTAATCATTAGAATGAAACCCAGTTTAGTATAGGATGAAACCCAGTTTCATCCTTCTTTACAATGACTGATACCTAATTCAAAAATCATAGATTCATCCTACCTATAGATGAAACCGGTTTCATCCTAGTTTAAAATGGGTGAAAGCAAATTCAACCCAATTTAGTATATGTTTAAAATGGGTGAAACCAAATTCAATCCAATTTAGTATATGATGAAACCCGTTTTCATCCTTGTTTACAATGAGTGATACATAATTCAAAAATCATAGATTCATCCTACCTATAGATGAAACCGGTTCATCCTAGTTTAAAATGGGTGAAAGAAAATTAAACCCAATTTAGTATAGGATGAAACCCAGTTTCGCCATGTATGTTCAACTAAATCTAGCACAAGATAAAACCAGTTTCATCTAATTAAGATGAACGAATTTAAGAAGCTAATAGTTTTCAATATCACTTGAAATTCTAAACAAGATGGATTAAAGCAACAATGAACCTACATGGAGGAAAGTTGGGTCAGTTGACCCCACTCACCTCTTTCAGTTGTTAGATAATGAATCAAGCTGACTCCAGTGACCAGATTCAGTTGTAGCTAATAAATCAAGTTTCTGTTCTTAAGAAAGTCTAATATGCATACATTTAGCCGAATGTGCTTTATTTCACCATGTTCATGTTAAACCTAACAATTGTCAGTGGATGAATTTAAGAATCTAATTGAATTTTTGAACTTTTCAACATGTAAAGAAAACGATATCAGATATTGCAAATCATTTATAGAGATTGACAAACCCCAATCTCCAATTTTTATCTTTAATAAATTAAGAGCAGACGAATTGAAATTTGGTGAAAAGTTCAATAAATACAAAGACATTATTGTGTCTATCCAAAACCAAAATCCAAGTCTAATCCCCACGGGAAATAAAATCCCCTCATTTACTTGAAGTTAATTCTCAATCCAATTGATTATGCCCAACATAAACCTAAATTCAAAACCTAAAAACTCCATCAAATCAGAATGAAAATCCACAAAACGCAAGTAACAAATTTCGGTCAAGTCCTATGTGGAATTTCCAAAGACGATCGACTAAGATCCAACAAATTTAACAAATAATTTATGATGAGAGACAATGATATTAAAGATAGATCGGCAAAATTAAAACAGAATAAGAGACCAAGGCTTACCGGACAGAATAAGAACGTTGTGAATTCAGATATTTGGGAAGAAGAAGAATGCATTTGGAAGGAATGTGATAACGAGAGGTGAGGATGACTAAATATCTCTTTGTCTTTCAGTAAAGCTTGCACTCGTAATATGTTTCAGGAGACGGAGAAGACGAGAAGAAGATATCCCTTTGACGGTTTCAAAAGGGTAGTAACGTAAACTCCTCATTTTAATGATTCCTCTTTCCATTTGACCCAGGATGAATCCTAACTGTCCATTTGGCCCAGAAAATGTGCACTTTTGGCTATATAGCCCATTTTCTGATCTCTGAAGGGATACCAATTCAGAGATCCAATGGATATTTTTTATTTTATATGGAATGGTATCTCCGTAAAATTTTGGTATCCCTAGTTATAAATCATGGATGCAACATGAGGTGAGACTGATGCGACATATGTGAGAAGTTATGTAACACCCCGATTTTCGAGCCCGAATCCTGCCCGGATCCCATGCCCGAAAACCCGAAGTGCTATTTCGATACCATAGCCGAAGCCCGGCTACTAACCCAAGCTCGTTAAGTAATTTATTTGGGCGAATTTAGTTATGTCCGTTTTAACATTTTTATAGCAGCGGAATACTTAGAAAATTATTTTGGAAAATCTAACCATTGATTTAACCTAATTTGAAAGCCTCCTGAAGCAAAACACATTTTGGTTCTCAAATAAAAATACTAACACCGTTCAAGTCTTACGATTAATTAATAAGAAATGATTTCAACCCCAAATTGTAAAACTAAAAACAGACCAAGGTGGATTACTAGAAGTTTACACGCTTCATGCGAGTTCCAAAATTTATAGTAATTATATGGATAAAATCTATAATGTAAATACTATTAGGAGTAAATTATTCAGGATGTTTGAATGAGTTGAGTATCCTATGACCACAGTCAAATGTGCAGTTGACCAGAAATGCTGTTTTATAAAAATTATATAAAATCACATATAACTCAAAATTGGATAAGGTTTGTCATTTTAGAAATATAAGAGATAAATAAAGATTTTTACAGAAGACACCAAGATTTAAAAACCAATGTATCGTAGTTCAAAAATAGGATATGTATGAGATATTTAAAACAGTCGGATATTTTCTGGATTTAACAATGGTACAAAGAATTATATTAAAAATATGTATACCACTCATAAAATTCTATAATTTTCAAAAAATGTCCCTTAAGGTGTTTTACATTTGTTACAAAAAGAATCAAATCAAAACCTATTAAAAATTTAAAAAGATAAACAATCAACTCAACATCATACAATATTTTACAGCTTTAAATCTAAGACTAATTACATCTTTGAACTAGAATTTACGCATAAACAACAAATTTAAAGATCTAAAATTATTCTCTAGGCTCCACGTTGATCAACTCCTTGTCATGCGTCAAATCTGGAATTTTTGTCATAATACGACGTGAGTTTTGACAATCAGTAGGCAAAGAAGCAACAAAACATTTTTTCAAACATTTTCAATTCCTCTTTAAAGACAACTAGCATGATTAATAGCATCACAAGCACATGGAAACACCACATCCATAAAAACAATCAAATCCGCTCATCCCAGGGAGCCCCACGTGGGTTTAGGGAAACAAAAATGTTCCCAAGGATATCTCGTATCCCATCAAACATAATTTTAAGGATCACAACCTATGGACCGCAACCCGATAATTATCATCATCAATAGCATCATAAAAACTTGTAAATATGAATTTAATTAACAAAACCATAAATAAAAGAGTTTTAGATTGTGTTGCGCCTACCTCAAATCGCAATATCCAAAAGATTTTAAATATAAAGCACGGATACGAACTACCGAAACTCGATCATCTTCAACCCAAAAATATGTGTACCGATACAAGCTTATGAGTTTTTTTTTCTACTACCCAGCAACTATTAAGCTTTATCTCGAGATGTACTGTAAAATAAAAATATAACAAGAAAAAGAATGAAATCTTTGGTCTGGTTTGAGAAAGTGCGGCTAGGTTTAGAGTTCTATTAATCCTCAAACTTACATAAGCGTGAAGTATATATATACTGGATGAGAAACCTAATTGTGACTCTTAGGCTCACACTAAAACTTACATTTTAATTAGGCCCACCCAACAAACAGTGGCCCAAAGTAAAGTGTCCAATATACTAAATTAGGAATTCACCTAATCGTATTCTTTTCCATAATTAGATGCTTAAGCAAAGTCAACAGTTCCATCCTTCCATTTTTTACGTGAAATCAAGCTTATAACTAAATTCCTATATATACCAGCACTAAGTTCTCCATGTGTCCACATAATCCAACAAGTTAACTAATAATACGTCGCCACGTGGCATGTTCCATGCTATAAGAAAATTGTCTCTTTAATTTACCTTAGTAGTAACTAATAGAATTAAAATTACCAAAAATAACGATTTTTAATTATATTATTAATAACTAAAATAAATGACACTTAATATATGCATGCGGCTTCACCTCTCTAGTCTCATGCGTTTGGTAAAGAATGACATAAGTAACTCCTTAATTAATGGTCACCATGCCTAATTAACCTAAGTATCCATAAATAAAAATAATTAATATATCTCTAATTAAGACAAATATTATTAATTATCAAGTAAAATATTTCCACAAGTATATGGTAAGGTTTGTCAAAAGCAAATTCAAATAAATCAAAATACCAAATACACATTTAAATTTAATTACAAAAATACCCTTTTGGTAAAAGACAAAAGTACCCTCAAAGTCGGGACGGATATTACAAGTTAATAAAGCCCAAAATTATTGCATTTCGAAAGGCCCATATTAGCATTCTTAGTTTGGGTCCTCTACTTATCCTTATGTGAGTTATTTGATTCCGGTATGTGTCTAGGGTAAATTAGGGGGAGACCCAAAAAAAAAATGTTCTCATTTTCAAACCCACAATTAATTTTTGGTACCGTGACACCCATAATTATATGAAATTATTAAAAATGTATGCATGACGGATTATGCATCCGCATGACAGGTTATGCATCAGGGGTATAATTGGCAATCCAACTTGGATATAACATATCTAAAAATCCGCGCCTTAGAATTTTACAAATTTTATATCGTTGGAAATATTTTTGAGAGAGCTACGCAACGAGTACAAACAAGAATATCAAATTTTTGTTTTTCACGAAAAAATCGGAGGTGATCATCACTTTAGGCAAAATTTTCGAAAACTTAATACATAACCATTATGCAGCCACCAAAAACGATGCATAACACATTCTGCAGACGCATAACGAATTATGCAACCAATTTCTCCACTGCATAACAAATTATGCATTTGGATAACAAAGTTATGCATCTATAACAAGTTATGTAACCATTGTTTTGGTTAATTTTAGTGCGTACATAAAAAAATTGGATGCATAATGCAGTATGCATCCATATTTACGGATGTATATCAGGTTATGCATCTATTTTATCAATGCATAAAATATTGTGCAACAATTTTCTCGATGCATAATGCATTATACAGTCATATTTTCGGATGCATAATAGGTTATGCATTCATTTTCTCGACTGCATAACATGTTATGCATGTATTATTATAAGTGCATGACAAGTTATGCATCCTTTTTTTTTGGTTTCAATATTAACAAAAATGTTGTTGCATAACGTGTTATGCAACCATTTTCTGGACTGCATAACAAGTTATGCAACAACTTTTGTAGATGCATTACAGGTTATGCAACCATTTTCGTAGATGCATAACAGATTATTCAACCATTATAACCGACACCAACACCAATAAATCCACAGCTTCCCAACCAACGACACCAACTCCTCAAGCTCAGCTTACAAAAATATTGTTACAGTAGCAAGGAGTTTATGCATGATTCAGATTCTACATAATTTGAGTAGGCCCCACTGAACAACAAATTATTCAACATTCCCCGTAATTAGTTCATGTAACCTTTGATTGTAGTCTTTCATCGGTAATAGCTTCTCCAGAGATCATCTTTTTCTGCTTCCATCATCAGTAAACTCTCTTTAGTTACTACATCATTTGCATTGTGTTCCACAACTTGCTGGTGAAGACTTATAAGCTCTTCTCGGATTTGTTTATTATCGTTGGTCATCGTAGTTAGTTTCTTCAGAATATCTGCTTTCTCATTTTCAGCACCACAATCAGTTCATTCTTCCCTAACTCCAACAACATCTCACCACTAACACTACCAAATCTGCAATTCAAAATCAAAGGAAACCCATTCATTCAATTCTCAATTACCAGCAACAAAAACCCAATTCCTTGTCCAATTCTCAAATTCAGTAGCAACATCGTATTTGTTAATCACTCATCATCAGCAACTGATAATCATCTTCGGGTTCTTCTTGGGAAATTGCAAATCCATCCACTGATTTCTCGAGTTGAACCATAACCCAACTTCCTGAATCGATGTAGACTCATAATAATCCTCTTAACCTCTTTCATCTTCTCCTTCACGGCATCATATCTCTGAGGTACTCTCTCAATCGGCGTGAGTTGAATCTTGTCTGATAACTTTAGACCTAGCTTGTCTGTAATGGAGTATAGGTATCGGCTAGGTTAACTTTCTTCTTAATATTCTCTGATTTCACTCAATAATCCATGATACCGATTCCATTTCTGATCGAACAAAAACCTTCTTCCCTGATTAAATGAAAAGACGAAGGATAAAGGAAGTAACAAAAAAAAAAGGGTTTGGGAATAATTTTTGGTGAAAAATTGGGTGTCCCCCTGAAGTTTTTTGTCGGTGGGTTTCTCAGTGGAAAACTCTGTGAGAATGGGTCTCCCTGTAGTTTTCACATGTGTCTAAGCTGCAAAATTTCCGGAATATAGTAATGTTTGCATACTTTTTTCTTTCATCGAAATAATAAAAAGTAAATGTTTGCATTTCATCGCCGTGATAAAGAGAGTTTGTCGTTAAGAAAAGTTCGATAAATGTTTTACAGGTGATCAAAGATACAAAATGTGTTAGCTAGAGAAAATAGTTTCTGTAAGTCATGACCACACCTTTATAACAACAAGGTAACAACTGGGTGCTTCCAATAACTAGTACTTCCATGTGCCTTGTTTAACTATTTGATGTTTACATGTATTTTTGTTTGTACCATAATATTTGGGTACCGATATAGGCTAACTGTAGCCTTGCTATCGAGAAAGTCTTCGCCCCATGCCTAGTAACACGTGTATGCAGGTTCATTTCTGTTGTATTTTGTGCCTTGAATACAAGTGTTAGTCTTGTATGAGCCTGATTCCTTTGGATCCCAGGTGATAAACTTTTGTTACACCAAAACTAAGGCATCAGGAGAATAAAAAGAAAATCTACTTCCTTTTGTTAGGAAAAAAAACAGAGGGAGGAGAGAGAGAAAGGGAGGCACCAAAAGGGGCTAGGGTTCTTGAGAGGGGAGATCAAGAAAAACCCTAGAAAGGAAACCATTGTAATCCAATCAATAAAATAACTCTTGTTAGGGAGATTCATCCGTGGACGTAGGCACAATGCCGAACCACGTTAAATTCTTTGTCTTCTTTGTTTTCCTCCAATTCATTTTTAACCTAATTTTACCTAATTTTCAATAATCATCATCAAATCTTCGTGTTTGTGCCTAAAAGTAATTTTGGGTACAAACATTGGCGCCGACTAAGGGGACCGAGTGAAATAAACGTGTTTTCCCGTGCAAGAAAGGTTTTATAAAAGATTAAAAATTGTGTTCATGAAAGAGGATGTTCGTCTTCTTTAGTAGAAGACTAGTCATATCAGTTGTACGACATCGAGTTACCTCAAAGCTATATCCCGTTGAATATATAGTTGGAAGGGTTAACATGGACGCAAGGAAGAAGACGAACAAAAAAAAAAAGATCTGGTGACAAATCTCAAATCAGTCTGAGAAAGACTTCTTTGGTCGTTGTTTAAATCAAAAATTGATGATGGTCCACTGGAATATTTTTCCAGTTCGTATTGTTAGTGGTGGAATCACTTTCTAGTTTGTGTTGCTGTAAACATCAATGGATCCGATTACAAAAATAAAATAAAGCCCCTGCAACCTCCATTCGAAATGGGAGGTTTAATAGATGAAGCTCGCGAAAGGTGTTTCCAACAAACTTCTAGGAGGTTCGCTCCTAGGCCAATAACACCAGTTGCAGCTATCGGTTTCGCTACAAGACCAAATAACGACCATCTCTAGAAGTGTTCATCCTGAACCAGTCAATGCGATCAACACGGACAACAAGGGGATATGATCTATCTTTGTATCCTTATTCCTTACTCACCTGTTACTTTCTTTAGTTCGCCTAACATGCTTTCATAAGACTAGTTCATGAACATATGGGGCTACTTGCTATATGCTATTAGACTAGTTCATGCTCACCACAATAATTCTTTTGCTTGCTGAGTATTGTCGATGTTAATACATTACCCAAATTCTTAATTGATTAAAACTTTAGGTGACTTGTAACTTACGTGATTTTTATGATGACACATCGTATTTGGTAAAACTGACAGAATAGATTTAACTGTCACACTAATGGTCAAATTAACACCATTTTCATATGAATTTTCCTGCTTAGGAGAGAACTTATGTGTCATAGCGAAGAAAAATAATCAATGTCTATAAATACTTTATTTCTTTGAGTTTACTTGATTCCTATCAAACTTGAATCCGCAGGAAATATGATTAGCCACTTAATGGACAGTAATACAATTCAAAGGCGGAAACAAGTTGCTGCAGGGAGGAAGCACGTTGGGACAGGCCAATACACATTTATGTTGTTCACCAGCTAATTCTAGATGCTAATGATCGTCAAATATCAACAAATAAAGAAGTAAAAATGTGACATGCTCACATTCCTCTCTTTTTTTTTCGCCTCTCTGCACCTCAACTATACTGGTTTGTGTATCATATTTATTTTATCTATATATATTCGTTTTATTATGCACGGTGACCATACTTATATAGTTTGTTACCCAGCTGTTTGTGGGAGAAAACTACTTCTGCCGGTTTAGGTAATTTTGGGTGTGTGTGGATGAGAAGTGAGTTTAAACCTTCAACAAATGTTCTGCACGATGAGCACTTTGATTCGAGAGATAATTTATACAATTCTGGCCTAAACCGAAGACACGGACGTTCCAGATTTGTTTCGGTCACAGGTGAAGGATGTGAGGTTGATCTTAGGGAGGGAAGCGAAGAAGGTGTTGAGAGTATGAAGATGAAGGCTATTTGATGACTTGTTAACAGAAGGTTGAGCAGGAGAGCAAATGTTGCAGGCGAGCTCTCAGGTGTTGAATACGATGGTATCAACACTTGGTGTTCTGTGTTGTTCGAACTTCTGTCTTTGGAAATAGGGAGGAGAACCTATTTATACAAGTCGATAAGCCTTCATTACGTCTCTCGTGGGAAAGTGGAGGAAGTGGAATGATGGAGGAATTGGAGTTGTGTGTTAGTGCCACACGGTTGCTTGCCCACTTCTCCTATCATCGCTAACCGCCCATGTTTCCATGACACGATCTTGTGATGGCGTGTTTCACGCTGCACGCTGTAAACCGCCAGACCAATACCCCAGTTTGTATCCCCCAGTTGTGACGTGATTAATGTATCGAGTGTGTGGATCATGGGACCCACAGGAAATAGTGCAGGGTAAACCGTGAACTTGGTATAACATCGCATGCATCCATCTTCAGGTGACCGTTTGGAGGCTGTATAGACAAGCCATGCCTTGGTCGGTTACCCTGTGAAGAAGAGTGACGGATGGTGATCATGGTGATACCTTATTTTCTCGTTGATTCGTACCCTAAGTGATTCGTCCAAGCTTGCAAAGTTGGACGGACGAGATGGTTTGCAACCCTACCTGCGATCGTTGGATGAGAGGTGCGCATGCTGCCTCTTTCAACCCAAACGTTTGCATGCTAGGAGAGTTCCAATGGAGGAACCGATCAGCCCTGCATGGATGCGGTACAATGATGTTCACGCCCATGCCTGATTGACTAGCAAAGATTTAATCTGAGCCACTCGACTCAGGTGGCAAAGACGAGTGGTCGAGATTAGAACTTATGGAGGGGCCGTGACATGCCGCCATTGGGCGCGCGTACCGAGGAGCTTGACCACTGCCGGTCTTGTCCGATCATCTAGGCGTGAAGTCGGGCCCACGGCGGTCATGCTAGCATGCTCGGTTCCTTCTAAGTCTCCATATTTGCCTTTCGTCCAAGCATGCGAAGATGGACGCTCGAGATGTTTCTGCGCCGCAAACCCTAATTAGGGTTTTGGACCATCCACTTTGGGCGATCGGTTTTGGGTTGCGTGTGCCTCCTTTGGGGAGACCGACCATGTATGCAACATCTTGGGTCGATAATGAGCATGTACATGCTTGCTCTATGACCCTGGGCGCAATCTAAGCCATCCAACTATGCCTGCGAAGTCGGATGGTCGTGATCGTTTTGGATCTTCTCAACCTGCATAAGGCGTTAATCTAGCCTTGTTTGGGCAATCGTTTCTTGTACCACGGCTTGCCTATGAGGGAGTCGGTCATGTAGGTAGAAAGTGGGCCCGCCAATGGTGTACCATCACTTCACTACTTGTTTTAGGGTATAATCTAAGACGTCCAACTATGCCTGCGAAGTTGGACGTTCACGATTAAAAGGAACCCTAGCCGTGCGTCATGCTCACTTTGAGCGCACGTTTTGGAAGGACCAACTGTAGTTGGCCTTGACCGTTCGGTCATGTATGAAGGTGGGTCCGCGGTGATCATGGTATCATGCTCAGGACCCCCTGAATCTATATCTTCACCCTCCATCTACGCATGCGAAGTTGGACGGATGAGATATATTTCTGAGTTTGTTTTCAGCAAGTGAGACTAACATGGGTAGTCTTGCATGCATTCGACGGGGCTAGTATAACCTGCCGTCAGGTAGCCTACGGGTGTTTGCATGTCGAACACAAGGCTTTAATTAAAGCATTAATAGTAATGCTGTATACCTACAGAAAACCGGGATGGCTGCCACATGCTCCGTCGGGATGGTTGCCACATGCTCCGTTCTGGGTAGGTTTTAATTCTCAGGGATGGTTGCACATGCTCCAATGAATTAATATGGCGAGAAGTATTCATCGCCTGAAGGCTTTATCCTTTGCAGGACGTCAGCTTACAAAAATTGGCTTTTTACAATTTTAGCCTTTAAATAGAAATACACCATTAACATTAAGTCCCCTGCCTAGCATGCAATGGTTACACTATTGTAGGGTAGGCATGATATGGAGACAATTCGCATACAAAATAATTAAAGCCAATTAAATCTAGAGTAAATACATGTTTACCATGTGGGAGAAGGTATGTCACTTGCGTAAAATGCCTTGGAGCCGGTTGAGTTGATCCTTCCAATGGCAAAGCTCGGCTGGGGAAGTACAGCTTGATGGGTCGATCCACCTTGGCCTTCCTCTTTCTGTGTGCCTTCTCATATGCCTAGCAAGCATCGTGAATTTGATAAGCATTGTTGATCACAATCCCGACTCAAAAGCCTCAGAAAGCGGTAAGGCGGACTTCTTTTCTCCTGGGGATCTTGTTGGATCGTGAAGAATATAAAGAAGTTTTATGTATTCTTCTCATTAGGCGATCTTCTTCAACATCTCAGGTATTTCTTCACACGTTGATTTCTTAATCGATTGGAGATAGTTGTGATTAGAATATTCTTTATGTGCCGCCGTAACTCACCTTCCTCTCTTTTTTGCAGTACATCATGAAAGGAGTTGGTGATGATCACTCTGCAGCTTATTCAGAAAAAAGTTTTGAAGTTGACAAACCAGAAGCTAACGCACATGAAGAGGTGATGGCTAAAATTGATTTGCCACTTCATGAAGTCAGCCATGCCGTACAAGGAATGTCTGTCTTGCATTTAACCATTGTCAGGGGGCGGCTCCGTGCTCTTTCAGTTGCGATCGATATAGAGGAGAAACAAAGACATGAAGAAGTGTTGCGGGCAAAGTGGAAACGCGGGGCGTCACAGGCACCAGTAAGCTCGAGAGATGGAGGGATGGCAGCTCGGTTGAAGAGACGGAGGGTTGAACACGAAGGTCATGCGGATGATGGGAAGTGTGATTACCCAATACGTGGTGGTGTGATAATCCTTGACCCTGATACTGATGAGACTGAATGTCCAAAAGTGATTGGTGTGATTTCCACGGTTGCAATGAATTCTGTAGAAGGTGCAGAGGATACGCATGCTGAAGATGTTGAGGCGGTAGCTGCTGTGACCGAAGAAGTTGAGGCGTCTCTGGAGAAAGTGGCACAAGATGTGGATCCCAACAGTGATGAAGACGCAACCAGCAATTTAGTTTCTCTGTTATTCTTCTTTGTATATTTTTTTTTTTATATACTCAGTGGCAGCTGAGTTTGATGTTTCCTTCTTTGCTTTTGCTTTCTTGTCTTGAACAAAGTTTTATTCAGTGCTTCTTCCGAAACATGCATATTTTTCTGTTTGTGCCCCTTGACATGAGTCTGGCTCCGTTGAAGTAGATCATGTAGGATACCTTCCTCCTCCCCTTTTACATGTTTTATTCCTCCCATATTACCAGACTGGTATGAAGATTTGGTACGAGGGTTTAGGGTTTTCTTTCTGGGTAATGGTGGTTTGAAGGTGACTCATAACTTTGTGTGATGTTATGAGAAATTGTAAAAGGAATGAAATCTTGATTACTTGAAGAAATATTGGAACCCTAATAAGTATGAAGGCAAGCCGTGCCATCATTTTGAAGGAATTAAAAATATTGTGAAAAGGAAAATTATTGGAGGAATCCCACGGGGGGATTAGAGAGGTGATGTCGTGTCTTCAAGTAAGGTAGGGCTTGATCCATCGTGAGTGAACAACCACACCTTCGAGTTCGTCTGCATTGATGATCTTGCAGTAACCGCCCAAGATAACATCTGCCACTAAGAATATTTCCTCTTCCTTTGCAGGCATATTAGACTGGGCAGTTATTCTTACTGCCATGTTCCCAACTTGGAACATGGTTACCTTTGTTACCATATCTCCGATTTGAAACGGATTTGGACTTGGTACAACAGCTTGCTTCTGACACGTGTCGTTCTTGACTGCTTCCAAACATTTGGTAAAGCGCTTAAAGGGGCCAGCACTCCATTCACATCTCTTGGTGGTGGCCCGCCTTTCAGGTGAAACATTCCCCGATGGTCTAGCAGGACAATCATCCATTACTTGCAAAGAGGGTCGTTCAATGAGACTTACTTGGGCTCAGAATCTCTTGACGCAGGATGAAGGGCTTTCACCAGGGAGTTGCGTTATTCCTATGAGTTGTTGGTATGGGGGCAACATGCAGTCTTCGATTCTCCAAGGTTTGTTGGAAATCATCGGAGCTGGCTTGTTGGAGATTCTTTCAGGTATTGAGATTGGTAAGGAATGCGCCTTGTGTACCCACGGGCGCCCCAGAATCATGTCGTAATCCGGATGTTCCTTAATTATATGGAATCTAGCTTGTTTTGGCGTGTTACCAATCTTGACATCAAGGTCAATGTACCCGTAAACATCCACAAATTCTCCTGCTGGGCTCTTGATCACAGTCGGACCACGGGTAGCCTCCTGCTTTGAGATTTTCGCAGCTTGTAGGGTCTTGATAGTAACGATGTTGAATTCAGAAGATGCATCGATTAATGTGCTATCGAACTTGACATCTTTCAGATGGGCGACGGTCAAAAGTCCCCAGTTTCCTCTGTTGGCGCTGTCTTCCAAAGAGGCTTGAGATGCTGGAACGACTTCTCTTCCTGGGTATAAGCGCCTGCCTGACACAATACGATTGAGGGCCATGAACATATCTTGATGTTGTACCTTGGAAAGGTACAAGATTTCACACAAGTGTTCCATCATGGATTGTACAGTCTTGCGCACAGAGATTCCAGAGATCATGCAACTTCGGACAGGAAGGGGGTCTCTGTGAACTCCTTTATTTCCCAATTGGAGCTCTCTTGCTGCTATCCTTTCCTTGAAGATTTCTTTCAGATTTTTGAAATCCTTAGTTGGGTGGTGGACCAACCTATGATAACGGCAGTACTTAGGGTCTGCCATGTCTTTCTCAGTTTGTGGACGTCTGATACGAGGTAGCTTGATAGCATCATCCTGAATCCATGCCTCCAAGAGTTCTATTACTTCATTTATCGGAAACTGGAAGCCTGTGTATTTGGTGCTCTGCGCAGGATCTTTGCATGTTCCTTTTCGAGGCGAAGCTTTATGCGTTTGAGCCGCACGCTTGGGTAGTTGTTCTGCCGCCGCTGGAGCTTTTCTCTTTCCGCCTTCGCTTACTACACTGACAGAAGGGCTAGTATTATACTGCTTGTTGATGAGGCGCCTGTTTCCCCAATTATCTCGTGAATCGTTGCTCCGAACGATTCTGGTTCTTTCCAATAATGCTGGGGCGGTAGTGGCCGAACGTTTGGCTGCTTCATGGAGCTCTGAGAACATCTGGAATCCCAAGTTTTCCAGCAGGGCGCGATATATGGGTATCATTCCGTTGATGCATAATTCCACCAGCTGTCGTTCTGTGACATTTGGTTCATGGCAGTCCAACGCTTGTGTTCTGAACCTCTTGACAAAATCATTTGGATGTTCATTATTCCGTTGGGAGATTCTCCCCAGGTCTGAGAAAGTAACTTTCTCAGATACAAAGAAGTACTTATTGTAAAACGCGCTGACCATCTCATTCCAATTGGATATGCTGTCGGGTGCGATGTTGTTGTACCACGTATAGGCTCTCCCCGTAAGTGATTTGGAGAATTCCTTCAGGAGGAGAAAGTGATTGTATTCATGTTCTCCTAAGGATTCTAAGAATCGAGAGACGTGTTCACGAGCATTACCGGTACCATCGTAAAGGATGAATTGAGGGGAGGTGTATCCCCTGGGAAGAGGAATCCGTTGCACATATTGTGGATATGGAGGTTGATGTCGATGCGCGTCCATCGAATTTTCTTTTCCACGATTTTGGAGGAGTCTCTCCAGATCTTCACGTGTAATAAAGTTGGACGATTGGCTTCTTTCCCTGAGACGCTCGTCCCTTTCTCTTGCGTGGTCAGCAGCATAAGACTCTTCGTTCAGGTAGGCTTGCGTAACTTAGGCACCTGCTCCAAGTGTGCTAAACGTATTTCTTGTTGGCCCTTGAGGCTGTCCCGACTCTTGTGGTAATCGATCGGTCAATGTTTTAAGGAAGGTGAGTACCTCCTTCTGAGCGGTTTCCATGTATGCCTGATCTTTAGCGAGGGTTCCTTGTCTCTCCATCAAGTCCACCATGGTGATAGGAGGTTGTCCTCCTCTGGGTCCTCCAGATCCTCGTCCTGAGGGGGAAGTAACAGTTGTTCTTGTGACGGACGGAAGTGTCATGCTTGAAGAAATTCCTGGATTTGCGGCCGCCCTGGATCTTGTAATGGGAGGTGTCACGCCTGTTGGAATGTCTGCTCCTGCTCCACTGGTACTGATGATGGAAGACGCGATTCCACGAGATACATTGGTTGCACTGGCGGGTTGCACTGTAATACCAGTAATTGGGATATCAGCACCACCAGAAGCGTTGTCGGTGCTAAATCCATCGTTGGTTGCTGCTCCAGACCGAAGATCCACCATTCTTGAAATCAGAGAAATTGAATTGGTATTGAAGAAATCGACTTCACAACCGAGAGATTAACCTCCCACTGTGGTCGCCAATTGTTTGTGGGAGAAAACTACTTCTGCCGGTTTAGGTAATTTTGGGTGTGTGTGGATGAGAAGTGAGTTTAAACCTTCAACAAATGTGCTTCACGATGAGCACTTTGATTCGAGAGATAATCTATACAATTCTGGCCTAAACCGAAGACACGGCCATTCCAGATTTGTTTCGGTCATAGGTGAAGGATGTGAGGTTGATCTTAGGGAGGGAAGCGAAGAAGGCGTTGAGAGTATGAAGATGAAGGCTATTTGATGACTTGTTAACAGAAGGTTGAGCATGCGAACAAATGTTGCAGGCAGGCTCTGGGTGTTGAATACGATGGTATCAACACTTGGTGTTCTGTGTTGTTCGAACTTCTGTCTTTGGAAATAGGGAGGAAAACCTATTTATACAAGTCGATAATCCTTCATTACGTCTCTCGTTGGAAAGTGGAGGAAGTGGAGTTGTGTGTTATTTCCACACGGTTGCTTTCCCACTTCTCCTATCATCGCTAACCGCCCATGTTTCCCTGACACGATCTTGTGATGGCGTGTTGCACGCTGCACGCTGTAAACCTCCAGACCAATACCCTAGTTTGTATCCCCCAGTTGTGACGTGATTAATGTCTCGAGTGTGTGGATCGCAAGACCCACAGGAAATAGTGCAGCGTGAACCGTGAACTTGGTATAACATCGCATGCAGCCATCTTCAGGTGACCGTTTGTAGGCTGTATAGACAAGCCATGCCTTGGTCGGTTACCCTATGAAGAAGAGTGACGGATGGTGATCATGGTGATACCTTGATTTCTCGTTGATTCGTACCCTAAGTCATTCGTCCAAGCTTGCAAAGTTGGACGGACGAGATGGTTTTTAACCCTACCTGCGATCGTTGGATGAGAGGCGCGCATGCTTCCTCTTTCAACCCAAACGTTTGGATGCTAGGAGAGTTCCAATGGAGGAACCGATCATCCCTGCATAGAGGTGGTACAATGGTGTTCACGCCCATGCCAGCTTGACTCGCAAAGATTTAATCTGAGCCACTCGACTCAGGTGGCAAAGACGAGCGGTCGAGATTAGAACTTATGGAGGGGCCGTGACATGCCGCCATTGGGCACGCGTACCGAGGAGATTGACCACTGCCGGTCTTGGCCGATCAGCTAGGCGTGAAGTCGGGCCCACGGCGGTCATGCTAGCATGCTCGGTTCCTTCTAAGTCTCCATATTTGTCTTTCGTCTAAGCCTGCGAAGATGGACGCTCGAGATGTTTCTGCGCCGCAAACCCTAATTAGGGTTTTGGACCGGCCACTTTGGGCGATCGGTTTTGGGTTGCGTGCACCTCCTTTGGGGAGACCGACCATGTATGCAACATCTTGGGTCGACAGTGAGCATGTACATGCTTGATCTATGACCCTGGGCGCAATCTAAGCCATCCAACTATGCCTGCGAAGTCGGATGGTCGTGATCGTTTTGGATCTTCTCAACCTGCATAAGGCGTTAATCTAGCCTTGTTTGGGCAAACGTTTCTTGTACCACGGCTTGCCTATGAGGAAGTCGGTCATGTAGGTAGAAAGTGGGCCTGCCAATGGTGTACCATCACTTCACTACTTGTTTTAGGGTATAATCTAAGATGTCCAACTATGCCTGCGAATTTGGACGTTCACGATTAAAAGGAACCCTAGATGTGCGTCATGCTCACTTTGAGCGCACGTTATGGAAGGACCAACTGTAGTTGGCCTTGACCGTTCGGTCATGTATGAAGGTGGGTCCGAGGTGATCATGGTAGCATGCTCAGGACCCCATGAATCTATATCTACACCCTCCATCTACGCATGCGAAGTTGGACGGATGAGATATATTTCTGAGTTTGTTTTCAACAAGTGAGACTAACATGGGTAGTCTTGCATGCATTCGACGGGGCTAGTATAACCTGCCGTCAGGTAGCCTACGGGTGTTTGCATGTCGAACACAAGGATTTAATTAAAGCATTAATAGTAATGTTGTATACCTATAGAAAACCGGGATGGTTGCCACATGCTCCGTTCTGGGTAGGTTTCAATTCTCAGGGATGGTTGCACATGCTCCAATGAATTAATATGGCGAGAAGTATTCATCACCTGAAGGCTTTATCCTTTGCAGGACGTCAGCTTACAAAAATTGGCTTTTTACAATTTTAGCCTTTAAATAGAAATCCATCATCAACACCAGCAATCATGGTATGTGTCCTTTTACAAATATAAATAGCAAGTCTTAATTCCACTGTTTGTAGAAATTTGGTTCATTCATGTAGTGAGTCAACTCCATGGATCAAACAACACCAACTGCTTAAGATTTACTATACTCCTATCAGAATCTGTGTACTGAGCCAACTTAGCTTCCGCTTCTATGAAAGTAACGAAGAGCTACTGAACTTTTTAATATAGTCAAGTGCGCTAAATATACTCCTACTTGTAGCCATATATGAAATTATAGCAACCTAGATACTACCATGTTAGATTCTCCATTTGCAATCACTTGATTTTAGTCAACTTTGGAATATTTCTATTTAATTTAACTGGAACTGCTATGTCAATTATCCGAGTGGTAGTCTTACTTAATCCAATGTTGGACCTAATATTTCTGTGAGAAACAGGCTACACCAAGTGGTCAACAATATATTTTCTGCATATCAGGATCGATGGTTGCTTGTCACCAGCCATCTATATATCATATGGAAACTACCTGAGTTCTAATGAAGCACGAGGGTTCAGAAAATGGTGCAGGGATAGTGTAACCAAGAAAACTCCAGTTAACTAATCACTCTTATCTTTTTTATCTTATATGCTGACGATTTTCGTTCTCAAGTTATAATAATATACTTTGAAATGCATCTGTTAAAAAATTGCTCGGTTGAACTCGCATGCGTTTCTATCTCAAGTATGTTTGTCAATATTAGTGATCAAAACTATAAAGTCTTTGATTTCTAGTCTACTATAGCTAAGGTCTCGGACTAGGATAGAAAGTGTAGTTGAGCTCAAGAACTCCATGGCGATCATCATACAAGGTAAAGGACTACTCAAGGAACCAGTGGATCTTCATCGACTAAAAATTATGTGGAGGCTTGAACTTATCTATCACTCGAAAGTCTATCTATTATATCTCCTATATTGAGACAAAAATCGTATTACTATATACACTAAGAATATACACATATGTCATTTCGAGCTGAGTATATCTCGCTTATCTATTTCTCAAAATATTTGTTGGTAAAGCTTTCGCTTTAGCCAAGTTCATCTTTACCTAGTGACGAAAGTCATGTTATGTTTCAATCATTTTGGAAATTTCTCTGACGAAAAATAGTTTGTGAATAACAACTATATAACGCCCTCTGAGAATGTTTCAATAATTGAAATGAGAGTTTAGACAATATAACCATTGGAGGATATAAGCATTTTTGTGGTAAGACATATATGTATAAGTCCTTAATGATTGAACCGAAGTTTTCGAACTTTGTTAATCAAGTGAAACCGTAGTAGTATGCAAACTCAGTCCGCGAACTTAGTGTGCAAACTCAGTCCGCGAACTGGCGGAAGTTCTTGTCTGAAAATTTCTGCTGGATTTTGTGAACTCCATCCTGGAACTTGAGTCCGCGAACTAGAGTAAGTTATGTCAAAAAACGATGTTTGTAAACTTATCATAATAAAATAAGGAATGCTATTGCAAACCGTGGATTTATAGTTCATGAATCGATTCGAGTGAATCACATCGTTTTTGTTTCAATTGTGTCTTGTGTAGTACATGAGATCTCATAGCAATTGAAAAACTCTCTAACTAGTTCATTTGAGTCATTTGGACTAGTTATGGTGAAGAAGAATATGGTTGATATGAAAGTTATCATTTGGTTAACTAGGGTTGAACCAACTAATGTACAAGTTTGGGTACGGTTACACAAACCAAAAATCGTCAAGTACATGTGTGTATAACAAGCTATGTTTTAGATCTAACAGATGATAAATATTAGCTTGTATCTAATCAGGTTTTCATCTAACGATGAATATTGAATTCTTTTTTACTAAGCTAATATTGATTGCAAACCCTGATTTGAAATACTATATAAGGGAGAACTCTAGCAACTGGGAAACCTAATCCCCACATATTCTGTGTGATACTAGTTTGCTAAACTAAAGTCGATTCTCCTTTAACCTTTGGTTTTCTTCTTCTAAAACTAGGTTAACAACTTAAAGACTTCATTAGGATTGTGAAGCCATACCGATACTACTTTTATCGTAGTTATGTGATATAATCTTGCATATTCTATTGTGTTAGAGCATTGCTCGGTTGAACCCACCAAGCGTAGGTATGTCAAGTTTGGTTGTCATATTTTTGTGAAGCAAAACTCATTTAAGAGTCGCTTGATTTAAATGTACTAGAGTCAACTTCGTATAGGTTAGCTTGAAAGTATTAGGGTTATACATTACAAGTATTGGGAAAACTTGAAGAAGTGAAGAAGTGCGGAGCTACAACGACAACATAATCCTTCCACTTGAGGTTAGTGATATTTGACTTGAACTGTTTCATTCCCTAACGTATCTTTCAAGTCGTGCATATTGAAAACATAAAACTGCGAAGAATAAACACTCTAGATAGACATAGTATTAAGGAATACAATATGAAGTTTCATGCTTAACCATTACAATTTGTATATAAGACATCGACATAATCGTATGAATGCTATTGTGATTATGTATGGGTATGAGGTGAGGATTTCATCCTAGGGAACAATGTTTACATGTGTTCTAAGGAAGTAAGTTCATGATATATGTTGTGAACCGAAAAGCAAAATCGTCAGGTGTTATTGGGGATGTTCTTCATTGCATATCTTATGAACGACCAATATGTGTGATTAGTATAACCGTTCATGACTTGTTTGTGTTCTTGGTAAAACTATTCACATAAGGCCTGACTTATGTATTGGTATGACTTTTATTAGTGAAACCGATATTAAGTAATCACCTGGGGTATGATCGGGTTGTGTATGTATGAACTTATTACTGGGAAGAGGGGAACCGATCCTAGTAAGAGGTGTAGTGCATCACAAGGGGAACTGATCCTTGTATGAGGTGTAGCAAGGTATATGAAAGAAAGGGGAATCGATCCTATGAACATGTGCAACACGTTTTTGGGAAGGGGGAACCGATCCTATAGACATGTGCAGTGCATACAAGTTAGATACCAAATATATGTGGGGTACCGATCCTAGTACCTAGTCAGCAGATCTTTGGTAAGCTAGTGTAACTATGCACATTACTCACATGGAGGTATAACTGGAACTTGTTTTGGTAGAACCGTAAACCCATGAGTTGTGATTGAGTAGTACTTAATCAATCACATAGTTCTTGAAAGTCATATGAACCAATTTTAAACTTGTTTGGAAGTGTGGTAAATCAGTTTCAAGTGAGCAAGCATGGAAAAGACTTACAAGAGTAAGATGTCGACACTCTTTGAACACGGTGCATTAATGCTTATTCTATTTTGTTCAAAGATATTCCTTAACGGCTAAGAAGGAAGTAAATCACAGGATCAAATTTAAATAAGTTAAGAATCTTTTTAATTAAGGGTTTTTAATTATATATGGAAAATAAGAATTAGTAATGTGCATTTGCTAATTAAAGATTTTCCAAGGAGATTTCGATCATTATTTTTTGACAGTGCATTCACATGAAATATGAAAACCGAATTTGGTGGAGTAATGAAAATATCTTGAGAATATTTTCGGTTTTGGAAATTCCTTGGTGTCCAAACTTCCTTGTCTATAACTACTTTGAGTTTGCATTTCTAGCAAACTAGTCCTGCATAACCTAGACTTACTCTTTTGTCTTTTTTACTGGTGAAGCCTCCTATCGGAGAGGAGAGTAATCTAATTAGGTGAAATCTCTTACGGCCGCTCAATTTAAAGTCTTCTTTGGGATTGAGAAGCTCTAGCGCGACCCGTTGGTGGGAAACTATATATTGCGGTTTATCATTAGTTTTCGTATTTATTTGATTGAATAACGGTGGTTGAACTTTGATTGCACCTAGTTTGTTTATGCTTGAGAATATTCTCTTCTGATATAAGATTCACTCAAACTAGTTCAATGTTTCGACAGGGATCTTTAGACTGTTGTTAGATCTAAAGATGATCTTGTGATAATCCATTGTTAATTGACTCTGTTCTATGTGTGATTGATCACAAGAGATTCAAGTAGTTGTGTGCATGTGTTTATTGAATATCTAAGAAGATTTGAAGACAAAGAAGATATTGAAGATTTCTAACTTGGATTTTACAATCTTTGGTGTGCACAGTAATTGTTTGGGAAAAAAAGGATCCAATTAATAATCGGTTTATCCTTGTGGTAGATTAGATTGATTAATTGAGGAAGATCGGCATCAACATATATCACTTGGTTGAAGAGTGTTGTTAGCTTAATCTTAACGATTACCTTTGGGTGATTGAACATAAGATAGATCTTGGAACCTGTCAAAGGAGTTTATGTTAAGATAAAAAATGGAACCTTTGCGCAACTTATATCACTTGGTTAAAGAGAGCTGATACCAAACAGATTTGTTGTTCCTTTACTGTTTGGAATACGAACCAAAGGAATTGGTCCATGTGCATGACTTGTTTACAGGTTGGAGGTGTGGGAATACAGACGGAACTAGGTGAACTATAGGTTTAGTTGCTTGGTCTCAACTATACGAAGTTGTTTTATTTTGTATAACGACTTAATCCCGAGAGTATTCAATTCTGGACTAGGTCCCGGAATTTTTCTTCTTTTGCGGTTTCCTCGTTAACAAAATCTTGTTGTGTCATTTACTTTATATTTCCGCATAATAATTGTTTTTATTATAATTAAAGTAAATTGCACAAACGTTAATTCCTATTTACTTGATACGTGAATCCTATTGAGTTTGGTTAAATCCGAACCTTTGTATCAAGTAAACACACTTTGTTATTGTATTGTCTCGATCTCGTATCCATAGACGATCACATAAAGTGTGAACCGATTTTTTGTATTGTCTCGACTCAGTCCATAAACAATCACTTTCGGGGAAAGGACTTATAGGAAGGAAAATTTATAGCTTGAGGTATATTTGGGGTACCCTCGCCTTTTCAATTGGTATCAGAGCAGGCAAACACGAAAATATCTAACAATCTGTTTTTGGTGCGATCCATCCTATAAGAATTGAATCCATGTCTGATTCAGTTAACGTTAAGTAAGAGTTTGACTACTCAAAGGTTGAAGATGTTACTACCTCGTTGACTCATGATCCAGGAGTTGCGAAAACATTTGTGTCTTTTTCTGATGAAAAAGAAGATGCTGATAAAGAGTTGGTAAAACTCCTAAAGCCTATAAAAATTCTGTCTTCTAAATTGTTGATTTTAAAGACATGGTCAAATCTTCTTAAACAGGAGATCAGATATAAAGACAGTCAACTGAATAGTCTGACTGAAGATAATATGAATCTCACTGTCAAATTAGAAGCTCTTGTTAAATCTCTTGATAATGAGACAAGTCCAATGACTCTGACACATGATGTTGTTGTATTAGTCACATCTGAAACAGCTCAAGATGATGGTAGTCTACCGAACTATATCAAGTCATAAGAGGATTAGAAACAAGCTTCTATATATACTGATGATCAAATGAAATCTTGTCCAAAGGAAACTTTGAACCGGTTCCATGATAATGATATTAAGGAATACACTTTTCAGTCACTTGACAGGAAACTTATACTTTTTCAACATACAATGGTAAAAATTTTGTAGAAAGTTTCTTGTCTTAAAAAACTGAAAGATCATTCCTCAATAGAAAGACAGATTATGCCACAACCCTATAAGATCAACTCAAAATCAGAGGAAAAAGTTAATGATTGCTTCTGGAAGAAGATTCCTCCTCATTCATATCGAAACATTTCTTTTTTTGATGAAGAACGATTCCAGAAGGAAGGAAAAGAGAGAATCTCTGCCAAAAGAAACAATGAGGGATATCCAATAATTGTTTCAGATAATCACACTGGTGTGAATCATAAGGAAGTCCTTAGAATGAGAAAATCTTATGAAAATCCCATTGAAAGAATTAAGAGAGATCTATCAGTATCTGAGAATTCTCACATCAGTATAATTTCTCCACATGATCATATCTATAGAGTTAGAAAAGATCATCGTCTTGGGAGAAAATATATTGGGTAGAAATTCCCTAAAAGAAACATGAACTATTTTTACGATACTCAATATAAGCTTGAAAAAGCTTATTCCGATACAACCTAGTTGTATCAAGATTGTGCATTCTCATCCGCTTCTGTGCTCGTTTTTATGGATGGGAATGGCACAATAAATCTGGAGCACATGTAATTTGTGTAATTGATTATCAGAAAAGGTTGTAGGTTTTTATGGATAGTTGTAAATCCAAAATTCGTTCATGTTCATCATGATAAGTTTTATTTGGAACCTTTTGAATAAAACTAAGAAATATCGGACAAATGGAAACGAAATATATTTCTTAATATTTTCGGATTCTACTGATAGTTTTAGGTGCGAAAGTTGTCTCCTTTTAAAGAGGAACTAGTACCTTCAGTATATTGATACCCTGGTCAATCATCTTATATATATAACCAAGCATGCCTCCAATAACTCGCAATGTCTCAAAGACTAATAAGGAGGAGGCTCGAAAGATTAAAGATTATCAAGGAATCAATACTGAGAGGAAGAAAAGAAGCAGATCAACAATCATGTATGATTATGATTCTAAAGGTTCGGTTGGATCACAAGATGAGTCATGTCTGTTGGCCTACAATCTACAAGATCCAACCAAAACCAAGTGGGTTCGTTCTGATAGTATGATTGAGTATATCCATGGTTTTGAAGAACTAAGAACCAATCTCATAGCAACGATTCGAAACCAAGATTGGCTCAAGGATAAGATTGAGGAAACTAAAGATGGAATAGCTGACATGAATTCAAGTTGAGAAACTTGAGAAACAAGAAGTGGTTGCAGACAAGTCTCTTGAGACATGCTTTAACAATTTGAACACTGAAGAAATATCGGTGAACAACAATAGCACCACTAGAGATTAAGTTATATGATGTAATACTTAATCTAGAAAAATAGACATCAATTTTTGATTGCTTTCATTGATTGTATGAGTCTATTGAATAAAACTATTATGAATAAAGTTATTTGATTTATAATTTTTCTTGTGATAGTTCTGATTTACATAGCAGGTACTTTAATGCTTTATTTTATTTGCTATGTATGTTTATGGGATGTTTGATTTCGGTTTTATACCTTGATATTCGATCTCATAATATTTTGTGAACCCTTATGGTTTGGGTGACTTTTTGATTTAGCAGGATTAAGTTCTAGCCCAAGTTGGTAGGCTTTATCAAAGGATCATGAGGGATTCCTGTAGAAACAATATGTTGAATCGGTTTTGGTTTAGCATAAAAGCATATGTGTTTCGACGGTTTTTAACTTTTGCTTGCAATTATTAAAACTGATTTACAACCTTTCTCCGCTAAAGGTTGGTTGTTGTTATTCTTTTTTTTTTTGCATGAGAATGACAACATGATGGTATTTCAATATCAATTCTCCCGGAAGAAGAAAATGATGGAATCACATTTGGAGAAGTTGGATGCGAAATTGAGGTAACAATCTTGTCAGTTAATTGTTTTCATGTTTTAAGAAAAACCTATTTTTATTTGATATATATATATTGCTTTTTCTTAAAAGAAATTGTTGGTATAATTGATTTGTTTATTCCATTATATATGTATAGATGTGTGTGTGTGTGTGTGTGATTCAATTGTTTCCGGTTAAGTAAAACTTTTGTTATCTTACTTTGTTGTGTGATATATCATTAGTTTAGACTTACGAAATTTGGTGCAATTGCGGTGCTTTAATGTTTATGTTAATTCAATTGCTTCCAGTTAAGTAAAACAATTGTTATTTTTCTTTATTGTGTGGTATCAATTGTTTAAGCTTACAAAATTTCGGTGCAATAGTGAAACTTTGGTTTATATATGTTGTTTCTATTGTATCCGGTTGAGGTGAATAATTATGCAAGTTGATTTATTGGTTTGTATGAATTATTTATGGCTTAACGAATGAATATGATGACAGGATGAGTTGCTTAGTCCAATTCAATTCTGGATAAGCTAAGCTAGTTAATTATGATCTGAGTTAGACTTATCAAAGTGGAGGTTTCGGTTATTCAAGTCTAGACGAAATCCTAAACAAGGAAATGCTAGTTAACTAACCTAGTATTTGGCTTGTTTGAAATCTAAAGGTCTAAGTTATATGGATAATTAGAACCTGATGATAAAAATGGAGTTTATCTTTGTTTTGGTCTTATCTAATAAAGCGGTTGTATTTATACAATCGGTTTAGCAAAGGGACTAACTTTCTTAGTTGTTTTTTGGTTTTCTAAACTAGTTGGGAAAATTACTTCGGGCAATTATTTCCATGATAACATATCAAAACGTAATTACTTTGTAGTTTCGGTTTTGATATTGGTTATCAAAAATGGTGTGTAAAACCCTCGTGCTTGACTCAACAGGTTCCAAGTCTATTTTGAGGTTTGTAAGATCCTTTTCGTGTTGTCCTTTATTTGTTCGCTTCTTTGTCATTTTTGGGACAAAAAGGGGGAGAAATATATGGAGTAAAAAAGTGATGCTGGTATCAATTTATGGTTGATTGGTGTCACTAGGGAAGAGGACAATGGTGCTTGAACGTTTATCTAACGAATGAGGAAAAGCATAGACTAAGGGGGAGTAGCATATCATGTGATTTGGATAACAAAGATGTGCGGATTGAAAATCTACCTAGATCACCTTTAGGGGGAGTATAAGCTTTGTTATTATAGTGCAGCTGCTGCATTTTTGAGGATTGAATGAATGCAGGTTATGTGCTGTGGATTCGGGAATCAAGCGTATTGTTTATGATTGATTGATAGGTTGTTTGGAGTGCACGCTAAATTGATTTGTTAATTTAATCTAAAGCTAGTGAAAGTTATGGAATACGTAATAGTTTCTTGACTTTTTACACAAGTAGAAAACACAAGACCTTGCGGAGAGATTCTGTGGAGCAATTGTGTGTGAAAACAACGTTAGCAAGTGGACCTTGATTTAAGAGTCTAACTACTAATATCAACCTAATAAATTCATAAATCTTAATGCGTTTAACTAAATTACATCTTGAGTGATCTACTACTAGGTGGTTTGGTGAATAGAATCCGGTAGTCGAGAACTTCCGAATCCGATGATATAAGGGATTTTGGGGTTAGCACTGATCTATCTGCTATACCTACGGTTGGTGATAATCTATGACTAATAAAATGTAGAAAAGAACATAACCTGAATCATTGTTTTGCAGCGAAGAAGGATTCCTTGATCTAATCTCTCTTATTGATTTCTCTTATCTTTTTAATTGTTTTGTTTGTTTATTTTATTTTATTTTACTTATCTAAAACATACCCCCATTTGTGACATTATAAGACAACTAGAATCTCGTGCTCCTCGTGGGATCGATCTTGACTACCCTATATTACTTTTTAATTAGGTAGTAAAATATTAATTAATTTTTTGTGGTTACGACACGCATACAAATTTTGGCGCCGTTGCCGGGGAGCAGCGAGCGATTTTAGTTGTTTTCTTTTTTACATTTTGCTTTATTCTTGCTTTGTTGGATTCTTTATCGTGTCTAACTTAGTTTTTGATAATTGTTTTTCAGGTACCGGTTTTCCATGTATGGTGGACAAGAGCAAGCATATTACAACAATCAATACGGTTTTCAACCTCAACATCATGGAAACTTCCAACCATCCTTAGGATACAATCAAAACCAATCTTTTGGCTATGATCAATATCCTACGGAGCCTTATGAGTACTCTCATGCATATCAACAACCTTGTAATGGGTATGTAAGTCAAGCACCAAGGTATGATAAATCTACTTCTAATTGGATTCATTCTAGTTGTATGCAGATTATCAATGAATTGCAAGATATACGAAGAACACTTGACCATAAAAGAAAGAATGTCGCACAAACCAATTTCTACAACACTTTTTCTTACCCGAGTCCGGATCGTAGTTATGATCATTCACCCATTCAAAGGGAAGAGTCATGGGAAAGAGAACCTATTGTAGAAAACGGTGGTAAGCGTGTGAACGTCCGGAAACTTGCACAAAAGTTATACAAATTGGAAGATGATGGAGACTCGGAAGAGCTTGTCGCAGAAATTAGTAGGATCATTCATATGGAACTTAAACGACGTCTAGATAAAGGTAATGAAACTGACGACGATTCTTATTATGGTGAGTCCGATAATGAAGATGATTGTGTTGAAAAGGACCAACCTTTGGAGACTTTTGATGACGCTAGTGTAGATTACTCGAGCCTTGATCTTAATAATGATCAATCACCTATTCTAAAGGTATAGATTGAAGAAGATGCATTTAATGCTTGGAAAAAATTCCTTAGGGAAAGATATGAGTCCGCGAAAGTGTATGAGCGTTGCAACAATAAGGAAGTTATTCCAACTCCGGATCATAATAACGATCTTTCACCTATTCAAAAGGAGGAGATTGGGTGTGACTTTCCTATTGTTGTAAACGGTGTAACACCCTCACAAGAAGATCTTACAATTTTTACCGACGAAAATCATTTTAGTGAATGGCCCGATTCCGATGATGAGAATGTTGAAGAGATAATGCTAGATAATGAAACAGAATTGAATGATATTGTGGAAGACCCAATTGAACTTGCTATTGATTTAGATGGTGCCGAGACTTTAGTTAAGGTAGAAAATGATGAAGAATGGTTGCAAGGTTTGATAGAGGACCATGATATGCAAGAGGTAAGTAATTCACTTGAATTTTTTAAGAATGAGGAGGATACCGTAATACAAGAAATTGTGCAAGGTTTGTCTAACCCTTTGCATGTTAATTATTCTCCTTTACCTCTTAGTGGATTGAATGTATGTGCTTCGAAAGTACTTTTGAATGACTTTGTTTCTCGATATCCACCATTGGAAACACTTGATTCTAACACTATGCAGGTTTTCCAATAGGAAACCATGGAAGTTCCCAAATTCTATGTTCTTTATACACTTCCAAGTGTGGACAAGAATAAGTGTGGGGGAAACTTTTATTTGTTAATAGCTTCATTTATATTTTATATTACTAATATTTGTATGGAGCTATTGTTTGCAAAACAGGTGCTATGGGTGGATCCCAAATTTTCAGATTGCTAATATATGGGGAATGAATCTTTCAAGAAGCTAAGTCGGGCCGTCGACTTTAAAACAAGCGCTAAGTGGGAGGCAACCCACCGGTTTTGTATCTCTTATCCCTTTGCTTTGCTTTTTATTTTATTTTATTTTATTTTATTTATTTTCTATTGTTTTCATATCATATTTGCATTCCCATGTTTAATTTCATTAAGTCCATAATCTATCTTAGAAGAGAATTATGATGAATACCTTTTCGTCAGAAAATTTCAGACTGCGAGTAGTTCAGTCCAGAGACCATAACTGTCAGACCTTTTATCAAAACACCGTGAAATTTTGACACAGTGTATAAAACACGTAGGTAAACAACTTTTTTGAAATGGAGTTTTTCCAAATTCCTTACCAATTTGCACAGTTTTGGCGTTTTCTCTGCTGTTATGTCAGAATTCAGAACTTTCGGTTTTACACATTGAGGACAATGTGAAGTTTAAGTGTGGGGGAGCATTTATATGTTTGTATAGTGTGTTTTATGCCTTTAAAAAAAATCAGAAAAATAGAAAAACCAAGAAAAATTTGTGCTTTTTGAACTACGAAATCTAGAAATATGGGCCTTAGGATGACACCATTAGTGGATGGAACCATTTTGATTGCAGGAGTTGAGGAACCAATTAATTAAAGGGACGAACTTAAATACAAATTATGATAGTTGTTACCATAGCTCGGAATATCACCATATCACATTCTATTTTTATTTTTTCATATTTATCTATTGTTTTCTAAGTGTTTTGGTGGGTCACTAAACATCGACTTGTTATTGCTGCTAGGATGAAATAGAGTGATTGAGTTGTTAAAAAAAAAAAAAGTGAAAGAAAAGAAAGAAAGAAAGAAAGGAAAAAAAAAAAACCCGACCAGTTTGACCAAACGGAATAAAAATGACACTTGGGAATACCAGTATGTGTGAAACGTTATCCCTGTCTCCGTCGCCTAAACAAGCGTGTAATGCAGGATCCAAGGCAACTATCATATACTTGTTGACAAGGAAGCATGCGCTTGGATCCAGTTTGATTCAATCATGTTGTCTAAAAATAAAAAAAAGAGAAGTTGGATCCAGTTTCATTTGATGTAAAAAAAAAAAAAAATTATTATTGTGTTGAATAAAGTCACTCTTGGTTCCCTTGTATATGCCAATTGATTTGATGTAGCATTCAGCACCAACAGCTCAATCCAATAGGATGAATAGGTTCTTCTTAGCAGTGACCTTCAGACAGATATGGGAAACACCGATCACTTGTAAACATTCGCCACATCTACCTCTATATCCATCTTCTTAATCTTTTCATTGTGATTGTGGTTAGTCAGATTCCGAGTATTGTGGTTTGTTCGACTTTATAAGATAAACTTTATTAACTTGAATATGGACTGAATTTGCACAAGGTACCTCATCCTCCTGT
Source organism: Papaver bracteatum (assembly GCA_023529315.1). Taxonomy (NCBI): domain Eukaryota; kingdom Viridiplantae; phylum Streptophyta; class Magnoliopsida; order Ranunculales; family Papaveraceae; genus Papaver; species Papaver bracteatum. Next base: position 203,243 of record JAJJWX010004910.1, on the reverse strand, counting down.
AATCACTTTGGATTCATTCATAGACTTTTCACAGGTAGCTGGAATTTGGAGTAGAAAGGTTTTGTAGGTAGACCTCTTGTAAACCTTCACGAGACTAAAACTCGTCCACTAGGGGAAACCTAGGGGTTTAAAGGCTTGTTATTTATGCTTAAATTAACCGTTTTCTCGACGTCACGGAGTTATATGTATTTATTTTAGTTTTGTTTTGTTTGATTTGCTCGAGGACTAGCAAAGTCTAAGTGTGGGGGAATTTGATAGGTGTAGAATACACCTAATTTACTATCTAGTAGTTTATGCTTTCTTTGCTAATTTTCCTGTAAATTATGCATTTTACGTGTGTTTTTGAATTATTAGGTACTCTGGAGTTATACAGACGAAAAGAAGGAAAAATCACCAAAATTGGATGAAAAAGGGCAAAATCGTCATTTCATAGGGCAAGCATTATCTGGAGTCCAGCTAAGGTTAAGGGGCTTCCATCTAGGGTATCCCTTATCATTATTCAAGGGTGTAATCATCACTGGGTAGCCCTTATCCAGAAAATACCTGTGTTATAAGCACCCAGTTCGGGTGGTCTTATCTTGGGCGCAAATAGCCGACCCACGATTAAAACAGAATCAGGTCGAGAGAATTGGGAATCAATTCCCATTTTCTTTCTCTCGTTCTTCCCTTTTGAAGCTGAAATTATTCTGAAACTGAGGATGAAAGATGAAAGAAATTAAGCGGTTTCTACTGTTGGTTCAGTGAATTGAGATCCAGAGAAGATGATGTTATCGAGAAGACATAATTTGGGTTTAAGTTATTTTGGTGGGTTAAGATGACGAGAAGGGGATATGATGTTGATAATGGTTTTTGGTGGATTGATTAGGGTGAAAAATGGGTTCGATTTAGAAGATAATACCACCAATGTTGCTGCTTGAATTACAAGATGGAGAAATGGTATGAAATGCAGAGGATGAATTTGTCTTGATTTTGAATCATGTTACGTAGTTGTGACTCGGGGAAGAAGAAGATGCGAAAATTGAGTCCTGGAAGGAATGAATGGAGTCATGGTTTTGGATTTAGAGTTGGCTCGAGTAAGAACGAAGATGGGTTTCGGAATTTGGTTCTTCGAAACTGATTGAAGAAGAGATGAAGAAAGTGGGGTGATGAATGATGCTGGTCAATGGAGAATTGTTGTGTTCATTGAATACTTCTTAAGGGTCTATGTTAGAAGATGCCGGTATGAATTGCTGCAGAACAAAGCTGCAATTGTAGCTGCTGTTGGTAAATCCGAGAATGAGTGAAGTTATGTTGGTGAATGTGTTTCAAATAGATGTATGCTAGGCTTGTTACAGGGTATGGAGCTGAAATGAGGCCTGAAATTGGCCGGGAGAACACCCAGAAACAGACGAAACTCTGCCGAAAATTCCCCTCCGACGAGTTGACTCAGTACCGATCCAGACGAGTCCGGTGATCGATCCGACCGATCCAACTCAGCCAGTAAGACAGAGTTAGACAGCTGAGTGAGCTTACTCGGTGTCTGATTTCCTCCCCCTTGACCTTTGACTGACGACTGACCGTCCGTTTGCGTGTCAAAAATAATTTACACTGATCGGTAAGGGAATATTCCGATAAGGGCAAGAAAATTCCTTCCAGAGGGAATAATTTCTTCCGGTAAGGGAATATTCCTTCCGGAAAATTCCTTCCGGAGGGAATATGCTTGTCTGATTTCCTCCCCCCTTGTCCTGAAAATTCCTTCCGGTAAGGGAATATTCTGTTGGTCAACCGTCAAAGATTAACGGTCAAACGGACGGTCAGTCGTCAGTCAAAGGTCAAGGGGGGAGGAAATCAGACACCGAGTAAGCTCACTCAGCTGTGTAACTCTGTCTTACTGGCTGAGTTGGATCGGTCGGATCGATCACCGGACTCGTCTGGATCGGTACTGAGTCAAATTGCCGGAGGGGAATTTTGGGCAGAGTTTCGTCTGTTTCTGGGTGTTCTCCCGGCCAATTTCAGGCCTCATTTCAGCTCCATAACCTGTAACAAGCCTAGCATACATCTATTTGAAACACATTCACCAACAGAACTTCTCTCATTCTCGGATTTACCAACAGCAGCTACAATTGCAGCTTTGTTCCGCAGCAATTCATACCGGCATCTTCTAACATAGACCCTTAAGAATTATTCAATGAACACAACAATTCTCCATTGACCAGCATCATTCATCACCCCACTTTCTTCATCTCTTCTTCAATCAGTTTCAAAGAACCAAATTCCGAAACCCATCTTCTGTTCTTACTCGAGCCAACTCTAAATCCGTAAACCACAGACCCATTCATTCCTTCCAGGACTCAATTTCTGCATCTTCTTCTTCCCCGAGTCACAACTACATAACATGATTCAAAATCAAGACAAATTCATCCTTTGCAGCTCATACCATTTCTCCATCTTGTAATTCAAGCAGCAACATTGGTGGTATTATCTTCTAAATCGAACCCATTTTTCACCCTAATCAATCCATCGAAAACCATTATCAACATCCGATCCCCTTCTCGTCATCTTAACCCACCAAAATAACTTAAACCCAAATTCTGTCTTCTCGATAGCATCATCTTCTCTGGATCTCAATTCACTGAACCAACAGTAGCAACCGCTTAATTTATTTCATCTTTCATCCTCAGTTTCAGAAGAATTTCGGCTGCAAAAGGGAAGAACAAGAGAAAGAAAATGGGAATTGATTCCCAATTCTCTCGACCTAATTATGTTTTAATCGTGGGTCGGCTATTTGCGCCCAAGATAAGACCACCCGAACTGGGTGCTTATAACACATGTATTTTCTGGATAAGGGCTACCCAATGATGATTACACCCTTGAATAATGATAAGGGATACCCTAGATGTAAGCCCCTTAACCTTAGATGGACTCCAGATAGTGTTTTCCCTATGAAATGACGATTTTTCCCTTTTTCGTCCAATTTTGGTGATTTTTCCTTCTTTTCGTCTGTATAACTCCAGAGTACCTAATAATTCAAAAACACACGTAAAATACATAATTTACAGGAAAATTAGCAAAGAAAGCATAAACTACTAGATAGTAAATTAGGTGTATTCTACACCTATCACGTATGTGTAATGAATTCTTCTAATTTGTTTATCCATATGATTGTAAGAGTTTTGTCACTAAAATTGACAAAGGGGGAGATTTTTAGAGCATTGCTCGGTTGAACCCACCAAGCGTTGGTATGTCAAGTTTGGCTGTCATATTTTAGTGAAGCAAAACTCATTTAAGAGTCGCTTGATTTAAATGTACTAGAGTCAACTTCGTATAGGTTAGCTTGAAAGTATTAGGGTGAGACATTACAAGTATTGCGAAGACTTGAAGAAGTGAAGAAGTGCGGAGCTACAACGACAACATAATCCTTCCACTTGAGGTTAGTGATATTTGACTTGAACTGTTTTATTCCCTAACGTATCTTTCAAGTCGCATATTGAAAATATATAACTATGAAGCATGAATACTCTAGATAGACATAGTATTAAGGAATACAATATGAAGTTTCTTGATTAACCATTAAAATTTGTATATAAGACATCGACATAATTGTATGAATGCTATTGTGATTATGTATGGGTATGAAGTGAGGATTTCATCCTAGGGAACAATGTTTACTTGTGTTCTAAGGAAGTAATTTCATGATATATGTTGTGAACCAAAAAGAAAAATCGTCAGGCGTTATTGGGGCTGTTCTTCATTGCATATCTTATGAACGACCAATATGTGTGATTAGTATAACCGTTTATGACTTGTTTGTGTTCTTGGTAAAAATATTCATATAAGGCATGACTTATGTATTGGTATGGCTTTTATTAGTGAAACCAATCTTAAGTAATCACCTGGGGTATGATCGAGTTGTGTATGTCTGAACTTATTACTGGAAAGAGGGGAACCGATCCTAGTAAGAGGTGCAGTGCATCACAAGGGGAACCGATCCTTGTATGAGGTGCGGCAAGGTTTATGGAAGAATGGGGAACCGATCCTATGAACATGTACAACACGTTTTTGGGAAAGGGGAACCGATCCTATGGACATCGGTAGTGCATACAAGTTAGATACCAAATATATGTGAGGATCCGTATCTTTTGTAAGCTAGTTTAACTATGCACAATACTCACATGGAGGTAGAACCGAAACTTGTTTTGGTAGAAACGTAAACCCATGAGTTGTGATTGAGTAGTACTTAATCAATCACATAGTTCTTAAAAGTCAGATGAACCAATTCTAAACTTGTTTGGAAGCGTGGTAAATCGGTTTCAAGTGAGGAAGCATGGAAAAGACTTGTAATAGTAAGATGTCGACACTCTTTGAACACAGTGCATTAATGCTTATTCTATTTTGTTCAAAGATATTCCTTAACGGCTAAGAAGGAAGTAAATCCCAAGATCAAATTTAAATAAGTTAAGAATCTTTTTAATTAAGGGTTTTAATTATATATGGAAAATAAGAATTAGTAATGTGCATTTGCTAATTAAAGATTTTCTAAGGAGATTTCGATCATTATTTTTAGACAGTGCATTCACAGGAATTATGAAATCCGAATTTGGTGGAGTAATGAAAATATCTTGAGAATATTTTCGGTTTTGGAAATTCCTTGGTGTCCAAACTTCTTTGTCTATAAATACTTTGAGTTTGCATTTCTAGCAAACTAATCCTGCATAACCTAGACTTACTCTTTTGTCTTTATTACTGGTGAAGCCGCCTATCGGATAGGAGAGTAATCTAATTAGGTGAAATCTCTTACGGACGCTCAATTTAAAGTATTCTTTGGGATTGAGAAGCTCTGGCGCGACCCGTTGGTGGGAATCTAGATATTATTGTTTATCTTTAGTTTTCGTATTGATTTGATTGACTAACGGTGGTTGAACTTTGATTGCACCTAGTTTTTTTATGCTTGAGAATCTTATATTCTGATATAAGATTCACTCAAACTAGTTCAAGGTTTCGATAGGGATCTTTAGACTATTGTTAGATCTAAAGACGATCTTGTGATAATCCATTGTTAATTGACTCTGTTATGTGTGTGATTGATCACAAGAGATTCAAGTAGTTGTGTGAAGGTGTTTATTTATGATCTAAGAAGATTTGAAGACAAAGAAGATTTTGAAGATTTCTAACTTGGCTTTTACAATCTTTGGTGTGCACAGTACTTGTTTGGGAAAAAGATGATCCAATTAATAATAGGTTTATCCTTGTGGTAGATTGGATTGATTAATTGAGGAAGATCATCATCAAAACATATCACTTGGTTGAAGAATGTTGTTAGCTTAATCTTAACGATTACCTTTGGGTGATTGAACATAAGATAGATCTTGGAACCTGGCAAAGGAGTTTATGTTAAGATAAACAAGGGAACCATTGCGCAACTCATATCACTTGGTTGAAGAGAGATGATACCAAACATAATTGTTATTCCTTTACTGTTTGGAATACGAACCAAAGGAATTGGTCCATGTACGTGACTTGTTTATAGGTTGGAGGCATGGGAACACAGACGGAACTAGGTGAACTATAGGTTTAGTTGCTTGGTCTCAACTATACGAAGTTGTCTTATTTTGTATAGCAGCTTAATCCTGAGAGTATTCAATTCTGGACTAGGTCCTGGGGTTTTTCTGCATTTGCGGTTTCCTCGTTAACAAAATTGTAGGAGCGGAATATCACAACAAATAATAACTTACGAAATTGTGGAGAGAAAATACATTTTGCGAGCAAAGAATATTTTGCGAGCAAGAAGGAAATTTTGCGAGCAAATGAATCCACGAAGGTTCGCAAGATAATCTTCAAATCCGAAATGGCGGGACAACACAACTGTCATCTATTGTAAAATCATATAAATAGACATTTAGGCATGAGAAGTGGGGGGACACATTTTGAGAGAGGGGATGATTTTAGGAGGAGAGAGAAAATTTGAGAGAGGGATTTATTTTCTTTATCATCTTCTTCCCCAAAAGATTCTAGAGCTCCAAATATTCATTAATGGAGTCTCAATTGTAAAATCATGTAATTACATACAATCACTAGTGAAGCATCGTGGATGTAGATCACATTGATCGAACCACGTAAAAATCTTTGTGTCTTTTTATAATTTTAGTACTTTAATCTTCATCTTCACATCAAGTAATTGAGATCATCATATTGGATTCTTATGAGGGTGTAGTTGTGAGATAATCCGCAACTAAATAATTGGCGCTAGAAACAGGGACCTAATCTTGTTGGTTCAAGAAAGTTAGAAAAATTGGTTATTGATGGTGATGAATTGTACTGGATTTATGAGTTTTGAAGACAGAAATGGAAGTTCTTTTATTGGCATCTTCAAACAACAAACACATTAGTAGTAGTTCAGGAAGAGAAATGTGGATATGGAGAAATCGTCAAGCAAAATGAAATTTACACATGCTACGTCAACAATCGCTTCCAAAAAGGACAAATTTCTTCTCACTTTTCTTATTCTTTGTTTCATTTTTCAAAATTTGGGAATTTCAAAACACAAATTGAAAAATAAATTGTTTGCGATCTAAACTTTGCTTTTTGTAAAAATTGGATTTATTATGGAAGTTTTGAATTTAAAAATGTTTTTGCTATAAATTTGTAGTAACTAAATCTCGTTTTACAAATTTGTTTAAAGAATTTCTCAAAAAGTCAAATTTCAAGATTTTCTATTGGTTAGAGATTTAGAGATTTACATTTCGCAAGAACAAAAACAAGAAGAATATATATAAAGTTTTCATTCTTCATACGCAAACATTACTCATCTTAATGATCTATAAACTGCTAACCAAATTTACTAATCGTTTGCAGCAATTTTTTTGCAAAAGTTCTGTGTCACTGACGAAGAAATATCATTCCTACGAAGAAACGGGATAAATGTCATCGTGGGTTCAAATCTTACGAACGGATAAGAAGAAGAAATTCAGTAGGACGGGGTGAAGTTCAGTAGTTCACTTTGCACAAGACAATTCGAGTTACATAAACTGTCCAGGGAGATATACGTAAGCAAATAGCTGAGAACTCTTTATGCGAAGAAGTATGTTTTCTCTGTCAAATGAAAAGGAACGAATATACGAAGAAGAATTTAGTTCATGATTTCTTTCATGCGAAGAAATAATTTGATAGACATATAATTTCACACCAAATGGCTAAGAAGTGGATGCTGCATGATGAGAGGAACAAAGGATGGTGAAATCCAAGAAGACTACAAACTCATGAAGTGGACTCAGAAAATAGATAAGAAAGGGAGGTGGCAAACTTCTGCGAAGATGAAAGACCAACTCTACTAGATTTCTATAGGCGAAGATAAATGTGTGCATTCATTTCGCATGATATAGGAAGTAAATATGCAGTGGACGTCGTCAGTTTCTTCGTTACCAACTAATAAGAAGATAGAATAATTTATTAGCAAGACATTTGCAGTACAGTGAAGTAGAACAATGATAGATGGAAATAAGTCGGATTCACGAGCCATAAATGTGAGCCAACCATCCTAATAGTTTAGGCAAAGCCAGCTAAAATCCTAAAGCAACGAGCTAAGAAGAAAAATGCAGTATTCCATCGAATACCAACTAACGAAGACAAGACAACAAACTCGTGTTAATCAGAGTATAGCACCGATAACAAAGTCTGGTGAAGGATCATTAGATAATTATTCAACAACTAATAAAGAATGAAGAAAGACATCTTTCCATTTTCCTACCTACGGATGCAGAAATACATCTGAGAGTTTGTAAAATATTTGCGAAGGTAATAATTCCTGCGAAGTTAATAGTTTCTGCGAAGAAGAAAAACCAGCAAAGGAGGGAAATCAAAACGTATGTGCATCAGTTCAACATCATACTTCTACTAAGAAACTAAGAATTCCAGGCACGTATTTGTTCAACATCGTTAAGGGAAGCGTGTGAATTCTTGTAAAGTTTCACCACCTATACGAATGAGCTGTTGGTGAAGGTTGCTGCGATCGTTCGTAAAAATAAGGTTGTTAGTGAGCTTTGTGAAATTTCTTATACGATTGTTCGTAAAAATTGACGGAAAGATGGAAAAATGGTTGTTGAGAACAGAATATTGACGTCCTTCACGGGAAGTCTTCTTCCCAAGTGCCTGCAAAAAAAAAAAAAAAAAAAAAAGAGTTACTTACTCGAGAAGTTCAGGAAATTCGTGATGCCCAAGCACTTCCTCAAGAGGTATTCAACCATAGAAGACAAATGAAGTTTACAATGGTGTTCACACAAACCCTATTGCGAGAAGAAGTATAAATGTACACCAGACACTACTCATGAAATAATGGTTCGCAGTAAAGAACTTTCCAAGAACTAAGAACTCAGAGAACTCAGTAGTGGTTCGTGAAGTTTAATGAAGAAGTTTACTCGTGAAGTTTACAAGATAACTCAGAAATCACACTGCCCGGCGTGAGAACAATGTTACATTTCAAGAGAAAATAGGGGGTTATGGAAAAACAAAAGTTCTGTGAAATTTATCTTCTCAACAAAAAAAGGATTTAAAATTCAAGCAAAGCTTCATTAACAATCAAATCTAGAAGGAGACGTACGATGAAGATGGGAGACAGTCATATTTCACTCCGCAGCAAAGAAATAAAGAGGGAAATTCGTAAACATTTACTTCGTGGAATTTTACTTTAAGTACCGAATTTTCATTTTCTTTGCTTGCATCAACATAACCTACTTCGGGAAGAAGAAAACTACTTCGTGAACAGCAAGCAATCCAACAGAAGTATGAGTTTCATGGAGGGTCAAAAATTTAATTCTCATTCTTTCTCATTTTGCAAGCAAGCAATTTACTTCGCAAGAGAAAACAACAAGCTGTAAAAAGGTAAGTAACATTTCCTTGAATACTTTATTTACGGAAGACAAAAGATTTTTGATTTTATTTACTAAAACCGATATACTCGAAAAATTTCTACAATTTTTAAGATTTCAAAACATTTCAAAGATTATTTTTTTTAGATTGGTGAAAAGTGATACGATCGCAAGATTCAAAAATGAGTTTATCGCAAAAATTTAACGATCTCAAAATTTTCAAAGACTTCAAAATTACAAAAAATAGAGAAAATTAAATTCCTATATTTCTATAGAACAATTTTGATTAATACTTCTCATACTTTTCATACTTCTTATACTAAACATTTCATGAAAACATTCAACATTTTATGTACATGAAAAATTTACCATGAATTTTTAAAAGGCGAAAAAATACCGCCATTTACGATTAACTTGCGAAGAAAAGACCGCAATCTGTGATAAACCTCCAAAAAATAAAGAGAGCCGCAGAAAATTTTATACAGGCAAACCTTTGTGGCGTACACCCTAGTTCGCGAAGCTATATTTCGTAAGAGGCAAAGTCCTAAAGTACGTCATCTAAGGGGGTACCTATAAACGTGGCTAAGGGTAACCGGAACACCACCAAGGACCCTTAGTACATGGTAAAAATTTTGGGGTACAACCCAATAATGGGGTACCTATCCGGGTTAGACACCTTGGATTCTCACCTAATCTAGCGACATTACGCAATATAAAATGCGGTGTAAGAGGATTTAGGTTGGGCGACTAAGGCATACTGTCTTTCCCAAGAAGTGCAGAAAACGATCAAGGCGTCGAGGTACACGGTTGAGTCAAGAGTGCCGGGTGAGGCTGAACCACATCTGCCATTTTTGACAAGTCTTGGAAAATGATGCACTTGGCCCAAAGATACCCCATAGGGTGCAACCTTGTAACTATAAGCCCTATAGGAAAAAAGGATAAGAGGTTGCGATCAAAAGCTGGTTGTTGGAAGAACCGGATGGGAAGATCTAACCTTGTATGGTCGATGTACGCTTCCTTGAAGGGGCAATCAGGGGGAAGATAAAGGGAAGCACCCTCCATTAGGGAGCTGATACGTGCTATTAGATGCAAATGTCACGAGGCTTCTTGTTTGCGAAAACATAAAGGCTTGTCATATTTGTGCAACAAATGAAGTTCTGCGAGCCTTCTAAACAAAAAAAAGAAGAATAAAGAAAGAAAGAAAAGAATAAAGAACTCGCAGAACATAATAAAGAAGTTAAGATGAGATCAATGGGTCACTACATGAAAGTGTAGAGACGTCCTGCGATTTCATCGCAAGACGGCAATGTCATGGGGCTTTATGTTCGCAAGAATATTTAGGCCTGTCATATTGTCGCAACAATTCCTGAAGAGGCTAAAATACTATTCAAAGAAGTTAAGATGAGATCAATGGGTTTTTGCATGAAAGTGTAAGAACATCCTGCGATTTCATCGCAAGACGATAATGTCACGAGGTTGTATGTTCGCAAGAATGTTCAGACTTGTCATATTATCGCAAATACAAAAGTTTACTACAAAAGAGGTGGCAAAATAAGACCTTTACTTAGGAAGGCATGATAAGACCACAGCAACTAATGAAATTCATTACAATCATTGAAGAAATTATACAAGAATATACATCATGAAGTTTTGAAGAGAAGACAACTTCGTCAAGATCATTGAAGAATTTTGAAGAGAATATATATCAAAGAAGACAATTCCATCAAGTTCATTGAAGAATTTTGAAGACAATATATATTAAAGAAGACAATTCCATCAATACCATTGAAGAATTTTTACAAGAATATATATCATGAAGTCATAGCAAAAGAGGCGATTTCATTCGCGATCAAAGACGAATTTATAAGAAAATACACAAATAAACTTACGAAGATAATTATATGAATAGATGCAATTCAAAGATATATCAATTTTACCGCAGCAAAATGAGCTAAGTAACACAAACATTAGCTATGCATTATAATAGATAAGTATTCACATCATACAAACATCATACTTGCATCATACAAGCATCATATTTGCATCATACAAGCATCATACTCGCATCATTCAAGCATCATAAATGTATTGCATAAACATTTCATGGCATAAGAATCGCATACGCATTTCATAACATAATCATTACATAAATATTATATTCGCACAAGTATTGAACAAAATTTTACAGGAAAATACCACGAAACTTCGCAGAAAAGTTCATAATTCGCAGGACTATTCATAGTTCGTAACACTATATTCGTAACATTATATTCGCAACACTATGTTCGTAACAGTACATTCGCAACAGTATGATTCGCAACAGTATGTTCGCAATAGTACATTCGCAACAGTATGATTCGCAACAGTATGTTCGCAGCACTATTCAGAAGTTCAGAAATGCGCAGAAAAACTCAGGAATTCGTAGAAATATTCGAGAAGATAACAGGGTTACCACTTGAGGCAGAGGCAACATAACAATAGAGATGCAATTTAATTATTCAACATTTTCTCAAGAATTCTCCTTCATAGATAAAGAACAGAGGCAACTATGGATACCCAAGAAAATATTTGATGTTCTTTATCTTCTCAAAGAAGAATCCTCACCAAAAGTGGAATAATAATTTCACATGAACAGAGGCAATATTTATCACTCTCATCTAGGATATTTTATACTTCTTATATAATTCGAGGATTAAATACTTCTTATACTTCTTAAGGATATTTCATACTTCATATATAATTCGAGGATTAAATATTTCTTATACTTCAAGGATACTTCATACTTCTTATATATTTCGAGGATTAAGTACTTCTTATACTTCTTCAAGGATATTTTATATTTCTTATACTTCATACTTCGCAAGATGATACTTCTAATTACTTCTTAAAGCTTCAGAACTTCGCAAAAGAATAGAGGCAAGTATATACTTTTTGAGTTTGATATTCTTTAGCTCGTTCCTTCATCAACAAAGATCAAAGACTACTCCAACAACCACAAGAAGTGATTTTTTCTTAAAGATCGCTCTTCAAAGCAATATTCAAGAAAAAAGAGGCAAGATGTAGGAGCGAATATCACAGAAATAATAACTTACGAAATTGTGGAGAGAAAATACATTTTGCGAGCAAAGAATATTTTGCGAGCAAGAAGGACATTTTGCGAGCAAAGGAAGCCACGAAGGTTCGCAAGATAATCTTCAAATCCGAAATGGCGGGACAACACAACTGTCATCTATTGTAAAATCATATAAATAGCCATTTAGGCATGAGAAGTGGGGGGACACATTTTGAGAGAGGGGATGATTTTAGGAGGAGAGAGAAAATTTGAGAGAGGGATTTATTTTCTTTATCATCTTCTTCCCCAAAAGATTCTAGAGCTTCAAATATTCATTAATGGAGTCTCAATTGTAAAATCATGTAATTACATACAATCACTAGTGAAGCATCGTGGATGTAGATCACATTGATCGAACCACGTAAAAATATTTGTGTCTTTTTATAATTTTAGTACTTTAATCTTCATCTTCACATCAAGTAATTGAGATCATCATATTGGATTCTTATGAGGGTGTAGTTGTGAGATAATCCGCAACTACAAAAATCTTGATGTGTCATTTACTTTATATTTCCGCATTATAATTGTTTTTATTATAATTAAAGTAAATTGCACAAATGTTAATTCCTATTTACTTGATACGTGAATCATATTGAGTTTGGTTAAGTCTGAACCTTTGCATCAAGTAAACACACTTTGTTGTTGTATTATCTCGATCTCGTATCCATAGACGATCACACAAAGTGTGAACCTATTTGTTGTATTATCTCGACTCAGTCCATAGACAATCACTTTCGGGGAAATGACTTATAGGAAGGAAAAGTTATAGATTGAGGTATGTTTGGGGTACCCTCGCCTTTTCATATTGTACGAGTACAATTGTAATAATTGTCTTGATATTTATTTCTCCGATAGGCAATATATTAAAGTAGTCATAAACACTTCATCTGATCTTTTGTGATTCCTCAATAATCTTCTTCATTGCGTCGATTAAGTTTATTGTGAGGTGATTGATAAAGCTGATCTGTTCTTCGGGAATATAAGTATGGTTTTATCAATTGGTTCCTGTTCACCTTGATTTATCAAAAGACGGAAAAAAACTCATAGGTTTATTCATGGGAGACGAATTTATCTATTCTTGTAGACTTTTCTGTGTGAGACAGATTTGTTTATTAAAGTCTTCCACTTTGGGTCGTAGAAACTCTTGGTTGTGGGTGAGATCAGCTAAGAGAATCAAGTGCGCAACATCCTACTGGGATCAGAGGCGTAGGAACATAAATGTACCTTGGATCTGTGTGAGATTGGTTGGGGTTCAACTACATTCCAGACCGAAGTTAGCTTGGAGTAGGCTAGTGTATGTAGCGGATTAATACAATGTATGTTTAATCTGGGCTAGGTCCCTTTTTTTTTTTTTTGCTTTTGCGGTTTCCTCGTTAACAAAATTCTGGTGTTTGTGTTATTTTTTTCCGCATTATATTTTGTTATATAAATAAAATAATACAGGTTGTGCGTTGTTCAATCAATTAGAATATCTGACCTTATTGGTTGTTGATTTAAATTGATTGACACTTGGATATTGGTCTTTAGTACCAGCCAAGTTATTTCTCTTTGATTAAGACTAGCAGATTGTATTTGCTTGAGTAAATCAAATTGAGAGATAGAGATAATAAACTCCTTGAGATATTTTTATCTAGATTGAGTATGACTGTCTAGTTGATTCTCTAGTAAAGTAACTCGGAGTTTGTCCATACAGATTGCTAGTTGAAATATAGGTTGTGGTTTTTAGACCTTCGATTTTTCAATTGGTATCAGAGCATGGAAACACGTTCAAGACCTTACAAGTATGTGTTTGTAACGATCTGACTCTATGGATAGTAGTGCTATCTCAATAAATGCACCACTAGATCCAGGGATTTCAGAATTATCTTCCATGACTGATTTAATAAAGTAACTCGGAGAAGAAATTCTACCTAAACCTTCGCCATGCTTAAAATCCTTTGAAGTATTCTAAGGGATTGAAAAGAATCTTGAGAGCTTATATCTTGATGTTGAGTTATATCCCCAGAAAGAGCAAGAATCTCTTGATAAGGTAAATCAAGTTATTTTAAATAATATTCATGTTGATGTTGATATTGATTTAATAATCAGTGAGAGCAATGCTCATCCTCTACGGAATACAATTAGTTATAAACTAAACAAATTACAAGAGGAGTTTGAATCCTAGTCTTCTGAGAATATCACCTAAATACATGAATTGATTCATTGTTCAATTCATGATACTTCATGTCAAGATAGCAATATTATTCTATTTTATGAAGAATCTAGGACGTCTCTTTTTATCAAAGGAGTTTCCCTTCATTGTACTAAAAACTATCTGCAGAAATTGTTTCTTAGAAGTTGGAAAGCAAGAAATCAGAACCAAAAATATTTTTGGGTTCTCTTGAAATTCTTTGATAGACTTATAAAAATAGTTCCTTGGGCGCCTCTCAACACTACAAGATTTAAAAGTTGTTGTAAAGAAGCTCTCTCATGGTGTCATGCTATGGAAAATTATTTCTCAATTGTAAGCAGACCCTGAGATACTGTTTCTGTGAAACAAACAAGCCCTTCTCTGACACGTGTGGTTCACATGTAAGGAACCCAAATCGCTTCATGAACAAGTATTGTTCTAAAACGTGTCTAAATGGTACCATGACACACACAAAAGGAGAAAGAAAATCTCCTCGTTTACTTCACCATCTTCTCTGAGTTTGAATACGCAAGAGGTTCTAAAACAGTTCTCGTTCTCTTGCTCCATCAAAATCACATTTTTCCATTAAAGTTGAAGTTTATTGGCAGTTTTGAACTCGTGAACATTAGGTTAAGTATAGTTTTTGTATCGGTCACTCATATGAAGAACTTCCATTAGACACTGTTCACGAACCAAATAACTATTCAAACTCATCTCCGTATCCTTTGCTATCATGAATAGAAGAAGATCTAGGCATATAGGAGGTTTTAGTCAACAAACTAGTGATGGACCCTTCCTTGACACTAGTATTGGTGCTAGGTTTGTCAAACATGCTGCTCGCGAACGATACCTAGTGTTGAAAAACAAAACACACATTCGCGAACGTTTCTATGATGCAACTAAAATAGATATTCCAGGGCTGGTTGAATTCTTCAATAATCATCCATGGAGAATTATTCATATACCTTTAGGGAGTGTTCGTGTTGATATGGTTGCTCAGTTTTATGAAAACATTCATGATGAAAACACTTCTCTTTGCTCGTTTAAAATCATAGTAGGTGGAACCATCTTTACTGTTAATCGTGTTGTTATCTACTACCTATTTAATGTGCATGTTGGAGGAGAAAGATACCCTCCCTATGAGTTAGGGAGAATACCACTGGAAGTATTGTCTAATAGGTTGTTCGACAAAGACCTCTCTCGTAATGATGGTAAGGTATATCTAAAAGGAGCAGAAATGTTTCTCAAAGTTGCTGCTAAACTTATCGTGGCAAATATGATACCTAATACTTGTGACAACAATTCATGGACCAGGGGACTTACTGAGTTCATATCCTACATTTTTGAAGAGAGAAACATTGATTTCTGTGGAATTATTATTGCTCAGATGATAAGTG
This sequence comes from Papaver bracteatum, assembly GCA_023529315.1. Classification (NCBI taxonomy): domain Eukaryota; kingdom Viridiplantae; phylum Streptophyta; class Magnoliopsida; order Ranunculales; family Papaveraceae; genus Papaver; species Papaver bracteatum. The sequence continues at coordinate 187,724 of JAJJWX010004910.1, read as the reverse complement.
TCAGACACAACTCCGGAAAAACACCAGGTTTTCGATGTCTCATCTCAAGAATTTGTGCTAACTTTAAAATTCTTATTTTTGGTTCTGATCTTGGAGGACCGTCTGAGCTAAGAATGTCTAGCATTGAGAAAATTAGGCCTTCTACATTCAGAATCAACCCAAGAACCTCTAGCACTCCAGCAACTGAGGAACTGTCTCGCCTTAGAGGAGAACTTGTTGAGCTTCGAGAGGAAAATGCAGTGCTTAGAGAGCAGGTAGACTATGCTGTGAATGCTGTCCCATAATTGTTAGAGAAATTCTATGAGATTAAGAGAGATCACTATGAATGGAGTAACTGATATCTGGTATTTTATTTTTATGTCTGTTCACTATCTGTTTAAACTTCTAATTTGGTTTTAGAAGTTTATGTCTTTATGATGTAATAACTCTTTATGGCACTATAATCTTGGTTGATATGTATTTAATTAAAGTGTTGTTCATACTGAATCCATGAGAAGTACAGATAATAGTTTGTCAAAAGTAAAGTCGTTCGTGAATTGATATGTAAATATTGATAAAAGAATGAATAGACTTTTGACAAAACACAAAAGTTAAGCCTATATTGTCAATTATTGATGTAAGATAGGTTAGAATCTTTTGTGATTCAAGGATTATGTTTATTGTGTGTAATTGTGTAAATAGTGATGGAAACATAGAATGAATCCTTGCTTATTCCACGGTATAATGTCGATTCTCCGATCCACAATTTTGTGTAAATACTGTGTTGTTCCATGAAGTGTCTTATGTTGAGCAGTAAAACAACAAAATTTGATTGCTTTGTGATTAGCTTAGTTGTTTTTCCGTAAGGTAGTTTATATTGAACATGATTGAACTAAATTAATCATCTTGTGTGATTATTTAGTTAGCACTCCATAAGTTTTTTTTATATGTTTGAGCATATCTTTGACTGGGTTGGTTATTAGTGATTAACTTAGTCATTGCTCCATAGATTTTCTTATGTCGAGTGTGACCAATTAAATTGATTACTTTTGTAATTAGTTTGGTTGAGTATGACAATTAGATTATTTGCGAGTCTTGTGATTAATCTAATTGATTTAAGTCTCCATAAGTTTACTTGTGTCGAGCATACTTAGTCAAATTAATCTTGGTTCACCTTGGTTAATATGATTGAATATTTCTTTTTGGATTCCAAATTCATACTTGTATGTGATTTGTTGAGTCTAAAGAAATCCTTATTTTATTTTTCAAATTAAGGTCGCTCTTGTTGTTCCCTTGGGAATGACATTTTATGGGGGAGAGTTCTTTTGAACTTGTGCTTAATTTCCAAATCTTTGTGGGGAGTGCGGCTGTGAAATATTATTGTGGTTATCTTGTATCTTTATAAACTCCTTCATGAATGTATTTAACTTCGGCTTTATGATTGCATCTAAACAATATGATATACATTTACCTTTGGTCATAAAATGTCTCTTACGGAAATTTCATTAGGATCCCGTTCTTCTACCTTTGCCAATTTTATTGACAAAAAGGGGGAGAATTAGTATGTAGTTCACACTACAAATACATATGGTTTTCAGATCATTATGTAAGGGGGAGTGGTTTCCATGTGAGATGGAGTATTGACTAAGGGGGAGTGAACTATCACCATAGTATTGTTGTTAAAGTTGTGATGCAATTGGACTTTGACGATGTGTAATGATACTATGATACTGTATAACAATGATTGAGAACCATTGCTTTTCTCATTGTTATAGCTACAAATTTTCAACAACGATGGTGCTAAACTTACAACCTTTGGGATTATTGGATTACTTGGAAGTGCCGAAGATTTCGAGTATTGTTGAAGATTAGACGACATGTGGAATATGAGCTACAAAGTTTATTTATATATTTTGTATTCCATATGTATTAATAGTTTTTCCACTAAAATTGACAAAGGGGGAGATTGTTAGAGCATTGCTCGGTCGAACTCGCATGCGTTGCTATCTCAAGCATGTTTGTCAATATTAGTGATCAAAACTATAAAGTCTTTGATTTCTAGTCTTCTATAGCTAAGGTCTCAGACTAGGATAGAAAGTGTAATTGAGCTCAAAAACTCCATAGCGATCATCATACAAGATGAAGGACTACTTAAGGAACTAGTGGATCTTCATCGACTAAAAGGTATGTGGAGGCTTGAACTTATCTATCACTCGAAAGTATATCCATTATATCTCCTATGTTGAGACAAAAGTCATATTACTATATATACTAAGAATATACACATATGTCATTTCGAGCTGAGTATATCTCGCTTATCTATTTCTCGAAATATGTGTTGGTAAAGCTTTCGCTTTAGCCAAGTTCATCTTTACCTAGTGACGAAAGTCATGTTATGTTTCAATCATTTTGGAAATTGCGCTGACGAAAAATAGTTTGTGAATAACAACTATATAACGCCCTCTAAGAATTTTTCAATGATTGAAATGAGAGTTTATACATTATAACCATTGGAGGATATAAGCATTGTTTTGGTAAGACATATATGTATAAGTCCTTAATGCTTGAACCGAAGTTTGCGAACTTTGTTGATCAAGTGAAACCGGAGTAGTATGCAAACTCAGTCCGCGAAATGGCGGATGTTCTTGTCCGAGAATTTCTGTTGGAGTTTTTGAACTCCATCCGGGAACTTAAGTCCGCGAACCCAGTCCTCGAACTTGAGTAGGTTATGTCTAAAAACGATGTTTGTGAACTTATCACAATAAAATAAGGAATGCTATTGCAAACTGTGGATTTATATTTCATGAATCGATTCGAGTGAATCATATCGTTTTTGCTTCAATTGTGTCTTGTGTAGTACATGAGATCTCATAGCAATTGAACAACTCTCTAACTAGTTCATTTGAGTCATTTGGACTAGTTATGGTGAAGAAGAATATGGTTAATATGAAAGTTATCATCTGGCTAACCATTTGGTTAACTAATGTTGAACCAACTAATGTACAAGTTTGGGTACGCTTCCACAAACCCAAAATCGCCAAGTACATGTGTGTATAACAAGCTATGTTTTTGATCTAACAGTTGATACATATATTAGCTTGTATCTAATCATGTTTTCATATAACGGTGAATATTGAATGCTTTGTTACTAAGCTAACATTGATTGCAAACCATGATTTCAAAGACTATATAAGGGAAAACTCTATCAACTGGGAAACCTAATCCCCACACATTCTGTGTGATACTAGTTTGCTAAGCTAGAGTCGATTCTCCTTTTACCTTTGGTTTTCTTCTTCTAAAACCAGGTTAACGACTTAACGACTTCATTGGGATTGTAAATCCAGACCGATACTACTTTTATCGTAGTTGTGTGATCTGATTTTGCATCTTCTATCATACGAGTACAATTGTAATAATTGGATTGAGATTTATTTCTCCGATAGGCAAGATATAAAATTAGTCACAAACACTTAGTCTCATCGTTTGTGATTCCTCAATAATATTATTCGCTGCGTCGATTAAGTTTATTGTGAGGTGATTGATAAAGCTGATTTGTTCTTCGGGAATATAAGATGGTTTTATCAATTGGTTCCTGTTCACCTTGATTTATCAAAAGACGGAACAAAACTCATAGGTTTATTCGTGGGAGACGAATTTATCTATCTTTGTGGACTTTTCTGTGTGAGACAGATTTGTTTATTAAATTCTTCGACTTTGGGTCGTAGAAACTCTTGGTTGTGGGTGAGATCAGCTAAGGGAATCAAGTGCGCAGTATCCTGCTGGGATCAGAGGCGTAGGAACATAATTGTACCTTGGATCAGTGTGATATTGGTTGGGGTTCAACTACAGTCCAGACCGAAGTTAGATTGGAGTAGGCTAGTGTATGTAGCGGATTAATACAGTGTATGTTTAATCTGGACTAGGTCTAGGGGTTTTTATGCATTTGCGGTTTCCTCGTTAACAAAATTTTGGTGTCTGTGTTATTTCTTTTCCGCATTATATTTTGTTATATAATTGAAATAATACAGGTTGTGCGTTGTTCAATCAATTAGAATATCCGACCTTATTGGTTGTTGATTTAAATTGATTGACACTTGGATATTGGACTTTGGTACCATCCAAGTTATCTATCTTTGATTAAGACTCGCATATTGTATTTTCTTGAGTAAATCAAATTGAGTGATAGAGATAATAAACTTCTTGAGATATTTTTATCTAGATTGAGTCTGACTGTCTAGTTGATTCTCTAGTAAAGTAACTATGAGTTTGTCTATACAGATTGCTAATCGAAATATTGGGTGTGGTGGTTAGACCCCCGCTTTTTCATCATTGGAGTCTCAATCTAACCAGCGGTCCGTGCCCGGAAATTCATGTCCGATGGTCCATGCCCAGAAACTCATGTGGCGAGCATTTATGTATACCATGGCATGCAAGAATGCACACATCTCAACTCTGCACGCATCTTGAACAGTAGGATTGGCCCCCTACGCGAATTTGAGATAGCAGAAAACTTTACTCCTCTTTTCATGCGCGAGCGAGATGCAGCAAGGAAGTGCACCCTTGCGCGAGCATTAAGCAGCATGACACTCACGATTTTCTGGGGGCGAGTTTCATATCAACTCAATCGCGGTAACCGCTAGGGGGAGAGATATGTAACACTCCGGCATCGAAAATATCATATAGACCGAGATCAAAGTTCGTGTAAGCTTTTATAGCTATGTTTGTGTAGAAGTTCTGTTGATTTTTTTATCCATAAATAGACCGAGATCAAATTTCATTAAGCTTTTATAGCTAAGATCGTGTTGTTGTGTTGACTTTTGGACACAACAAGATCGGGAAGTTCGTTAAGCTTTTATAGCTAAGTTCGCGCCGTTATGTTGATTGTTTATCCACAACAAGATTGAGCTCGAAGTTCGTTTAAGCTTTTATAGCTAAGTTCGTGGAAGTTGTTGTGTTAATTCTTTATCCACAACAACATCGAAAACGAATTTTATTTAAGTTTTTATAGCTAAGTTCGTGGAATTTGTTGTGTTAAGTTCGATACCGCTTAAGTTTAAGTTTTTATAGGTAGGTTCGTGGGATTTATTGTGTTTATTTTCCATCCACAACATAACCGAGTACGTGTTTCATTGAAGTTGTTGCATAGATATCTTGTTCGCAACACAATGAATTCGAAATATAGAATTGTTGTTTGAGAGATTCTCTAGAACCTAATGTTCTTGCGTAGACTGTTATATTCCGCTTCAAGTTCGGGTTCAAAGTTCGTTAGACTGTCGTTTGAAATAATTCTCCAACAATTTGATTCTTTTTACCGCTTAAAGAAACTCTTTTGCCTGAAAAATCTGTCTACTTACGTATTCCGTCATGAAGTATTTGAAGCGGTCATATTCTTTTTTAAAATTATACATTTTAGATGTGGGGGTTCGCGGCGTCAGTATTAGTGTTCGGATGGTTTAATGAGCGCCTCACTTTGATTATCTCCACTGTCGCTAACTTAAGAACGGTGAGGCGTGAAGTTGGCCCATAAGTTAAGAGACAGAGTCTTGAAGATATAGGAGTTCATGTTTTTCCCAAGTTAAAGATTAGAGTGAAGCTGTTCCATTAAATATCATTTCCTAAATCACGGAGATATGAAGTTTATGAAATTATTTGCAACTCGGTAGCACCGGTGGGTTCATGACCGCTAGGAAGATCTCTCTCATTTCATGCATCCGATTTTTATAAATTAATTTCGAAATCAGAGAAGGGATGATGGTATTCAATTCATACCCTCACGGAGTATATCCACAGAATTACTAGACAGATTGTTGAAGTGAGTATGTAAATCTCACCTCGAATTGAACACTGAAGACAGATGAGCAAGAAAATTACTAGCAGAAACGAGTGTCCAGCAACAAATTCCATCGAATATGCTAGTGGGAGCGACTACACTACTATAGGCAACTTATTTTTGCATGCCCGGAGTGTATAAATACACAATGGTCATTTGTCAGTGTAAGCATTGCCGGTAATCTTCTTTGTCATTCAGCCACAGAATTATGGGTTTTCAAGGATATTTATTCAAGTAATTAAGAAGAAAACTAAGACATCCAAGATGTTACTAGGAAAGCTACCAGTTTGGTCAGCTTAAAGTGTTCTTATACAAAAAGATAGGATCGCGTCCTCTGTTACAAGATCTTCACCTGATATACAAATACAAAAGAGTGTTCACACCCAATTCACCGAGGGATACCCTGGTCGGAACTCTACTGGTAAGTTCATAAATGCAGTTCGACTACGGAGAAAATTGCTGCAAAGGGTGGAGTAAGTAAGGTCAGACCAGCGCTACCAAATTTTCTGTTAGAAAGTCGAACATGCGAAGTGCATCCTTAGTTTATCCAAGAAATTGCTGCAGTTGCAATTCATGGAATTTGGAGTCGGATAATTCCCGACGCACCCTGGACAGCTCTTTGGCTAGCACTATTATAGCAGCGGACAATTCAGTATTTTCTCCTCGGACAGTGTGAAATCCTATCTCGTACGGACGACGCACCAATCTCCAGGGACCGTTGTTTTTATGCATCATTCATTTGAGTCACGGAATTCAGAAACTACAAGGGAAAGAGTGAGTATCATTATGCCACGTATTATCTTAGCTGAAATAGCGTATACAAGGCAATGTTCTGAGAAGAGGCCCGGACGTCAAACCGGAAAAGTTACTAGGTCAGGGTCTAACGGTTTAACCATTGGTTCAACTCGGGTTCACTGGGTCACATGTGTACATGTTTTTTGTTCATGCTTTGTCGTTTAAATCAATCATATATTATTTATATGCATAATAATCACCAAAGAACAATTAGGTCAGTGGCTAGTAGTATCTTGAAGGAGTAATGTGATCAACTCTCCCTACTAACACAAATTCTTTTTGCGAAAAAAGAAACCAATCGACCCATTTGGGAACCGTACAGCCTCGGCTGGATCACGGGTTAACCCGGCCGGGTCACCCGATTTTCCCAAAAGGAAACGGTTTCTTGTCAATTTACTGGGTCATTGATATCCCATCCCAGAAAGGTGACTGGGTCACCGGTTCACTAGGCTGACCGGCAGGGTCGTTTTTCAGAACACTGGTACAAGGAATGAGCCGCCATTTGAAGGAAATAACGTGGGCAAATAAGAATTTGAATATCCACTTATTAAGTAACTGTACGAGACCATCCTATCAAGAAGTATTAAAATATCCATTTAAGGTAATGGATAACTGTACACAGAAAGTTGCCAATCAAAGTATCCAATTACATGAACCTCATCCACTGGACTTTGTTAAGCGTTAAATTTGTGCTTTGGTTATATGAGCAAATGTGATCGAGCTTCTTAAAATTAGTTAAGTGTATGAAGCACCACTTAACGATGGAGAAGAATAGTGAGTTGACCTGGTTGTAATGTTCTGTCACGGTCTCAAGCAATGTGCCCGTAAGCAGTCTCGTTAATCGGTTGGACTGTAGATTGAAAGGGTTTGTGGCAAGACGACTAATACTCAAAGAATTCTAGGTTTAGGTTTATTATCTCACAGTTCTGTAGACGGAATTGTATTTCATCTGGTATTTATACATATTACAAAAGTAGTGATCAAAACCTAATCTGAACAACTTATACGAATTTACAGGGAAAGTTACAGCAAGACTAGGAAATTACTAGGAAATTACTGGAATGTGTACATCATATGACTAGGACTTACAAACACACTTCTTCTTGTGTACGCCGAATGACTTGGACTTATAACAGATTTGGAGTTGGACCAAGCCGTGTGTACTGGTGTTGTGTGCTGTGGCCAAGGATGACCAATATGTTCGTCTAATACCCCCCCTCAAGTTGGAGCCTGAGGAGAATATTGACGAAGACCCAACTTGCTAGCAAGACGTCGAAAATGATCCACACCTAGTGGTTTTGTGAATATATTAGCAAATTGCAATGCTGACGGAAAATGAGTAGGTTTGATGAGACCGGATATCAGTTTTTCACGTACAAAATAATAATCTATTTCAATATGTTTAGTCCTTTCATGAAAAACTGGATTCTCAGAAATGTGAATAACGGCTTGATTATCGCAATAAATAGGGATAGGTTTCTGAATAGTGATACGAAGATTAGTGAATAAATAATATAACCATTGCAATTCAGATGTAAGCTTTGCAAGAGCTCTATATTCCGCCTCAGCAGAAGAAAGAGATATTGTTGGTTGTTTCTTAGACTTCCAAGAAATAGGACTATCTCCTAGCATGGTAAAGTAACCTGTCGTGGATCGACGAGTCATTGGGCATCCTGCCCAATCAGAATTAGTATAACCAGCAAGAGACAAAGAACTGGAGGCAGAAAGAAAAATGCCATGACTCAACGGTACCTTTAAGGTAACGAACTACACGATGTGCAGCATCCAGATGACCTGAACATGGTTGTTGCATAAATTGACTCAAGTAATTAACGGAGTAAGTGATGTCAGGACGAGTTACTTGAAGATAAAGTAGACGACCAATAAGTCGACGATAAATACTAGGATCAGATAATGGAGTACCAGAATTTGGTAAAAGTTTAAGATGTTGTTCCAATGGAGAAGGAGCAACCTTAGCCCCTAAAATACTAGAATCATTAACGATATCAATAATATATTTGCGTTGACACAGAAAAATACCTTTTGGAGATCGAGATACTTCAATGCCCAAGAAATATTGTAGGCGTCCAAGGTTCTTTAGAGAAAATTTGGATTCTAGTTTGCGTTTTAGAGCCTGTATAGCCGAATCACTTGTACATGTGATAATAATATCATCAACATAAACCAGAACATAAATAGATACTGACCCAGAATGAAAAATGAAGAGAGAATAGTCAGCATGTGATTATATGAAACCTTCATTAAGTAAGGCCGCAGAGAATTTTGAAAACCATTGACGAGAGGCCTGCTTAAGTCCATATAAGGATTTATTTAGTTTATAAACACGATTATCTCCCTTTTTCTGGAATCCGGGAGGGATTTTCATATAAATATTTTCTTCAAGGTCACCTTGTAAAAAAGCGTTATTAACATCAAGTTGATGTAGAGGCCAATTATGAATGGCATCTATTGAGAGTAAAACACGAACAGTAACCAGTTTGGAAACATGAGCGAAGGTGTCATGATAATCAATACCTTCTTGTTGTGTGTAGCCTTTAGCCACAAGACGAGCTTTATGATGTTCTATTGTGCCATCAGGACGATATTTAATTTTAAATACCCATTTGAAGCCAACGGCGGACTTTACAGGTGGTAGAGTTGTGATAGTAAAAGTATCGTTGTTTTGTAACACAGTATGCTCCTAGATGATTGAATCATGCCAAACTGGAATTTTGATTGCTTCCGTAAACGTGCGTGGTTCATTATTAGAAATTACTGACGAATGAAAAACACGATGTTGCGGAGTAAATTGATCAAAGGAAATAAAATTTGTAAGAGGATATTGAGATTTAGATGTACACTTTTTGGCCGAGCATATATAGTCCTTCAAGTGAGTTGGACGATGATGTTCTCGAGTCGACCTGCGCAATTAAACAGGTGGCATAGTGATAGAAGGAGACATTGAATTATTAGTACTGTAGTTTCCATAATCATCCATACTTGAACTGGATAAAGCGTCAACATCAGCACTGGAGTTGGAATCGACAGTAGTGGAAGGCGATGAAGCAGCAGCATCAGGTGACTGCGGGGTATGTATAGATCGTGAGGAATGCACAGCTGGAGACTATGGTATAGTGTCAGCTGGTGACAACTGCGAAAAAGACTTAAGAATATCTTCAAAAAAATATTCCTCTTGAGGAGCAGGTTTGAAAAAATCCAGAGTAGAAAGTTTAGCATCTTTAAATGGAAAAACAGTGTCATGAAATACAACATCACGAGAAACATAAGTGGATTTTGTATCAAGGTCTAACACGATAAAACCTTTATGGTTAAAAGGATATCCAAGAAATACACCCGATTTTGCTCGGGAATCAAATTTATGCATAATTCTAGTGTTTCTAGCATAACACAAACAACCAAAGACACGAAGATTACGATAATTAGGTGATGTACCTAGTAGAACTTCATGAGGAGATCATCGGGAGAGAACTGGAGTGGGAATCTTGTTAATAAGATATGCTTCCATTAGAATACATTCTCCCCAGTAGGTAATCGGTATATTATCCTGAAAACGAAGTACCCTAGCCACAGTTAACAAATGGCGATGTTTGCGTTCGACTATTCCATTTTGCTGTGGAGTATGAACACAACTTCTTTAGTGATGAATTCCATTTTCATTAATCCAAGTCTGAAATTCATTGGATAAGAATTCAGACCCATTGTCTGATTGAAAACACTGTAGAACTGGTAAGAAAGGTAAATTATTACCAGTAGATATTGTAGTCAGTTTTTGAGAATATTGAGTTATAACATGAAGATAAAAATATTTGATAAACTTGCAAGTTTCTCCCTTGGTATGCATAAGATATACCCAAGTGCATCTAGAGAAATCATCAACAATGGTGAGAAAATATTTAGCACCAGTAATAGATGTTGTGAAAAAGGGTCCCCATATGTCACAGTGTATAAGTTCAAAACAGCGAGTAGAAGAAATACTATTTTTATTAAAAGATAAACGAGTATGCTTTGCCATAGGACATACATCGCAAGTACTGGAAAAATTAGACTGAATATAATTGTACGAACTATATAAAAATTTAAAACGTTCTAAACTGGGATGTCCTAAACGACAGTGCCAAATGTCGAAGGATGATAGGTGTAGAATACACCTAATTTACTATCTAGTAGTTTATGCTTTCTTTGCTATTTTTCTTGTAAATTATGTATCTTATGTGTGTTTTTGAGTTATTAGGTACTCTGGAGTCGCACAGAGGAAAATAAGAAATAATCATTCAATTTGAGCTAAAATGGCAGAAATGTCATTTTACAGGCGGACACTATCTGGAGTCCAGTCACATGTTAAGGGGCAACTTGCTTTTGGAAAAATTATAAAAGGCATCCAACTATGGTTAAGGGGTTGTCATCACTGGATAGCCCTTATCCAGAAAATATGTGTGTTGTTAGCACCCAAACTGGGTGGTTTCTATCCCTGGGGTGTACTATCCTACCCTATACCTCTTTACCCTAAACCGAGAGATTTCATCTGAAAGAAATACAGAGAGAAAGGGGAGAAGTTTCAGCCGCACCCGTTAATGGCAGAAAGAGATCGAAATTTAGAGATTAATGGCAAAGACTCATGAGGAATTAGAGTTCGAGTTTGAGATCGAGAAGCTGTTATTGTTGATGATTAACTAGGGTTCAAATTTCTGTAGAAGAATAAGACTCGATGTTGCTGTGATTTGGGTAAATAGGGTTTAATCGATGAAATTGTGCTGCTGATGTTTATATCGAAAGAAATTAGAGACGAGTTTGTGGCTAATGGATAAAGTTGGCTGTATGTCAGAATTAGGGGATGGATTAAAAGTCAGATCGAGATTGAATAACCCAATTGATATTATTGAATTTCATGGGTATGAGGATGAAGATTCGATGCTGTTCAATCAAAGATAGAGATGGGTTCCTGTCGTTGTTTGGAAATAGTGAATATCGAAATGCTGTTGAAGTTGCAGTAGCAGGGAAATAAGAATGAGGAAATGGTGATTATTCTGTTAAATTCAAGAATGGGTTTTCTCTGAGATTGAAATTGTAGCTTGAGCTATTGAAGCAGCAGAACTGATGAAAATAAGTCTGAGTTGATGTTGATTGCAAGGTTGTAGCTGAAAATCAGCAGGGTTATGAATCGATTGGAAGAAAATCAAATGGAACTGTTGGTGCACAAGGAGGAAGAAAGATGGAGTTGAAGGTGATAATGCTACTATGAAGAGCCTGAGATGAGTTATGCATCTGAGTAAGAAGTTACAGAAGGTGTTTTTTTTTATACTGTGGAGAACAGATGAAGAATGGGTTATGTGGTGGTATTGCAGGATTGAGTGCATTGTGCTGAATGAAATACAGTGGTGGAGGTGGGACTGCTGTGAATGAAGATGTTGACTGTTGAGAATGGAGTTGGCGTGGAGCTGCTAAAGTTGAGTGTAGCTTCTATTGAAACTACAGGGAATGCTGGTATTGGTTCCCAGTGGACTGAACTTGATGCTTTTACAGGTCTATGGTTTATACAGATGAAGCTTTGTTGCTGCAGTATGGAATGTTTGAAATGAACTAGATGTATATTAGGATTCTTAACAGGAGAAGACTACAAATAATGGCCTGAACTTGGCCGGGAAACACCAGAAATTAAACAGAACTTTGCTGGAATTCTATTCAGATGAGTCGGCTCAAAGACTCGGTAAAGCTTACTGATCCAGGCTGAGTAAGACCAGTTAGCCGACTAACACAGCTGATTGATCCGACTTCCCCTTGACCCGCTGACTAACAGTTTGACTGATTCGACTGTTATCTCTAACGGTTGACTGACGGAATATACCTTGACCGGAGGAGAATCTCAGGTGGCCGGCAGTGACGGATTCCGGCCTATTTCCGGCCAAAAACCCAGTTTTCCGGCGAGCCAAAGTTGCAGAATTTTGTGTGGATTTTTTCATGGGATGTGAAGAATTGGACTTGGAATTGGATGAAGAACTTGGTTTGAATATGGAAAGAGGAGATGGAAGATTTGAGAAAGGCTTGGATTTGGAAATTGTATTGCTAAAGGAAAGGGATTCTATTCCTTAGAATACTTGGAGAGCAGTGAAGCCTATAAATAGAGAAGTTCTCTACTTTTCTATACACACTTCCACACACTTCCATACACATTGATACACTTACACACACTTTAGTGCACATCTTTGCACACTTCTACACACACAATTCTTTTCTTTATTCATTGTGTGAACTCTTTAATATGAGTAACTAATTTGATTGAGGATGATTTCTTAGTTCTTAACATATGATTTGAGTTTTTGTTTCAATTTTATCTTGATGTTCTTCACATGATTATCGTTTGTTTTTACTAATATTAATATTTATGATTGATTGATAGGTTGTTTAGAGTGCACGCTAAATTGATTTGTTAATCCAATCTAAAGCTAGTGAAAGTTAGGGGATAAGTAATCGTTTCTTGACTCTTTACATAAGTAGAAAACACAAGACCTTGCGGAGGGATTCCGTGGAGCAATTGTGTGTAAAAACAACGTTAGAAAGTGGACCTTGATCTAAGAGTCTAACTTCTAATATCAACCTAATAAATTCATAAATCTTAATGCGTTTAACTAAATTACATCTTGAGTGATCTACTACTAGGTGGTTTGGTGAATAGAATCCGGTGTCAGAACTTCCGATCCTATGATATAAGGGATTTTGGGGTTAGCACTGATCTAGCTGCTATACCTACGGTTGGTGATAATTTGTGACTAATAAAAAGTGGAAAAGAACATAACTTTAATCATTGTTTTGCAGCGAAGAAGGATTCCTTGATCTATTCTCTCTTATTGATTTCAATTTACACTTTTAATTGCTTTGTTTATTTTATTTACTTTCTTAAATTCTTAATCAATACCCCTCTTTGTGTGACAATTTTACAACTAGAATCTCGTGCTTCTAGTGGGATCGATCTTGACTACCCTATATTACTTGTTAATTAGGTAGTAAAGTATTATTTAATTTGTTGTGGTTACGACACGCATCAAATTTTGGCGCCGTTGCCGGGGAGCATCGGTTAATTTTAGTTGTTTTATTTTTACTTTTTGCTTTATTCTTGCTTTGTTGGATTCTTTATCGTATCTAACTTAGTTTTTGAGAAATTGTTTTCAGGTACCGGTTTTCCATGTATGGTGGACAAGAGCAAGCATATTACAACAATCAATACGGTTTTCAACCTCAACATCATGGAAACTTCCAACCATCCTTAGGATACAATCAAAACCAATCTTTTGGCTATGATCAATATCCTTCGGAGCCTTATGGATATTCTCATGCATATCAACAACCTTATGACGGGTATGTAAGTAGACAATCACAAGGATGGAAGGATAATTATGCTTCTAATACATTGTTTTCTAGTAATGTGCAGATAGAGAATTGGGAATATACTCCTCTTCATCGTTTTTTCCCTTCACTTTTTAAGGATATACAATCTATAAACTCTATACACGGTGGTAAGCGTGTTAATGTCCGGAAACTTGCACAAAAGTTATACAAATTGGAAGATGATGGAGACTCGGAAGAGCTTGTCGCAGAAATTAGTAAGACCATTCATATGGAACTTAAACGACGTCGGGACAAAGGTTATGAAACCGATGAAGATTCTTATTATGGTGATTCCGAAAGCGAAGATGATTGTGTTGAAAAGGACCAACCTTTGGAGACTTTTGATGACGCTAGTGTAGATTACTCAAGCCTTGATCTTAATAATGATCAATCACCTATTCAAAAGGTAGAGCTTGAAGAAGATGCATTTAGTGCTTGGAAAAAATTCCTTAGGGAAAGATATGAGTCCACGGAAGTGTATGAGCATTGTAACAATGATGAAGTTATTCCAACTCCGGATCATAATAACGATCCTTCACCTATTAAAAAGGAGGAGACTGGGTGTGACTTTCCTATTGTTGAAAACGGTGTAACACCCTCACAAGAAGATCCTACAATTTATACCGATGAAAATCATTTTAGTGAATGGCCCGATCCGATGATGAAGATGTTGAAGATATGATGCTCGATAATGAAACCGAATTGAATGATATTGTGGAATACCTAATTGAACTTTCCAATGATTATGATGATGCCGAGACTTTGGTTAAGGTAGAAAATGATGAAGAATGGTCGCAAGGTTTGATAAAGGACCATGATATGCAAGAGGTAAGTAATTCACTCGAATTTTTTAAGAATGAGGAGGATACCGTAATACAAGAAATTGTGCAAGGTTTGTCTAACCCTTTGCATATTGATTCTTCTCCTTTACCTCTTATTGGATTGAATGTATGTGCTTCGAAAGTATTTTTGAATGACTTTGTTTCTCGATATCCACCATTGGAAACACTTGATGCTAACACTATGCAGGTTTGCCAAGAGGAATACATAGAAATTCCCAAATTCTAGGTTCTTTATACACTTCCGGGTGTGGACAAGAATAAGTGTGGATGAAATTTCTATCGGGAGATAACTTTACTATTATTTTCTTGTTCTAATATTTGTATGAAGCTATTGTTTGCAAAACAGGTACCATGGGTGGATCCCCAGATTTTCCGATTGTTAGTATATGGGGAATAAATCTTACAAGAGCCAAGTCGGGCCATCGACTTTAAAACAAGCGCTAAGTGGGAGGAAACCCACCGGTTTTGTATTTCCTATCCTTTTGTTTTTATTTTCTTCGAGTTTTGTTTATTTATTTTTCTTGTTCCATATCATGTTAGGATTTCCCACCTTGACTTTACTTGGACGATTCAATTACATTGAGGACAATGTAAGATTTAAGTGTGGGGGAGTGGTTAAGCATATTTATTTTAAAAAAAAAAATTGCATAAAACCTCCAACTTTTAGAGATTTTAGAGTCACTTGCATACTTCTAGGTATGTTTACATAGAGAATTCTGACCGACTTAACTGAACTTGGAAGTGTTAGAGAACTACGTTTAATTTCTTGCTTGTTAGAGTGTTAAATAATGGATTTAATCATGCCGGTGATGCAAATTAGGAGCAGAAAAGAATGCATTATTAGAGTTGTTGATCAATCATTAGTGGAGGCTAACCGTTTTTATATCATGTGAGGCACCGACCAGAATTTTTATATTTTACTAAAGAGCTTCTTTTGAGTGTGTGTCACCGTACGTTAATTCAGGGTAGAATGGTGAGCTACCCAACTTCACACCAATTTTTAGCACTATTTTGATCTCTTGAGTGCTAAATTTTTTCAATCATGAGGGTGACGTCTATAGATGAAAGCCTACTTCTTGTAGTTCGATTTGCAGTTAGCACCATTCTCTCTCTCGACAACAACGGGTCCATAGAAACACCATAATCAACAACAAGGGAGCGACATCAAAATCTACAAGGAAAGTTGAAAAGGTTCAAGGTTTGCAAGCAACAACGGAACAAGAAAAAGAGCAAATTTCATATTCAAGTAAAGCAACATACAATGAGCATATTTTATTTTACATACAAGTTGAAGACTTATTTACAAGAGAAAAGAAAAGCAAAAGGTGAGAATTATTGAAGTTTATGATTTCAAGGCGATACAAGTTGTGAAGAATCAAACGGTAAAGTACTTTTCCACGGCCATGGTTTATTTTATTTTTCACTTTGTTTTGTATTTTGTTTCTCTTGTCTTGAAAAAAAAAGAAAAAAAAAATTTAAAAAAATAATAAATGAGACAAGAGAAATATCTATTATTGTTTTGTTTTGTTTTTGTTTATTGAATAAGCCGTGGGGAAGGAAAATCTATAAGGAAGTTTCAAGCGACAAGGATTTTAAGGAAAAAGGTTACAAATTGTCAAGGATTTATGAAGTTCGAAAGTTTATCATCAATAGTTGAAGCCGAAGACCAAGAAGATGAAGACAAGGAGCGGAAGACGTTTCTTTTGGATTCCGAGAGAGTGGTGTTATCATAATTGGAAATCGGATGTGAAGGTAAGTAAGTAATCTCATCCTCGATATAAGTGGTTGATTTCCTTTCTTAGAGATCGTTAGAAAAATGGTTTTTCAAAATGTTAAAAGATGTGGGTTTTTTAAAATTTCGGAAGTTATCCTTCCCACCATTCAACGTGTTGCAGGAATTCTCTCTTCATTCCTACCTGCACACAAGTGAGACCCATAAAAAAGCCGTCTTTTTGAGTGCAATTTCATAAAACCTTTTTGGTGAGGCAGAAGTCGAGGCGAAATGCTTATTGATCGTTTCTCAAACACGTGTTCTCTCATTATGGTGTGGTTATTTCTCACTCAACATTTAAGAATGAGAATATGTTCTTTAGTATTTTTAACTTCTTATTACTAGCATGCAGAAACTCTATGTCTTCATAACTCTTTGGATGCCTGGGAAGCTAGAACGCTTTGAAGTTGTAAGTTTTAGTTTGATTTTCTCGAGGACTAGCAAATTCTAAGTATGGGGGGAATTTGATAGGTGTAGAATACACCTAATTTACTATCTAGTAGTTTATGCTTTCTTTGCTATTTTTCTTGTAAATTATGTATCTTATGTGTGTTTTTGAGTTATTAGGTACTCTGGAGTCGCACAGAGGAAAAGAAGAAATAATCATTCAATTTGAGCTAAAACGGCAGAAATGTCATTTTACAGATGGAAACTATCTGGAGCCCAGTCACATGTTAAGGGGCAACTTGCTTTTGGAAGAATTATAAAAGGCATCCAGCTATGGTTAAGGGTTGTCATCACTGGATAGCCCTTATCCAGAAAATATGTGTGTTGTTAGCACCCAAACTGGGTGGTTTCTATCCCTGGGGTGTACCATCCTACCCTATACCTCTTTACCCTAAACCGAGAGATTTCATCTGAAAGAAATACAGAGAGAAAGGGAGAAGTTTCAAATAAGCACCCGTTAATGGCAGAAATAGATCGAAATTTAGAGATTAATGGCAAAGACTCAGGAGGAATTGGAGTTTGAGTTTGAGATCGAGAAGCTGTTATTGTTGATGATTAACTAGGGTTCAAATTTCTGTAGAAGAATAAGACTCGATGTTGCTGTGATTTGGGTAAATAGGGTTTAATCGATGAAATTGTGCTGCTGATGTTTATATCGAAAAAAATTAGAGACGGGTTTGTGGATAATGGATCAAGTTGGCTGTATGTCAGAATTAAGGGATGGATTAAAAGTCAGATCAAGATTGAATAACCCAATTGATATTATTGAATTTCATGGGTATGAGGATGAAGATTTGATGTTGTTCAATCAAAGATAGAGATGGGTTCCTGTCGTTGTTTGGAAATAGTGAATATCGAGATGCTGTTGAAGTTGCAGTAGCAGGGAAATAAGAATGAGGAAATGGTGATTGTTCTGTTAAATTCAAGAATGGGTTTTCTCGAGATTGAAATTGTGACTTGAGCTATTGAAGCAGAGAATCAATGAAAATTAAGTCTGAGTTGATGTTGATTGCAAGGTTGTAGCTGAAAATCAAGCGGGTTATGAATCGATTGGAAGAAGATCAAATGGAGTCATTGGTGCACAAGGAGGAAGAAAGATGGAGTTGAAGGTGATGATGCTACTATGAATATCCCGAGATGAGTTATGCATCCGAGTAAGAAGTTACTGAAGGTTTTTTTTATATACTTGTGGAGAACAGGATGAAGAATGGGTTATGTGGTGGTATTGGAGGATTGAGTGCATTGTCTTTGAATGAAATACAATGGTGGAGGAGTGGACCTGCTGTGAATGAAGATGTTGACTGTTGAGACTGGAGTTGGGGTGGAGCTGCTAAAGTTGAGTGTAGCTGCTATTGAAACTACAGGAATGATGGTATTGGTTCCCGTGGACCGAACTTGATGCTTTTACAGTGTCTATGGGTTATACTGATGAAGCTTTGTTGTTTTGCGGATGGAATGTTTGAAATGAACTAGATGTATGTTAAGATTCTTAACAGAGAAGACTACAAATAATGGCCTGAACTTGGCGGAAACAACAAAATCAAATGAACTTTGCTGGAATTCTATTCAGATGAGTCGGCTCAGAGACTCGGTAAAGCTTACTGATCCAGGCTGAGTAAGACCAGTTAGCCGACTAACACAGCTGATTGAGCTGACTTCCCCTTGACCCCCTAACTAACAATTTGACTGATTTGACCGTTATCTCTAATGGTTGACTGATGGAATATACCTTGACCGGAGGAGAATCTCAGGTGGCCGGTGGTGACGGATTCCGGCCTATTTCCGGCCAAAAACCCAGTTTTCCGGCGAGCCAAAGTTGCAGAATTTTGTTTGGATTTCTCTCATGGGATGTGAAGAATTGGACTTGGAATTGGATGAAGAACTTGGTTGGAATATGGAAAGAGGAGATGGAAGATTTGAGAAAGGCTTGGATTTGGAAATTGTATTGCTAAAGGAAAGGGATTCTATTCCTTAAAAGACTTGGAGAGAAGTGAAGCCTATAAATAGAGAAGTTCTCTACTTTTCTATACACACTTCCACACACTTCCATACACATTGATACACTTACACACACTTTTGTGCACATCTTTGCACACTTATACACACACAATTCTTTTCTTTATTCTTTGTGTGAACTCTTTAATATGAATAACTAATTTGATTGAGGATGATTTCTTAGTTCTTAACATATGATTTGAGTTTTTGTTTCAATTCTATCTTGATGTTCTTCACATGATTATCGTTTGTTTTTACTAATATTAATATTTATGATTGATTGATAGGTTGTTTAGAGTGCACGCTAAATTGATTTGTTAATCCAATCTAAAGCTAGTGAAAGTTAGGGGATAAGTAATCGTTTCTTGACTCTTTACATAAGTAGAAAACACAAGACCTTGCGGAGGGATTCCGTGGAGAAATTGTGTATGAAAACAACGTTAGCAAGTGGACCTTGATCTAAGAGTCTAACTACTAATATCAACCTAATAAATTCATAAATCTTAATGCGTTTAACTAAATTACATCTTGAGTGATCTACTACTAGGTGGTTTGGTGAATAGAATCCGGTAGTCGAGAACTTCCATATCCGGTGATATAAGGGATTTTGGGGTTAGCACTGATCTAGCTGCTATACCTACGGTTGGTGATAATTTGTGACTAATAAAAAGTGGAAAAGAACATAACTTTAATCATTGTTTTGCAGCGAAGAAGGATTCCTTGATCTATTCTCTCTTATTGATTTCAATTTACACTTTTAATTGCTTTGTTTATTTTATTTACTTTCTTAAATTCTTAATCAATACCCCTCTTTGTGTGACAATTTTACAACTAGAATCTCGTGCTCCTCGTGGGATCGATCTTGACTACCCTATATTACTTGTTAATTAGGTAGTAAAGTATTAATTAATTTGTTGTGGTTACGACACGCATCAAAGGACGTCTTATTATTAAATAAAACTTTGCGCGATGCTGCTGGAGATGCAGAGATTCAGAGTTGATAAAGTCCTCCACTCAAATCACCCTGACCAATTACTGCTTTCGTGAACTAGTACAGAAACATAAAAGAATTGTGTGTGAGGATTACAACACAATGCAAAGAACGAGTTAACTGACTTACAGAGAGAAGATTAAATTTAAAATTGGGTATATGATAAACATTTGATAATTTTAGAGTTGGTGAGAATACAACTTCACCAATATGTTTTACTGTGGAGAGAGTGCCATCCTGAAATTGCATCTGAATTAATGAACTAACAGGAGTGTATGATGTAAAATATGATAATGAATTGCATATATGGTGTGTAGCACCTCTGTCAACAAACCAAGGTTCAGAAAAGAAAGTATTGAGTAGCTTACCAACAAAGTTGACGCGAGGATCAATGGATGAGTCATCTCCTGGTGGATTAATGAGAGAAAGTAAGCGACTGTACTGCTCAGCTGAAAAGGCTAGAATGGCAGGAGGTTGCATCACGGTAGATTCCGGACCTGGAGTGACATTGGCAGCAGTAGGTGTTGAAGAAGAAGTAGATGGAAAACCATGCAAGCGATAGCACCGTTCACGAATGTGACCATGACGATTGAATAATCGCAATGTAGTTGAGGTATTTTGTGGTGAGTTAGAGTTGCTGTTCGAGACGACTGAGACTGATGCCTATTGGTGTTTAGTGCTGCAGCTTCAATAGACGGAAGAGGACTGGCTGAAATATGTTGTTTTTCTTCCTCCTGTTCTACCATGTTAAAGATGCGCAAAGCAGTGGGAAAAGGGTCCATCAATAGGATCTGACTTCTTAGGTTGGAAAAACAGTCATGCAGTCCCTGGAGAAACTTTATTTCTCTGTATCATTTAAGTTTCTCAAGAAGAGACTTAGCAGCACCACAGATGCAAACTTCGGTTGCAGCCACAAGAGAGTCGTATTGATCCCACAAAGTTTTAATCTTTGTGTAGTATAGAGAGACGGACATCGATTCTTGCCTAATAGCAGCGATAGAAGATTTAAGTCGAAAAAGAATTGGTGTATTAGATATGCAGAATATCACCTGGAGGTCTTTCCATATGACATGAGATGATGGTGCATAGAGACAGCTAGCACGAATGTCAGGCTAGCAAGAATTCAGCAACCAGCTTCCGACGAGATCGTCGCACCGTTTCCAACATTGATATTGTAGTGCATCCTTCGGAAGAGGCAGAGAACCATCCACAAATACGAGATTTCCTTTAGCATTCAGAGATTTGGTGATACCCCTAACCCAGGAGCCATAGTTATCACCCTGAAAGAGAGGAGAAAACAAAACTTTCGCATGATTGTCACTTGGATGGATAATATAAGGGTCTTGGGTACGAATATTCCCTGAAGCAGAATTGGCTTGAGTTTCATTATGCTGATGAGAATTTTCTTAAGTTTCAGTATTTTGATGAGATGGACTTTGATGAGGTGTTTGATCAACTGAATCAACCATTGTGAGAGAAATCAGAAATATATTGAGGAAGGAATTAAGATAGGTCCTAGGATGGATCAAGATGATACCATCAAAAAATTCTAGGTTTAGGTTTATTGTCTCACAATTGTGTAGACGAAATTGTATTTCATCTGGTATTTATACATATTACAAAAGTAGTGATCAAAACCTAATCTGAACAACTTATATGAATTTACAGGGAAAGTTACAGCAAGACTAGGAAATTACTGGAATATGTACAACATATGACTAGGACTTACAACCAGACTTCTTCTTGTGTACGCCGAATGACTTAGACTTATAACAGATTTGGAGTTGGACCAAGCCGTGTGTACTGGTGTTGTGTGCCGTGGACAAGGATGGCCAATATGTTCGTCTAATAAATACCATTATCAGATTGCGGTATTGAAGGGGGTTAGTTGAGCCACTACCAATCATTCCGAAGTCAGAAAATATATTTGAGTCGAGCAACGATTCAAAGAACGGATTAGGTTGGGTATTGCGAATAATATCCCTGAGACCTGAAGCATACAGAACAAGAGAAAATTCATTCATTAAAATTTGGGAATAATCAAGTCCGGAGGTTATGAAATATGTGCTCAAGGAAGTACATAAACCTGGTGATAAAATAACATTATGGTCAGTAGCCGCATTATATTCTTCAGGCAAGTTTTCGTCAACAGATACAATTTTAGGAAAGTCATTTTCTCTCATGTCAAGGGAACTGCCCACCATTAAAGTTGATGACCACCTGACGAAATGTCCTTGGAACCTTCAGTAACCTCATCACTAGAAACAGAGTTCGTGCTTTCTTTATTTGAATCAAATCCAGGGTTGAATACACCATCTGAACGACACAATCTCTTCTAGGCAAGTGTAATCTTTTCTAAGCAAGTATTGGTTGCATACCTTCCAAAGGATTCTCATAGTGGTATAAGAAGAGGACTCTTGACAGCAGTAGGTATCCAGTGGGTTCCTGTTTGTAACTTTGGGAATACTACAACCATTACTATCGCAGTCAGACTCGATGACTGTGACCCATTGAGTGGAACATCAGCAGTTGGGAGTGAGATCTCATTTGCATTCAAATCTATGTTATAGCGCCACTCAATATATCGTTGGAAAAAGGAGCGTCGAAATGCTTATTAATCGCTCTCAAACACGAGTTCTCTCATTATGGTGTGGTTATTTCTCACTCAATATTTAAGAATGAATATGTTCTTTGGTATTTCTAATTTCTTATTACTATCATGCATAAACCCTATGTCCTCATAGCTCTTTGGATGCTTGGGACGCTGGAACGCTTTGAAGTTGGAGTAGGTTTTGTGGGTATATCTCTAGTAAGCCCTCACGAGACTATAACTCGTCCACTAGGGACACCTAGGGGTTTAAAGGCTTGTTATTTATGCTAAACATAACCATAACCTCGACGACACGGAGTTTTATGTATGTTTTAGAATTGTTTTGTTTGATTTGCTCGAGGACTAGCAAAGTCTAAGTGTGGGGGAATTTGATTGGTGTGATAAACACCTAATTTTATATCTAGTATTTATGCTTTATTTGCGAGTTTTCATGTAAATTATGTATCTTATGTGTGAGTTTGAGTTTATTAGGTGATTTGGAGTCATATGGAGCAAAAGGAGAAGAAATCATTCAATTTGAGCCAAATGGGCAGAAAGGTCATTTCACAGGCAAACATTATTGGGAGCTGAGCCA
This sequence comes from Papaver bracteatum, assembly GCA_023529315.1. Lineage (NCBI taxonomy): Eukaryota > Viridiplantae > Streptophyta > Magnoliopsida > Ranunculales > Papaveraceae > Papaver > Papaver bracteatum. The sequence goes on along the minus strand of JAJJWX010004910.1, from coordinate 164,488 downwards.
AGGTAAAAGGGCGTCTCTCTTATGGTGAAGTACTAAAAGACATCCATCAATGGATAGGGGCTGCTAGCTGGGTGGCCCTTATCGAGGTGACCGGACACTGACTATAACCATACTTCTACAACCCTAAATCGCGAAACTCTCGTCATTCAATCATTTATGCCTGAAATTGAGAAAAAGAAGCGGCTGCTGCTCTGCTGTTGTCCGAGAGGAAATTGATAGATATCGAAAAAGGCAGAGAAAATTGAGATAATCCAGAAATTGAAAGGGGATAGAGCAGAGAGACACTGTTCGAATTCATTAGATATGGCAGAGATGATGTTCAAGAAAGAAAGGTTGAATCGAGAAGAAATTGAGATAAAGAAACTTAGGGTTTTGTTGTTGTTCAATCGAATCAAGAAATTTGAGTTGATAAAAGGGGATCTGATGCGAATTGAAACAAGGGGTTTGTATTGATTTTCTATTCTGAAGGAAGAACCTGGTGGATTATATGAAGATCAAATGAGGAAAATAGGTTTGAGCTGAGATAGAATGGGTTGAAATGGTGAAGCTAATGGGGTTGATTTGGCCTTGTGATGTTGGATTACCTGGAGTGATTCTAGTTATGTTTGTTTGAGATGAATCAGGAATATGGGTTTGTTTCATGTTCAGGTTAACATTGAGATTAAGATGTTGTTGGTGACGATTTCTGATGAACAGGAGGTTAGGAGCAGATTCACAACAGTGGTGATGGAAGAACTGATACTGTGGGTTTCAATAGTTGTTGATTCTGGTGGTGATTCATGAAGCTGTATAGTGGTTGTAAATAGGATTTGGTGATTACAGCTGCATCTGCAACTGCAATTAAGAGTACAAGGTGGCAGCTGTTGTTGAAGGCAATGAAAGATTACAGTTGTGGTTGAGTGAATGAATTCTGGTGTGCTTGAGAATGGGGTTGTGCTCAATTCTAAATTGCAGCTGTTGTAGGCAAGGGTCAGTTGTGCCATGGAATTGTGGTGATTAAAGCGATGCTCTGAGCTGGTACTGTTAACTTGATGCAGTTGCAATGGTTGAGATACAATTTGTTATGCAGTGGGAATGTGGAGCGCAGCTGATTTGATGGAAAAGGGTTATGGTATGTTGGTGGTTGCACTGGTTTGCTGGTGGAGATGTAGGTGCAGTTCAGATGGTATGATGTTGTTGAGGGACTAATATTGCAGGCTAAGCCATGCTTTACTGCCATGAATTTGAGCAGTTGTGAATGGTGATGGGAGCTGAAGGTGGATGACAAGGGTTTGATAGAAAAGGAATAGAGATGATGGTTTGCTGTTGGAGTTAATGATGCTGGGACTGCAAGCAAGAAGCAGTGGTGACTGCAACAAGGTTATGAAGTACTGATGAAAGTCGCAGGAATGCAGCGATACTGTTGGTGCTGAGTAGGAGAGGGTCTTGCAGGGAATGGATAAATGAGATGTGTTTGAATGAAAGTGACTGAGGTTGGTTCTGGAAATGGATGAGGAATGTATGGATAAATCAGTACTGATGGTCTAGTTGGTTGCCTTGTGTGTGTGTTGGAATGCATTTATGCAGGTGATGAGAATTTGGAGCTGGAACAGATGAGAAGTGAAGATATGGCAGGAGTAGACTGATAGCCATCATGGATGGATTTGCTTTGGTGAAGTACAATCATGGTGCAGCACAGTGTATGGCCTGTGCAAGATTGTGAAGGCTCTGGCCTTGGCCACTCAGCCCATCCAACCGACTAAGACAGCTGATTGAGCTGACCCTCTCCTCCATTGACTTTATTGACTAACGGTTTTGACCGCCATGACTGTTAAGTTTAACGGTGGATTGACGGAATATTCCGTCAACGGAGAAGCATCATAGTTAGCCGGCGGTGACTTTTCTAGCCGGATTCCGATTAACTTCCGGCGATATCCCCATTTTTCCGGCGACGGATTGAGGACAGAATTTTCACACGGGTATTTTCCACACATGGGCTTAGTGGACCACTTGTAGATGGGTTTTGAGAAGACCTAATATTGGAAGGAGTATCCTTTATGGAAATAGAGAAACATATAAAATAAAAGACTTTTCTCTAATCTAGGAATATATCTTCTGCTTCTACTTTGTTCTAGGGTTTAGACATGAAAATTCTTCTCTTTATTCTTTTTATGAACTCCTTGAGCATGAGTACTTAATTTTATTATTGGTTATGGATTAATTGGATTTCATATAATATGCTTTTTGATATGATAAATTAGTTTTGTCTCCATATTATCGATTATGATTCACTATTTATATTGTTACATGATTTGAATACTTGTTTGATCAAGTCGCGAATCGGTTGAGTTTGTTTTCATCTCTATTGCTAGATTATGGTTTGTTATACGCAAAAGTGATAGATTCCTGATTACAAGTAGCATGAATATGGTTATAGCTTATAGTGATGCATTCTTATGATCATATGTGAACCATAACCTTTGTTAAATCGGATTAGTGCATTTTCCACGTTCGATTGCTTTGATTGGCCTGATTTCATATAACTTAATGCATCTAGGGAATTAATCATGATTAGTGCTTTTACACGTTAGGTTGTTCTTTTAGATAGAACTCATACTCGCATCTTTTAATGTGTTTGTTGATGACAAGAGGATATTTGCGGGATAAACTTGCGATCAAGGTATCCTAGGGCTTTTGATAAAAGTTGAGATTAAAATATCAATTCTAATTATTATGAGATGAATATGTTAGTGAATGAAGATGAATCCTTAACCAATATTTTTCCTTGCTTGATTTGTTTACTTTTCTTTGTTTGCTTTTATTTTACTTTTACTTTATTAAAAATCAGAAAATCCCCCGTGTTACTTATAGGAAATCAAAACATCTTGACAACCTAGTCCTCTCTGTGGGAATGATACTTTCTTGCCCTTGCTTCATTATATATTTTTAGTAGTAAGAAAGTGTAATTTATTTTTGACGCCTACGACAACGATCAAATTTTGGCGTCGTTGCCGGGGAGGAAGCGGTTGCCACTTGTTTTTGGTTTCTTATTTTTGTTTTTTTGTTTTTTTTTTTCTGGTTCTTAACATAGTTTTGAGAACTCTTGTTTCAGGTACCAATTTCTATGGAAGGAGCATTTTGGAACAACGAATACGGTTTCCAACAACCTCAACAACATGACAACTTCCAACCATTCCATGGGTATAATCAAAACTAATTTATTGGCTATGATCAATATCCTACATAATATTGTGGTCCTCATAGGTATCAACAACCTTATGGCGGGTATGTGTGTGAACAACCACAAGGATGGGAGGATTCTTATGCTCGTGAACAACAAGTCTCTAACTTTTTGGACAAATTTTCCAACTTTGTACAACAAGAGTTTCAAAAAGATAAAGAGACTAGAGAAGAGCAACTCCAAGAACTTCATAAAGGTATTTCTAACTTGCGAAGAGGCATTAATCAATGCAAGGAATATATGAATAATTCTAATGTGCATATGGTTTGTGATGAATATTTTATTGATGCTAATGTTGAAAAAAGGCCAATCCTTGGGAACTTTCGTTGATAATTGTGTAGCTAACTCAACTCTTGATCTTAATAATGATCATTCGCCTATTCAAAAGGATGAGTTAGAGTTTATCAACACTAAATTCAGCGACGAAGAACCTTATGTTAACTATGAAAGTGACGGTGATTATGATACATTGCTTGAAACAACTCATGGTGACAACAACAAGGAGTGTACAATGGAATCTTTTAGGGATCAAGATGAAGACGAATAGGAATATGATGACACTAGTGAAGCTTGCTCAAGCATTGATCTTAATAATGATCAAGAGCCCATTCAAAGGGTGGAGCTTGAGGATGAAGCATTTTTTTAGTGTTCAAAAAAAGTTCCTTATAGCGAAATTTGGATCCGCAGTGAATTATGTGCCTTACAACAAAGAGGAGTGTGTTGAGAATGTGACCGTTATGACCAATATTATGGAAGACCCAATTGAGATTTCAAAGGATTGTAATGATGATGTTGATATCGAGACTTTGGTTAAGGCAGAAACGGACAAAGAATGGTTGCAAGGTTTGATAGAGGACCATGATATACAAGAGGTGAATAATTCACTTGAGTTTTTCAAGGATGAAGAGGATTCCGTGATACAAGAGATTGTGATAGGTTTGTCTAAACCTTTGCATATTGTTTCTTCTCCTTTACCTCTTATTGGTTTGAATGTATGTGCTTCGAGAACATTGTTGAATGACTTTATTTCTCGATATCTTCCATTAGAGATATTTGATTCTCATACTATGCAGGTTTTGGAACAACACACCGTGGAAGTTCCCTACTCCTATATTCTTTACCCACTTCCAAGTATGGACAAGAATAAGTGTGGGGGAAGCTTTTATTGGTTAATATATTCATTTATGTATTACTCCCTCCGTCTCAAAATAACAGTCCTAATTGACTTTGTCAAAATAATAAGGAAATCCTATAAAAAGTCATGACTAACCCTTGACTAGCCTATTTAATGTTAAGTTATTACCAAAGGTAGATGAAAAGGTAATGTAAGAATATGTAGAAGTATTAGGAATTTTGTAACTACCCATAAATGTTTTCATTTAAAAAAGGAATGAAAATTAATACAAAAAAATATTGAATGGATTTTTTCCTTATATATGGTGATAATATTTATGATTGGAATTAAGTTTATATTAAAAATGATTTTATAATTACAAAAAATAAAGGGTATACTTGATAGTTTAAGGGAAAAATATGTCTATAAACAGAGCGGACAGATAAAAGGAGACAGACCAAAGTAGAAATTAGGACAAATAAAAAAAGACAGAGGGAATATATTGCTAATATGTATGTGAAGCTATTGTTTGCAAAACAGGTGCTAATGGTGGATCCCCAAATTTTTCGATTGTTAGTATATGGGGAATGAATCTTACAAGAAGCTAAGTCGTGCCGTCGACTTTAAAACAAGCGCTAAGTGGGAGGCAACCCACCGGTTTTGTATTTCTTATCCTTTTGCTTTTTATTTTCTTTGTGTTTCGTTTATTTATTTTTCTTGTTCCATATCATATTAGGGTTTCCCACCTTGAATTTACTAGGACGATTCAATTACATTGAGGAAAATGTAAGGTTTAAGTGTGGGGGAGTGGTTAAGCATATATATTTTTTTAAATTTTTTTTTGCATAAAACCTCCAACTTGTAGAGATTTGAGAGTCACTAGCATACTTCTAGGTATGTTTACATAGAGAATTCTGACCGACATAACTGAACTTGGAAGTGTTAGGGAACTACATTCGGATTTCTTACGAATTGAAGTGTTAAATAATGGATTTAATCATGCCGGTGATGCAAATTAGGAGCAGGGAGAAATGCATTATTAGAGCTGCTGATCAATCATTAGTGGAGACTACCCATTTTCATATCAACCAAGGCTCCGACCAGAAATTCTTCCATGGCTAAAGATCTTCTTTTGAGTGTGTGTCACCGTACATTAATTCCGGGTAGAATGGTGAGCTACCCAATTTCACACCAATATCAGCATTATTTTTGATCTCTTGAGTGCTAATTTTTGTCAATCATGAGGGTGACGTCTATGGATGAAAGCCTCCTTCTTGTAGTTCGATTTGCAGTTAGCACCATTCCCTCTCTCAACAACAACGGGTCCATAGAAACACCATAATCATCAACAAGGAGAGACATCAAAATCTACAAGGAAAGTTGAAGACGTTCAAGGTTTACAAGCAACAATGGAACAAGGAAAGAGTAAATTTCATATTCAAGTAAAGCAACATATAATGAGCATAATTTTACATAAAAGTTGAAGACTTATTTACAAGAGCAAAGAAAATCAAAAGGTAGGAATTATTAAAGTTTATGATTTCAAGACAATACAAGTTGTGAAGAATCAAGCGGTAAAGTACTTTTCCCATGACCATGGTTTGTTTTATTTCACTTCGTTTTGTATTACTTTTCTTGTCATAAAAAAAAATCATAAAAAAATAATTATATGTCTTAAAAAAAATGAAAAAAGAAAAATAAAAAATGAGACAAGAAAAAAATTGTTATTTTGTTTTTATTTTTGTATATGTTTAATAAGCCGTGGGGAAGGAAAAATCTATAAGGAAGTTTCAAGCGACAAGGATTTAAAGGAAAAAGGTTAAAAAATTGTCAAGGATTTACGAAGTTCAAGAGTTTATCATCAATAGTTGAAGCCGAAGACGAAGACCAAGATAAAGATGAGGAGAGAAAAACTTTTCTATTGGATGTCGTGAGAGTGGTGTTATCATAATTGGCAATCAGATGTGAAGTTGAGGAAGTAATCTCATCCTCGATAATAGTGGTTGATTTCCTTTCTTAGAGATCGTCAGAAAAATGGTTTTTCAAAATATTAAAAGATGTGGGTTTTTAAAATATCGGAAGATGTCCTTCTCACCATTCAACGTGTTGCAGGAATTCTCTCTTCATTCCTACATGCGCACATGTGAGACCCATAAAAAGCCGTCTTTTTGAGTGCAATTTCATAAAACCCTTTTTGGTGAGGAAGAAGTTGAGGCGAAATTCTTATTGATCGCTCTCAAACACGCGTTCTCTCATTATGGTGTGGTTATTTCTCACTCAAGATTTAAGAATGAATATGTTCTTTGGTATTTCTAATTTCTTATTACTAGCATGCAGAAAATCTATGTCCTCATAGCTCTTTGGATGCTTGGGGACGCTGGAACGCTTTGAATTTGGAGTAGCTTTTGTGGGTATATCTCGAGTAAGCCCTCACGAGACTATAACTCATCCACTAGGGATACCTAGGGGTTTAAAGGCTTGTTATTTATGCTAAACATAACCATAGCCTCGACGACACGGAGTTGTATGTATGTTTTATAATTGTTTTGTTTGATTTGCTCGAGGACTAGCAAAGTCTAAGTGTGGGGGAATTTGATAGGTGTGATAAACACCTAATTTTATATTTAGTATTTATGCTTTCTTTGCGAGTTTTCATGTAAATTATGTATCGTATGTGTGAGTTTGAGTTTATTAGGTGTTTTGGAGTCATATGGAGCAAAAGGAGAAGAAATCATTCAATTTGAGCCAAATGGGAAGAAAGGTCATTTCACAGGTGTTTATAGGTGAAAATAGCTTCTGCTGATTTTGGTAATTGTAGGTGTGAAGGTGAGAAACTATTTAAACCCTAAACAATGTACTGCAAGGGAGTACTTTTAGGTTCGAGAGATCAATCTGTACAATTCCGGCCTAAACCAAGAAATAGCCGTTCCAGACTTGCTTCGGTCACAAAGAGGAGGAGAATGGGTTGGTTTTGGGGAGGGAATCAAGGAGAGTGGTGAGACCAGAATAGTTGATTCTGGGAGAGCAATTGGGTTTCTATGACTTGTTGTTAGAGAAGTATGAGAGCCCACGAGGAAAGCTAGCAGGTAAGTACTTATGAGTGTTGTGTGGTCCGAATGAACTTGTTGTCAAATAGAAATAGGTAAAACCTATTTATACAAGTTGTAGTAGAAACATACCCTGGTCTCATTAAGGAGTGAGGAGTAAATGGGAGGAGGTGGTAACCGTATGCATGGACTTGATTATTCCATAAAGTGGTTAGCGCATGAAATTGATTTTCATGAAACTGCTAACGTTATGGAATTGATGTTCCATAAGGTTGTTAACTCACGGCTTTATGTCCCATGAACGTTTTCCCACATAACTCCCGTATTTACATGGCGCCTCACTCTTATGACACTACCTTATGAGGGGCGTAGTGTACGCTGCACGCTGTAGACCACCAAACCAATACCCAAAAGATCCCCCAGTTTGTGTTGATGTCTCGAATGTTCTTGGAGAACATGTAATACGTTGTTGTGGCTTGGCAAGTCGAATTCGGGGAACTTGCTAGCCTGGTGACCTTCGATGGTCGAGATTTTGTATCTTGAGAGGTGCGTTGCGCGCCTTAGTTTCGGTAGTGAGGGCCATCGTGGTGGCGCGACCAGGTTGGCATGCCGTCGGCATGGCGCGGTTTTGCATGGCCAAACTTAGGTTTTGGACCCAAAAGTCATGAGGTTACTTTAGACGGACAGGATTCGGTCCTGGGTTTGAAGGTTGGTCATTGATGGCCTTATGCCTTTTGTTTGGGTGGCCGCGTAGGGAAGGCACAACCAAGGTGTTGTTTAGACTTGGCGCGTGAGGCCAATGGTATGCCATAGGCGTATGGCATGGATGGGGCCAAGGAAAGGGGTGCTTGGCTTGGCATAGTGTGACTAGCATAGATGGGGCCAAGGAATGGGTGTTTGTCTTGGTGCGGATAGATTGGCTAGGTGCGGTTTGGCTTTGCGCGTGGGCGCATGGCGTGACTAGCTTGGGCTAGGTGCATTCCTAAGCTAAGGTTTTTGGGCCAAACTCATGAGGGGACTTTAGGCGGCCAGGATTTGCTCATGGGATTGAAGAGTAAGCATTGATGCACGCCTTTGTTTTAGAAACCCTAATTAGCGCCCTTCACTAGAATCGTTGTAGAATTCTAGTACGGACTCGGATTTTGATGGTCCGCCCCTCAAATCAACCGGAAAAGAATTTCCTTTGTAGGAAATACCATTTGGTCTTAGAAATAATATATTAGAGAGGGTATAGTCCAATTGACCTGGTCAATTGTCTGTTTGGTCCTATTTGGTAATATAAATTATCATTTGGTCCTAAAAATTATCATTTGGTCCTAGGGTTTTGTCCACCCACACGGAATAGTCTTTTTCTATTACGATAATACCCCTGCACGTGCAAAAATTATTGTTTGGTCCTTTTACCGACATATATAAATAGGAAACATCAAGAAACCAGTTTCAGTTTCAGAAAATTTTCTCTCTCCTCTCCGATCTATCGATTTCCTGCAGAATTTTTTCTCGATTTCGTTTTTGAGACCAAGATCTATTCGATATCGTTTTTGGTTATGAAGATTGATTTGATTACAGAGTTATTTTGTTTACGGAGTGTGATTTTGGAGTTGATTCGAGGCTTTCTTTGGAGATTTGATTCGGGGATTTTTTTAAAGATTGATTCAAGGCTTTTTTTGGTGATTCGGAGATTTTTCTGAAGATTGATCGAGGTTTTAACTTGGTTATGAAGATTGATTTGATTACAGAGTTAATTTGATTACGGATTTTGATTTTGGAGTTTATTCGAGGATTTTTGGAGATTTGATTCGAGGCTTTTTGGAGATTTGATTCGAGTCTTTTCTGAAGATTGATCGAGGCTTTCTGAAGATTCGGTTGGAGTTGATTTTTTGGAATTACAGATTCGGAGATCGAAATTTTCTTTGAAGATTGATTTTGAATTCTTCTTGTTGGTGGTGAGTTTTCATGCTAATCTTTTCCTTGATTTTAAGTAATTCTATGGATCAGTTAAGTTTTTCTTTTGATTAGTTTCTTTTTTGAATTTTAAGATCAAGAATGAACTCTTCTTTTATCATGGAAGAAGTACTATTGGTGTTTTGCTTATGTGATCTTAATGAATAGCAATTCTGTTAAGGCTTCATTCCGAGAATGAAGCCTTCTTTTTGTGATGCTATTAGTGTTGTTCTGTTACGGCTTCATTCTCGGAATGAACTCTTCTTTTTGTCATGGAAGTACTCTTGTTCCTGTTAGGATGTTAATGAATTTAAGTCATTCTGTTAAGGCTTCATTCCGAGAATAAACTCTTCTTTTTTGTGATGCTATTAGTGTTGTTCTGTTACGGCTTCATTCCGAGAATGAACACTTCTTTTTGTCATGGAAGTACTCTTGTTGTTGTTAGGATGTTAATGAATTTAAGTCATTCTGTTAAGGCTTTATTCCGAGAATGTACTCTTCTTTTTGTTAGGATGTTAATGAATTTAAGTCATTCTGTTAAGGCTTCATTCCTAGAATGAATTACTCTTGTTGTTGTTCTTTTAAGGCTTCATTCTCGGAATGAAATCTTCTTTTTGTCATGGAAGTACTCTTGTTGCTGTTAGGATGTTAATGAATTTAAGTCATTTTGTTAAGGCTTCATTCCGAGAATGTACTCTTCTTTTTGTTAAGGAGAAGCTATTAGTACTGTTCTGTTACGACTTTATTTCGAGAATGAACTCTTTTTTTTTCATGGAAGTACTCTTGTTGCTGTTAGGATGTTAATAAATTTAAGTCATTCTGTTAAGGCTTCATTCCGAGAATGTACTCTTCTTTTTGTGATGCTATTAGTGATGTTCTGTTACGGCTTCATTCCGAGAATGAACACTTTATTTTTGTTTAGGAAGAAGTAATGTTGATGCTTTTTCTTTTATCTGTTAGAATGTTATTGATGAAGCTATTTTGTTTCAGTTTCATTCCAATAATGAACTATTTTTGTGTTTGTGTGTTCATTTTTCAGGTTTCAGTATGGTATCTCCAGTTGTTATGTCGTTGTTTACTACAAAGGGGATGGTATTCCGTTGAAAGTTTCTTTAGATACTATGATTCGTGACCTTAAAATCTGTGTTTGTGATTATTGGAGAAACTTGACTCCTCGGAGCATAAGATTTGTTAGTGGCAAAGGTTTTGATAAAGCTCTCATCAATTGTGATTATTCTCTTCAAGGTATAATTGCTATTACTTGTTCAAAGGAATTGTCAAGTTTTTATATGTTCGTTGAAGAGGTTTGTATTGGTGGTGCTTCTAGCTCTTCGTCTGGTATTTCAACACAGTCGCTCAGTGACGATGAATCGTTTACAGGGTTCACTGAGACTTCAAAGATCAAATACCTGACAGAAGGTCATGAGCAATTGAAACCTCTTTTATCTGATGGTTGGGAGGATATTTTTAAAAGTTTTTCATGGTGGTGTTGATGAGGTTCGCTTAGATGTCAGCAAATACTGCAACAAGTCTGGTTATACAGTTGTAAAGGTTAAGAATGACAGACTAAGGTTCACAGGCAAGTGTGGTAGGGATGCAAAATGTCCTTGGTATCTGCACTGCATTCCAATCGATACCGCTAAAAGTATCTTTGCTATCAAGCAATTCAATGGGGAGCATAAATTTGGTGGTGCTTATCAGCTGAAGGAACCCCCCGTGAAGAGGAAATTGATTAAACATCTATTCAAGGATCAAATACAATCAAATCCGTTGATAAAGCCTAACGATATGGTTGCTCAGGTGAAGAGTTGTTACGGTATTGACATAAAATACCATCACGCCTATAAAGGGAAGGAAGCATCTAAGGCAGCGATATATGGTGATGATGTAAAAAGTTTTACAGATCTTGTTTGGTATGTTGAAGCAATAAAGGATACCAATCCTGGCAGCTATATTAAGTTTGAGTATGATAAAGAGACTAAACGTTTTCAGAGGCTTTTTATATGTTTTGCTGCCTGTATGGAAGGATACCGGTTCATTCGCCCTATGCTTTACTATGATGCAATATTTCTCACTGGGAGATTCAATGGAACACTGATGGCTGCCACTGGTGTGAATGGAAACCAAGGTAATTTTTCTTTTCTAAATAGTAATGTGAATGAATGAAGCTTCTATGTTAAGTTTTTTTAGCTGTTCATGTTATAAAATAGAATGGGACTTCATTGTTGGAATGAAGTCTATAAAAGTTATATATTTTTTTATTATACAGTTCATGTTATATAATGGACTTCATTGTTGTAATGAAGTCTATAAAAGTTATATATATTTTTGATTATACAGTTGATGCTTCAGAATGGACTTCATTGTTGGAATGAAGTGTATACTGACACTTTTACTTTTTTTTTGTTTGTAGGGTTTTTTCCTTTTGTGTATGCTTTAGTTCCTAGGGAAGACATTGAAGGTTGGGAGTGGTTTATGGAAAACTTGCAGCATTGTGTCGACTCTCGTCCAATCACCTTTATCACTGATCGTCATGAAGGGTTGAAGCAAGGTATTCCCAAGTATTTTCCCAACTCTTTTCATAGTTATTGTTTCTATCATTTGAAGAATAACCTACCCATCAATAAATCACATGAGAAGTATAAACAAGTTCAGGATTTGTTCCACAAAGCTGCATACTGCTATAGCGTTGCTAAATATGAGGCTGCTTTGAATGATATGTGCATAATAGGATGTGGTTGGTTTGCCAAGTACATCAGAAATATCGATCCTAAGCATTGGGCAAATGCTTTCTTCTTAGGTTGTAGGTATGGGACACACTCATCAAGTATTGCAGAGTCTTTCAATAACTGGATTCATCATGAAAGGGATCTGCCTCCAGCTGCTCTTGTTGATGAGATCAGGATTAAGATTATGAGGATGAGTGCAGAAAGGCGTGAGCTTGGTAGAAATTATAGTGATAGTTTGACTCCCATATATAAAGCTTTACTCAAGTCACACATAGATATATGGCGTCCATGGAGTGTTACGGAGTCAGGTAATGGTATATATGAGGTTCACTCTCCTAGCTCTCATGATGTTGATCTGATGCAGATGATGTGCACTTGCCAGAGATGGAAAGTGTTTGGTTTCCCCTGTTCTCACGCCACTTATGCTATTACTATGAGTGGTATTGAGATGTTGAGGTTTATCCAGCCTTACTTTGGTTCGAATCATTTTCGCCACACGTATGCTCCTGTAATTCGACCCATTCCCAACCATGACAGGCCAGAAGTGTATGAACCTTAAGAGAGAGTCCTACCTGGTATTCCAAGGCCATCTCCTGGAAGACCACCAAAGAAGCCCATTCGTAGTGCTTATGAGAAGGAGATGAGGCCTATGAAGTGTTCAAACTGCAAGAAGATTGGGAACCACAACAAAGCTACCTGTAGTGTATTAATGCTGGAGTAGTATGCATCAACCTTTATTTTCTTCTATTGTTTGACTATGCACTTCATTGTCTGGAATGAACTTCATTTTTTGTAATGAACTCCCTTTTTTTTTCTTAGAAATGCTTTTTTTTTTTAACTTTTTGGCATGCATTTCATTGTCTGGAATGAACTTCATTTTTTGTAATGAACTCCCTTTCTTTCTTAGAAATGCTTTTTTTGGATGTTATTTCTATTGGATATATGTATGTATTGATATTTTGTAGCAGGTTATGGTATTTTTCCTACCAAATCAACTGTATGGAATATGTATCAGTTCATTTACTGAAATGAACTTCATTTTCAGGAATGAACATATTTTTTTTCCTAGAACTGTTATCGAAATGATAATGTTCATTCAATGGGATATGTTCTGATTTTCTTACTAGATTACTGGTATCCATTAGACAGTAAGACGAGCCATAATACCTTATTATCTGGAATGAACCTCCTTTATCATTTAATTTACTGAAATGAACTTCATTTTCAGGAATAAGCACAAGTTTTCCTAGAACCTATAGAGTTAAATTTGGTAAATGAACTGATATACATAAGATAGAAGACAAAATACTGAAGTACTGGAGTAAACAAGTATCCATTAGATAGTAAGACAAGTTTTCCTAAAGTTCATTCCTGAAAATGAACTCTATGGAACACAAGTTTTCCTGACTTGAATTATCCAAAATATAAAATACTACAGTTAAAGGAGTTTTGTCTGTTTAGTCTGTTCCAATTAACATATTGCTAAGGTATTCTGAGTTGGTATATTCACCCCAGCTCTCTTCAACTCCTGATGCAGTAAGAAGTTTGTACGCCATCTCAACTCTTCTTGCTTGTATCCTCTCTACCATGTCAGCTTTCTTCATCACACTCTGCGACTTGTTTATGGTTGGATTAACACTTCTCTTGATCCAATAACAGGTGTGTAGAAGACAATCTGGGAATGCTCCTTGATCTGGCACTCCTGGCAGATTTTCAAAGGTAACTTTGGTGCATCTTATCCTACCATGAGCTTGTAGCCACAAGTTGATGTGTTTCATGCAGTAACTAGCCATTCTTTCTACGTCAGCCTTGCATTGCTTACCAAGATCCCCCTTTTTATGGAATTGTAATGCTCCCATGTGTAGTTGCCGACATCAAAAAACAGCAGATGCCAGTGTTCGCCTATAGAACTTTTTGATTTCGCATTATCACTTTGTGGGTCAGTATTTATAGGAATCAACAGATTTTCAGTTTTGTCATCCATGGTTGCTATAAAATGATCAATTTCTTCCGTTCTCTTCAGTTCATTGTGCTTCACAAAATATGTCTGAAAAACAAAAAGAGTAATGAACTAGATAAGCAGTTCATTCTATGCATGCTGGATTATACGGTTCATTCCATATAATGAAGGTGTATATCTATTTTTGACGAATAATACCATGTTTCATTTCATTCTATGCATGCTGGGTCATCATGCTTTTTATCAATGAATAGGAAGAAACACACTTACAAATGTTGTTGAATTCATAATCTCGAAGTTAATATACTTTCTTTGAGTCTCACTGTCCTCGCTATTATTCAACATTTTATTGTTGTTTGTAGCTTTATACTTCCTGAATATATAGTAGTCCAACAAGCTGCTGTCCAAGTAATCATTGAACAACAGAGAAACGATTTCACTCCCTTGAACTGAAATTGGAATTTTCCTATGATTCTATGCTTTCCAAGCTGCTTGACTGCAAAAATACGAAGTAAAATGAACTGTCAATAGTTTATACTAAAAACCTCCATAGTAGTCAAGAATTATTGAAGAGAAACATATAAAGATTTAGTAAGAGAAGCATACGTAGTCATAGATTTGCGGAAGAATTCACCAAAAACCGCAAGCGAAGTATTGTCAAATCTTTTGTAAAGAGGAGATTTTCTTAGTTCTGGTAGATTTGGCTTGATTTCTTGTATTTTTCTCACAGGAGCCTGTGGTGTTGCTGCTTGAATCTATTCTTGGTGCTTCGCCCGTATTGTTGCTCGCTGAACATTTGCAGGCTCGGAACCTCTTTTCCTCTTACCAACAGCTTCAGGTGATTTCTTTGCCACTACCTGCTTTTCTCTGTTCAACTTCAGTCTGAATTTTATCTTTCTTGAACTGTAATTTGATCCTGATACAAATTCATCCCCTAATGGTTTCACTGGTTTGTTTGATATAGTAGTCATTTTATTACTTTCTTCAGCTATAACTTCCACTGGTGTGTTCTGAGTCTCCTCCATTGATGAGCCAATTCCTGTTTCATTCAGTTCTGCAACTATTTGTGAAACTGTTTCCACATCTGCTGCAGTTGTCCTTGCTTTCTTTGACCTAATAACCATTCTAGGTTGTTCTTGTGACACAGGAGTTGGCATGTACTATGTCATTCCAATTGAGAAACTAGGAAGAATACAGTTGATCTCATTCAGTGTAGCTTTGATGATGGTGTCAGCTTCTATATAATCCAAATCTTCATTCTTCTTATTCTTGTCATCAATTAGCTGCAGACTTGCATGATCTTCTCTCACAGATATATCATCTGTCTTACTTGTTGTTAAAAATAATTGAAGAAGCATACATAAAATCAATTGTTGCCAGAGTTGAACTTGTGAGATTATGTTTCAAGAGTTCATCCATTAAAATGAACTCCATCCCCTGCTTGAAAAATTCAGAGTTCATCCCTCAGAATGAATTCAAACTTCTATATTTGTAGGAAGAGTTCACCCATGAGAATGGACTCCAGCCCCTGCTTGAAAAGTTAGAGTTCATCCCTCAGAATGAACTCAAACTTCTATATTTTTAGGCAAAGTTCATCCATGAGAATGAACTCCATCCCCTGCTTGAAAATTCAGAGTTCATCCCTCATAATGAACTCAAACTTCTATATTTGTAGGCAGTGTTCACCCATGATAATGAACTCCAGCCCCTTCTTGAAAAGTCAGAGTTTATCTCTCAGAATGAACTCAAACTTTATATATTTGTAGACAGAGTTCACCCATGAGAATGAACTCCATCCCCTTCTTGAAAAGTCAGAGTTCATCCCTCAGAATGAACTTAAACTTCTATAATTTTAGGCAGAGTTCACCCATGAGAATGAACTCCAGCCCCTGCTTGAAAAGTCAGAGTTCATCTCTCAGAATGAACTCAAACCTATAAAATTAAAATATTTGCAGAAGGAAGAAAATGTTTTAGAATTCTTACCCATCTCTACTTCAGTCATCTCATGAATACTCAAAGGAACTGTGTTGTTGTTTGTTTGAATTAAAGGGAGTTCTTTTTTAGTCATATCATCAAGGATTTTCTGCTGAATATCACTTGCGTTGTCTTTAACAGAAGTATTCGTAACGAATAAGACAGGAAATTGATGATGAGGACCAGATCCAACAGCAGCTTCCACGTCTTCATCAGCGTGAATTCCTTCATCCTCATCAGCATCGTGCATTCCAAAATCATTATTTACATTCTTTCCATCAGGTGTTGGATCTTGTATATCATTATCAACATCATCTTGTACTAATTGTATTTCATTAGCAGCACTGTTCATTGCAACATGTTCATTCACATTTCCAACACCAGGTTCATCGGGTTCATGCCTTAATGTACTCTTATGCTCATCAATGAAAAGTGTAGTATGCATGTACTCTGATATTATGTTTGCCAAGTATTTCTCCACATTCCCGCCTGAAGCTAGCATTTCATCAATTTCAGATTTCTTTGAAGCCAAGTTGTTGATGGTAGATTTTTGTTTAAGGTTAAGATTGTAAAACCTAAAAAATATGCGCCAACATCTTGTAAGAGATAAGGCCATTAACAAGTGATGGATACTCCTTCCATTTATCAATTCACCAAGAATAGAGCATGTGGCAACAATCCCATTCTGTGAATAAAATACACAAAATTCATCTAGGTTGGAGCATGTAGAAACAATCCCGTATACCCTGTGAATTTCCAGCATTATTAATTAATGCGCAACAACCTTGTATTTCATGTACTCATTATCAGTGCAGCATGACGACTGAGTGTTGCTCTTAGCGGAGCAACACAAACCTCCAAGCATTATAATGAAACCATGTACGAAATACCCGTACAGGATGAACTCTCGGTGTGTTATACTAGCCCGATTGAGCCCCTCTCGGTGTGTTATACTATCCCGATTGAGCATCCATACTGACCGTATCATTCTGGATAAGATCACAACCATCCAACTCCACCATCCTGATTGGATGGCCCAGATCGATTCCATCACCCCCAAGCAGGTATGGAATACCTGCCGAACCAACGCGAAACCCGCATGTCCGGCCTCCCTTGGCCTAGATTTCCAAAATGTCCAAACCATAGCAGTATGGATGGAAAACCCTAAATTAGGGTTTGCGGCACATTACATGTGTCGCAAAATAGCCTCAACCATCCATCTTCGCAGGTATAGATGGAGGGTGCAGATGTAGATTCAAAGGGCACGGAGTATGTCAATACAATCCCTGCCTACATACATGACTAATCGTTCAGGACCAACCATGGTTGGTCATTCCAAATTGTGCGCCTGAATGGAGCATGACGCACGGCTTTGAAACCCAAAAATTAGGGTTTTGAATCACGAGCGTCCATCTTCTCCGGCATGAACGGAGGGTCCGAGATTAGATCAAAGCAGGTCCGGTCATGTCAACATGACCACCGTGGACCCGTCTATCCCCTCACCTAATCGTCCAAGGCATGCCATGCCTGGCTATCCCCAAATCGTCCGCTCCAACATGCATGGTCGCACCTCCCAAGCTGCAAATTAATCTCAACCACTCGATTTCTCCGGACGAATTGGGTGGCTTAGATCGCGTTTTCATGGGATGGTAAGACATAGGCGTGAACACCAGCCTACCACCTACACGTTGGAGCAGTCGACCAAGACCGATCAAGCCTGGTCATTTTGGAACGCCCGCCCGAAGTTGGTATGGGATACGGCTTTTGCGGCACTAATCTTCTGTTTCAATTCGATCTCGACCACTCAACTTCGCCGGACGAATTAGGTGGCCCAGATCACGTTTTTATGGGACGGTAGGTATAAGCGCCTACACCGTCACGCCATCTACACACAGGTATGATCGGCCAGTCCAGGATAGTTCCCTAAGTCTGGTTTCGGTCAGGGTGAAGATCAGTGCTTGCGCACCTCCTTCGAAACCCTAATTCCACCAAGTGTCGAAGATGAGTGTCTCAAAGATCATCTCATCCATCCAACTTCACCAGCTCGGTTATATAGCCCTGGTCAGGAGTTAACTAGTCAGTGCGGAGTCATGGTGATCACCATCCACCACTCTACCACACCATGTGGTCGGTCAAGGAAGGGTTTGCATGCACAATTTCCAAACCATGCTGGATATACTCAATGCAGTACCTACATAGTATACACACGATACTTCACAAGTATCAATTTCCTTCCTGGGTTTTGCTTTTGGGATGTTTTCTCCTCCCGAACGAGCTTAAATCCTAAATACTCCCGCGTTGGGAGATAGGAAATTCTTTTCCGTATAGAATGGATGGGCGGACCATCAAAATCCTAGTCCATACTAGAATTCTACAATGATTCTAGTAAGGGGCGCTAATTAGGGTTTCTAGTGCAACAATCAACAGTTGCCCCTCCTCTCAAGATGCAAAATCTCGACCGTCAAAGGTCACCAAGCTAGCAAATTTCCCGATCCTGACTTGCCAAGCCACAACAACATGCAACATGTTTTCCAAAAACATTCGAGACATCAATCATGTCAAAAACTGGGGATACATACTGGGGTATTGGTATGGCGGTTTACAGCGTGCAGCGCACAATGCGCCATCACAAGAACGTGTCAGGAAGTCATGGATAGTTAGTGATGATGGGAGAAGTAGGCAAGCCTGGTCGTGTGACACCAACACACTACTCCATCACTCCACTTTATCCACTTCCCACGAGATACGAAGGTTAGGCTAAAGGACTTGTATAAATAGGTTCTCCACCCTATTTTCAACAACAACACAAGTCCAGACAACAGAAGCAAGTGTTGATACAATCGTATTCAAACACCAAAAATGATAGCTTACATCTTGCAAGCCAGTTCATCTTTTTGATACAAGTCCTACATAGCCAACACCTTCACATTCTCAACACCTTCTTCGCTTCCCTCCCTAAGATCAACCCCATCTCCTTCACTTTGTGACCGAAACAAGTATGGAACGGCCATTTTTTGGTTTAGGCTGGACTTGCACAGATTGATCTCTCGAATCTACAAGCACTCACCGCGTAGTGCATTTGTTTTAGCTTTAAATTCATTCCTCATACACACCCAAAATTACCAAAATTCGCAGGAATAGTTTTCACCCATAAACACAAGTATATTTCGAGGCATTTCATCTTCCTTTCAAAAAGAGTCTGTGGTGTTATGACTTCTGCAAGTAATTTTTCAAGGTCTTCCTGCCTTAACAAAAGATTCAACATCTCCTCAGAATGCTTCTGTGTCAACCGTGGTATCTCTTGAGCATGTTTACCGCGCATTTCCTCTATTTCTTGAGCATGTGTAGCTTTTAAAGTTTCAATCTGGGAGTTCATTTGATTGAATTCTTCTTCAAGTAACTCAACACGTGTATTGGCTATTTACTTTTGCAGTATCTTGTTTTCAGCATCAGTATACTCTTCCATGAATTTTGGTGATAGCTGCAGACATATCAGATATTATCAATAATTTTTTTGAGTTCATTTCAGACAATGAACATACAATTGCATACTCAATAAACAGTCAAGAGAAATTGACATTTAACAGTCTTCATTTTGAGGAATGAACTCCTAGTTATTTTTGAGTTCATTTCACAAAAATGACAAACAATTGGATAATCAATAAACATTTCAAGAAGATTCGACATTAAACAGTCAGAGTTCATTTTGAGGAATGAACTCCCAGTTTTTGGAATGAACTCCTAGTTTTTGTAGTTAACAAATAAACTAGACTTCATAGTTTTTATAGTTAACAAATGAACTATACTTTTACCTCTCCAAAATCATCAACATTCATCTCTAAGTGTTTGAAGATAAGATCGATATTCCACCTTACAAATCTTGGACAATAATCTACTTGTTTTTGCACCTTCCACTTGGGTTTTAATTTCTTGGAATGCTCAGCAAACCAAGGCTGTAAAAAG
Source organism: Papaver bracteatum (assembly GCA_023529315.1). Taxonomy (NCBI): domain Eukaryota; kingdom Viridiplantae; phylum Streptophyta; class Magnoliopsida; order Ranunculales; family Papaveraceae; genus Papaver; species Papaver bracteatum. The sequence goes on along the minus strand of JAJJWX010004910.1, from coordinate 144,537 downwards.
AAAGTATTATACTAGTCAGTTATCAACAAAAATTGATTTCAACATCAAACATCAAAATGAAGAAACATAATTATGAACAGTTTTTGTCTCACCAACAAGTAAAGGTAACACCCTTCAGAAGAACCTCTTATCAAGCTTTCCGTCAAATGGTTGTGTAGGAGATGGGACAAAGAAACTCTACCTACTGACTCTAGACAGGCTAGATACTTGGTGTGGATGGAACCTCCATCACCAGTAGTAAGGAAAACAGTAGACAAGAGGAAAAGTTCAAACATGGTTACAAGATCTTCAATAGATCCTCTATTCCTAATCAACTCAATGATTTTATCTTTCAATTCTGTGTTCCTTATATCAGAAGATTTCTTTTTTGGTGGAACAAAATTGTAGGTTGTATAGAAACTTCCAATAGTGTAGTCATCCACGTTTCTAGTGCCCAAGAAAGATTCTTCTATTCCACCTCCAGGGATACATGGTATTCCAAACATTAATGACAACTCTTCAGGTGAGGATCTTAGTACATATGCTTTTCCTTGTACTTTAAAAACGAATGTATGATCATTTGTATCAGGAATGTACTTGTGTGCATTGCAGACAACTTGGATAACAGGTGTTGACTTATTCCATTCACTAGCAACAATTTCTTCTTCCAGAAATACTTTTTCTACACTCCCTAATGGACTCTTATACAAATCCTTTTTCTGTTCTTCATTCAAAGCCTCATTTTCTGGAAGAGATTTAATCTTCTCAGCAAGAGCAATAGCTCCAACAAAGCTACACTTTATCTTCTTATCTATATTAAAAATAAAAAATAAAAAATTAAACGTTACTCTTCAGAAATATTAGCTGATAATAAAAGATAAAGTGTAGCTTTAGAAGGACAAACACTTCATTATATAGAATGAACTAATAAGTAGATCTTGGATTCATTCCACAACTTCATCATATAGATTTACTAACTTCATTCTACCAAAAGAAGTCCAGCAAACATCAAAGAAGCAAACATGGGTCACTATAGAAGTGAACTCTTTACAAACTTCATTCTAGAAATGAAGTTCAGCAAACAACAAAGTTGAAACATGGTATATACACCTTCATTCTAAACATCATTGTAGGACCAGAATATCGCTACATCTATTCTCTGCGAGATTAACAACACTTCCCAGCGAGCATCACCGCAAGATTTTCAACTACACTTTGCGAGTGTCACAAAGGCAGTCAAAAGAGCGACGTAATAAATGACGAGTGAATAAAACTTGAGAAAAGCATGTTTTTCCTGCGATGGTTACAAAACTTGCGAGAGTGAACATTGTAACTAATCCCGGTACAATCGCAGAATCAACCCGAAATAAGAGGAAAACTTAGCTGTCATCCACTATGTAACTACCCTATAAATATAGACCCAATGTGTCCAGAAAAGGATGATGTATTTTTTGAGAGTTAAGAAAGTCTTGAGGAGAGAGAAACTTCAAGAGAATAGTTGTAATCTTGAATTCTTCCATTTCTGTAAACATTTCTGAGAATAGAATAATAAAGTGTCGTTTTTAATCTTTAATTATGGGTTGATTATAGCAAGATATTAACAAGGGTGTAGTGTGGGAAATCCTGCAACTACATTTTGGCGCTAGAAACAGGGAGAATCAAGTTAAGAAATCTCTAATTACAATTTGAAGATTTGAAGGAATTGATAGAGTTGAAGAAATGGCTAGAAGAAGAAGAAATACATCAGAACCACCAACAACTGTAAGGAGGAGTAAAAGAATTGCAGGAGAAACAAATGAATTAGGAGAATCTTCAAGGATAAGAACAAGAAGAAATAGAACAAGGATTGAAGGAGAAGATCAAATTCCACAACCTAATCAACAAACACCGATACAAAATAGAAGTGTGGATTATGATAGAGTGAGTGTGCATACTTGGAGATCGGATTCGATGGAAGGTATAGAAGATCAACAATTAAGAGATGGAAGAAGAGAAGAAAGAAATCAAGGAGTGATTGAAGGATTAATTCATGGAGAAGGAGAAAATGAAATAGCAGGTGATCCAAGACGAAGAATACAAGAGGAAAGAAGATTAGAGGTGGAAGAACGTGCAAATTTAACAAGACAAAATCACGAGTTAAGAATGAAGAATTTGAGGTTACAAAATAAAAGATCAAGAAGTACTGTTAGATCGAATTCAAGATCATTAAGAGAAGAATTAAGGCAAAATTCTCCAATAAGAAATGCTGAAGGAAATATCCAAGAGGAAATGGAAAATCCAAATGAAGAACAACGTCATAGAGAAGAAGAGGTAATAGAAGATCTCCATGATCCGCGTGGAGAAAATTTGGATAATAGACTTAACAACAAAAATCAAGAGGGAAGAGACAACTAAAATGATGAAGATAATCCAGAAGAAGGTAGGAGGATATTACATGGGCGAGAGATCAAGAGAAATCGAAGAATAATTGAGGAATAAATTGAGAGACATTATGCTGAACAAGCGCGAGAGAGAAAGATTAAGGGCAGAAGTAAAATAACAAGAATTCCAAGAGGCGGTACGACAGAATAACCATGAAAATCGATAAAGGAGATGTACACAAAATCGTTATAATAATAATAATCAAGAAGAGTATGATAGAATACAAAGGAGAATAGAAAGACAGCGAAGAGAAATGATGAGAAATGAAGAAACTCGCAGAGAAGTACAGCTGTGATTGCAAGAAAAAGGTGAAGCATAAGATCGCAGAAGAAGGAATGTGGGTGCAAATGAAGACACACAAAATCTCGCAAGACAAGAGGTACATGAATGCAGGATAAGGGAAGCTGCATTAAAAAGACCGATGGAACCAAATTCAACGGCGAATGAGAAACTTTTAAGGGAATTAGCAAAGATGAGGGGAATAATAAATAACAGAAGAGAAGGAGGTAGAAAGAAACTTGATGAAGCTATTGAAGAAGCTACGAGAACTCCATTCACTCAAGAAGTACAGTTAAGAGGAATACCTCCAAAGTGCAATTTACCAGCATTAACCAACATTTTTGATGGGACAACCTATGTTGTACAACATGTTAAGGCTTATGTTAGGTGTATGCTGCAGTGGGAGAATCATGATGCTGTATTGTGCAAGTATTTTGCATCTATCTTAACTGGCGAGGCGCTAAAATGGTTTGAGGGATTTCCAAAAAACACTATCACTTCTTTTGATCATTTACAAGATACATTTCTGGGAGCATATATAAGCAAAAATTCATCGCGGCCAGGTATTGAAGATGTGTTTGGGTTAAAACAGAGAGTTGGAGAGAGTCTGAAACATTTAACCATAAGATGGAAGACAATGTGCAGTGAGATGGCAGGAAGAGTAGACGGGAGATATATTATCTTGTGTTTTATCAATGCAATGTTCGCGACCAATCTGCTGTACATACAAATTTTCAGAGTCAAGAATACAATCACTATAACTGAACTACGAGAACTACAAGAAGAGTGCATTGCTTTGGAGGAGAAACAAAATGATATGGAATCATATCCAATCGCGAATACCAATTCAGTTGCAGCAAATGGGAGTTTACTTCCCAAAATGATTAACAATGTGGCGAGCAGCTCGCAAGCACATCAAGAGAAGTGGAGACTGATAACCAGCAGAAGTTGGTAGCTATGGGTAGTCGAGATCAAGAAGAATATGAAAGGTAGAATAATTATTACAATCGCGGTGGGCAAAGGCTTGATCATCCGCAAGAAACTTATGGAGGACAGAGGAAAAACAATTTCAGAAGCCACAGTAATCAGAAGATAATATGGGAACAAATTAAAATTCCGCCTCTAAATGCTAGTATAGAAAAAATCTAGGAAGCTATCATTTTGATGGAAAATATACCATCTCCATGGAATATGGGAAAAGAACCACATCCTAATAATCGTAGTCAAGAATTTTGTCCTTACCATCACTTTCATGGTCACACAGTAAATGATTGCAGGAATGTAAAGAGAATAATTTTAAGGATGATTGACCAAGGAAAGCTAAACCACTTTTTAGTAGGAGATTCACAGTCTCAGCGATTGCCTCCATCACCAGAAATTCGCAGGGTAAATACTGTAAAAGGAACAGAATCATTCGTAATAGAAGTTGGGGCTAAAGCAAAGAATTTTTTTTGTAATTCCATTGTACATTCACACAGAACTATAGAAGATTTCCATGATAATGATCTTAGCAGAGTCTTCGCGAGAAAGAAAGATGGAAGAGAGATAATGAATATCGCGAGAGCCTCGCCATTAGAAGAATGACAGAAATAAATTATATCTTTCACTGCACAAGAAGTACCAGAACCCGGCGAGCAGCATGATAACCCATTGGTGGTAAGATTAGAGATAAATCCAAAGCAAATAGAAGAAGAAGACGAAGAAAATGGTGATGAAAATGAAGATTCTTGGGCTATCAATACAGTTATAATAGACACAGGCATCTCAGTTGACATACTATTTTATCATACTTATAAGACCATGGGTGGAAGAGACGAAGATCTAATTCCCTCAACATATAAAATCTATGGTATTAATGGTACTGCCAATAAATCCAAAGGGGAAATTGAAATGCGGATTCCATTGAAAGGGATAACTTCCAAGATCTTGTTCTGTGTTGTTGACATTGAATCACCTTAAAATGCCCTGATTGGTCGACCTTGGCTACATGGGATATTAGGTGTAGCATCTACTTTCCACCAGTGTGTTAAATTTCCCCATCCTAATGGTGTTGGAATTATTAAGGGAGATTTGGGAGAAAGCAAGAAATGTTATGAGATTGATATAAGATCTTGCGAGTAAAGAGCTAAGAAGAAGACCAATTGTAAGTACAACATCAAGCAACGACAGAGATGTGAAAGATTAATGATTGATTCAATAGAGCAGCGAGAGGAAGATGATGACGAGCGGCTCGCAGATAAAGAAAAAACAACAAAACGTAACAAAAAATCAGAACCAGAAAATAGTAAGTAGAAATGTAAAATGATGAAATTTAAAGAAACTTACGCAAAATTTGTTTGATGAAAATTCAATTGAAAAGAGTACTCTATTTGAAAGAATTGCAAAATTTTACAAGAAAATCAAAGAAATGAAATTTCATCAGAGTTACAATACTCGCGAGAAACGCGAATAAAATTTTGCAGAGATTAATAGAAGGGGACAAACCTTTATGGCGTGCACCTTAGTTCGCGGATACAATTTCACAAGAGGCAAATGTAAGACCTAATAGTGCGTCATATAAGGGGGTATCTCTTTCCATGACTCGGGGATAAGGTTATACCGCTGCTGGAACATGAGTCATGAAGATGTTGGGGTTAAAGAAAACCTATCCAGGAGAGAGATCTTGGATTTCCAACTATATAAGGTTATACCCTGGTTGGATGACTGAGAATCTCTTCTAAGAAGTGCAAAGTATGACCAAGGAGCCTAGGTACACGGTTGAGCCAAGGGTGCCCGGGGCGTACGAAACTACCCTGGCCATTCTTGGTAAGTCTGGGCTATGATGCACTTGGCCTGAAGAAAACCCCACTTAGGGTGCTGTCTTGTAACTATAAGCCATATAGGCATAAAGGACAAGAGGTTGCGGAAAAAAACTGGTTGTTGTCAAATCTGGATGGGAGGAGCTAGTCTTGTATGGCCGATGTGCCCTCCTTGAAGGGTCAACCAGGGGGAAGATAAGGGCGGCACCCTCCATTAGGAAGATGATAAGTGTCTAAAGATGACAATGTCATGGGGCTTTATGATCGCAAGAACATTTAGGCCTGTCATATTATCGCGTGAAGGTTATACAAAGGCAACAAGCCAAAATATAAAAGTTAAGATGAGATCAATGGGTTTTTACATTTAACAAGTGTAAAGACGTCCTGCGATTTCATCGCACGACGGCAATGTCATAAGGTTTAATTCTTGCAAGAGAGTTTATACTTATCATATTGTCGCAGAGATGTTGAAAAAATATTGATAAGACAAGATCAATGGGTCAATACATGCAAATTTAAAGACGTCCTGCGATTTTGTCGCAGAAAGAAAAAATGTGGCAAAATAAGACCTTTAATTAGGAAGTCATAATAAGACCATAAGATTATTGCGATAATGCTCGCAGAATTTATGAGATTTGCGATTCTACGCAGAAATCATAAAGTTATGAAATTGTTGCTAAAGATAACATCGCCGATATTGAGGCAAAAATAATTTTATTCACAACTAATATCGAATCTCTACTCAATTTTTTCATATTGCAGATGAATAATAGAGGCAAGTATGGGAATGCATAGAGTGATGAAATTATTATTCATCCATCATATGATAAAATTGCATAGATGATACATTTATACAAATAATTAAAGGATAATAATTATGATTGATTGATTATGTTGCAGAAAAAGAATTGTTTTCTAATTCGTACAGATAAAAGCAAAAGAAGTTTACACATCAAGTTGGAGAAGCTCGCAGCAATGTTACGAGAAGCAAAAAATAAATGTACAAAATTTACAACGAAGAAAAAGAGAAGAAACAAGACTAAGTAGATCCATCACCACCTTCATCAGAGCTCTTTTCTTTTTCAGATTTCTCCTCATTACCAGATTTCTCTTATTCATCATTGTCATTATTATCTCTATCCACGTCAGATTTCTCTTCCTCGCCAGATAGTTCTTCATCATTATCATCTTCGCTAGACTCCTCAGCTTTGCTATCAGAGTTAACTAAATTTGAGGAATCAACTGGAATCTCCTTTGCAAGATCAGGGTATGTATAATGAGGAATATCATGATCATCACAGACTAGTTTAATAGCATTATTACGAACACGGATAAGGGCGTTACTAAAATTTTAATATGAGATTTTCAATTTTTCCTTCAATCTAGAATACTTTTCATTGCGAGAGGATAGATTTCCAGCGAGTTGGCTTTTCTCTTCTTCTAACTCATCAAATCTTTTACGATAGTTCTCTTCGGATGCTGCGAGCAAATGATAACAAAGTTAATACATATAAGGATGATTCAATTAGGAAATAATTCAGGGAAATCATAAGAGTGATAACCTTCTCTTTCAGAAATCATGTCTTTAATTAAAGCCGCTTGATCAGCATGAAGACTAACATCTACACCTAAATTAGTTCTGGCATTATCAAGAATCTTCGCAGCCCAAGCAAACTCATCATCGCTATTAATAAGGAGACGAGATCGAACTTGAGTTTCCCTCGCAAGAAGATCTTCATTCTCATGGATAAGTTTATCTCTTTCCGTTTGAACATTAATAAAAGTTTTATGAAAGTTTGCTAGGTTCTTGGTGTCGTTTTTAACAGCAAGATCCTTCTCATCAATAAGATCACTATTCATTTTTCTTAATCTATTCACTTCTTCCTTTGAACTAAGATAAAAGTTCTTAAACTTGTTGGTTAAATTTAAATTGAACCTATGTTCAATTTTTAAGAAATTAAGTTTGGATTTAAGTTCATCAATAGAGAGAGATCTAATCCTATCGTCTGAGAAGTTACTTAAAGAACTATTAAGGCAAGCAAGAAGGGTATTATCATCTACAGGTTCAGGGAAGGATTGGAAGAATGTAGCCTCGTCAGTAATACCATAAATATCTGCAAAAATGGTTGCTTGAATAAGCTGCGATAGGGTGAGAAGAATTAAAAGAGAAAAGAAATAAATCATACCATAGAGTTGTTGATTAGCTTTATCAAGATCAGAGATTTTTTGCTTGTTAACTGAAGCTTCAGTCTCCAGCTGCTTATTTTTCTTGCGAAGCTCAATAACTTCAACTTCTAGTTTTTCTTTATCTTGACGAATATTAGCAGCTTTCTTTTCATAAGTGATATGCCTATTGTCTAAATCAGAAGCAACAGCAAAAGCGGATCTTCCAACCTGCGATAGAACTATATAAATCAATGTCTGACAAAAATATCAATAGATACATTAAAAGGATGAACAAGTAGAAACATACCAGGCTTCCAAGTGAATTTAAGAGACTTGGAGTCAGCGATCTTGAAACCCCGCGAAGGGAATCACTGTCATCTAGTATGGGAGCATCGCAGACTTCTGCGAGGGACTGGGATATTTCATTAATAGCTTCATCTCCATACTCATTTGGGATACCAAACATATTTTTGCCAATTTTTTTGGATAAATGAGCCATCGAAGAATCAGAATCAGAAGAATTCTTTATAGAATGGAAGCTTTTATCATTGAAATCCTCATCATTATTGTCCTTATCCAAATCAACACTTTGATTTTCTGGAATGGGTTTAGGAGTTGAAGATGAAGAGGGTTGGGTTTTCCTTCTTTTCAAGGGAGGATCGCCAGATTCTTCACCACGAGGGGCAGAAGACTTCCCTTGAGGAGGAACAGTAGATTTTTCCTTTGAAGATTTCTCCTTAGTTATCGCGGGTTTTATTGGTTCTAGTTCTTCGATTTCCTGCGAGCACAGATGAAGATAAGAAATAGGGGAAACAATATATTGCTAAAATTTATGAGGAGATATTTATTACTTCATCCGTGAAATATTTAAGAGCTAAGAAAGTGTTGGGTTTCCTCAAAGCCTGATAGCTGAGTTTCATTCTGTCAATCTGGAAAAAATTGAAGTAATTATCGAAAATATTAAAACGTGGGGAAGATAGTGAATAATGATTATACCAAAGATTGGAGAGAACATACCTCTTTAGTTCTTTCAGGCCAGTTGAAAACCTAAGTTTGGTATTCTGAAAGATTCACGGGTAATACGCAAGAACCAGAAATATAAGGACCCTCAAGATATAATGGAAAAATGAACCACTTGTCATCGCTGGAATGGCGAGGGCCTTGATTAGTAGATGTATGCCAATCAATATCTAGCATAAGAGCTTTATCATCAGCGAAATTTTCTTTCTTCAAGCGAACACCCCAGCAAGTGCTATCCCTCTTCATAGGGACTATTTTATAATTTTAAAAGAAGTTGTCCACAGTATAATCTGCAGAGACAATGGGAACATCTTTAAATTGAGGATTCTTCGCAGCTTCAGGGTAGCGAGATACTTTGTCAGCACCGCGAGAAGCATATTCAAGCAGCAATCGAATACAATCCCCACCCAATTGATATATCGCTCGCGAGAATCTCTCGTCAGAAATTATTTCATAGAATAGTGGAAGTTCTGGATCATAGAGAGGAATAGGAAGACCAGCTTCAAGTTCACCTAGCGATACTATAATTTTCTCGCGAGAGCATTGATAATCAGTGAATAATCTGAGAGAAAGTTCGGATTTAGGTCTATGATTTGGAATTGTAGACAAAGTGAAACCTTTGCTTTTGAGTTTTTGTTGCATCTCACCAAAAGCAATCAAATTTTTAGCACCATCGGCAACCATTTTTGAGTATGGGAATGAAAGAGAAGGTTGGAAAATAAGAAAAGAATCACGACGATAATAGATGCGCAATTTACGGAAGAACAGTAAACTTGCAGAGAAATTACGGAGAGAAATAAGAAGAAAGTAAAAGAGGAAAAGAAAAGAATGAAAGAAGTATTTATAGAAGAAGAAATTTCTTGAAGAAGGTGAATGCAATAAATGTTAAGAAAAGACATGAACGGTCACATCGCAGTGGTTAGAGAGGACGTGTCGCAAATTCATTAGAAGAGAGAATGCGTGAAAACAGCTGGCGAAGATTACAGAAACGTGTCAGAACAGAGATTAATGAAGAGATAAGTAGTTGCGACATTTTCAAAGTTCTCATGATCTTCTCTTCTTCGCAGAAAAGACATGAGAAGAGGCAAAATGTAGGACCAGAATATCGCTACATCTATTCTCTGCGAGATTAACAACACTTCCCATCGAGCATCACCGCAAGATTTTTAACTACACTTTGCGAGTGTCACAAAGGCAGTCAAAAGAGCGACGTAATAAATGATGAGTGAAGAAAACTTGAGAAAAGCATGTTTGTCCTGCGATGGTAACAAAACTTGAAAGAGTGAACATTGTAACTAATCGCAGTACAATCGCAGAATCAACCCGAAATAAGAGGAAAACTTAGCTGTCATCCACTATGTAACTACCCTATAAATATAGACCCAATGTGTCCATAAAAGGATGATGTATTTTTTGAGAGTTAAGAAAGTCTTGAGGAGAGAGAAACTTCAAGAGAATAGTTGTAATCTTGAATTCTTCCATTTCTGTAAACATTTCTGAGAACAGAATAATACAGTGTCGTTTTTAATCTTCAATTATGGGTTGATTATAGCAAGATCTTAACAAGGGTGTAGTGTGGAAAATCCTGCAACTACAATCATTGTATTATTCATCAAACTAGGTACAATTTTTCTTGACTTCATTGTATAGATCTACTACCATACTTCATTCATAAAACATGGTATTATTCATTCTACAACTTCATTGTATAGATCTACTACCATACTTCATTCATAATATTTTTCCCAAGGAACAAATTATAATTCTTATACCATGTGAAGTCCAGCAAACATCAAAAGAAGCAACACAATTAACTGAAGAAATGAACTCTTTAGATAATGAACTCATAAAACATGGTATACACCTTCATTGTAAAGAGTGAACTCATAAAACATGGTATTATTCATCAAAAAACAAACAGATATACACCTTCATTATATAGAATGAACTCATAAATATATCTAACTTCATTCCACAACTTCATCATACAGATTTACTAACTTCATTCTACCAAATGAAGTTCAGCAAACATCATATAGAAGCAGCACAGTTCACTGTATAAATGAACTCTTTAGATAATGAACTCATAAAACATGGTATATACCTTCATTCTAAAGAATGAACTCATAAATATATGTAACTTCATTCCAAAATTTCATCACATAGATTTACCAACTTCATTCTACCAAATGAAGTCCAGCAAACATCATATAGAAATGAACTCTTTACAATTTTTCTAGTTGTAACTCATCATTCTACAACTTCATTATTTAGATCTACTAACTTCATTATACAAAATGAAGTCCGACAAGGTATACCCTACTTATAACTGAAATACAACTTCATGAAGACATCAGAAATCAAGAGTAAATAAAAAAGAAACAAATCAAAATTAAACTTCATATGATCAAAAATGAACTTCGAATTAGTGTTTTTTCGTACCTTTCGATGATTTCTTTACTCTTGATTTCTTTGTCACTGGTTCGTCTTCTTCTTGATTATGTCCTTCAAAAACAACTAATTGGCTGTTTGTTTCTTCGATTTCTTCAAATTCTTCTTCTGAAGATGAATCTACTACTAATTTCTTCTTCGATTTCCCCATCTAGGGTTTTGATTTCTAGGGTTTTTGCGATTTTTTTGGTTTTGTTTTCTGATTTTGAAGACTGTTTGGATTTCAATGTGTGTTTCTGAAATGCTTTTGAGTTATTTTAGACTGATTTATGGTTGTTTTTGAGTTCCCTGGTTTTTTCTCTGAGAAGAAGATGAAGACGTTTGGTTTTCTGAGAGAAATGAAACTTGTAGGTACCGAATATCGCAAGACATTATGTAACTATTCTAGTTCCATTTAGAGGCTTTTATGTAATCAATCGAGAGAATTAATAAGAAATTTGTCATTCAGTCATCAAGAACTTCTTAAGTTTTACAAATTTCTCTACCGAGGGTGTAGTTGTAGGTTATTCCCGCAACTACATAATTGGCGCTAGAAACAAGGGGAATTGAGGATTGTGATAGACAAAATTTGAAGGACCAGGGGAAAATTTGAAGATCAAATGAGTCAGTAGATGAAGGTAAAGAGAAGAATGGTAATATGACTCACAAAGAAAATGATTGATGAATTTCATAATAACATGAAGGGAAAGATATACAAGCGAGATCATAGAGGAAGAAAGATCATGGAGGTGGAGAAAATAACAACTTTAGAAGAATGGGAAAAATGTAAATCACATTTCTCAAAATAGAGAGATTCCAAATGAAGATTTGAACCACACTTCACCATTGGTTGTCACAATGCCGATTATGCTTAGAAGAGAAGAAAGCTAAAAAAATGGAAATTAAACCGACTTTGATCGATAGAGGGAGTTCTTTAATATCATATTCTATCATGCACTTAAGGGACGGGAATTAAAGACGAAGAAATCACAAATTCAAAATTTCTTATTCATGGATTAGGAAAATCTACAACAAAATCTAAAGGGGAAGAAGGGCCACCATTATTGCTAGGAAGAAATCGGAACACATATAGTCTTATGTGTGATAGATATGAATTCCATATAATATACCGATAGAAGGCCGGATTCATGCGATCAAAGTTGTTACTTCAACATTACATCAAAATCAAATTTCCTACACCAAATGGAATACAAATAAAATAAAAAGAGATCTGATAAGGCAAAATTTTGTTATCGATCGAAGTAAAACAATGTGGAGGGAGAGCAAGAAAGAAACAAGCCAAGAAAACTTGCGAAGAAGCAAAAAGGAAGAAGAATTCAGAGTGTATACAATAAGAGCAAAGGAAGGGAGAGAATACCAAGTGAGATTCCAAAAGAATGAGAACTAGTGAAAATAATCAAAGAACCAACACCGCATGGGAGCAAAGTCCTAGCTATGTCAAGAAATTTAACCAACCAAAGAAGTAAATATTGGAAGTAAAGAGGAGCCTTTATTTCAATTGGAACTAAGATGGATGAAGAAGAAGAGAAAAGAACTATTGATTCTTTAAGTGAATATAAAGATATATTCATAGGAAGTGTAGATTTAGATACCAGGAATTGATCCATCAACAGTATGTCATAGATTGAACATAGATAAAAACATAAGACCATTCAAACAAAGAATAAGGAGGATCTCACAAAATTATCATGCACAAGACAAAGAATTACAAAAGATGTTGGATGCAGAATCATAAGGGAAGCGTAAACAATTTAACGGATTTGGCATACGGTCATTGTTTAAAAAGAATAACTAGATAAGAATTTGTATAGATTTCACTGATCTAAACAAGGCATGTCCAAAAGACAGCTTTCCCATTACTAGACATACCACAAATGGTGGAATCAGTCACAGGACATGATAGAGTCACTTCACTTGATGGATATAAAGGGTATAATCAAATATCACTCGTATGAAGATCGTGAACATACCCTTTTTTTGCTCCAAGAGGTTTATATTGTTATGGAAGATGCCATTTGGTTTTGCGAAATGCGGGTGCTAAGTATATCAACGAATGGTTGAAAAAAGTGTTCTGTAAAGTGGATACATAAAACTTTTGGAAGTATATGTAGATGATATGTTGATAAAAAGCAAAGAAGCCAAAGACTGTGCAAGATTTGAAGGAAATATTTCCGAATAAACGAGAAAGTTCAACATCAAATTAAATCCTGAAAATGTATAATTGGAGTCGCTGCCCGGGAAATTCTTGGATATATAGTATCAAAAGAGGGAATACAAGTTGATCCAGTACAAGCAAGTCAGGATATTCCAACACCCGCAACGGAAAGGAAGTACAAAAGCCAAATGGACTCTTGGATTCACTCAAGATTTATTTCACGGATGTCGATAAGTGCAAACATTTTTTCAACATACTTAAGAAGGAGAAAATTCAAGTGGACCGATGAATGGAAAGCTTTTCAAGGAATCAAAGAGTACCACAAATACATCCATATTACGTAAACCAGAAAGACTAAGAATTATTGGTATACTCGCAACAACTCCATATGCTCTAAGCCAGAATTTACATGCTTAACAGATCATAGAATAGAAAGGCCCATTTACTACATTAGTAAAACTTTTAACGCAGCAGAGAAAAAATTATTTTAAAATGGAGAAGTTAATCTTAGACCTAGTTTATGCATCATTCAAGTTACTTAATATATTTCCCAAGCACATGTGATAAAATTGGTAACCAAAGTCCCAATTTAATCAATCATGAAGAACACAAAAAGGTCGAAGAATAAAAGGTGGAATGCCCAAGTAAACCATTACAAGATAAAATACGAAGTATTATCATCGCAAAAATCACAAGTCGTCATAGATTTCTTGGAGGAATTTCCTTTGAAGAAGATGAAGCAAGAGGAAGAAATGATGGATGTTGAGGAAGAATTTGGGAATCCAAAAGACTTGTTAACAGAACCAAATAGATGGGAAATTTTATTAGATGGATTATCCAACAAATAGGAATGGAATAGAGATTTGTGATTTCACCAAGGAGAAAGAACAAAGATCTTTATTCAGATCATACTTTGCATCCACAATGAAACAAAGTAGAAATGAAAGTATGCATTTGAAGATCGCAATAGAAAAGAAGCTTGAAAGTATAAGGATAACAAGTGATTGGCAATTGCAATTTGACAAATTAAAGGAGATTATACCACAAAATGAGTCTTTTCAAGAATACAAGAAACTCGCTGGCGAATTATCTCTAAGATACCAAAATTAAATTGTAGACATATAACAAGGAAATAAATCGATCACAGGATGTTTTTGCATTTATTCCAATTATGATGACAAATCCTAATACAAGAAATATCAAAAATCCAAATAATTCAACACCTATCGCACGACAAAGAAAAAGAAATCGGTGGAGGCAACAGGATGGAAGCAGAAGGGAATTACCAAACAACATCGCAGATTGAGAAAGGAAATTCATGCATATCTCGCAACAGATAAATATCCGGAACAAACTAGAAGCACATAAATTAAAGAGTCGTGCAACAAACTACTAGTCATGAAGGAATTTATACATGAAATCTTTCTCAGAGGACCACCCTCTAGGTGTTTAAATCCGTGAAGAAGAGAACAAATATTAAAGATGTTACACGGAGGAGAAGCTGGTAATCATAGTGGGGGAAGATTCTAGCGACAGGAGCAAAGATACAAGGATATTATCGCCTTATATGCATACATACGCAAAATTGTCTTCTTATTTAAGATGCAAGGAACGCCAACTACATGGTAAAAGAATTCATGCACCAGGAGGAACATTAACTTCTTCAACAAGTTATCGGCCTTTTGGGAAATGGGGTTGGATATTGTTGGACCATTTTTACCTTGATCCTAAAAGAAGATACTTGATAAATAAAGAATAACAGATTATTTCACGGCTCGCAGTATAAAAAGCAAGACAAAGATATCTGATAAAGATGTTTTCACGCTCATATTTGAGAACATCATTTGCAAAGGTAGTTCCAAGACAAGCTAGTATCTCGATAATGGAAAATAATTTGAAGGGCGTAATATAAAGATGTTACCTGGTTGATTTTAGATAAAATGTGGGAAGTCAACTCACATATATCCAAAAGCTAATGGACAGCAAAGAGGCAACAAAATAAAACAATCGCAGATACAATCAAAAGAAATTAGAAGGACATCTCAAAGGGTGGTGCGAGCAAGTACTGGCTGCGCTAGTATACAATACAACTAGAAGAGAGGCAACTCGAATGTCTTCCTTATTGCTTAACATATGGAGAAGCAGTATTACCAACAAAGGTTGTAATTCTTGACAACAAAGAAAGAATCTTGGGAAAGAAATTTAAGTGCAAAAGGGATGATATTATGAACTGGATGATTTGGAAGAAAAAAGAAAAGGTGTTGCACCATATGAAAATTTATCAGAACGATTAGCTCGAGAGTATAACAAGAGAGTCATTGAACGTGAATATCAACCAGGGATTTGGTCATGTTGATAAAACACCTCC
This sequence comes from Papaver bracteatum, assembly GCA_023529315.1. Classification (NCBI taxonomy): domain Eukaryota; kingdom Viridiplantae; phylum Streptophyta; class Magnoliopsida; order Ranunculales; family Papaveraceae; genus Papaver; species Papaver bracteatum. The sequence continues at coordinate 128,900 of JAJJWX010004910.1, read as the reverse complement.
GTATCGGGAAAGAAGGGCTGGAGGAAAATTAGCACCAAATGGGATGGACCATATGTTATCAAAGAGGTTGTGGAAGTGGAGCTATCGGGCCGATGGATCCAGATGGGAGAGACACTGGGTTTGAGACTGGAGCAGACTCCTGGAATAAACTGTATTTGAAAAGGTATTATCCATAAAACTCATGATAAATTTTACGAATATTGTTTACTCGCAGGAAATTTGCAAAGTTACTTAATTTCAAAATATTTATTGCGATTAACTTTCATTAAAGAAAGACACAAACATTAATTTGCAAAAAAAGAAAAGACAATCTGTGATCACTTTTCAAAAAGAAAGAAAGCCTACAGAAATATTACATAGGCAAACCTTTGTAGGCGCACACCCTAGTTCGCCAAGAAACATTTCAAGAGGCAAAGTCCTAAAGTGCATCATTTAAGGGGTGCCTTATAAGCATGGCTCAGGGACACTGAACACCACCAAGGAACTCGAGTACATGGAACTTTACTTGGCAATAACCTAATAACGGGTACCTATCCGGGTTAGACACCTTTGATTCTCACCTAATCTCGCGACATTACGCAACATTATTCGATAAAAACATGATTTAGGATGAGCGACTCGAGGCATACCGTCTTTCCTGAAGTGCGTAAAATGATCAAGGCGCCGAGGTACACCTGGAAGTGGATTCAAGAGTGCCTGTGGGCTTGAAGCACATCCTCTCATTTTTGACAAGCTTGGCAAATGATGCACTTGGCCCAAAGATTACCCCATATGGTGCAAATCGTAACTATAAGCCCTATAGGCAAAAAGGATAAGAGGTTATGATCAAAAGCTGGTTGTTTGCGAACCGGGATGGGAAGAGCTAACCTTGGTATGGCTCAAGATGCACGCCTTAAGGGGCAACCAAGGGGAAGATAAAGGGCAGCACCCTCCATTAGGGAGCCGATACGTGCTATAAGACGCAAATGTCACGAGGATTTTGTTTGCAAAAACATGAAGGCTTGTCATATTTGTGCAACAATCAATTTTCGGAGCATTCTAAAAAAAAAAAAGAGAGAAAGAAAATATACGTAAAAAGAGAACTCGCAGAATATAACAAAAGAAGTTAAGATGAGATCAATGGGTTATTATATGAAAGTGTAAAAACGCCCCGAGATTTCATCGCGAGACGATAATTGCCACGAGGTTGTATATTCCCAAGAATGTTCGCACTTGTCATATTATTATCGCAAATACAAAAAATATTATCACAAAAGAGGTGGGAAAATAAGACCTTTACTTAGGAAGGCAGATAAGACCACATCAATTAATGAAATTTATTCCATCAATATTGTTGAAGAATTTTTACAAGAATATATATCATGAAGTTCGATTAAAGAAGGCAATTGGCCAATATCATTGAAGAATTTTTCCAAGAATATATATCATGAAGTTCTAACAAAGAAGGCAATCCCATCAATATCATTGAAGAATTTTACAAGAATATATATCACTTAAGATATAACAAGATTTAATTACTCGCAATCAAAATGATAGTTCGTGATTCTATTAAATTTTACTTAATTACATACTTCTTATACTTCTTCATACATTGAATATTTCTCCACAATTTGAATACTTCTTATAATTCTACAAGAACGCCTCATATTTAATATACTTCTTCAACGGATATTTCATATCAAATTTGCGAAGGTTAAATACTTGTTATACTTCTTCATACATTGGATAATTCTTACGGATTGAATATTTAATACTTCTTCAAAGATTTTTTATACTTTTATACTTTAAGGATATTTCATACCTCGATTTCTATATTTCAAAGGGAGATTTTTATTCTATAATCGCACAAGTTTTAAACTCAGTAAGTTAAATTGGAGCAGATATTCTAATACTTCCAACAATGTTTAATCATCTCAAGAGCACACAAAAGGAGATAAAGAAGTCTACTGGATACTAAAGTCTTTAAACTATATTATTTCTCTTCATATGATCAAATGATGCAAATAAGGAAAGCATTTAATTTAAGAAAGATCAAATCAAGAAAGGTCAAATCATCTTCAAGCAAAATATCAAATGTATTTTTAAAAGAACAAAAACAAAGCAGTAATTGTTTGTAAAAAGAGAACCAACAAATAGCTAAGAGAAAGAGTTTAAAGGAAAGGAAAGTAAGAGAATCAATGATAATTTGAGAAAGAATATTATTATGCTCCATCAACACTCGCTACTGGTCTTTAAGATGAGCAGTAATAACAAATATCTGACTCGCTAATTCATCACCCTTTGTAGAGTCTCGTGAATGTGAACATCTCCTTGAGGAATAGATTCTTTTTCATCATCAAGTCCTCATCATCGCTTCCTATAATCAAAATCACTATCGATCACGAAACTTCATCATCGATATTTTCGTAGGATTAACTTTCGGCTGAGGCAAGATCTTGATGAGAATGTTGTTCAAAGACTTGAGCTTTCAGATGACTTCACGAAGAATAGCTCTCGATGGTTAGTATCTTCGATATCTTTGACATAAGCAAGATAGTTGAATTTAATGGCACGATCACTTAGAGTTGATTAAGCGAGTAGAAAGCAAATCATTTTTCTTGCTAAGCTCGTAACAGAGGTTTCTAATCCATCCATAACATTGCTAAGGTTGTCTTTACTGCTATAAAACAAAATTCAAAGAGTCAAATTTGCTAATATTGATAATAATTTAAAGGCATGATTGAGACAACAAATTTAATGACCACCTTCTCTTTGATTTAAGAAATTGAGCTAAAGATAATCAATAATTCTTCATCTGATCCATCGCATTATCAAAACCATCACCAACTAATCCCTTTAAGTCTAGATTGGCTTTTGATCTTTTAAAGAAGAAAATTTTATCCTCGCAAGTTTGGCATTAAGACTTTTTTAGTTCGTGTAATAATCTTCTTCAAGTTGATTCTTCTAAGATTTAAGATTATATTCTTATTAAAAAGGACTTTTTCTTCAACGGCAAAAGAACTTCTCTCGCATCCTAAGACTTCTTTAATTCCTCAAGTTCACCTTTTAACAAAGAAAGAAGATTTTCTTGATCGCAACATTTATTCTGAAGAGTGTTTAATTGTTGCGAAGAAACAAATATTGTATTCAAATATAGCATTTCTTCATAAGGTTTTGTTCTCTTCTAATAAAGTTTCTATTCTCAAAAGCGTTTAGTTAAGAAGTGTTGAGATATATCATCATTCAAAAAATTTCTATCGTAAATCAGTTGGGTATTCTCTTGAAAAAGGGCATCAAAATTATCAAGAGCACACGAATAAAGATTAGATAAGTGGGAGAATTGGTTCAAGAGGCTTGCATGCTTGGCTTGATATTATGTTGTATCCGATTCATGCATGAAGTACCAACCTTCTCTACATTTATGGATAGATTCTATAAAGGGGAATGGGTTTAACGGGTGTTTCAAAACATATGAAGAATATAAGTAAACAAAAGGGGAAAATATGAAGATAGTAATCATACCTTTTAATTCATCATTCCTTTGCAAGGATCGCACAATCAAGAGAATCATTTGAAGCCGATGATTCTCTTTTACGAAGATTCTCACATTCTATTCAAGACTTCTGTGAGATTGACGGCTAATTCAACTTTTTCCAAGGATTGACGTGAAATAGAAATATCAGATTGATGAAACTATTTAGCGCCGCAAAACCTCATACTCGCGAGCGAACATTAGTAGACTCGCAAGCATTATTCAAACCTCGTATAACATTCGAAAGTTTAGTAAATTCCATATCGAATTTCTTGAGGAATAGAGAAGAATTTGAAGGAATAAGAGCAAGTTGTAAATTGTCTGGAGCAACAACACTCAAAGGATTGGGAGTTAAGATAGGTTTTTCAAGAGAAGCGGGATGAAAAGTATTTTTAGTAAGGTCGATCCTCAAGGAGTGTTGATAAATTGGACATTTGTGGGAGACTCAAAACCGGGTAATGGAGTAGAGGTGAGTTTGCGAAGAAGTGATTTCACGAGGAGGAGAGGGAAATTCCTTATCAACCTTGTGAAAGGAAGTCATCAATTGAAATTATTGGTGTAGGTTTAGTCACTCGAGATCTATTGTCAGGGCTTTGATTTTTCGCTAACCTACAATCAAAATGTAGATTAAAAACTCTAGGCAACAATATATTGTTTAAAAAAGAAGACAAAGTATTTTAACTACCTTTGATTTCGATTTTCAGATTACACTGTTGAGGTTTCACTCGAGGAATAGTTTTACTTAAACAAACCAAAATCAAACAATAAATTATACGAAATCAAAGAGGAAAACAAGTGAAAGACGCTTAAGATAGAAGAAAATTACCTCTTTAGAACTCATGATGATATAAACAGAAGAGAAAAATGGTAAATGGAGAGTGCTATAAGAAGATAAAATGCAAAATAAAAAGAGAAAGAAGAAAAAAGATAAGGAAGAGAATGTAAAAGAGTTTATATAAGGGAACAGTTAGGAAAAGGACGGTTACAAAAGACGTGTCCACATTCTAAAAGAATAAGTAATCGTTATGTTCTCACGATCATTTCTTCTTCGGCAGACTGATACGAGAAGAGGCAAGATGAAGGTACCTAATATCGTATTACATAGCTTACTAACATCGTAATAAATATACAGGGTTAGAAAAATGACGTTACAAAGCGATAAGTATGAAGATTTTAGAGGAAGCAATATCGGGGAAACTTTCTATGAAGATTTGACAAATAGATAAGAGGAAAGAGTTACAAAACAATACGTAAGGATAGAGGAAGTACAAAGTACTATGAAGATTTGCAATATGGAATAATCGTACAATCGTACAAATTTCACTATAAAATGGGAGTTCAAATGTAAAATTAAGAGAGTTCCTTTAGTGTTGAGAAATTATCTTAGGAAAGAGAATATGTAAAAGTTGTAACTATTCTAGTTCCATTTAGATACTTTTATGTAATCAATTGAGAGAATTAATAAGAAAGTTGTCATTCATCATCAAGAACTTCTTGAGTTTTACAAATTCTACCGAGGGTGTAGTTGTAGGTTATTCGCAACTACATAATCGTATTAGAAAGCAGGGACTTGAAATTGATAGCCTAAATTGAAGGAATCAGGAAAATTTGAAGATCAAATGGAGTCGGAGAGATGGAGGTTGCAAAAGAGAAGAATGTAATATGATCACAAAGACAATGATTGATGAATTTCATAGTAATATGAAGGGAAAATATACAAGCGAGATTGTAGAGGAAGAAAGATCATGGAGGTGAGAAAATAACAACTTTAGAAGAATGGGAAAACAGAAAATCACATTTTTAGTAAGAAATTCCAAATGAAGACTTGAACCACACTTCACCATTGGTGGTCACAATGCCGATCATGCTAGAAGAGAAGAAAGCTATAGAAAAATGGAAATTAAACCTAATTTTGATTGATCTGGGAGTTCTGTTAATATCATATTCTATCATGCACTTAAGGGGGATGGGAATTAAAGATGAAGAAATCACAAATTCAAAATGTCTTATTCATGGATTAGGAAAATCTACAACAAAATCTAAAGGGGAAATCGCGCTGCGAATATTACTAGGGAGAAATCGAAACATATAATCTTGTGTGATAGATATGGAATCTCCATATAACATGCTGATAGGGAAGCCCGTGGATTCATGGATCAAAGCTGTTACTTCAACATTACATCAGAAAATCAAATTTCCTACACCAAATGGAATACAAGAAATAAAAGGAGATCTTGATAGTGCAAAATTTTGTTATCAATCATAAAATAGTGTGAGGAAGCAAGAAAGAAACAGCTTTCAAGAAAACTTGCGAAGGAAACAAAAAAGGAAGAAGAATTCAAGTGTATCTGTAAAGGGCAAAGGGAAGGAGGTATACAAATGAAATTCGCATAAAGAAGGAAACGACAAAAATAATCAAAAGAACCAACACCTATGGGAGCAAAATCCAAGCTATGTTGTTTGAACCAAAACTAAAGAAGTAAATATTGGAATTAAAGAGGGAGCCTTTATTCTTGCGAATTGGAATAAGATGGATGAAGAAGAAGAGAAAAGAACTATTGATCTTTAAGAATATAAAGATATCTTAGGAAGTGTAGATGGATACTGTGAATTGATCCATCACGTTGGTCATAGATCAACATAGATAAAAACATAAGACCATTCAAACAAAGAGATAAGGAAGATATCACAAAATTATCATGCACAGATAAGAAGAATTACAAAAGATGTATGGATCTGCAGGATCATAAAGAAGCAAAATATCCTAACGTGATTGCGAATATGGTCATTTTTCCAAAAAATAAAGGAAAAGAATTTTGCATAGATTTCCAGTCTAAACAAGGCATGTCCTAAAGATGATTTTAATTACTGGATATACCACAAATGGTGGAATCCAAAGTTCTCAGTCATGATAGAGTCACTTCACTTGATGGATATAAAGGGTATAATCAAATATCACTCATGAAGAAGATCAAGAACATCTCGCCTTTTTTGCTCAAAGAGGTTTATATTGTTATGTAAAGATGCCATTTGGTTTGCGGAAATGCTGGTGCTACATATCAACGTAATGGTTGAAAAAGTGTTACTGAAAGTGGATACATAAAACTTTGAAGTATATGTAGATGATATATGTCGTAAAAAGCAAAGGAAGATAAAGATCATGTGCAAGATTTGAAGGAAATATTTGAGCAAATGAAAAAGTTCAACATCAAAATTAAATCCACGAAATATAATTGGGGTTTCATCACGGGAAAGTTCTTGGGATATATAGTATCAAAAGAGGGAATACAAGTTGATCAGAGTCAAGCAATTCGGGTAACATTCCAACACCTGCGGTAAAAGTACAAAATCTAAATGGACTCTTAAGCTTACTCTAAGATTTATTTCCATGATGTCGATAAGTGCAAACATTTTTCCAACTTACTTAAAAGGGAGCAAAAATTCAAGTGGACCGATGAATGCCAAAAGATTTTCAAGGAATCAAAGAGGTACCTCACAAATACATCCATATTACGAAAACCGAGAAAGACGAAGAATTATTGGTATACCTGGGAATAACTCCATATGCTATAGGAAGATGGAGTGCATTTGCGGCGGTCTAGAATAGAAAGGCCCATTTAACTATATTAGTAAAACTTTGACCAAAGAGAAAAATTATTCAAAATGGAGAAGTTAATCTTAGACCCTAGTTTATGCATCATTCAAGTTCGAATATATTTCCAAGCACATGTGATAAAGTGGTAACCAAAGTCCCAATTGAATCAATCACAAGAACAAAAAAAAGGCTCTTAGAAGAATAGAAAGGTGGGAATGTGCCCAAGTAAACCATTACAAGAGAAATACTACATTATCATCGCAAAATCACAAGTCGTCACATTTCTTGGCGGAATTTCCTTACAAGATGACAAAGAGGAAGAATGATGGATGTTGAGGAAGAATTTAATCCAAAGACTTTAACAGAATCCAAATAGATGGGAAATTTTAAGAAATGATCATCCAACAAATGTAGGAATGGAATAGAGTTTGTGTTGATTTCACCAAGGAGAAAGAACAAGATTCTCTATTCAGATTGGAATTTGCATCCAGGATCCAATGAAACAAACAGTACGAAGTCAGAAAGGCATACTAGATCGAATAGAAAGAATCTGAAAGTATAAGGATATGATTCGAACTGCAATTTGTCAAATTAAAGGAGATTATATCACAAATGAGTCTTCAAGAAATACAAGAAACTCATCGATGAATTATCCTGCGAAGCAAAATCACAAGTTGAGAATGGAGAATTTGAGATTACAAAGTAGAAGATCAAGAAGTACTGTTAGATCAAATTCAAGATCATTAAGAGAAGAATTAAGGCGAAATTCCCCAATAAGAAATGCTAGAGGAAATATCCAAGAGGAAATGCAAAATCTAAATGAAGAGCAACGTCATAGAGAAGAAGAGGTAATAGAAAATCGCCATGATCCGCGTGGAAAAACTTTGGATAATAGACTTAACAACAGAAATCAGAAGGGAGAAAATAATCAAAATGATGAAGAAAATCGAGAAGAAGGTATAAGAATATTACATGGGCGAGAAATTCAAAGAAATCGAAGAATAATTGAGGATGAAATTGAGAGGCATTATGCTGAACAAGCACGCTTAGCTTGCGAGATAGAAAGATTAAGGGCAGAAGTAGAAGAACAAGAGTTTCAAGAGGAAGTAGGACAGAATAACCATGAAAATCGAGAAAGAAGACGTACAAAAAATCGCTATAATGATAATATTCAGGAAGAGTATGATAGAATACAGAGGAGAATAGAAAGACAACGAAGAGAAATGATAAGAAATGAAGAAATTCGCAGAGAAGAAAATAGACAGCATAATCAGCTGTGATTTCAAGAAGGAGGTGAAAGAGAAAATCGCAGAGAAAGACAGGATGAAGATGAAGAAGAAGATGCACAAAATCTCGCAAGACAAGAAAGACAAGAACGTAGAAGAAGGGAAACTGCGTTAAAAAGACCAATGGAGAAAAAATCAGCCGGGAATGAGAAAATATTGAGAGAATTAGAAGAAATGCGAGGAATGATAAACAATAGAAGGAGGTAGAAGGCAGCTTGATGAAGCTATTGAAGAAGATGCGAGAACTCCATTCACTCAAGAAGTACAGTTAAGAGGAATACCTCCAAAGTGCAACTTACCAGCATTAACCAACATTTTTGATGGAATTACCTGTGCCATACAACATGTTAAGGCTTATGTTAGATGTATTCTACAATGGGAAAACCATGATGCTGTATTGTGCAAGTATTTTGCATCTAGCCTAACTGGAGAGGCACTAAAATGGTTCGAGGGATTGCCAAAAAATACTATAACTTCTTTTGATCATTTACAAGCTACATTTCTGGGAGCATATATAAGCAACAATTCATCGCGGCCAGGTATTGAAGATGTATTTGGATTAAAACAGAGGATTGGCGAGAGTTTGAAGCACTTAACCATAAGATGGAAGACAATGTGCAGTGAGATGGCTGGAAGAGTGGATGAAAGATATCTCATTTTGTCTTTCATTAATGCAATGTTCGCAACTAATATACTGTACATACAAATTTTCAGAATAAAAAATACTATCACAATGACTGAGCTACGAGAACTACAAGAAGAATACATTTCTTTGGAGGATAAACAAAATGAAATGGAATCATATCCAATCGCAAACACCAGCTCAGTAGCGGAAAATGGAAGTTTACTTCCTAAAATGATTAACAATGTGGCGAGCACCTCGCAACCACAACAAGAGAAAGTGGTGATTGATAATCAGCAGAAATTAGTTGCGATGGGCAGTCGAGATCAAGAAGAGTATGAGAGGGAGAAGAATTATTACAATCGCGGAGGAAATAACAAAATCCAAAGGCTTGATCAGCCGCAAGAAACCTATGGTGGACAGAGGCAAAATAACTTTAGGGGGCAAGGTAATCAAAAGATAGTATGGGAAGAAATCAAGATGCCACCCCTAAATGCTAGTATAGAAAAATTTTGGGAAGCTATCATTTTGATGGAAAATATACCATCCCCATGGAATATGGGAAAGGAGCCGCATCCAAATAATCGGAGTCAAGAATTTTGTCCTTACCATCACTTTCATGGTCACACAATAAATGATTGCAGGAATGTAAAGAGAATAATTTTAAGGATGATTGACCAAGGAAAGCTAAACCACTTTTTAGTAGGACATCCACAATCTCAGCGATTGCCTCCAGCACCAGAAATTCACAGGGTAAATACTGTAAAAGGAGCATAAACATTCGTAATAGAAGTTGGGGCTAAAGCGCATTCACACAGAACTATTGAGGATTTCAGAGCCTTCGCGAGAGACACATATGGAAGAGAGATAGTGAATATTGTGAGAGGCTCACCATTAGAAGAATGACAAAAGAAAATTATATCTTTCACTGTACAAGAAGTACCAGAGCCTGGAGAGCAGCATGATAACCCATTGGTGGTAAGGTTAGAGATAAATCCAAAGAAAGTAGAAGAAGAAGATGAAGAAAATGATGATGAAAATGAAGATTCTTGGGCTATCAATAGAGTTCTAATATACACAGGCAGTTCAGTCGACATATTATTCTATCATACCTACAAAACCATGGGTGGAAGAGACGAAGATCTAACACCATCAACATATAATATCTATGGCTTTAATGGAACAACTAACAAACCAAAAGGGGAAATTGCAATGCGGATTCCATTAAAAGGAATATATTCAAAGATCTTGTTCTATGTTGTGGACATTGAATCACCTTATAATGCCCTGATTGGTCGACCTTGGATACATGGGATATTAGGTTTAGCATCTACTTTTCACCAGTGTATTAAATTTCCTCATCCTAATGGTGTTGGAGTTATTAAGGGAGATTGGGGATAAAGCAAGAAATGTTATGAGATTGATATAAAATCTTGCGAGGAAAGAGCTGAGAAGAATAGCAATTGGAAATACAACATCAAGCAACGACAGAGATGTGAAATATTGATGATTGATACAATAGAGAATCTAGAGGAAGTTGATGGCGAGCATATCGCAGAAAAAGAAAAAACAGCAAAACGTAACAGAAAAGTAGAACCAGAAAATAGTAAGTAGAAAGGTAAAATGATGAAATTTAAATAAGCTTACGCATAATTTGTTTGAAGAAAATGCAATTGAAAAGAGTACTTTGTTTGAAAGAATTGCAATATTTTACCATAAAATTTTATCAGAGTTATAATACTCGCGAGAAACGCGAATAAAATTTCGCAGAGATTAATAGAATGAGACGAACATCTATGGCGTGCACCTTAGTTTGCGGATACAATTTCGTAAGAGGAAAATGTAAGACCTAATAGTGCGTCATATAAGGGGGTATCTCTTTACATGACTCAGGGATAAGGTTATACCGCTGCTAGAACATGAGTCATGCAGATGTTGGGGTTAAAGAAAACCTATCCAGGAGAGAGATCTTGGATTTACAACTATATAAGGTTATACCCTGGTTGGACGACTAAGAACCTCTTCTAAGGAGTGCAGAATATGACTAAGGCGCCAAGGTACACGGTTGAGCCAAGGGTGCCCGGGACGGACGAACCTACCCTAGCCATCCTTGGTAAGTCTTGGCTATGATTCACTTGGCCTGAAGAAAACCCCACTAGGGTGAAGTCTTGTAACTATAAGCCATATAGGCATAAAGGACAAGAGGCTGCGAAAACAGCTGGTTGTTGGCAAATATGGATGGGAGGATCTAGTCTTGTATGGCCGATGTGCCCTCCTTGAAGGGGAAACCAGGGGGAAGATAAGGGCGGCACCCTCCATTAGGGAGATGATAAGTGTCTAAAGACGGCAATGTCATGGGGCTTTATGATCGCAAGAACATTTAGGCCTGTCATATTGTCGCGTGACGTAAATTATACAGAGGAAACAATCCAAAAGAGAAAAGCTAAGATGAGATCAATGGGTTTTTACATGAAAGTGTAAAGACGTCCTGCGATTTCATCGCAAAACGGCAATGTCATAAGGTTTAATTCTTGCAAAAGAGTTTATACTTATCATATTGTCGCAGAGATGTTGAAAAAATATTGATAAGAGAAGATCAATGGGTCAATACATGCAAATGTAAAGATGTCCTGCGATTTTGTCGCAGAAAGAAAAAATGTGGCAAAATAAGACCTTTAATTAGGAAGGCATAATAAGACCATAAAAGTATTGCGATAATGCTCGCATAATTTATGAGATTTGCGATTTTACGCATAGATCATAAAATTATGCAATTGTTGCTAGCGATAGCATCGCCGATATTGAGGCAAATTTAATTTACATTTACATTTACTATCTAATCTCTATTCAATTTTTTCATACTGCAGATGAATAATAAAAGCAAGTATGGGAATGCATAGAATAATGAAATTATTATTCATCCATCATATGATAAAATTGCATATATATTGTCAAAAGATACATTTATACAGATAATTAAAGGGTAATAATTATGTTGCAGAAAAAAGATTGTTTTCTAATTCGTACAGATAGAAGCAAAAGAAATTTACACATCAAGTTGGAGAAACTCACAACAATATTACGAGAAACAGAAAATAAGTGTACAAAATTTACAAGGAAGATAAAGAGAAGAAACATAACTAAGTAGATCAATCACCACCTTCATCAGATTTCTCTTCATCACCAGATTTCTCTTCTTCATCATTATCATCTCTATCTTCGTCAGATTCCTCTTCCTCGCCAGATTCTTCTTTATCATTATCATCACTACCTTCATCTTCGCCAGAATCTTCAGCCTCGCTATCAGAGATATCAAGATTCAGAGTCTTTGCTGGAATCTCCTTTGCAAGATCAGGGTACCTAGAGTAAGGAATATCATGATCATTACAAACCAATCTAACGGATTTATTACGAACTTCAACAAGGGAGCTATTAAAATTTGCAGTAGTAATTCTAAGTTGTTCTTTCAACCGTGAAAACTTTTTATTGTGAGCAGTAAGGCTATTTGCGAGTTGATTCTTTTCAGCTTCAAGCTCTCCTATCCTTTCATAATATATCTTTTCAGCTCCTACAAGTATATAACAACAGATTGAAAATTTTGCGAGGAAGAACAACACAAACAAGAAATTAATAAGGAAAGATGACTAACAACCTTCTCTTTCAGAAATCATATCTTTAATTAAAGCCACTTGTTCAACATGAAGATTGACATCTACACCTAATTTAGTTCTGGCATTGTCAAGAACTTTCGCAGCCCAAGAAAATTCATCATCGCTATTAATAAGAAGACGAGAGCGAACTTGAGTTTCCCCCGCAAGAAGATCTTTATTCTCGCGGATAAGTCTATCTCTTTCCATTTGAATGCTAAGAAGAGTTTTATGGAAATATGCTAGGGCCTTAGTGCCATTTTAAATCGCACGATCTTTCTCGTCAATAAGATCACTGTTCTTACTTCTTAATCTATTGATTTCATCTTTTGAATCAAGATAAAGGCGCTTAAACTTATTAGTTAAACTTAAATTGAATCTGTGCTCAATCTTTAAGATATTAAGTTTGGATTTAAGTTCATAAGCTGCGATAGGGTGAGAAGAATTAAAAGAGAAAGGAAATAAATCATACCATAGAGTTTTTGATTAGCTCTATCAAGATCAGAGATTTTTTGCTTATCAACTGAAGCTTCAGTCTCTAGCTTCTTATTTTTCCTGCGAAGCTCAGTAACTTCAACTTCTAGTTTTTCTTTATCCTAGCGAAGATTAGCAGCTTTCTTTTCATAAATAATACATATATTATCCAAATCAGAAGCAACAACGAAAGAAGCTCTTCCAACCTATGATAGAACTATACAAGTCAAGTTCTGGCAAGAATATCAATAAATACATAAAAAGGATGAACAAGAAGAAACATACCAGGCTGCCAAGTGAATTTAAGAGACTTGGAGTCAGGGATCTTGAAACCCCGTGAAGGGAATCATTATCAGTTAATATGGAAGCATCGCAGACTCTGGCGAGATACTGGGATATTCCATTAATAGCTTCATCTCCATACTCATTTGGGATACCAAATATACCATCACCAAAAAAATTTGATAGTTGAGCCATTGAAGACTCAGAAGAAGAAGAATCTTTCACGAAAGGAATGATGTTATCATCATCATTGTTGTCCTTATCAAAATCAACACTTGGATTTTCTGGAATGGGTTGAGGAGTTGAAGAAGAAGAGAGTTGGGTTTTTTTTCTCTTTAAGGGAGGAACATCAGATTCCTCATTGCGAGGAGCGGTAGGCTTCCCTTTGGAAGGAGCAGAAGATTTCCCCTTGCGATCAACTGTGGATTTCACCTTGGTTCTCGCAGGCTTTATTGGTTTTAATTCTTCGATTTCATGTGAACACAGATAAAGATAAGAAATAGGGGCTACAATATATTTTTAAAACTAATGAAAAGATATTTCTTACTTCATTTGTGAAAGATTTAATAGCTAAAAAAGTGATGGGTTTCCTAAAGGCATGGTAGCTGAGTTTCATCCTATCAATCTGGAAAAGATTGAAGTAATTAGCGAAAATATAAAAACGTGGGGAAGATAGTGAATAATAATACAAAAGATCGGAGAGAACATACCACTTTGGTTCTTTCAGGCCAGTTGAAGACCCAAGGTTGATATTCTGAAAGATTCGCGGGTAATGCGCGAGAACCAGAAATATAAGAACCTTCAAGACATAACGGAAAAATAAATCACTTGTCATCACTGGAGTGGCGAGGGCCTTGATTAGTAGATGTATGCCAATTAATGTCTAGCATAAGAGCTTTATCATCAGCGATCTTTTCTTTCTTCAAGCAAACACCCCAGCAAGTGCTATCCCTCTTCATAGGGACTATTTTGTAATTTTCAAAGAAATTATCCGCAGTATAATCTGCAGAGACAATGGGAACATCTTTAAATTGAGGATTCTTCGCAGCTTCAGGGTAGCGAGATCCTTTATCAGCACCGCGAGAAGCATATTCAAGCAGCAATCGAATACAATCTCCACCCAATTGATATATCGCTCGCGAGAACCTCTAATCAGAAATTATTTCATAGAATAGTGGAAGTTCCAGATCATAGAGAGGAATGGGAAGACCATCTTCAAGTTGACCTAGCGATATTATAACCTTCTCGCGAGAGCATTGATAATCAATGAATAATTTGAGAGAAAGTTCGGATTTAGGGATCTGATTTGGAATTGTAGACAGAGTAAAACCTTTGCTTTTGAGTTTTTCTTGCATCTCACCAAAAGCAACCAAATTTTTAACACCAGCAGCGGAATGAAGAAAAAGGTTAAAAAATGAGAAAGAAATCACAGCGATAACAGATGCGCAATTTGCGGAAGAATAATAAACTTGCAGAGAAGTTACGCAGAGAAAGAAGGAGAAAGCAAAAAGAGGAAAAGGGGAGAATGAAAGGAGTATTTATAGAAGAAGAAATTTTTCGAGAAGATAAACGCAATTAATGCAACTAGAGGACGTAAACGGTTAGATCGCAACAGTTTAAAAGGACATGTCAAAGATTGAATGGAATAAAAAATATGAGAAGACAGCTGGAGAAGGATATAGAAACGTTTCAAAACAGAAGAATACAAAAAGATAAGCAGTTGCAGCATTATAAAAAATACAGTTCTCATATCTTCTCTTCTTCGCAGAAAAGACATGAGAAGAGGCAAGATGTAGGACCAGAATATCGCTACAACACTCTTTTGCGAGATTAACAACATTTCCCAGCGAGCATCACCACAAGGATTTTAAAAACACTTTGCGAATGTCACAAAAGTAGTCAAAAGAGTGACGTAATAGCTGACGATTGAAGAAGACATGAGAAAAGCATGTTTATCCCGCGGTGGTTACAAAGTTCGCGAGAATGAACATTATAATTACTGCGATGAGATCGCAGAGTAAATCCGAAGTAAGAGAAAAGTTTAGCTGTCATCCATTATGTAAAAACCCTATAAATAGATATCCAATATGTCCAGAAAAGGATGGTGTATTTTTGAGAGTTGAGAAAGTCTTGAGGAGAGAGAAACTTCAAGAGAAAAGTTGTATTCTTTAATTCTTATATTTCCTGTAAACATTTCTGAAAATCAAATGATAAAGTATCGTTCTTAATCTTCAAATTTGAGTTAGTTATTACAAATTCTTAACAAGGGTGTAGTGTAGGATTTCCTGCAACTACAAGCGCCATGGGCATTTGCTCATTCCATGTTCGAGGATTATCGTGCACTGTCCGGTTGAGTATTCGAATTAGGGTTTTGTTGGTGCTTTCGGCCTGCCCATTCCCTTGAGGGTAGTATATGGTGGAGACGACTTGCTTAATCACGTATTCGTTAAGTAACTCTCGTACTTGTCTGTTCGCGAAAGGGGTGCCATTATCAGTGATGATATGTTTAGGTACACCAAAACGGCATATAATGTACTCCTTAATAAACGTCGCGATTGTGGTTCCGTTCGTCCCTCGTAAAGCTATGGCTTCGACCCATTTGGTGAAGTATTCAGTTGCCGTTATTATATACTCGTGTTGTTTTGAGGATGGTGGGTTTATCTTCCCAATGATGTCGAGTCCCCAGCTATGAAAGGGCCATGGACTACTTACTGCGTGCAAGGTGGTTGCATGTACATGAATAAGGTTCCCGTGGACCTGACATTCCTTGCACCTCTGTATAAAAACTGCGGTGTCATCTTTCATGGTTGGCCAGTAGTACCTATCGTGTATTTGGAGAAACAACTTCCCCTTTCCTTGGTGTTCACCTTCATGCATCTCTTTAAGTACAATTGGGACCTCTGCCTCGTTCAAGCATCTTAGAAGACTCCTCCCAAAACTTTTACGATACAAGGTCCCTTCGTGAAATACGAACCTCCGGGACCTTTGTTTTACATTGGACGCATCCTTCTCATCGGTGGGGAGCTTCCCGTCACGAAGGTAGCTGATTTATGGCCTCTGCCAGTCCCCAGTGTGACCAACATTAAAAATTTCTAATTGATGCGGTGGTGTCTGGCATTTAGGGTAGGTTTTCTGAAGTAACCGAGTTTGGACTTCCATCTCTGGACAATAATAGCCGAGACGTTGTAAACGGCGATAGAGGGTCACCACCAACATCTGTCCACAGATCTCACCATGGATGCGATTGAGATATTTCTGTGCTTCTTCTTCTCCGAGGCATCTTGACAAGGAGCCATATGGATGTCGATGATAGATTACCCCTCGAAGTAAGAAGAAATCACGCAAGGTTTTAAGACCGACCTTTCCTTTAAAGAGCGAGATGCTAAGCTCTTGGATGATCGGTGTCCTCCAGTCACCCACTTCGTCTTTTTCAGGTTGTGAAAACCGCGTCGAAGCCACGGTTCTTCTTTTCACAGTCAGGGTTTCCTCTAGGCCTTCAAATCATAACTTTGATGCTAGGTTTTCTAGGCAGTCAGCATGTTGGTTGTCACCGCGCCCGATATGGGCTATTGTTTCATCGGCGAAATAGTTTAGCAATTTATGCGCCTCTTCTCTGTATGGGGCTAGGGTTAACTCCTTTAGTGCGTATACTCCATTTACTTGGTTGACCAGTAGTTTAGAGTCCCCTCTTATTTCCAGACGTGTAGCTCCAGCTTGTTTAGCCAAGGACAAACCAATGAGGAATGCTTCGTACTCTGCTGAATTGTTGGTGCAGGGGAAGTCTATCTTGAAGGAGTGTGAGAAAACTTCGCTATTCGGTGATACCAGAACCACACTGTCCCCTCTTGTGCCATTTTTGGGGGTGGAGGATCCGTCAAAAAACAATAGCTAGGTTTCCTCTTGGATGAAAGAGATTTCCGGAAAGTCACCAGGGAGATCCTCGCGCAATGTTACAGCCTTTTCTCCTGGGAATGCTGCTAACAAATCTGAAACTTCCTGTCCTTTGATGGCCCTTGGGGAAGAACATATTATGTCAAATTCGTATATCTGGAGGAGCCATTTGGCTGGCCTTCCTCTCAGAGTAGGCTTTGAGATGAGGAACTTCACAGGATCAGATTTGGATATTAGCACCACTTTGTTGGACAGCAGGTAGTGTCTGAATTTATGGATGTATTAAACCAAGCCTAGGCATGACCTTTCTGCCTTACGGTACCTGAGTTCAGCATATCTCAAAGATTGACTAAAGTAATATATTGGGTACTCAGTCCCTTCGTCATCTTCCTGGGCAAGGAGGGCTCCGACAGCAGTGTCACTGAAGACCGTGTAGAGATGTAATGGTTTTCCTTGCATGGGTGATTTCATGATGGATGGCGAAGTTAATATTTATCGAATCTTTGGAAATGCTTCCTGTTGTAATGTGGTCCAGACAAAGCTTGCTCCTTTATTTAGTAATGGGGTAAATGAGGCAATAAGTTGGGCCAATCAGGGTATGAAGCGACAGATGTAGTTTATTTTCCCCATGAAGCTCTGGAGTTCCTTCACGTTACGTGGTGGTTGCATCATGAGGATAGATTGTGTCTTGGTTGGGTCAACTTTGATCCCCTCAGCGGCTACTTGGAAGCCTAGGAACTTGCCCGAGGAGACGCCAAAAGCACACTTTAACGGGTTTATTTTTAGCTTGTATTCACGGCACCTTGCTGTAAAACTTCAGTATGAGCTGCCTGGGTCCTTGATTTGACCATTATGTCATCTACATAATCCTCAACCTGCTTGTGCATCATGGCATGGAAAATGGTGGTCATGGCACATTGGTATGTAGCGCCAGCGTTTTTCAAACCGAAAGGCATCACAGTGTAGTAAAAGTTTCCGAGAGGAGTCCGAAAAGCGGTCTTGCTTGCATCATGCCCATACATCTTTATTTGTTTGTAGCCGTTATACCCATCCATGAAATAAAACACACCATGTCCACTGGTGGCATCTACTAACATGTCGATGTTGTGGAGCGGAAAGTCATCTTTAGGGAAACATTTATTTAGATTGCTGAAATCAACACATCACCTGATTTGACCATTCTTCTTCTTCACTAGAACTATGTTTGCTAACCAGGTGGGGTGGTAGATTGGTTTGATGAAGCAAGCCGCCAATAATTTCTGAACCTCCACCTTAATTTGTTCTTCAATATCATGTCGGAACTTCCTTGGGGTCTGCTTGACCGGCTTGGACCCGGGTATCACATGAAGATGATGAGTGACCAGCTTCTCGTTTAAGCCAGGAATTTCCTCGTACGTCCATGCGAACACATATTGATATTCCTTGAGGAGGTCAACCAACTTTGTGCGTTCGTCCGCCTGCAGAGTCGAGCTTATGGATATGGGTCGTGGAGCTTCCTCATTCCCAATATTGACAATTTTGAGCTCATCCGTGGTTGAATTGGTGTCGTCTTGTAGCTGCTGAGGTGCGTCAGGTACCTCTTATTGTGGTTCATTATTGAGCTGATATTCCATTGGGCGGAGAGACCGTGTGGTGGTATCCCCTGTTAATTGCTAACAGAGGCGCTGATATACGGTTTTCCCCTTTTTGTCGTGACCCGCAATGAAAGTCCGTTCTCGCTTGGTTGAAACCAGGCTCTGATTATGTGGATGAAGGGGAGTGCGCATCTCTCCTGAAGGTGTGATGTGAGGTCCATTTCCTCTTCGGGGTTGTGCAGGACTATCGCTTTCTTCAATGGACGTCCATTTAGGTAGTGGGGTGTGGTGAGCTTTATTGGTTGTGACTTGTGGCCTCTGTTTTGGCCCAAAAACTTCCATGCCATAGATTGGCGCATAGGGAGATAATGACGCTGCGATGTGAATAACTACTCCGTTTAGCATGGTTTTCAAGCATTGGTGGTATGTTGAAGGAATGATCTTGTTGTCGTGGAGCCATGGTCTCCCCAGTATCATATGGTAGTATGGCTCCTTTTCAATCACCTCGAATCTTACTTCTGACTGGACAGGTCCCACCGACAGATTCAAATTGACGTACCCATAGGTACTGATTTGGTTACCTTCGAAGCCTGTCATGGTAGTAGGTTGTTGTATCACCTATCTTGATCATACTTTGGCCGTCCTGAGCGTCCTAAGGGTGACAACGTTTGAGGATGCTCTTGTGTCGACGAGGGCCCTTTTGAATTCCACGTCTTTTATTCGATCAGTGACGTGTAAGGCACAGTTATGGCCTTCTTCAGCCATCATGTCATTGTCAGTGAATGTCATATTATTAATGGATGAATCTTGTGTTCTTATTTTTTCCAAGCGTGTAGGAATCAAGGGCACATTTGTCGTTATTCAATTGATGGCGGCGAACGTCTCCATCCGTTGACCCCTTGAGAGATGTAAGAGTTCACATAGGTTTTCCACCAGTGAGGCCGCTTCTTGGCTCACGGGTCTCTGGTTGGCAGTGAAGCTGTTGGCTTGAGAGTACTCATTCGGGACGTCAGTCCCCAACTCATAAATTTCTGAGGTAGGTGAACCGCTCAGCTCTGTCGTCAAACTGATGAGGAAATTTAATATGGCGTTGATTGCATCTTCATCAAATCCATGTTTTTGGTGTGAATCCCCTGGACCCGTGCCAGATCAATCAACCTTGGAACTCTTTCGTTTGCCTCGTTGTTGGGCGTCAAAATACTGTCAAAGATGCTTATGTATATTGTTAAGGTTTACAACTCCATTAAAATGGTCTGCAATGATCATAACATTCCTCATTCTATATATCCTGATCTCGCAGAAGAAATTCCAGCGAATACTCTAAATCTTGTTATCTCTGATAGTGAAGCTGAGGAATCTGACGAGGATGAATCTGATAGTAAAGGTGAAGAAGAATAAAAATCTGGTGAAGACGATGACGGATATAATTAGTCTTGAACCCCTCTGTAATATTTGTTCATTTATCTATTTTTCCTTGTATTGTACTGCTGCGAGCATCTCCAGCTTCTAACATTCCTTAATGTATAAACTTCTTTTGCTTCTACCTGTAAATCGAAAAGCAATTCTTTTCTACGATATAATCAATCAACATAATTATTAATCTTTAACTATCTTTGTAAATGTGTCATATAATAATGTCTAAGTAAATTTATCATATGATGATGAATAACAATTTTATTATTCTATGCATTCCCATACTTGCCTCTGTTATTCATCTGCAATATGAAAAAATTGAGTAGAGCTTAGATATCAATTGTAAATAAAGTTTAGTTGCGAGCATCATCGCAAGTAACAGTTGTATACTTTTATGATCTATGCGTAAATATCGCAAATTTCATAATCTCTGTAGAAATATCGCAGTCATTCAATTTCTTATGGTCTTATTATGCCTTCCTAGTTAAAGGTCTTACTTTGCCACTTTTTGTATTTGCGACATTATCGCATGACATCCTTACACTTGTATGTAAAAGCCCATTGATCTTTCTTTTCAATTTCTCTGCGACAATATGACAAGTCTAAGTTCCCTTTCGAGAACAAAGCTTCATGACATTGCCGTCTTGCGATGAAATTGCAGGACGTCTTTATACTTCCATATAAAAACCCATTGATCTCATCTTAACTTTTCTTATGGCTTGTTGCCTCTATATAATATTCGTCATGCGACAATATGACAGGCCTAAATGCTCTTTGCGAGCGTAAATCCCCATGACATTGCCATCTTTAGACACTTATCAGCTCCCTAATGGAGGGTTCCGCCCTTATCTTCCCCCTGGTTGCCCCTTAAAGGAGGGAACATCGGCCATACAAGACTAGCTCCTCCCATCCGGATTTACCAACCAGTTATTTTCGCTGCCTCTTGTCCTTTATGACTATATGGCTTATATTTACAAGAGTGCACCCTAAGTGGGGTTTTCTTCAGGCCGAGTGCATCATAGCCAAGACTTACCAAGAATGGCCAGGGTAGGTTCGTCCGTCCCGGGCATCCTTGGTTCAACCATGTACCTCGGCGCCTTGGTCATACTCTGCACCCCTTAGAAGAGACCTTCAGTCGTCCAACCAGGGTATAACATTATATAGTTGGAAATCTAAAGTATCTCTCCTGGATAGGTATCTCAAAGAGATGAACCCCAGTCTCCGTGTTTCAGGTTCCAGCAGCAGTATAACCTTATCCCTGAGCCACGCAAAGAGATACCCCCTTATATGACGCACTTTAGGTCTTAAATTTGCCTCTTGCGAAATTGTATCCACGAACTAGGGTGTACGCCATATAGGTTTGTCCCATTCTTATGTTTCTGCGAAATCTTATTCGCGTTTCTTGCGAGTAATGCAACTCTGATGAAATTTCTTTTCTTGGATCTTCTTTTCATTTGCATTTCAACTTTTCAATTCCATTTTTTTTTATTCAACTGAAATATTCTTTTGAAACATTTTCTTCAACAAATTGTTCATATACTTCTTAAACCTCTTCATTTTACCTTTCTACTTACTACTTTCTGCTTCTGCTCTTTTGCATTTTGCATCTGCGATCTGCTCGCCATTCATACACTCATGTTGATTTCGCAGTATTCTCTCCTCTCGCTGGTCTATTGTGTCAACCATCATCTTATCACCTCTTTGTTTTTTCTTGATGCTTCATTTCCAATCTCTGTTCTTTGCTGCCCTTTCCTCGCAAGATTCCATGTCAACTTCATAGCACTTCTTCCCATCAGCCCAGTCTCCCTTTATTATTCCAACGCCATTAGGATGAGGAAATTTAATACATTGGTGAAAGGTTGACGCCACACCTAATATCCCATGTAGCTAAGGTCGACCAATCAGGGCATTATAAGGTGATTCAATATCCACAACGCAGAATAGAATCTTAGAAGATAACCCCTTTAATGGAATTCACATTGTAATTTCCCCTTTGGGCTTGTTGGCGGTACCGTTGATGTAGGGACAAAATATCGCAAGATATTGGGTTACGAACATAGTAACAAATGCAAGAGAAAAGTGTCGCAAGATAATGCGATAATAGAAGAAACACGGGAAAAGTGTGAAAAAATTACGAATATAGAATAAATTTACGAATAGAAGTCGCGATACTTCGCAAGCTATATACAGTTGTACAGATTTCACTATATATAGTAGTTCAAATGTTAAATTTGGGAGGTTCTTTAAGTGAGTATTAAAAAAAGTCTTAGGAGAGAGAACAAAGAAAGTTGTAACTGTTATAAGTCCATTAACATAATTCTTTGTAATCAGTTGAGAATATTAATCAGTAAATTTTCATTTTTCATCAAGAACTTCTTAAAGTTTTATGAATTCTACTGAGGGTGTAGTTGTAGGATTTCCTGTAACTACATAATTGGCGCTAGAAACAGGGACCTGAAGATTGATATAGCAGAAATTTGAAAGAGTTTTGGAAATTTAAAAATCAAAATGGAGTCAGTAGATGAAGATTGCAAAAGAGAATAATGTAATATGATCACAAAGACAATGATTTATGAATTTCATAACAACATGAAGGGAAGGATACACAAACGAGATTGTATAGGAAGAAATATCATGGAAGTGGAGAAAATAACAACTTTGAAAGAATGGGAAAAGAAGAAAATCACATTTTCAGTAGAAGAAATCCCAAATGAAGACTTGAACCACACTTCACCATTAGTAGTCACAATTCCGATCATGCGAGAAGAAAAGAAAACTACAAAATCTATAAAAAAAAAATGGAAATAAAACCGAGTTTTGATTGATACAGGGAGTTCTGTTAATATTATATTCTACCATGCACTTAAGGGGATGGGGATTAAAGATGAAGAGATCACAAATTCAGAATGTCTTATCCATGGATTGGGAAAATCTACAACAAAATCCAAAGGGGAAATAATATTACAAGTACCGCTGGGAGAAATCGAAACACACATAGTTTTATGTGTGGTAGATATGGAATCTCCATATAATATGCTTATGGGAAGACCATGGATTCATGCGATTAAAGTTGTTTCTTCGACATTACATCAATAAATTAATTTTCCTACACCAAGCGGAATACAAGAAATAAAAGGGGATCTTGATAGTGCAAAATTTTGTTATCAGATTGAAGTAAAACAGTGTGGAGGGAGAGCAAGAAAGAAACAATTTCGTAGAAAACTTGCGAAAGAAGCTAAAAAGGAAGAGGAGTTCAGAGTGTATACAATAAGAGAAAGAGAGGGAAAAGGAATACCAAGTGATATCCCAAAAAAAGAAGGAGAACCAATGAAAGTAATCAAAGAACCAACACCTATGGGAGAGCAAAGTCCTAGTTACGTTGCAGCAGAACCAACCAAAGAAATAAATATTGGAATTGAAGAGGAGCCTTTAATCTTGCGAATTGGAACTAAGATGGACAAATAAGAAGAGAAAAGAATTATTGATCTCTTACGAGAATATAAAGATATATTCGCAGGAAATGTAGATGAAATACCAGGAATTGATTCATCTGTGGCATGTCATAGATTGAACATAGATAAAAGAGTAAGACCATTCAAACAAAGAATAAGAAAGATCTCGCAAAATTATCATGCACAAATAGAAGAAGAATTACAAAAGATGCTGGATGCAGGAATCATAAGAGAAGCAAAATACCCAGAATGGATTGCGAATATGGTCATTGTTCCGAAGAAGAATAAAGGGATAATAATTTGTATAGATTTCACTGATCTAAACAAAGCCTGTCACAAAGACAGTTTTCCATTGCCAGACATACCACAAATGGTGGAATCAGCTGCAGGTCATGATAGAGTCACTTCACTCGATGGATATAAAGGGTACAATCAAATATCACTCGCAGAAGAAGACCAAGAACATACTGCCTTTTTCGCTCCAAGAGGTTTATATTGTTATGTGAAGATGTGATAGGTGTAGAATACACCATATTTACTATCTATAGAGTTTATGCTTTCTTTGCTATTTTTATTGTAAATTATGTATTTTACGTGTGTTTTTGAGTTATTAGGTACTCTGGAGTTGCACGGAGGAAAAGAAGAATAAATTACCAAAATTGAGCAAAAAGGGCATAATTGTCATTTCATAGGGCAAGCACTATCTGGATACCAGTCAAGGTTAAGGGGAAACTCTTTTTGGGAGAATTATAAAAGGCAGCCAGCACAGGTTAAGGGGAGGCCAATAGGCTAGCCCTTATCAAGATGACCATCTGTTAAATACACCCAGACAGGGTGGCCCTTATCTAATGAGTGGGTTGTTCCCTAGCCCTGGGGTGCAAATAGCCGTCCCACCTTCAACAAAATTAGGTCGAGAGAAATTTATCAATTTCCATTTTCTTTCTCTCAGTCTTCCCTTTTTTGCAGCCGAGATCATCTAAAATTCTTGAGAGATCGAAGTCGTTACTGTTGAATCGAGAGAGGAGCAAATGGGTTTGTTGGTGTTGATTCACTGCTGAGATTGCTGGATTTTGTTCAATCAAGGGATGGCCGTGAATTGAGACGATCTCATGGAAGATTAGGGTTTGTTTGGAATTACAGATCGAAGATGGGTTCTGCTCAATTGAATTAACGCAACTCTGATGAGGTTGAAATGTGCAGCTGTTGGTGGTTGTTCTACTGAGTCGATAGAAGAAATTGGAAATATGGATTTACTGTTTCAGGGAGAAATTGGGTTGAAGTGATTTTGGTTGAATGAAGGAATTGAAGAGAATGGTTGTTGTTCTTGGGGGTCTGTAACAGCAAATTGAGAAATGGGTTAGATGTTATTGTGTTGTGATGAAGATTAAAGGAAGTAATTTTCAAAGATGGTCTCTGATGCAGATTGAGCTCAACGTGGGAGAAGCAACAGATGTTGCAGAGGATGGTTGTTTGTATAATTGAATTGTCTTAGATGAATGTTAGGGTGTTGCAGGAACTGAAGACAAAAAGATCGGCCTGAATTTGGCCTGGGAAAATCCCAGAAAACAGCCGAGACTCTGCCGGATTTTCTACTCTGGCGAGTGAACTCGGTGCCGGCGATGACCGTTCCAGTACCGGCCGATGAGCCGATCCAAGAAGCCGACTCAGACTAGTAAGCTCAGTAAGGCCGAGTTAGGCTGCTGATTCGATGGCTGATTTGACTTTTGACCTTTGACATTTGACTAACTGTTTGACTGATATGACCGTTAGTCCTAACGGTTGACCAACAGAATATACCTTTACCGGTGGAGAATTTTCAGGTGGACGGCGCCGATGGATTCCGGCCAAAAACCCAGTTTTCCGGCGAGCCAAAGTTGCAGAATTTTGTATGGATTTCTCTCATGGGATGTGAAGACTTGGACTTGGAATTGAATGAAGAATTTGGCTTGGATTTGGAAAGAGGAGATGGAAGATTTGAGAAAGGCTTGGATTTGGAAATTGAGCTACAAAAGGAAAGGGATTCTATTCCTTGGAAGATATGGAGAACATTGAAGCCTATAAATAAAGGAGTTCTCTACACTTCTTTACATACATCTTTTGCACATCTTTGCACACTTCTACACACACAACACTTCTCTTTTCTTTATTCTTTGTGTGAACTTCTTAATAAGAGTAACTAATTTGATTGAGGATGAATTCCTAGTTCTTAACATATGTTTTAAGTTTTGTTTTAATTCTACTTTGAAGTTTTTCATATGATTATCGTTTGTTTTTGATAATAAGAATGTTTATGCTTGATTGATATGTCGTTTCGGATGCATACTAAATTAATTTGTTAATTAATCTAAAGCTAGTGAAAGTTAGGGGATAAGTAATCGTTTCTTGACTCTTTACACAAGTAGAAAACACAAGACCTTGCGGAGGGATTCCGTGGAGCAATTGTGTGTGAAAACAATGCTAGAAAGTGGACCAAGCGAACCGAGTCTAACTACTAGTACTAAACCTAAGTTCATAAATCTTAATGCGTTCGGGGAATTACATCTTGTAAGCGAACCTCAAGGTGGTTCTTTTGAATAGAATCTGATAACTAAGCGGACATGTTACTCAGTGAAATAAGGAATTTTGGGGTTAGCTAAGCGAACCTGCTATCCTACGTTTGGTGATAATCTGTGACTAATAAGAAGTGGAAAAGAACATAACTTTAATCATTGTTTTGCAGCGAAGAAGGATTCCTTGATCTAATCTCTCTTATTGATTTCTCTTATCTTTTTAATTGTTTTGTTTATTTATTTTATTTTCTTTTACTTATCTAAAACATACCCCCCTTTGTGACATTATAAGACAACTAGAATCTCGTGCTCCTCGTGGGATCGACCTTGACTACCCTATATTACTTGTTAATTAGGTAGTAAAGTATTAATTAATTTGTTGTGGTTACGACACGCATGCAAATTTTGGCACCGTTGCCGGGGAGCATCGGATGATTTTAGTTGTTTTCTTTTTAATTTTTGCTTTATTCTTGCTTTGTTGGATTCTTTATCGTATCTAACTTAGTTTTTGAATTGTTTTTCAGGTACCGGTTTTACATGTATGGTGGACAAGAGCAAGCATATTACAACAATCAATACGGTTTTCAACCTCAACATCATGGCAACTTCCAACCATCCTTAGGATACAATCAAAACCAATCTTTTGGCTATGATCAAAATCCTACGGAGCCTTATGGATATTCTCATGCATATCAACAACCTTATGACGGGTATGTAAGTGGACAATTACAAGGATGGATGGATAATTATGCTTCTAATACATTGTTTTCTAGTAATGTGCAGACGGATAATTGGGAATATACTCCTCTTCATTGTGTTTTTCCTTCACTTTTTAAGGATGTACAATCCAGAAACTCTATACACGGTGGTAAGCGTGTTAATTTCCGTAAACTTGCACAAAAGTTATACAAATTGGAAGATGATGGAGACTCGGAAGAGCTTGTCGCAGAAATTAGTAGGACCATTCATATGGAACTTAAACGACGTCGGGATAAAGGTTATGAAACCGATGAAGATTCTTATTATGGCGATTCCGATAATGAAGATGATTGTGTTGAAAAGGACCAACCTTTGGAAACTTTTGATGACGCTAGTGTAGATTACTCGAGCCTTGATCTTAATAATGATCAATCACCTATTCAAAAGGTAGAGCTTGAGGAAGATGCATTTAGTGCTTGGAAAAAATTCCTTAGGGAAATCTATGAGTCCGCGGAAGTGTATGAGCGTTGCAATAATGAGGAAGTTATTCCAACTCCGGATCATAATAACGATCCTTCACCTATTCAAAAGGAGGAGATTGGGTGTGACTTGCCTATTGTTGTAAACGGTGTAACACCCTCGCAAGAAGATCTTACAATTTTTACCGACGAAAATCATTTTAGTGAATGGCCCGATTCTGATAATGAGAATGTTGAAGAGGTGATGCTTGATAATTAAACCGAATTGAATGATATTTTGGAAGACCCAATTGAACTTGCTAATGATTATGATGCTGCCGAGACTTTAGTTAAGGTAGAAAATGATGAAGAATGGTTGCAAGGTTTGATAGAGGACCATGATATGCAAGAGGTAAGTAATTCACTCGAATTTTTTAAGAATGAAGAGGATACCGTAATACAAGAAATTGTGCAAGGTTTGTCTAACCCTTTGCATATTAATTCTTCTCCTTTACCTCTTATTGGATTGAATGTATGTGCTTCTAAAGTATTTTTGGATGACTTTGTTTCTAGATATCCACCATTGGAAATACTTGATTCTAACACTATGCAGGTTTGCCAAGAGGAATGCATGGAAATTCCCAAATTCTATATTCTTTATACACTCCGGGTGTGGACAAGAATAAGTGTGGGGGAAATTTCTATCGAGCTATAACTTTACTATTATTTTCTTGTGCTAATATTTGTATGAAGCTATTGTTTGCAAAACAGGTACCATGGGAGGATCCCCAAATTTTCCGATTGTTAGTATATGGGGAATGAATCTTACAAGAGCCATGTCGGGCCGTCGATTTTAAAACAAGCGCTAAGTGGGAGGCAACCCACCGGTTTTGTATCTCTTATCCTTTTGTTTTTATTTTCTTTGAGTTTCGTTTGTTTATTTTTCTTGTTCCATATCATATTAGGATTTCCCACCTTGATTTTAATTGTACGATTCAATTACATTGAGGAAAATGTAAGGTTTAAGTGTGGGGGAGTGGCTAAGCATATATTTTTTCATAAAAAAAAAAAAAAAAAAAGAGAATTTTTTTTTTGCATAAAACTTTTAACTTTTAGAGATTTTAGAGTCACTAGCATGCTTCTAGGTATGATTACATAGAGAATTCTGACCGACATAATTGAACTTGGAAATGTTAGGGAACTACGTTTGATTTCTTGCTTGTTAGAGTGTTAAATAATGGATTTAATCATGCCGGTGATGCAAATTTGGTGCAGGGAGAAGTGCGTTATTAGAGTTGCTGATCAATCATTAGTGGAGACTACCCATATCATGTGAGGCACCAACCAGAATTCTTCCATGACTAAAGAGCTTCTTTTGAGTGTGTGTCACCGTACGTTAATTCCGGGTAGAATGGTGAGCTACCCAATTTCACACCAATTTCAGCACTATTTTGATCTCTTGAGTGCTAATTTTTGTCAATCATGAGGGTGACGTCTATGATGAAAGCCTCCTTCTTGTAGTTCGAATTGCAGTTAGCACCATTATCTCAACAACGGGTCCATAGAAACACCATAATCATCAACAACAAGGGAGCGACATCAAAATCTACAAGGAAGTTGAAAAGGTTTGAGGTTTACAAGCAACGGAACAAGAAAAAGAGCAAATTTTTTATATCCAAGTAAAGCAACATACAATGAGCAGATTTTTACATACATGTTGAAGACTTAAAATGCTATGAGGTAATTCTATATCCAAGTATTAAGACTTATTTTCAAGAACGAAGAAAGTAAAAGGTGAGAATTATTAAAGTTTATGATTTCAAGACGATACAAGTTGTGAAGAATCAAGCGGTAAAGTACTTTTCCACGGCCATGGTTTATTTTATTTTTCACTTTTGATTTGTATTGTGTTTCTCTTGTATAAAAAAAAATATGAGACAAGAGAAATATCTATTATTGTTTTGTTTTGAATAAGCCGTGGGGAAGGAAAATCTATAAGGAAGTTTCAAGCGACATGGATTTTAAGGAAGAAAGGTTACAAATTGTAAAGGATTTATGAAGTTCGAAAGTTTATCATCAATAGTTGAAGCCTAAGACCAAGAAGATGAAGACAAGGAGCGGAAGACGTTTCTTTTGGATTTCGTGAGAGTGGTGTTATCATAATTGGCAATCGGATGTGAAGGTAAGTAAGTAATCTCATCCTTGATATAAGTGGTTGATTTCCTTTCTTAGAGATCGTTAGAAATGGTTTTTCAAAATGTTAAAAGATGTGGGTTTTTTAAAATTTCGGAAGTTATCCTTCCTACCATTCAACGTGTTACAGGAATTCTCTCTTCATTCATACCTGCACACATGTGAGACCCATAAAAAAGCCGTCTTTTTGAGTGCAATTATCATAAAAACCTTTTTGGTGAGGCAGAAGTCGAGGCGAAATGCTTATTGATCGTTTCTCAAACACGTATTCTCTCATTATGGTGTGGTTATTTCTCACTCAACATTTAAGAATGAGAATATGTTCTTTAGTACTTCTAACTTCTCATTACTAGCATGCAGAAACTCTATGTCCTCATAGCTCTAAGGATGCTTGGGACGCTGGAACGCTTTGAAGTTGTAAGTTTTAGTTTTGATTTGCTCGAGGACTAGCAAAGTCTAAGTGTGGGGGAATTTGATAGGTGTAGAATACACCATATTTACTATCTATAAAGTTTATGCTTTCTTTGCTATTTTTCTTGTAAATTATGTATTTTACGTGTGTTTTTGAGTTATTAGGTACTCTGGAGTCGCACGGAGGAAAAGAAGAAGAAATTACCAAAATTGAGCAAAAAGGGCATAATTGTCATTTCATAGGGCAAGCACTATCTGGATCCCAGTCAAGGTTAAGGGGCAACTCTTTTTGGAAGAATTATAAAAGGCAGCCAGCACAGGTTAAGGGGAGGCCAATAGGCTAGCCCTTATCAAGATGACCATCTGTTAAATACACCCAGACAGGGTGGCCCTTATCTAATGAGTGGGTTGTTCCCTAGCCCTGGGGTGCAAATAGCCGTCCCACCTTCAAAAAAATTAGGTCGAGAGAAATTTATCAATTCCTATTTTCTTTCTCTCGTTCTTCCCTTTTTTGCATCCGAGTTCATCTAAAATTCTTGAGAGATCGAAGTCGTTACTGTTGAATCGAGAGAGGAGCAAATGGGTTTGTTGGTGCTGATTCACTGCTGAGATTGCTGGATTTTGTTCAATCAAGAGATGGCCGTGAATTGAGACGATCTCATGGAAGATTAGGGTTTGTTTGGAATTACAGATCGAAGATGGGTTCTACTCAATTGAATTAACGCAACTCTGATGAGGTTGCAATTTGCAGCTGTTGGTGGTTGTTCTACTGAGTCGATAGAAGAAATTGGAAATATGGATTTACTGTTTCAGGGAGAAATTGGGTTGAAGTGATTTTGGTTGAATGAAGGAATTGAAGAGAATGGTTGTTGTTCTTGGGGGTCTGTAACATCAAATTGAGAAATGGGTTAGATGTTATTGCGTTGTGATGAATATTAAAGGAAGTAATTTTCAAAGATGGTCTCTGATGCAGATTGAGCTCAATGTGGGAGAAGCAACAGATGTTGCAGAGGATGGTTGTTTGTATAATTGAATTATCTTAGATGAATGTTAGGGTGTTGCAGGAACTGAAGACCAAAATATCGGCCTGAATTTGGCCTGGGAAAATCCCAGAAAACAGCCGAGACTTTGTCGGATTTTCTACTCTGGCGAGTGAACTCGATGCCGGCAATGACCGTTCCAGTACCGGCCGATGAGCCGATCCAAGCAGCCGACTCAGAATAGTAAGCTCAGTAAGGCCGAGTTAGACTGCTGATTCGATGGCTGATTTGACTTTTGACCTTTGACATTTGACTAACTGTTTGACTGATTTGACCGTTAGTCCTAACGGTTGACCAACAGAATATACCTTTACCGGTGGAGAATTTTCAGGTGGCCGGCGGCGATGGATTCCGGCCTATTTCCGGCCAAAAACCCAGTTTTCCGGCGAGCCAAAGTTGCATAATTTTGTATGGATTTCTCTCATGGGATGTGAAGACTTGGACTTGGAATTGAATGAAGAATTTGGCTTGGATTTGGAAAGAGGAGATGGAAGATTTGAGAAAGGCTTGGATTTGGAAATTGAGCTACAAAAGGAAAGGGATTATATTCCTTGGAAGATATGGAGAACATTGAAGCCTATAAATAAAGGAGTTCTCTACACTTCTTTACATACATCTTTTGCACATCTTTGCACACTTCTACACACACAACACTTCTCTTTTCTTTATTCTTTGTGTGAAGTTCTTAATATGAGTAACTAATTTGATTGAGGATGAATTCCTAGTTCTTAACATATGTTTTGAGTTTTGTTTTAATTCTACTTTGAAGTTTTTCATATGATTATCGTTTGTTTTTGATAATAAGAATGTTTATGCTTGATTGATATGTCGTTTAGGATGCATACTAAATTGATTTGTTAATTAATCTAAAGCTAGTGAAAGTTAGGGGATAAGTAATCGTTTCTTGACTCTTTACACAAGTAGAAAACACAAGACCTTGCGGAGGGATTCCGTGGAGCAATTGTGTGTGAAAACAACGCTAGAAAGTGGACCAAGCGAACCAAGTCTAACTACTAGTACTAAACCTAAGTTCATAAATCTTAATGCGTTCGGGGAATTACATCTTGTAATCGAACCTCAAGGTGGTTCTTTTGAATAGAATCTGATAACTAAGTGGACCTGTTACTCAGTGAAATAAGGAATTTTGGGGTTAGCTAAGCGAACATGCTATCCTACGGTTGGTGATAATCTGTGACTAATAAGAAGTGGAAAAGAACATAACTTTAATCATTGTTTTGCAGCGAAGAAGGATTCCTTGATCTAATCTCTCTTATCTTTTTAATTGTTTTGTTTATTTATTTTATTTTCTTTTACTTATCTAAAACATACCCCCCTTTGTGACATTATAAGACAACTAGAATCTCTTGATCCTCGTGGGATCGACCTTGACTACCCTATATTACTTGTTAATTAGGTAGTAAAGTATTAATTAATTTGTTGTGGTTACGACACGCATACAAGATGCCATTTGGTCTGCGAAATGCGGGTGCTACATATCAATGAATGGTCGAAAAGGTATTCACAAAGTGGATACATAAAACCTTAGAGGTGTATGTAGATGATATGTTAATAAAAAGTAAAGAGGCCAAAGATCATGTGCAAGATTTGAAGGAAATATTTGAGCAAATGAGAAAATTCAACATCAAATTGAATCCTGAAAAATGTGTAATTGGAGTTGCGTCAGGAATTTTTTTGGGATACATAGTATCAAAGGAGGGGATACAAGTCGATCCATAAAAAGTACAAGAAATTCGTGACATGCCAACACCTGCAACGGTAAAAGAAGTGAAAAATCTAAATGGACTCTTGCCTTCACTTGAAAGATTTATTTCGCGAATATCAGATAAGTGCAAACATTTCTTCAACATACTTAAGAAGGGAGCAAAATTCAAGTGGACTGATGAATGTGAAAAATCTTTTCAAGGAATCAAAGAATATCTTGTGAATACATCCATATTACAGAAACCAGAGAAATATGAAGAATTATTGGTATACCTCGCAACAACTCAATATGCTTTAAGTGCAGTTCTATTGCGACAGATGCGAGAATAGAAAGGCCCATTTACTACATCAGTAAAACTTTTAACACAGTAGAGAGAAATTATTCTAAAATGGAGAAGTTAATCTTAGCCCTGGTTTATGCATCATTTAAGTTGCGAATATACTTTCAAGCGCATGTGATAAAAGTGGTAACCAAAGTCCCAATTGAGTCAATCATGAAGAACACAAAAATATCAGGAAGAATAGAAAGGTGGAATACACAAATAAACCATTATAAGATAAAGTACGAAGTGTTATCATCGCAAAAGTCACAAGTTGTCGCAGATTTCTTGGCAGAATTTCCTTTGGAAGAAGATGAGGCAGTAGAAGAAATGATGGATATTGAAGAAGAATTTGGGAATCCAAAAGACCTAACAGAACCAAATAGATGGGAAATTTTAGTAGACGGATCATCCAACAGTGAGGGGAATGGAGTAGGAGTTGTGTTGATTTCACCAGAAGGAGAAAGAATAACATTCTCATTCAGACTAGAATTTGCATCCACGAACAATGAAACAGAGTACGAAGCTGTAGTGCATGCATTGAAGGTCGCAATAGAAAAGAAGCTCGAAAATATAAGAATAACAAGTGATTCTCAGCTGGTAATTTGTCAAATTAAAGGGGAATATACCACAAATGAGTCTTCTTTGAAGAAATACAAGAAACTCGTTGATGAATTATCTGCGAAGATACCAAAATTAAAATGGAGGCATATAACAAGAAAATACAATCGACTCGCGGATGCTTTTGCATTCATTCCAAGTATGATGACAAACCCTAATACAAGAAATATCAAAATCCAGACAATTCAACATCCATCAGTGAATAAAGAAGAAGAAATTGAGGAAGAAGTTGCGATGGAAGTAGAAAGGGAACTACCAGACGACATCGCAGATTGGAGAAAGGACATTCATGCATATCTCGCAAAATGGGAAATACCCAGGAACAGACTAGAAGCACATAAATTAAAGAATCGTGCAACAAATTATGAGTTACGAGAAGGAATTTTATACAGAAAATCTTTCAGTGGACCACCTCTCAGATGTTTAACTCGTGAAGAAGGAGAAAAAATATTGAAGATGTTACATGGAGGAGAAGCTGGTAATCATAGTGGGGGAAGATATCTAGCTTATAGATAAAAAATACAAGGATATTATTGGCCTTATATGCACACAGACGCAAAATTGTTGGTGAGACGATGCAAAGAATGTCAACGACATGGGAAAAGAACTCATGCACCAGGGGCACCACTAACCTCTTCAACAAGTTGCTGGCCTTTCGGGAAATGGGGATTGGACATTGTTGGCCCATTTTTACCTGGATCTGGGAAGAGAAGATACTTAATAGTCACAATAGATTATTTTACGAAGCTCGCATAAGTAAAAGCAGTACAACATATTCGCGATAAGGATTTTTTTACATTCATATTTGAGAATATCATTTGTAGGTATGGAGTTCCAGCACAATTAGTATCCGACAATGGGAAATAATTTGAAGGGCAGAATATAGAGATGTTACTCAGTGCTTTTAGGATAAAATTTGGAAAATAAACTCCATTATATCCACAAGCTAATGGACAGGCAGAGGCAACAAATAAAACAATCGCAGATATAATCAAAAATAAATTAGAAGGACATCTCAGAGGGTGGTGCGAGCAAGTTCCTAGTGCAGTCTGGGCATACAATACAACTAGAAGGGAGGCAACTGGAATGTCTCCTTACTGTTTAACATATGGAGTAGAAGAAGTATTGCCAACATAGGTTGTAATTCCGACAACAAAGAAAGAAGCTTGGGAAAGAAATTTAAGTGCAGGGGTGATATTAAGTGAACTGGATGATTTGAAAGAAAAAAGGGAAAAGGTGTTGAGACATATGAAAATTTATCAGGAAAGATTAGCTCGAGAGTATAACAAGAGAGTTATTGAACGTGAGTATCAACCAGGTGATTTGGTCATGTGAGAAACACCTCCCTACCAGAAAGAAAATGGAGGAAAACTAGCACCAAAATGGGATGGACCATATGTCATTAAAGTGGTTGTGGGAAGTGGAGCTTATCGGCTGATGGATCCAGAAGGGAAGGACATGGGTTTAAGACTTGGTCGACCCTGGAATAGATTGTATTTAAAAAGGTATTATCCATAAAACTCATGATAATTTTGCGAATATCATTTGCTCCCACAGAAACTACCAAAATTACAAATTTTAAAATTCTTATTGTGATCATCTTTCATTAAAGAAAGGTGCACAAATTTATTTGCGATCAGCTTTCATAAAAGAAAGCCGCAAACTGTGATCAGCTTTCAAAAAAGAAATAAAGCCGCAAAAATTTTACACAGGCAAACCTTTGTGACGTACACCCTAGTTCGCGAAGCAACATTTCGCAAGAGGCAAAGTTCTAAAGTACGTCATTTAAGGGGGTACCTATAAGCATGGCTCAGGGGAAACGGAATACCACCACGGAACCTAAGTACATGGACATTACGGGGTACATAACCCAAAAACGGGGTACCTATCCGGGTAAGACACCTTGGATTCTCAACCTAATCTTGCGATGTAACATGATTTAGGTTGGGCGACTAAGGCATAATGTCTTTCCCAAGAAGTGCAGAAAACGATCAAGGCGCCGAGGTACACGGTTGAGTCAAGAGTGCCGGATGGATTTGAATCACATCTTCCATTCTTGACAAGTCTTGGGAAATGATGCACTTGGCCCAAAGATACCCCATAGGGTGCAACCTCATAACTATAAGACCTATAGGAAAAAAGGATAAGAGGTTGCGAACAAAAGCTGGTTGTTGGAAAAACCGGATGGGAATAGCTAACCTTGTATGGTCGATGTACGCTTCCTTGAAGGGGAAACCAAGGGGAAGATAAAGGGCAGCACCCTCCATTAGGGAGCTGATACGTGCTATAAGATACAAATGTCACGAGGCTTTTTGTTCTCAAGAACATAAAGGCTTGTGATATTTGTGCAACAATCGTATTTCTACGAGTAAATATATATATATATATATATATATACTCGCAGAATTAAATAAAAAGAAGTTAAGATGAGATTAATGGGTTATTACATGAAAGTGTAATAACGTCCTGCGATTTCATCGCAAGACGATAGTGTCACAAGGCTGTATATTCGCAAGTATATTCAGACTTGTCATATTATCGCAAACACAAAAATATTGTTAAGATAAAGTCAAGGGGTTGAGGCATGCGAGTGCACCAACGTCATGCGACTTTATCGCAAAAGAGGTGGCAAAGTAAGACCTTTACTTAGGAAGGCATGATAAGACTACAGAAACTGATGAAGTCAATTCCATCAATATCATTGGAGATTCTTTATATTCTCAACAAGAATATGTATCAAGAATTCCTACCAAAAGAGGCAATTTTATTCGCAATCAAGGACGGATATTTCATACTCATTAAATTCTTCAAGGATTGAATACTTCTTATACTTCTTCAAGGATGTCTCATAATTTTCATACTTCTTCAAGGGTGTTTCATAATTCTTATACTTCTTCAAGGATGTTTCATAATTCTTATACTTCTTCAAGGATGTTTCATAATTTTCATACTTCTTCAAGGATGTTTCATAATTCTTATACTTCTTCAAGGATGTTTCATAATTTTCATACTTCTTCAAGGATGTTTCATAATTCTTCAAGGAGGTTTCATACTTCTTATACTTCAAGGGGGAGATTTCTTATTTACTTCGCAACAACCTGAAACTTCGCAACTTAAACGGAGGAAGATATTCTAATACTTACAACAACAATTGATCACCTGAAGAGCAATAATAAGGGGAAAGGGAATACTAAGATAAGTCTTTAAGATATGTTATTTCTCTTCATATGATCAATTTATTCAATTTATGCAAATCAAGAAAGTATTCAATTAGAGAAAAGTCAATTCATTATCGCAAAATATAAAATATACTTCTTAAGGAACATAAACAGTAAGCAGAATTGTTTGTAAAAAGAGAACCAACATTAACCAAGAGAAAGAGTTCAAAAGAAAGAAAAACAAGAGGATTAACGATAACTTGGGAAAAGAAGTTTATCATGCTTAGTGCTCTCCATCAACACTTTGTTCTGGATATTTAAGATGAGTAGGATCATCAGCAATGTTCAATTCTTGCGAAACATTACCCTCTGAAGAGCCTTCAACAGGAGCTTCTCCTTGAGGGATAGATTATTTTTCACCATCAAGTCCTTCATCATCACTCTCGTAATCAAAGTCACTATCAGGATCACGAGAAACTTCATCATCAGATATTTCCAGAGGTTCAACTTTCACTGGAGGCAAGGATCTTGATAAGAGAATGTTGTTTACGAAGACTTGAGCTTTCAGATGACTTTCACGAAGTAGAGCTTTCTGGTGGTTAATATATTCAATATCTTTGGCATAAGAAAGATGGTTGAATCTCCGATTGGCACGATCACGAGAATTGATCAAACGAGTAGAAAGCAAAGCGTTCTTCTTGGAAGCTCAGAACAGGTGGTCTCCAATCCAGCTTTAGCATTGCGAAGATTGTTCTCAGATTCTGCGAGTGAAATAAAATTCAAAGAATCAATTCTGCGAATATAACAAAATTTAAAGGTATATCAAAGGCAGTCAAATTTTGATGACTACCTTCTCTTTGTGAAGTAATAAATTGAGCTAAAGATAGAAAAAAATTCTTCATCTGATCCATAGCTTTATCAAAACCATCACCAACTAATCCTTCAAGTCTGGATTGAAGCTTTTGATCTTTGGAAAGAAGAAATTTGTTATTCTTCGCAAGTTTTGTATTAAGGTTTTCTAGTTGGGAATAATCTTCTTTAAGTTTATTCCTCTTAGTGCTCAAGATTATATTCTTATTAAGAAGGGATTTCTTCTCGGAAGGAAAAGAACTTCTCTCTGCATCTGAAGACTTCTTTAATTCCTCAAGTTCATCGTTTAAAAAATAAAGGAGATTTTCTTGATAGTAACATTTACTCTGAAGAATATTCAATTATTGCGAAGAAACGGCCATTATATTCAAATACGAACATATTTCTTCTGATAAGGTTTCATTCTCTTCTAATAGGGTTTCTATTCTTAAATCGGCTTTAGTTAAAGAAGAAGTGAGCTGAGATATTTCATCGTTCAAAAAATTTTGGTCGTAAATTAGTTGGGTATTCTCTTGGAAAAGGGCATCTAAATTATCAAGAGCACATGAATGAAGACTAGATAAATGGGAAAATTGGTTCAAAAGACTTTCATGCTTGGATTGAGATTCTTCTGCATCTGATTCATGATGAAGTACCAAAATTCTACATTCCTGGATTGATTATATAAAGGGGAATGGGTTTTAATGGGTGTTTCAAACATGCGAGAAATAGAAACAAACAAAAGGAGAAAATATAAAGATAATAACAATACCTTTTAATGCATCATTCCTCTTACGAAGGATTGCACAATCTAGAGAATCATTTTGAAACTGATTATTCTCTTTACGAAGATTCTCACACTTCGATTTCAAAGACTCATGAGTTTGGAGAAGCAATTCAACTTATTTTTCCAGGGCTTGATGTAAAATAGAAGCATCAGGATTGATGAAGTTGTTGAGCATTTCGCAAAATTCAGACTGCGAGCGAACATTTGAAGACTTCGCAGTATTACTCAAAACATCAGATAACATCTGGAAAGATGAATAAATTCCATCTCGAACTTCTTGAGGAAGGGGATAAGAATTCGAAGGAGTAAAAGCAAGTTGTAAATTGCTTGGAGCAACAACACTCAAAGTATTAGGAGCTAAAATGGGTTTTTCAAGAGAAGGGGTTGAGAAGGTAGTTTGCGAAGGTTGATCTTGAAGAAGTGTTGATAAATTGACAGGGGTGGGAGAATGAAAACTGGGTAATGGAGTAGAGACATGAGTTTGCGAAGAAATGCTTTCACGAGGGGGAGAGGAAAATTCTTTATCAATCACAGGAAGGAAATCACTGATTGAAATTAATGGCTTGGATTTGATAATACGAGATCTCTTGGTAAGGTTGGATTCTTCACCGACCTACGAATCAAAATGTAGATTAAAAATTGAGGCAACAATATATTGTTTCAGAAGGAAGACAGAGTATTTTAACTACCTTTTGATTCTCGGATTTTCTTCTTCGAAAGCTAGGGTTTGAGCTTCTAGTTGAAGATTTCACCTGAGAAGAAGTTTTGCTGAAAGAAATCAAAGTCAAACAATGGATTAAACAGAAATAAAAGAGATAAACAAGTGAAAGATGTGAGAGATAAAAGAAAATTACCTCGGAGAACTCATGATGGGATTAACAGGAAGAGAAGGCGATAACCGAAGATGTGATGTGAGAAGAAGATGAAGTTGCAGAAGTAAAAAGAGAAGGTAAAAAAGATAAGGAAGGGAATAAAAGGAGTATTTATAAGGGAATAGTTAGGAAAAGACGTTTATAAAAGACGTGTTCGAATTCCGAAAAGAATAAGTAACGGTTATATTCTCACGATCATTACTTCTTCGCAGAAATGACATGAGAAGAGGCAAGATGTAGAGACAGAATATCGCAAGATATTGGGTTACGAACATAGTAACAAATGCAAGAGAAAAGTGTCGCAAGATAATGCGATAATAGAAGAAACACCGGAAAAGTGTGAAAAGATTACGAATATAGAATAAATTTACGAATAGAAGTCGCGATACTTCGCAAGCTATATACAGTTGTACAGATTTCACTATATATAGTAGTTCAAATGTTAAATTGGGGAGGTTCTTTAAGTGAGTATTATAAAAAGTCTTAGGAGAGAGAACAGAGAAAGTTGTAACTGTTCTAAGTCCATTAACATACTTCTTTATAATCAGTTGAGAATATTAATCAGTAAATTGTCATTTTTCATCAAGAACTTCTTAAAGTTTTATGAATTCTACTGAGGGTGTAGTTGTAGGATTTCCTGCAACTACAGTTGAAACCATAGATTTTATAGGTTGATGGTATTAGATCTTCGTCTCTTCCACCCATGGTTCTGTAAGTATGATAAAATAATATATCAACTGAACTTCCAGTATCTATTAGAACTATATTAATTGCCTATGAATCCTCAGTTTCACCATTATCATTTTCTTCATCTTCTTCTTCTATTTGTTTTGGATTTATTTCTAACCTTACCACCAGTGGGTTGTCATGCATCTCGCCAGGCTCTGGTACTTCTTGCGCAGTAAATGAAATAGTTTGCTTTTTCCACTCCTCTAATGGCGAGACTCTCGCAATATTCATTACATATTTTCTATCCATGTCTCTCGCGAAGACCCTGATTAGAAAATTATCGTGGAAATCCTCAATAGTATTATATGAGTGTACGATGGAATTACAAAACAAATTCTTCGCCTTGGCTCCAACCTCTATCACAAATGTTTCTGCTCCTTTCACGGTATTCACTTTGCAAATATCTGGTGCTAGTGGTAGTTGCTGAGATTTCGGATGTCCTATTAGAAAATGATTTAACTTTCCTTGATCAATCATCCTCAAAATTATTCTTTTTACATTCCTGCAATCGTTTATTGAATGACCATGAAAATGATGGTAAGGACAAAATTCTTGGTTTCGATTATTTTGATGTGGCTCTTTTCCCATGTTCCAAGGTGATGGTATATTCTCCATCAAAATGATATCTTCCCAAATTTTTTCTATGCTGGCATTCAGGGGTGGCATATTAATTTCTTCCCATATTACTCTTTGATTCCCTTGTCCTCTGAAATTATTTTGTCTCTGACCACCATAAGTCTCTTGTGGATGATCAAGTCTTTGAATTTTATTATTTCTACCGCGATTGTAATAATTCTTTTCTCTTTCATACTCCTCTTGATCTCGACTTCCCATAGCCACTAACTTGTGTTGTTTTTCAGTTACCACTTTCTCTTGTTGTGGCTGCGAGGTGCTCGCCACATTGTTGATAATTTTAGGAAGTAAACTCCTATTCGCCGCTATTGAGCTGGTGTTTGCGACTGGATATGATTCCATCTCATTTTGTTTTTCCTCCAAAGAAATGTATTCTTCTTGTAGTTCTCGTAACTCAGTCATTGTGATGGTATTTTTGATTCTAAAAATTTGTATGTACAACAGATTGGTTGCGAACATTGCATTAATGAAAGATAAAATGAGGCATCTCTCATCCACTCTTCCTATCATTTCACTGCACATTGTCTTCCATCTTATGGTTAGGTATTTCAAACTCTCGCCAATCCTCTGTTTTAATCCAAATACATCTTCAATACCGGGTCGTTAAGAATTATTGCTTATATATGCTCCCAGAAATGTAGCTTGCAAATGGTCGAAAGAAGTTATTGTATTTTTAGGTAAGCCTTCGAACCATTTTAACGCCTCGCCAGATAAACTAGATGCAAAGTACTTGCATAACACAGCATCATGGTTTTCCCATTGTAGCATACACCTAACATAAGCCTTAACATGTAGAACTACACAGGTAGTCCCATCGAAGATACTGGTTAATGCTGGTAAATTGCATTTTGGAGGGATTCCTCTTAATTGTACTTCTTGAGTGAATGGAGTTCTTGCATCTTCTTCAATGGCTTCATCAAGTTGTCTCCTACCTCATTCTCTTATGTTATTCAACATTCCCATCATTTCTGCTAATTCTCTTAAAATTTGTTCATTTCCAGCTGAATTTTTCTCCATCGGTCTTTTCAGGGCAGCTTATCTTCTTCTGCGTTCATATCTTTCTTGTCTTGTGAGATTTTGTGTATCTTTATCTGCATCTTCATTCTGCCTTCCCCTGCGATTTTCCTCTTCACCTCCTTCTTGAATTTGCAACTGATTATGTCTTCCAATTTTTTCTCTGCGAGTTTCTTTATTCATCATAGTTTTTCTTCGCTGTCTCTCTATTCTCCTTTGTATTATATCATATTCCTCATTGATATTATTTCTATGGCGATTTTGCGTGCATCTCCTTTCTCGATTGTCATGATTATTCTGCCGTATTATTTCTTGGAATTCTTGTTCTTCCACTTCTGCTCTTAATATTTCTCTCTCGCAAGCCATACGTGCTTGTTCAGCATAATGTCTCTCAATTTCCTCCTCAATGATTCTTTGATTTCTTTGGATTTCTCTCCCATGTAATATTCTTCTACCTTCTTCTCGATTTTCTTCACCATCTTGGTTGTTTCCACCTTCTTGATTTCTATTATTACGTCTATCATCCAAAGCTTCACCGCGTGGATCATAGCGATCATTAATTATCTCTTATGATCCATGACGTTGCTCTTCATTTGGATTTTGCATTTCTTCTCGGATATTTTCTCTAGAATTTCTCATAGGGGAATTTCGCCTTGGTCCTTCTCTAAATGATCTTGAACTTGATCTAGCAGTACTTCTTGATCTCCAACTCTGCAATCTCAAATTCTCCATTCTTTACTCGTGATTTTATCTTGTTAAATTTGCACGTTCTTCTGCTTCTAACCTCCTTTCCTCTTGTATTCCTTGTCTTAAATCATCTGATGTTTCATTTTCGCCTTCTCCATGAATTAATCTTTCAACCAATCCTTGATTAATTTCTTCTCTTCTCTCATTTTTTAACTGTCGATCTTCTGCTTCATCCACCGAATCTGATCGCCAAGTATGCACGCTAACTCTATCATAATCCACAACTCTATCTTGTATTGGTGTTTGATGATTTGGCTATTGAACCTGATTTTTTCCATCATTCCTTGTTCTATTTTTTCTTGTTCTTATTCTTGAAGATCCTCCCATTTCATTTGTTTCTCCACCTGCAAGTCTTTTACTCCTCCTTACGGTTTTTGGTGGTTCTGATGTGTTTCTTCTTATGCTAGCCATTAATCTTAGTAATCTGTTGAATGTTGCGTAAGATCTTTCACTAATTATTCCAAATTCCTTCTAACCACAATGTCAATTTTTATCTTTTTCTTCAAATAATCATCAATATCTCCCTGTTTCAGGCGCCAAAATGTAGTTGCAGGAAATCCTACACTACACCCTTGATAAGATCTTACAGTAATTAACACATATTTGATGATTAAAACAACAATTTATTATTTGATTATTAGAAATGTTTACAAGTAAAGGAAGAAGATCAAGAATACAACCGCTCTCTTGAATTTTCTCTTTCCTCAAGACTTTCTCAATACTCAAAAATACATCATCCCCCTTCTGAATTTATCGGAACTCTTTATATAGGAAATTACATAGTGGATGACAGCTAAGTTTCCCTTTTTTCGGATTTGTTCTGCGATCTTATCGAAACAGTTATAATATAAAATCTCGCAAGCATTGTAACCATCGCAGATCAGTCACACTCTTCTCGTGTTTCTTCAATCGTCAGCTATTACGTCATTCTTTGGATCACCCTTGAAGTTATTTTATGACGCTCGCAAAGTGTTATTGAAGAACTCGCGATGATGATCACATAAGTGTTGTTAATCTCGCAATAATACTGTCATGGCGATATTCTGGTCCTACACGAGGAACTTTCTAGCCTGGTGACCTTCGATGGTCGAGATTTTGTATCTTGAGAGGTGCGTTGCGCGCCTTAGTTTCGGTAGTGAGGGCCATCGTGGTGGCACGAACAGGTTGGCATGATATCGACATGGCGTGGTTTGGCGTGGCTAAACTTAGGTTTTGGACCCAAAAGTCATGAGGTAACTTTAAACGGCCAAGATTCTCTCTTGGGTTTGAAGGTTGGCCTTTGATGGCCGTATGTCTTTTGTTTTGGTGGCCGCGTATGGAAGGCAAGACCAAGGTGTTGTTTAGACTTGGCGCGTGAGGCCAATGGTCTGCCATGGGCGTATGGCATGGATGGGTCCAAGGAAAGGGGCGCTTGGATTGGCATAGTGTGACTAGCATATCCGGGGCCAAGGCATGGGTGTTTGGCTAGCTTGGCTAGGTCCGGTTTGGCTTGGCGCGTGGGGGCATGGAGTGACTAGCTTGGTCTAGGTGCGTTCCAAAGCTAAGGTTTTTGGGCCAAAGTCGTGAGGGGACTTTAGGCGGCCAGGATTTTCTCCTGGGATTGAAGAGTAGCCATTGATGCACGCCTTTGTTTTAAAAACCCTAATTAGCGCCCTTCACTAGAATCGTTGTAGAATACTAGTACAGACTCGGATTTTGACGGTACGCACCTCAAATCAACCGGAAAAGAATTTCATATCTCCTTCCGAGGGGATATTTAGGTTTTGAACTTGCTTGGGAGGAGAAAACATCCCGAGAGCAAAACTCAGGAAGAATTCAAGAGGGATGGCGGCATGGCCAGGCTATCATGGCATGCCTTGGCGCAACTAGGTTGGCATGGAATGCATTGGCGTGGTTTGGCACATGGGGCCAAGGGTTTTCCATGGTCGCATTGCATAGATAGCTTTGGTTAGGCGTGTGACCAAGCTAGGGTTTTTGGGCTAAAGTTATGAGGTGACTTTGGGCG
The DNA here is from genome assembly GCA_023529315.1 of Papaver bracteatum. Taxonomy (NCBI): domain Eukaryota; kingdom Viridiplantae; phylum Streptophyta; class Magnoliopsida; order Ranunculales; family Papaveraceae; genus Papaver; species Papaver bracteatum. The sequence goes on along the minus strand of JAJJWX010004910.1, from coordinate 84,346 downwards.
GCCAGGATTTTCTCCTGGGATTGAAGGGAAACCATTGATTGGTGCATGCCTTCTCCTTAGTAGCCTGTAGGGAAAAGCCAGCAGGGTGGCACGGCATAAGGGCCATGGCAAGGCATGGTGCGACTGTCTTAGTTAGGTACGTGACCAAGCCAGGGTTTCGGGGTCAAAGTCATGAGGTGACTTTGGGCGGCCAGGATTTACTCCTGGGATTGAAGGGTAACCGTCAATTATTTCACACCTTCACTTTAGTGGTTGTTCAATCGAATCAAGAAATTAGAGTTGAGAAAAGAGGATCTGATGCGAATTGAAACAAGGGGTTTTTTTTGATTTTCTATTCTGAAGGAAGAACCTGGTGGATTATATGAAGATTAAATGAGAAAAGGGGGTTTGAGCTGAGATAGAATGGTTTGAAATGGTGAAGCTAATGGGGTTGATTTGGCACTGTGATGCTGGATTATAGGGAGTGATTCTGGTTATGTTTGTTTGAGATGAATCAGGAATATGGGTTTGTCTCAGGTTCAGGTTAACATTGAGATTAACCTATTTTTGGTGACGATTTATGATGAACAGGGGGTTAGGAGCTGATTCAAAACAGTGGTGATGGAAGAACTGATGTTGTGGGTTTCAAGAGTTGTTGATTCTGCTGGTGATTCATAAAGCTATACAGTGGCTGTGAATGTGATTTGGTGATTGCAGGTGCAACTGCAATTAAGAGTACAAGGTGGCAGCTGGTGTTCTGTTTGATGTTGTTGAAGGCAATGAAAGATTACAGTTGTGGTTGAGTGAATGAATTCTGGTGTGCTTGAGAATGGGGTTGTGCTCAATTCGAAATTGCAGCTATTATAGGAAAGGGTCAGTTGTGCCATGGAATTGTGGCGATTGAAGCGATGCTCTGAGCTGGTACTGTTAACTTGATGCAGTTGCAATGGTTGAGATACAATTTGTTGTGCAGTGGGAATGTGGAGCGCATCTGAGTTGATGGACAAGGGTTATGGTCTGTTGGTGGTTGCACTGGTTTGCTGGTGGATATGTAGGTGAAGTTCAGATGGTATGATGTTGTTGAGACTAATATTGCAGGTTAAGCCATGCTTTACTTCCATGAATTTGAGCAGTTGTGAATGGTGATGGGAGTTGCAGGTGGATGACAAGGGTTTGATAGACAAGGAATATAGATGATGGTTTGTTGTTGGAGTTAATGATGCTGGGACTGCAAGCAAGAAGCAGTGGTGACTGCAACAAGGTTATGAAGTACTGATGAAAGTCACAAGAATGCAGTGATAATGTTGGTGCTGAGTAGAAGAGGGTCTTGCATGGAATGGATAAATGAGATGTGTTTGAATGCAAGTGACTGAGGTTGGTTCTGGAAATGGATGAGGAATGTATGGATAAATCAGTACTGATGGTCTAGTTGGTTGCCTTGTGTGTGTGTTGGAATGCATTTCTGCAGGTGATGAGAATTTGGAGCTGGAACAGATGAGAAGTGAAGATATGGCAGGAGTATACTGATAGCCATCATGGATAGATTTTCTTTGTTGAAGTGCAATCATGGTGAAGCACAGTGTATGGCATGCGCAAGATTATGAAGGTTCTGGCCTTGGCCACTCAGCCCATCCAGCCGACTAAGACAGCTGATTGAGCTGACTCTCTCCTCCCTTGACTTTCTTGACTAACGGTTTTGACCGTCATGACTGTTAAGTTTAACGGTGGATTGACGGAATATTCCGTCAATGGAGAAGCATCACAGTTAGCCGGCGGTGACTTTTCTAGCCGGATTCCGGTTAACTTCCGGCGTTATCCCCAGTTTTCCGGCGAAGGATTGAGGACATAATTTTCACACGGGTATTTTCCACACATGGGCTTGGTGGACCACTTGGAGATGGGTTTTGAGAATACCTAATATTGGAAGGAGTCTCCTTTATGGAAATAGAGAAACATATAAAAGATAAGACTTTTCTCTAATCTAGGAATATATCTTCTGCTTCTACTTTGTTCTAGGGTTTAGACATGAAAACTCTTCTCTTTATTATTGTTATGAACTCCTTGAGCATGAGTACTTAATTTTATTATTGGTTATGGATTAATTGGATTTCACATAATATGCTTTTTGATATGATAAATTAGTTTTGTCTCCATATTATCGATTATGATTTACTATTTATATTGTTACATGATTTGAATACTTGTTTGATCGAGTCGCGAATCGGTTGAGTTTGTTTTCATATCTATTGATAGATTAGGGTTTGTTATACGCAAAAGTGATAGATTCCTGATTACAAGTAGCATGAATATGGTTATAGCTTGTAGTGATGCATCCTTATGATCATATGTGAACCATAACCTTTGTTAAATCGAATTAGTGCGTTTTCCACGTTCGATTGCTTTGATTGGCCTGATTTCATATAACTTAATGCATCTATGGAATTAAACTTGATTAGTGCTTTTACACGTTAGGTTGTTCTTTTAGATAGAACTCATACTCGCATCTTTTAATGTGTTTGTTGATGACAAGAGGAGATTTGCGGGATAAACTTGCGATCAAGGTATCCTAGGGCTTTTGATAAAAGTTGAGATTAAAATATCAATTCTAATTATTATGACAAGAATATGTTAGTGAATGAAGATGAATCCTTAACCAATATTTTTCCTTGCTTGATTTGTTTACTTTTCTTTGTTTGCTTTTATTTTACTTTTACTTTATAAAAATCAGAAAATCCCCCGTGTTACTTATAGAAAAACAAAACATCTTGACAACCTAGTCCTCTCTGTGGGAACGATCCTTTCTTGCCCTTGCTTCATTATATATTTTGAGTAGTAAGAAAGTGTAATTTATTTTTGATGCCTACGACAGCGATTAGATTGCAAGGCGGAGAAGCTACTTGTTACTTATCTTGGTATTCCTATAGGAGCACATTGGCGCAGTACCTCGGTTTGGGATTATGTTTTGGCTAGAATGGAGCAAAAGTTAGCTACTTGGAAGAAAAGAAAACTGATAAAACCAGGTAGACTCGTTCTTATCAAGAGTTGTCTTGCTAGTCTTCCAATTTATTATTTGTCTCTATTTCATTTTCCGGTTAGTATGGAAAAATGAATGGTTAAAATGATGCGAAACTTCTTATGAGAAACTGTGGAAGGACAAAGGAAATTAGTTTGGGTTGCTTGGACAAAGATTTGTCTGCCAAAGGCTAACGGTGGATTAGGAGTGAGGAATTTTAGGAGAATTAATCAGGCGTTATTGATAAAGTGGATTTTGAGATTCTCTAAAAATAAAAATGGCCTATGGAAGAAGATTGTGCAAGAGAAGTTTAAGAGGAACAGTGGTTTTCTAATGTCGGACGTAAATTCTAAACCTCAATGCAGCAGTTTGTGGAAGAATGAGGTGAACATGGTCCCTACGGTTCAAAACATGATACAGTTTACAGTTAATGAAGGTAATGGAATCATATTTTGGAAGGATAAATTTCTTGATGGAGGATGTTTACAAGACTTATTTCCGGAGATTTTTAAAGTGTTAAGGGGTAAGGATGTTTCTATAGAAGCTATGATTGATAATAATGGTTGGATGGGTATTTTCAAGAGAGTTTTGAATGCTAATGAACAACTTGAATGAGACCTTCTTAGACGTGATGTGCGTGTTCCTATACTGATAGAAAATGTAGATGACATGTCTATTATGGAAAGCTTTAGCACTAGTAAATTCTACGAGACTTTAGCTGAGCATCTAGAATCGTGCAACTTTGCAAAGCACCTATGGAAAAACGATATTCCTCATGAGGTAAGTTTTATTATTGTAGGAAATACCATTAGGTCCTACAAATAATATAACAGGATGAGTCTAGTCCATTTGACCCAGTCAAATGTCTATTTGGTAATATAAATTATAGTTTGGTCCTAAAAATTATTATTTGGTCCTACGCTGATGTCATGGATGATGTAAATGTTATCCTATAGTGGCACAAATACCCTTTTGGGACCAAATATATAGAAAGAAACCCAAGAAAATATCTAATTTTCAGATTTACTTTCTCTCTCCTCCTATTTTCAGATCTAGTTTCTCTCCTCCCCATTTTTTCTCTTTTCTGTTGCTGCTCATGAAGACGATGAAGAACGACGAATTTTTTAGGTTTTTCTGCTGCTGTGTATGACGAAGAAGAATAAAAATACAAAAAAACACATTACTGCTTCTGTTGTTGGCGAAGAAGAAGAAGAAAAAAAAAATTCTGCTACTGTTGACGAAGAAGAAAAAGACGAAGATGAAGAAAAAGTCGAAGAAAATGATATTTTATGTTGCTATTGTTGACAAAGAAGAAGAAAAAGACGAAGAAGAAACACATTTTTCTGCTGCTGTGTATGATGAAGAAGAAGAAAAAGATATTTTCTGCTGCTGTTGCTTAAGATGAACTTCATTTCTGGAATGAAGTCTATATGGACTTCATTCCTGGGAATGAAGTCTGTTTTATTTAGCTTTTTGTATGGACTTCATTCCTGGGAATGAAGTCTGTTTTATTTAGCTTTTTGTATGGACTTCATTCCTGGGAATGAAGTCTGTTTTTTTAGATTTTTGTATGGACTTCACTCCTGGGAATGAAGTCTGTTTTTTAGCTTTTTGTATGGATTTCATTCTAGTGACTAAAATCTGTTTTTTTTTAGCTTTTTGTATGGACTTCATTCCTGGGAATGAAGTCTGTTTTTTTAGCTTTTTGTATGGACTTCATTCCTGGGAATGAAGTCTGTTTTATTTAGCTTTTTGTATGGACTTCATTCCTGGGAACGAAGTCTGTTTTATTTATCTTTTTGTATGGACTTCATTCCTGGGAATGAAGTCTGTTTTTTTTGCATGGAAGAACTGCTACAAAAAAAAAACACGGAAGGGTATTTATATCTATTTAAATATTTGTAAATAATTATGGACCAAACAGTAAAGGCATTTGACCAAAGGACTAAACAGACATTGGCCCACCTAAAAAAGGACCAAATGGTATTTTTCCCTTTATTATTTGGGCTTCTTTTCATAATTCATTACCAACTAGAGACATGTTGAGACATAAAAGAGTGGAGATAGACATTGATTTGTGTGTTTTCTACAACATCGAAAGAGAAATTACGGATCATATGTTCTTGCATTGTTCTTATTCGTTTGAGGTATGGAATTATTTCATAAAAGCTTTCAAAATTTCATGGCCAATGGCGAAGACTTTATTGGATGTGTTTGAAGCTTGGACTTCAAACGTCTGTTAAGTGCATATTTTGCATATATTTAGTGTCGAATCCATGCTAGTAATTGCTTATATTCTTGCAAATTATTGTATATTATGTTTGTTTTTCTTTATTTGTGTTTTATTAGGTGAATCATGCAAAAGAAGTGAATTGGCACATATTGGTGCAATAAAAGAAGTTAGCTAAAAGAAGAGAAAGGCCAAAGACCAAGTGGGACTCGTTGAAATCTAGGAGTTCTTGCTATCAACTCGAAGAGGACGAAAAGGCGAAGCCAATGGCGAAAGAATGGAGTCAATCCGACATCGTATGAAGATTTTATGGGCATTTGAAGCAAGTCAAAGTGCACGAAGTTGTCGCAGCACAGAATTTATAAAGGCACCCATATTTATGTTAGGGGTTGACACCTTCTTCCTTTTTACCCACCACGTAAACAACAGCATAGATGATGAACAGTGAATGAGTTGTCTTTGCTGCTGCCATTGACAGAGTGATTGATAGAACCCGAGCTCGACAGGGAATAATGGTGATATGCTGTCACGGTTTAAATGGCAGTGATGGCGATCATTGGTGAAACAGGGAAAGAAGCCGAGAAGAACTAGAATCCAAACAGATAGATCTTGGTCGTGGTTATGGAGATGGTTTGGCTGTTGCTGTTGGTAATGGTGATGGCGCTGATGAAGATGGAACTGCTGATGGTCTTGATGGCACGATGGCAGTGTAGCTGCTGCCAATGGGAAATGAGGAAGAAACTGTTGCTGCCAGTAATGGCAGTGCATGGTATCATGATTAGATGATGACGTGACTGAAAGAGGACGCAGTGGAGGAGTCTGTATGGTTCTGTTATGCCGAGTAAACATGGGAGGAGTTTTGATCTGCGCTGCTCCCATTGTCATCTCTAACGAGGAGATTTGCTTTTAATGCCGATGGATGAAATGGGTTATGAAACTGAGGACGCTGCATTGAGCTGGCGATGGTCATTCTTTGAAGATGGAATTGTTTCAGTGGTGATTGCAACGAAGAATCAAAATTGATGGAGTTTGCTGCTGATGGAGAACATGCTGTCGACAGTTCAGGGACGATATGGAGCATGAGGTTGTTGCTGGAGCTGCTGCCAGTGATAGAGTAACTCGAGATGGGGTGTTGATGTGGTCGATGGCAATGAGATTGAGTTCGAAATGGAAAACTCGAGTGGAGTTTATTAGGTTTGTGCTGTTCGAGTTGGCTGTTAATGATAGGATCGGTGATGAAGATGGAGTTGCTGTTGGATGTAGCTGCCATTGATGGAGAAGAGTAACAATGGGTTTGGCTGGATAAGGACAGGGAAGTGAAGACGATGCTGGTGATGAGGTGCAGCTCGTGGTGATAACTAGTAAAGAGCTTTGGCAGTGATACAGCGGTGATCGAGGTTTGGGAGAAGCTCAGGACTCGGGGGTAATGGTGACGAGATATTGGCAGTTGAGTTCGGCGATGGGCAGTGATGGTGATATCGGAGGTTTGCATGGTATTTGTGCATGCTGTTGCCATTTAATCTCAGTCGCGACATGATGGAGCTGAATTATGACAGTTGAACTAAAACTAGTGATAAAGAACACCAGCATTGCGGATTATCATGGCTAATGATGGAATGGTGCACGTTTGCTGATACTCAGGGATGGAGTTTTTGGAGCTGTTGATTGTCTCATTGATCACAGCTACGGGAATGATGAGAAGTGATCTCGGGAAGATGCTGCTGTGGTGAAGCCGGGAATAGGTTTATCTGAGAAAATGGAAGGAGTAGCAAAGCTTGGCTACTGGTAGAGATAGCAGAGATGACGAACAGAGTTTACTGGGTATGGTTGAACTGTCAGAAAGAAGAGAAGAATTAGTAAGAACTCACGGGAGGAGTTGCGGTTGGAAAACCCAGCCGTGATTGAAAAGAATAAAAACCAAGAGACATCCAGGAGAACATACGGACGTAAAGTCCTGGCCGTAATGAGAGAAGGAAAAAAAAGGTTGTCAGTTTCACAGAACTGACAGGCCATGAAGTAGCTGAAATTTACTTGGACTGGACTTTTCTAGCTTTGGATGCAGGCCCATAGGACTGTTCATAGAATTCTTTACACGATCAAGACTTGGGCGTGAGTTTGTTTTGGGAATCTTGGTTGGTTTAGGCAACCAATTTCAACGGGGATTCGTACACGGGCACTTCTACTACTTGGAGACTATATAAGGACTTCTTAACCTAAAAAGAATATATCATATATCTCTACATCTCATAATACACTTTGTTCTTCATTAATATTTTTGGGTTTACCCCTTTAGGGGGAAACCATGAAACGGTGCAACATGAGAGGCTAAATATTATTTGATTAGGATGAATTCAAAGTTCCAGGCGTGAAGCTTAATTATTATGCAAGTTTATTCCAAGTTTTTATCATATTATCGATTGTCTTTACCATATTTGATCTTTATGAGTGATTCTTAGATTGATTTGGGATGCATACTATATTAATCTATTAATTGTTCTATTGCTAGTATTGGGTTAGGAGATAAGTAATCGTCGAATAATTCATACACAAGTAGAAGTCGTGAGACCTTACAGAGGGATTATGTGGAGCAATTGCAAGTGAAGACAACATCAGCAAGTGAACCTTGAGCTAAGAGTTTAACTACTGGGATCAACCTAATTCACAAATCCTAAAGCATTCAGTTGGATTACACCTTGAGTGAGCTACTACTTGGTGGTTCGGTTGGATAGAATATGATATTGGAGAGCTTCCGTATCCGTGGTATAAGGAGTTTTGGGGATAGCACTGAGCTAGCTGCTATTCTACGGTTGGTGATATATGATTCTTACGAAAGGTAAACGAGTATACTATGCAAGTCAACGTTTGGTAACGGCGAATGACTCCTAATCATCTTTTCATTTTATTGTTTTCTTTTTATTTAATTATTCAACAAACCCTCTCTTTTTTTTTATTTTGCTGAACTAAATAACATATCAATTACACTGCTCTTCGTGGGAACGATCTCTTACTACCGCTATATTACCAGTTAATTAGTGGGAAATATCTTAATTAATTTGTTGTGGTTACGACACGCACCAAATTTTGGCGCCGTTGCCGGGGAGCGGTTGTTAATTGATTTGTTATTTGTTTAGCTTGTTTTTGTTTTTAGATTTTTTCTTTTGTTCTTGTGAGTTGTCATGTTTCCTTACGGACATAACATGTACGGAGCACAAGAACAGTCATCATCATATTATAGTGGTAATCAATTTGGATTTCAATCTCATTCATATAACGACTACCAACCATACCCTACGGAGCCTTATGGATACTCTCATACATATCAACAACCTTATGACGGGTATGTAAGTGAGCAATCACAGGTATGGGAGGATAATTATACTTCTGATCAGTTGTTTTCTAGTAATGTGCAGATGACAGAGAGTTTGGAAATACCTACTCCTCTTTATCATGTTCTTTCTTCATTTATGTCAAAAGAAGAGATACGGTCTGAAATTTCCATCGTGAATTCCGGCGGAAAACATATCCGTGGTATAAGGAGTTTTGGGGATAACACTGAGCTAGCTGTTATTCTACAGTTGGTGATATATGATTCTTACGAAAGGTAAACGAGTATACGATGAAAGTCAACGTTTGGTAACGGAGAATGACTCCTAATCATCTTTTCATCTTATTGTTTATTATTGTTTTAATTATAATCAAACCAATCCCCCTTGTCTTTTATTATTTTGCTGAACTAAATAACATATCAATTACACTGCTCTTCATGGGAACGATCTCTTACTACCGCTATATTACCAGTTAATTAGTGGGAAAATATCTTAATTAATTTGTTGGGGTTACGACACGCATCAAATTTTGGCGCCGTTATCGGGGATGGAGCTATGATGATGGCAGGGAAGTCTTGGAGCAGGAGAACATACAGACGTAAATTCCTGGCCGTAATGAGAGAAGGAAAAAGAAGGTTTTCAGTTTCACAGAACTGACAGGCCATGAAGTAGCTGGATTTTACTTGGACTGGACTTTTCTAGCTTTGGATGCAGGAACATAGGACTGTTTATAGAATTCTTTACACGATCAAGACTTGGGCATGAGTTTGTTTTGGGAATCTTGGTTGGTTTTGGCAACCAATTTCAATGGGGATTCGAACACGGGCAATTTTACTACTTGGAGACTATATAAGGACTTCTAACCTAAAAAAAATATATCATATATCTCTACATATCATAATACACTTTGTTCTTCATTAATATTTTAGGATTTACCCCTTTAGGGGGAAACCATGAAACAGTGTAACATGAGAGGCTAAACTTTATTGATTAGGATGAATTCAATGTTCCGGGCGTGAAGCTTAATTATTATACAAGTTTATTCCAAGTTTTTATCATATTATCGATTGTCTTTTCTATATTTAGGGTTTATGATTGATTACTAGATTGTCCAAGTGTACAATTGGATTAATATTTTGATCATTCTAATGCTAGTAGAAGTTTGGTGATAAGTGTAATAGTCAAACAACTCTCTACACAAGTAAAAATCGCTGCTATTCTACGGTTGGTGATATATGATTCTTACGAAAGGTAAACGAGTATACTATGCAAGTCAACGTTTGGTAACGGCGAATGACTCCTAATCATCTTTTCATCTTATTGTTTTCTTTTTATTTTAATTATTCAACAAACCCCCTTGTTTTTTATTATTTTGCTGAACTAAATAACATATCAATTACACTGGTCTTCGTGGGAACGATCTCTTACTACCGCTATATTACCAGTTAATTAGTGGGAAATATCTTAATTAATTTGTTGTGGTTAGGACACGCACCAACGCCTTACAAGGAAGAGGTAAAGCAGTATGGAGGATTATCCATTATGCTATTTGTTGGAGACTTTGGAATGGGAGAGTTTTTTGGGAAAGAAAAAAGGAAGCGGCTGAGATTATTGACCTTATCAAACAACTTGTAGTTGTTTGGTCGTGTGATTCTGATACATTTAAGTTTGTTTCTCCTAGTCTCATTTGGAGCAATTGGGAGACTCTTATGAACGTGTAATAACCTCTGTATTGTGTAAGGTTTTTTATTTTCTTCGGAAAAAAAAAAGAGTTCAAAAAGCTAGCATTATTTCTAATATTTTTGAAAAAAATGAAAATGAAACTGTAAACTTATTTTATCATATTGCTTGATTAATATTATATTTCTAACATTTTTATCAAAAAAAAAAAGTTAATTATAGTGACTACCCTGCTTAAATTTTTTATTCCAATTATTTTAGATGTACGAGTTTGATTAATATGAGATCTTTTTTCCCTATACTAGTGGTGAGCATGGGTCGGCATAGGCCGGTTTTCACCTCATATGCATCCAATCCATTCTTACAAACTTTTAATTTGGCATCCCCATTTAATCCAACATCCCATGATAGAAACCCTTAAATATAACCTCTTATGAAGATATGAAGTCTTCTGTTAAGATGAAAATCTCAATGGTGAAGGAAGTATGGACAATGGTTACTTCATGTACAATGATGGGGATTTGGTTTCTACATAACAAAATACTCTTTGAACTTTGAAGATGAAAATCCTAACTTGGAAACATTTATGAAGAGAGTAATTCAAATCACCAAAGAATGTTCAATGAGAATGAAGGAAGAAATGTGGGACTGTAGTTATGATTATCAAGTTCTCGGGAACTTTGGTTTAGATAGAAGGCCAATAAAAACACAGAGGATCTGTGAGTTGAGATTTTATTTACCAACATGGACGGTACTAGGGGGTGGCTTACCCAGGCTGTAGCCCCCTAGAAGTCATTTTTAGCTAGCCCAATTGTGAAGAAAAAAAAAAATAACCCAGGTCAATAATATGGTTAGCCCAGAAGTAAAAACATTACTATATATACCGCACGCCACATTTCCTCCTAATAACTTTCTCTACACAGACAAAAGAATACAAGTTTTCTGTTGACTCCCTCCCATTTATTTCTCTTCTTTCTCTTTCGTTTTTTAAGTTTCTAGGTTAAAACTTGGGATCTCAAATACCCCAGCTCTTTGTTGACTATTGTCGGCGATCAAAAGTTGATTTTCTCTCAACCTCAAGTAAATATCACTTTCGGTTCATGTATTTTTTGAGTCTTCGATAAAATGTAATTACTTTTAAGTTTACTTCATTTTAGTGTAAAGATTGATTTTTCATCTAAGATTATATGCAACTGAAAATTGAGATTGATATTTGTTGGATCATTTGTATGATTCAGTGGTCTTCTATTATCAATTCAATTTAGATCATTTTCGGTTTATATTTTTATTTTAGGAAATATGGTTAACTTTCAATTATCAATTCAATTTAGATCATTTTCGGTTCATATTTTTGTTTTAGGAATTATGGTTAACTTACAATTATCAATTCAATTCGGAACATGGGATTCTTTCTCATTTAATTGTATTCATTTTTTAGTTCTTATTTTGTTTTGGGAAATAGGGTTAAGTAACTTTGAATTATCAATTGGGTAATTCTAACTGGTGTATATTTGTTTTGAGAATTAGGGTGAACTTTCAATTTTCAATTCAATTGGGACATGGGATTCTTTCTCAATTAAATTGTATTCATTTTTAGTTCTTTTTTTATGGGAATTAAGGTTAACTTTGAAGTATTAATTGGGAACATGAAGTTATAATCATGGGTGTATATATTTAAATTTTTAGGTCATAATGACCAAACGTTCAATGCCTAAAAAGGGAAGAATAAATTTATTTTACTTGCCATCGAAAAGTATTTCTTCTTCATATAATGTTGATAATTTATAACCAATTCAATTTGTGCCTAATGCTCATAGGGTTGACAATGGACATACTAGTGTCGAAGGAGTACAAAATATATAATGTGATGAAGATAATGGTGCAAGAGTTGAACAAGAATAAACTGATCCTTTCCAAAGAGTGGAACATAAAGACACTTGGGTTCAACGGATTAAGTTACATCAACCTAGTTCCATTAGAGTTGATTTTTTAATTTACAACGTGACCTAGGATCACGAACCTCAATATTGTAGTACCCCATACGTTGTCGTGATGACATTCGAAGAGCATATTTTAATATGGGGTTTATCATCCGAATCTTAAAAAAGGATATCCTAAAACCTAGGATGGATGTTTGCAGAACCGTGGATCCAATTATAAGTGGTTTAAGAAGTTTTCATGGTTGGAGTACTTAATTGAAAAGGATGCCGTCTTTTGTTTCCAGTATTTTCTTTTTGACACAAATTCAGCAACACATGATGTTTTCAATGCTGTTAGGTTTAGAAATTTAAAAAGAGTTAGCAAAGGATGTGATTGTTCATTTGTAGCACATGAAGGTAAATCTACTTCTCCATATTCTACAGCAATGGGGCGTATAGATGACTTAATAAATCAACGTCAGCACATAGTAGCATTGTTTGAGAAACAATGCATAGAAATTGTGGCGAAAAACATGTTGCGTCTCATTACATCAATCTGGTGTATTCAGTTGTTAGCATTCCAAGGATGTCCCTTTAGAGGAAACAATGAATCCAAAGACTCCAAAAATCGTGGTAATTTTCTAGAACTTGTAACTTTTTCGGAAAAGCTTGTTAGAGCATTTGTCGGTCGAACTCGCATGTGTTGCTATATCAAGCATGTTTGTCAATGTTAGTGATCAAAACTATAAAGTCTTGATTTCTAGTCTACTATAACTAAGGTCTCGGACTAGGATAGAAAGTGTAGTTGAGATCAAGAACTCCATGGCGATCATTATACAAGACGAAGGACTACTCAAGGAACCAGTGGATTTTCATCGACTAAAAGGTATGTGGATACTTGAACTTATCTATCACTCAAAAGTCTATCTATTCTATCTTCTATCTTGAGACAAAAGTCGTATTACTATATAGACTAAGACTATGCACATATATCATTTCGAGCTGAGTATATCTCGCTTATCTATTTCTAGAAATGTGTGTTGGTAAAGCTTTCGCTTTTTCCAAGTTCATCTTTACCTAGTGACGAAATTCATGTTATGTTTCAATTATTTTGGAAATCGCTCTGACGAAAAATAGTTTGTGAATAACAACTATATAACGCCCTCAGAGAATGTTCTAATGATTGAAATGAGAGTTTAGATAATATAACCATTGGAGGATATAAACATTGTTGTGGAAACACATATATGTATAAAACCTTATTGCTTGAACCGAAGTTTGCGAACTTTGTTGATCAAGTGAAACCGGAACGTGAACCATCAACTCAGTCCGCAAACTGGTGTAGTTATCGAACCCGAGAATTTTTGCTGGAGTTGTAGCTCGGTTTCAGTCCGCGAACTGACGGAAGTTCTAGACCCGAGAATTTCTGCTGGAGTTTGTAAACTCCAACCGGTTGACTTGAGTCCGCGAACCCAGTCCGCGAACTTGAGTAGGTTATGTCTAAAAATGATATTTGTGAACTTATCATAATTATCTAAGGAATGTTATTGCAAACCGTGGCTTTATAGTTCATGAATCGATTTGAGTGAATCACATCGTTTTTGCTTCAATTGTGTCTTTTGTAGTACATAGGATCTCATAGCAATTGAACAACTCTCTAACTAGTTCATTTGAGTCATTTGGACTAGTTATGGTGAAGAAGAATATGGTTGATATGAAAGTTATCATTTGGCTAACCATTTGGTTAACTAGTGTTGAACCAACTAATGTACAAGTTTGGGTATGGTTACACAAACCCAAAATCGTCAAGTACATGTGTGTATAACTGTTAAGTGTATATTGCATATATTTATCATCGAATCCATGCTAGTATTTGCTACATTTTCTTGCGAATTATTTTATATTACTCTTGTTTTTCTTTATTTGTGTTTTATTAGGTGAATCATCCAAAAGAAGTGAATTTGCACTTAATTGTGCAATAAAAGAAGTTATCTAAAAAGCATAGATAGGCCAAATACCAAGTGTAACTCATTCTAACTTAGGAGTGCATGCTATCATCTCGAAGAGGACGAAAATACGAAGCCAACAGCGAAAGAATGGAGTCGTTCCGACGTCGTATGAAGATTTTATGGGCATTTGAAGCAAGCAAAGTTGCGAAATTGTTTACGCACATAATTTATAAGGAGTGTCCATTCTGCTAAAGGGCACACTATTTCAAAGGAAGTGCTAATTATAATCAGATCTTTTACTTGGGGGGAAGTCATAATTAAAATATTGCTGAAGGCGCCAGGATTATCTCTCAGGGCACCATCATCTTCTTTACCAACGATCATGAGAAATACAGGGAAGCTCCGGGTGTTTTGAGTAACGTCGATGCTTATGGATTTATGGGATCGAGGATATGGAAGGTTGAGCTCGAGTCTATTTCCATTAATGGAACCGCTAACGTTGATCGATAGATCTGGGAGTTTGCTGATGATGTTGCTTCCATTATCAGCGAGTGACGGACAGGGAGAATGAAGCTCATGTTGAAGTTGAGGACAATGTGCGGGTGGTATTGAGCTTGAGGAGAACAAATGGTGTTGTACTTGGGCTATGGACAGAGATTGATAGTTACCGCTACCATTGGTAGTAACAAGCTCGATAATACAGAGATGGACGGAGCTCGAACTGCTAGCTGCTGTGATGAAACAAGAATAATTTCAGGGGAGATGTCTGCTATTACGAGGCTTTTGATCATGGCTGAAAGTGATACTAGCTTGGAAGTGAATAGAAACTGAAGCTACAATGGAGAACGGTCGAGAGCATGATGATCTTAGCTCGAGTTTAAGGGACTGTTGCCATTAATGGAAGTAATGGTGATGTTTAGAGATTCACGGTGATTGATTGATAGATGCTGCCATTAAAAGGGGTCGAGGTCAGTCCAAGGCGTTGTTGGCAATGGATGGAGCTGATGATGTGCTCGGTTCATGATGGTTTTTCCGAGTTAGAAGGAGTTGAGCTTGGAAGTGGTGGTGATTATCGGGAAATGAAGATTGAATGGTCAGTGGCTGAGTACATGGGTTTGTTTGGAAGCAGTTAAGGCTACACATGAGCAGTGATGCTAGTGACTGACGGGAGAAACGAGTTCAGCTGATGCTGCTGATGTGAACTATCCTGGAAGTAAAATAGAGTTTCGAGATTAATGGCAGTAATGTTGGTTATCGAAAAAATGGAAGGAGCTCGACAGAAAGATGGTAATCCCACACGTTGTTTGATAGTAAATAATGATTGAGCTCAACTCGTGATGGGAATGACTGCCGGTGATGAAGGGGCGTCGTCTGTGATCATTGTTTCAATGGAAATTTAATGAGAAGATTAATGGATCTGTGGTGTTGATGGAGCTTGAGCTGTTGATAATCGGTATTTGGTTTAGGTTTTGCTGAACAATGATTGCACGATGGCATTGATGATGAAATGGAGGTTGTTGTTGTGGCAGTTGTTGATGTTGTTATGCTCGAGTAGGACTGCACTGATGGATTTTGAAGTTACATGGAAACCTACGGCTAGAAAGTCTTAGCCGTGATAATACGAGAGAAAAAGAAGAAAAGATCCAGGAGAAGTAACGTATGGTAAGTCCCAGACGTTATTGAAAAGAAGAATTTTATGAAAAGTTGCAGGAGAACTTTCGTATGGGAAAATCTATACGTAATGGAAGAAGAAGAAATAGCATGTCAGTTCCATGGAACTGACTGTTGAATAAAATTGGTTAAAGGGTATTTGGGCTGGGCTTTGCACAGTGGACGTGGCCCATTGGTTGTGTCTGTTTACTCCACATGATTTTAGCTAGGTTTTGGTGGAACTTCGGCTAGTTTTGGCAACCATTCGACACGGGATTTGAGCACGGGCACAACTACAATTGAGACACCTATATAAGATAACTTCTAATATATTTTTGGGGACATCAATCATATAATTTTTAATCAAGTTTTGGAGAGAAGAACACAAGGGAGAAAAGCTTGGGTTTTGGAGCATTCTTCATCACCGTAACTATTTCTTTACCATTTTATTATATGAAACTCACGGGTTTTGTTAGTACCATGAGTAGCTAAACTTCTTAGTGATTGGGGATGAATTCTAAGTTCTAGACACGATTTGAGTTATTATATAAATTTATTTTGAAGTTCTTCACATGATTATTGATTGTTTATACTAAATAGACATTTATGATTAATTGATAGATTGTTTAGGTGTTCAACTGAATTAATTTGTTGATTTAATCAAAAGCTAATATTGAGTTAGGAGATAAGTAATAGTCGAATAATTCATACAAAAGTAGAGAACATAAGAACTTGCAGAGGGATTCTGTGTAGCGATTGTGTGTATAAACAACACTAGAAAGTGGACCTTGAGCTAAGAGTCTAACTACTAGGATCAATCTATAATTCACAAAAGATAAAGCATTCAAAGAAATTACACCTTGAGTGAGCTACTACTAGGTGGTTTAGACGAATAGAATCTGGTATTGGAGAGCTTCCGTACTCAGTGATATAAGGAATTTAGAGGATAGCACTGAGCTAGATGTTATTCCACGGTTGGTAATAATCTGTGATTAATAGTATTAATGGATGAATATAATAACTTAATGATGTTTTAGTAACGAAGAAGGATTCTATGATCATATTTCTCTCCATTGCTTGCAACTTAATTATTTTTAATTGCTTTGATTTTACTTTGAATCTAAAACAAACCCCCCATTGAGACACTTTTTGACAACTACATCTCCCTGCACTTCGTGGGAACGATCCTTACTTCCATTATATTACCAGTTAATTGTGTGGAAATAAGTAATTTAATTTGAGTGCACTCACGACACGCATCAAATTTTGGCGCCGCTGCCGGGGAGCGGTTGCTAATTGATTTGTTATTTGTTTAGCTTGTTTTTGTTTTTAGATTTTTGCTTTTATTTTTCTTTCGTTCTTGTGAGTTGTCATGTTTCCTTACGGAAATAACATGTACGGAGCACAAGACCAATCAACATATAATTGTGGTAATCAATATGGTTTTCAATCTCAATATTATAACAACTACCAACCATCCTATGGATATAATCAAAACCAATCTTTTGGCTATGATCAATATCCCACGGAGCCTTATGGATATTCTCATACACATCAACAACCTTATGACGGGTATGTAAGTGATCAAACACAAGGATGGGAGGATAGTTGTGCTTCTAATGATAATTCTTCTAGTCTTGTAGATCTGATGCACCAATTTATGGATAATTTGGATTGAGATAACCAACAGATGAAAGAGTATCGTCAAACTATGGATGAGTACAACAAAAAGACTGAAGATACACTTCAAGAACTTCAAGAGGTTACTGACAACCTAAGAAGAGAGATGGGTCAAATGAAGAAGGAAATAACAGAGGAAGAAGTTTGGCCTCAAAATCAAATCAATTCCGACGTTCCCATGATTAATAATGGATATACGATCTATGAGTATCTTGAAGATGAGCAACCTTTGGAAAATCCTTACAATAATGGTAAAGTTATTCCAACTCTGGATCATAATAACGATCACTCGCCTATTCAAAAGGAGGAGAACGGATATGAAATAACCGTTGTTATCAATGGTGTAACGTACAAAAGTGAAGATTTTAGGATTTGCACCAATGAACTAGAATTTTTGAGAGAGGATTCCTATTCCGTGTCATGTCCCATTTGTTATAGGTTAACCTATCTGAGTGGGTGCCCTTAGTAATTTAGAAGAGTGTCTTAATAACAGGCTTGTCTAGCGTGTTAGCCACACGCTGGCCTGACTAATGTTGTCCTTATATTTTGGTTGGCTGTGTTTGAGTTATTCAGGAACTTTAATGAAACAGAATTGCTTCTTCTCAATTCCTATCTCTCTCTTCTAAACACCCTCTTCTTCTACTTATTCCCCTTATCTCATGAATCTTCTCTTCTTATTCTTCTAAATTGCCTTAACAAGAGTTGTTGCTGATCAACCATTGTAGTCTAATCACTACAAGTGGTATCAAAGTGCTCGATTCTGAGTGACCGGACACCATGGTTAGCAAGACTGAGTTTGATGCTTTAACCAAGCAAATCTCATCTATTATACAATCCAACGAAAATCTAGCCAAATAAGTACTGGAGATTAAATCTAAGCTAGATTCACTCTCTCAGCCATTGCTGAACTCAATGATGGATCTGTTCAAGGTTGAATCTAAAAAGTTGTTGGATGAATTTCTTGAGCAAACAGAAAAATCTGGTGATGGACTACTAAACACTCCAATATTGAACACTAGATCTGGTGGTGGGAGCAACTTTACTGGTGAGACTTCTAATTTTGCTCAAAATCACAAGCTTAAGGTAGACTTTCCTAGATTTGATGGAGTTAATCCCAGATCATGGGCTAGGAAGTGTTCTAAATATTTTCAACTGCATCAAATGAATGAGGAACAAAAAGTAAATGTTGCATCTATGTATTTAGAAGGGAAGGCTGATATTTGGTTTTAAGACTATCAGGTGGGTAAAAGTGTTATATACTGGGAGGTATTTATGAGAGACATATGCTCACGTTTCCAAGAGTTGGGCCATGATGACATAGTTGGGGAATTCAACAAACTGAGTCAGTCTAGTACTGTCTTGGAGTATCAAGAGATCTTTGAGGAGTTTAAAGCCTTAATGTTGGCTAAGAATAGACACCTCACAGAGGATTACTTTATATCCAGTTTCATTAGTGGCTTGAAAGAAGAACTCCGGATTGCAGTGCAAATGTTCTCCCCTACCAGACTTGAGAAGGCTATATATCTGGCCAGAATGCAATAAATACTACTAGAAAGTAATGCTAAGAAAACTAGAGCCAATAGACTACCTCCATTATTCATTCCACAAGGGCACAAGAGTTCAGTTACTAGCCCAAAATCCACATCCCCTTCCACAAAACATTCCACAAACCCCAACCCAACCTTGCCTCCTGTGAGAAGACTCACTTATGAAGAAATGAAGGCCAGGAAGGAGAGAGGGTTGTGTTATAATTGTGATGAAGAGTTCAAATATGGCCATAAGTACCTCAAGAAACATCTATTCATGTTGGTGGCAGATGAAGAAGAACATATCAACTCCGAGGAAGAATTGGGTACTCCATTAACACAAGAGGTGATAGAGGAGGAGGTGGAGATCTCAGTCCATACTTTGTGAGGCAACACATCTCCCAGCACTATCAAGATACATGGTAAGACCTTAAATAAGCATTTCATTACTATATTGGTAGATAGTGGCAGTACACATAGTTTTATTGACCCTGAGCTATCCAAGTTGAGTGGATGCTTGATGGAGCCAACTGCAACCTTTCAAGTGACTGTAGCAGATGGTAATAAACTGACAAGCAACACCAAATGTCCCAAATTTCAGTGGGAAATGCAGGGTAATAAATTCAACTTTGGTATGAGAGTCTTAGCACTTGGGGGGTGTGACATGGTCTTAGGGGTGGATTATATGAAAGGAATAAGTCCAGTCCAGTTTGATTTCAAGAAATTGACTGTTACATTTAATATGAATGGAAAGGGGGTGGTGTTACAAGGAATTACAGAGAGTGCTAGCATTTCCTTTATGACTGGAAAGGAGTGTGCTAAATACATGAAGAAACATAAGAATGAGCTAGTAGGACATCTGTATTCCCTCACTGGTGAAGAAAAACAAACTCTGACACCTACTGCCCTACAACCACTCTTGCAATCCTTCCAAACCATATTTCAAGACCCAACAAACCTTCTACCTGCCAGAAACCATGAACATTACATACCATTGCAGCCACTCTCATCCCCTCCAAACCAAAGACCTTACAGAATACTCTACATTCAGAAAGAGGTGGTGGAAAAGATGGTGAAAGAAATGCTAGAATCTAGGGTCATTAGGCCAAGACACATTCCCTTCTCATCTCCAATTTTACTTTTCAAGAAAAAGGATGTAGTTGGAGGTTTTGTGTAAACTATAGAAGGCTCAATGAAATAACAATCAAGAACAAGTACCCAATTCCTATCATTGATGAGCTGTTGGATGAATTAAAGGGTGCTAAAGTGTTTTCCAAAATAGATTTGAGGGCAGGGTATCACCAAATAAGGGTACATCCAAGTGATATTCACAAGACAGATTTTAAGACCCATCAGGGCCATTATGAGTTTCTAGTCATGCCATTTGGGCTTACTAATGCACCAGCAAGCTTCCAAGCTCTCATGAATGACATATTCCAACCACACTTGAGAAAGTTCATTTTAGTGTTTTTTGATGACATTCTGATATATAGTCCAGATATGGAAACTCACATCCAACATTTAACAGTCACTCTGGAATTACTCAGAAAACATTCCCTGCTTGCTATACTCAGCAAGTTCTCCTTTGGTCAATCACAGATTAATTATCTGGGATATATTATTTCTGGTGAAGGTGTTTCTGCTGACCCTGAGAAGGTGGCTTGCATGGTTAACTGGCCAGTAACAGCCACTCTAAAGGACCTCAGGGGTTTTTTAGGCTTGACTGGCTACTACAGGAAGTTTGTTAGAGGCTATGGCCTCATCTGTAAGCCCTTAACTGAGCTGCTGAAGAAGAATAAATTCCAGTGGTGTGAAGCAGCACAAGTGGATTTCCAGCAACTGAAGGAAGCAGTAACCTCAACTCTTATGCTAGCCTTGCCAGATTTCAGCAAGCCATTTGAGATAGAAACTGATGCCTGTGATGTGGGAGTTGGAGCTGTATTAATGCAAGAGAGTAGGCCTATAGCTTTATTCAACAAAGGTATGGGAAATAGATTTCTTGATCTATCTACTTATGAGAAGGAAATGATGGCAGTGGTACTAGCAGTTTCAAAATGGAGGACTTACCTGCTAGGCAATAAATTCACAGTTTACACTGATCACCAAAGCATAAAATATTTTATGGAACAAAGAATTCATTCCATGCTTCAGCAGAAATGGCTTGCTAAACTCTTAGACTATGATTTTGAGATTAAGTACATAAAAGGAGCAGATAACCTAGTTGTTGATGCCTTATCTAGAGTCAAGTATGGAGAAGAAATATCATGTCAGGATATTATTCACATGCATCCATCATGGCTGCAAGACATTCAAGATAGTTACAACAATGACTCTACTGCAAAAAAAAAATGGATTCCAATACTGACCATAAAAAAACAAGAGATATATGGGTTTATTTACTTGAATGGAATTCTAAGATACAAGAAAAGGGTGTACATTAGTCAAACTGGTGATCTAAGAAAGACTATTATCACTGCCGTACATTCTTCACCAGTTGGGGGACACCTAAGAGGACAATCAACTTTTCATAAAGCCAAATTATACTTTCATTGGAAAGGGATGAAGGAACATATTCTTAATTTTTACAAGGAGTGTGATGTTTGCCAACATCACAAAGGGTTCAACACCTCACCATCTAGATTATTACAGCCATTACCCATTCCTAATCAAGCATGGGACCATATTAGCATGGATTTTATCACAGGGCTACCCAAGTCTGAAGGGAGAGAAGTCATCATGGTGGTGGTGGACAGGCTAACAAAGTATAGCCATTTCATTGCCTTAAGCCACCCATACACAACTGCTTCAGTTGGTACCAGGTTCATTGATACCATCTTCAAACTACATGGCATGCCCAAATCCATTGTTTCTGACAGGGATAGTATTTTCATCAGCAATTTCTGGCAAGTATTATTTGCTAAGGTTGGTACTTCCCTACATCTCAGTTCTACTTACCATCCACAGACAGATGGACAGACAGAAAGAGTAAATGCCTGATTGGAGTCTTATTTGAGATGTATGTCTAGCCCCAGGCCTACTAAATGGGTCTCATGGTTTCCATTAGCTGATTGGTGGTTTAACACATCATATCATACTAGCTTGAGGTTAACTCCATTTGAAGCTCTCTATGGATATCCTCCACCACAGTTTGGAATTATTTCTTCTCAAACAAGTGTGCATGATGCAGTTGAAGACTATTTACAGCAGAGACAAGAAATGGGACAACTTCTCAAGGAAACTTTGGTAGCTGCTCAGCACAAGATTAAACAACAGGAAGATAATAAGAGATCAGAAAGATCATTCAATGTAGGTACTGGGTCTACTTAAGGTTGAAACCCTACAGGCAAACCACTGTCCAGTTGAGGAGGAATCTTAAGCTAGCTGAAAAAAAATTTGGCCCTTACCAGATACTAGCCAAAGTAGGTGTTGTGGCTTACAAGTTGAAATTGCCAGCAGGCTCTAGAATTCACCCTACTTTCCATGTGTCACAACTGAAGCCCAGGATTGGTGTTGGGGTGGTATCTCAGACTCAATTACCTCCTACTGACAGCACTGGCCAACTTCAAATGTCACCTGATGGAGTTCTAGCTACAAGGACTATTCAAAAGAACAAGCAAGCTATACACCAAGTTTTGGTGAAATGGAAGAGTTTAACTGATTCTGAAGCTACTTGGGAATATAGACAGCTCATGAGGACATAATTTCCAAAATTCATCCTTGAGGACAAGGATGTTGTGGAGTATAGGGTATATGTCATGTCCCATTTGTTATGGGTTAACCTATCTGAGTGGGTGCCCTTAGTAATTTAGAAGAGTGTCTTAATAACAGGCTTGTCCAGCGTGTTAGCCACACGCTGGCCTGACTAATGTTGTCCTTATATTTTGGTTGGCTGTGTTTGAGTTATTCAGGAACTTTAATAAAACAGAATTGCTTCTTCTCAATTCCTCTCTCTCTTCTAAACACCCTCTTCTTCTACTGATTCCCCTTATCTCATGAATCTTCTCTTCTTATTCTTCTAAATTGCCTTAACAAGAGTTGTTTTTGATCAACCATTGTAGTCTAATCACTATATTCCGATGATGAAGTTATTGAGGAGAAGATGGTTGAGAATGAAACCAAATTGATTGAAGTTGTGGAAGACCCAATTGAGCTAGTCGATGATGCTTAGATTTCGGTTGAAGCAGAAATTAAGAGTTTGATAGAGGACCATGATATACTTGAGGTAAATAATTCAATGAAGTTAATTAAGAAAGATAAGGATCTCGAACAAGGTTTGTCTAATCCTTTGCATAATTTTACATCTATTGATCCTTTCCATCCAATTGAAGTAGATTCTAAAAGAGTTGTTAACCTAACTTTTAGGAAAATACCTCACTTAGGATTGGAGTAATGTGCTTCCAAAGTTGTAACGGATTATTTTTCTTCTAAGTATCCACCACTTGATGTGTTTGATTCTAGAATTGTGCAGGTTCACCAAGCTGAAAAACCTTTTGAAGTTCCCGAATTCTATGTTTTGTATCCACTTTCAAGTGTACAAAGGACTAAGTGTGGGGGAACTTCAATAAAGTGATAGCTTCAATATTTATATCTTGTGCTAATATTTTTGTGAAGCTGTTACTAGAATTGCAGATTATTTTCAGGGAGGACTACCAGATTTTCAGATTGTTGGTGTATGGACGATAATAAGAATGTCAGGCTGAGGACGTTAAACCAAGCGCTAAATGGGAGGCAACCCATAGGTTTTGTATCTTAAACCATTTTATTTTTTGTTTTAATTGTTTTTATATCATATTTGCATCCCCATGTTTAATTTCATTGAGTCTGTAATCTATCTTAGAAAAGAATTATGACGAATACCTTTTCGTCAGAAACATTCAGACTGTCAGTAGTTCAGTACAGAGACCATAACTGTCAGAGAGTTTATTCAAACACTGTGAAATTTTGAGAGTGTGTAGAAAACACGTATATGAACAACTTTTGTGAAATGGAGTTTTTCCAAATTCCTTATAAATTTGCACAGGTTTTTCGTTTTATCTTCTGTTATGTCAGAATTCAGAATTTTCAGTTTTACACATTGAGGACATGTGAAGTTTAAGTGTGGGGGAGTATTTTGCATAAAACCTTCAACTTGTAGAGATTTTAGAGTCACTAGCATACTTCTAGGTATGTTTACATAGAGATTCTGACTGACATAACTGAACTTGGAAGTGTTAGGGAACTACACTCGGATTTCTTACGAATTGGAGTGTTAAATAATGGATTTAATCATGCCGGTGATGCGAATTAGGAGCATAGAGAATGCATTATTAGAGTTTCTGATCAATCATTAGTGGAGACTACCCATTTTCATATCAACCAAGTCACCATACCAAATTTTCTTTGTAGCTGACTAAAGAGTTTTCTTTTGAGTGTGTGTCACCGTACGTTAATTCCGGGTAGAATGGTGAGCTACCCAACTTCACACCATTTTCAGAACTATTTTTGATCTCTTGAGTGCTAATTTTGTCAATCATGAGGGTTAAGTCTATAGATGAAAACCACCTTCTTGTAGTTTGATTTGCAGTTAGCACCATTCTCTCTCTCTCTCGCCAAAAACAGATCCATATAAACACCATCATCATCAACAAGGGAGCGACATCAAAATCTACAAGGAAAGTTGAAGACGTTTGAGGTTTAAAAGCAAAAATTTAAGGAAGAGCAAAATTTCATATCCAAGAAAAGCAACATACAATGAGCAGATTTTTATATACATGTTTAAGACTTACATATAAGGAGCGAAATTGTATATCAAAGTATGAACACTTATTTACAAGAGCGAAGAAAATCAAAAGATGAGAGTTATTGAAGTTTATGATACGAAGACAATACAAGTTGTGAAGATCAAAGTGGTAAAGTACTTCTTTCATGGTCATGTTAATTTTATTTCATTTTTATTGATTTAGTTAGAATCTCTCTTATAAAAGAAAAAAAAAATACAAAATACAAATAGAAAAAAATACAAAGAGATTTGCATTTAGGTTGTTATTTGTTCAATAAAGTCATGGGGAAGAAAAATATATAAAGAAGTTTCAAGAAACAAGGAATTTGAGGAAAAGAGTTACAAATTGTCGAAGTTATAAGAATTTCAAGAGTTTATCATCTATAGTTGAAGACCGAAGACCAAGAAGATGAAGAAGACGAGCCGAAGGAAGGAAGACGTTTCTATTGGATGTTGTGAGAGTGGTGCTTTCATCATTGCAATCAGATGTGAAGGTCGTAAGTACTCTCATCCTTGCTATAGTGGTTGATTTCCTTTCTTAGAGATCATCAAAAAAATATCTTTGTTTTCCACGATTTTGTGGAGTCTCCAGAAATTATTCGGAAGGTTTCCTTCCCACCATTCAACATGTGTAGGATTGTCTCTTCATTCTTACTTGCACACATGTGAGACCCATAAAAAAGTCGTCTTATTGAGTGCAATTATCATAAAATCCTTTTAAGTGAGGCAGAAGTCGAGGCGAAATGCTTATTTTTCGCTCTCAAACACGCATACTCTCATTATGGTGTGGTTATTTCTCACTCAAGATTTAAGAATGAATATGTTCTTTGGTATTTCTAACTTCTTATTACTAGCATGCAGAAACTCTATGTCCTCATAGCTCTTTTGATGCTTGGGAAGCTGGAACGCTTTGAAGTTGGAGTAGGTTTTGTGGGTATATCTCTCGTAAGCCCTCACGAGACTATAACTCGTCCACTAGGGACACCTAGGGGTTTAAAGGCATGTTATTCATGCTAAGAGTAACTGTATCCTCGGAGACATGGAGTTGTTGTATTTAGATAGTTTGCTCGAGGACTACCAAAAGCCAAGTGTGGGGGAATTTTTTGAGTGCATATCGCATATATTTAGCATCGAATCCATGCTAGTATTTGCTACATTTTCTTGAAAATTATTTTATATTACTCTTGTTTTTCTCTATTTGTGTTTTATTAGATGAATCATCCAAAAGAAGTGAATTTGCACTTAATTGTGCAATAAAAGAAGTTAGCTAAAAAGCGTAGTAAGGTCAAAGACCAAGTGGAACTCGTTCGAACTTAGGAGTACATGCTATCATCTATAATAATGCGAAAATACGAAGCCAACGGCGAAAGAATGGAGTCGTTCCGACGTCGTATGAAGATTTTATGGGCATTTGAAGCAAGCAAAGTTGCGAAATTGTTTACGCATAGAATTTATCGAGGGGCGTCCATTATCCGCTAAAGAATAAGTGCTAATTACAATCAGATCTTTTACTTGGGAAGCTCATAATTCAAATATTGAAGGCGTCTCTCGGGCATCATCATCTTCTTTACCAACGATCAGAGAAATTTAGAACTTGTAAGTTTGGTTAGGTTAGAAGAAGAAGGAGTTTAGAAGAGAATTCCATAACAACATGGACCATGTTTATATACAATCGATTGTAGACTTTCTACAAGTTACCATGTTTCCTAAATTACAAGAGTCCTAAGAATAGTAAACCTATGAAGTTACACGTAACAATTCCGTGGTTATTACGTTAACTCAATACCCTCCTAGCAGTTTAACGGGCATCTTGAACCCAACGCAAAAGCTGCCTTTGAAAGTGGTTTGGTGAAGATATCAATCTGATCCTTGGAGGAAATGAATCGAACATCCAGTTGTTTAGAAGCAACTGGATCGCGAACAATGTGATAATCAATTTCTATATGTTTAGTACGTGCATGGAAGATCGGATTTCGTGTTGCCCCAAGATTATCACACCATAGAACGCGGAGATGCAAAAGAGGAGATTTTAAGTTCCGAGAGAAGAGATCGAATCCACATGATCTCTCGCAGTAGCGATAGCAAGACCCCCGATACTCGCCAGAAAGAATGGAGTCGTTCACGTGTAATCATTGGGTGAAGAAGAAGTAACCAAGATCATCGAGATAACGTGCTGATCATTAGCAACAATTCATCAAAGGAAGAAGATTTTTCATGGAGGATGGCATTGGAGTGAATCTGGGGACCGTAACCAATAAAGACACAAGGAGAAGAAGAAGAATCCATCTTATGAGACCAAAGACTATCCAAAGACTCGCTGAAGAGAGGTATAATCAGGGGAGCCAAATAATGCAAGCAAGTTGCTCGGAGGTGTGTGGGCAAGAGAAATGATGAAATACTCCGTGAAATTGTTTACGTACATAATTTATCCGGGGCGTCCATTCTGCTAAAGGGAACACTGTTTCAAAGGAAGTGCTAATTACAATCAGATCTTTTACTTGGGGGAAGTCATAATTCAAATATTGCTGAAGGCACCAGGCTTATCTCTCAGGGCACCATCATCTTCTTTACCAACTATCATATATTGTCGCATGAGAAATACAAGGAAGCTCAAGAGAGTGAGTCAAGCTGTTTGAAGTAACGCCGATGAGAGATGAGAAGATCCAACCGAGGAGAATTTTATGGATTTATTAGGAGCGAAACTTCAGGGATATGGAAGGTTGAGCTCGAGTCTATTGTCATTAATTGAACCACTAACGTTGATCGATGGAGCTGGGAGTTTGTTGATGATGTTGCTTCCATTATCAGCGAGTGACGGACAGGGAGAATGAAGCTCATGTTGGAGTTAAGGACAACGTGTGGGTGGTATTGAGCTTGAGGAGAACGAATGGTGTTGGACTTGGGCTATGGACAGAGATTGATACTTACTTCTACCATTGGCAGTAACAATCTCGATAATACAGAGATGAACGGAGTTCAAACTTCTAGCTGCTGTGATGAAACAAGAAGAAGTTCAGGGGAGATGTCTGCTATTACGGGGCTTTTGATCATGGCTGAAAGTGATACTAGCTTGGCAGTGAATAGAAACTGAAGCTACAATGGAGAACGGTCGAGAGAATGATGATCTTAGCTCGAGTTTAAGGGACTGCTGCCATTAATGAAAGTAATGGTGATGTTTAGAGATTCAAGGTGATTGAGTGATAGATGCTGCCATTAAAAGGGGTCGAGGTCAGTCCAAGGCGTTGTTGGCAATGGATGGAGCTGATGATGTGCTCGGTTCATGATGGTTTTGCCAAGTTGGACGGAGTTGAGCTTGGCAGTGGTGGTGATTATTGGGCAATGAAGATTGAATGGTCAGTGGCTGAGTACATGGGTTTGTTTGGCAGCAGTTAAGGCTACACGGGATCAGTGATGCTGGTGACTGATGGGAGAAACAAGTTCAGCTGTTGCTGCTAATGTGAACGATCCTGGCAGTAAAATGGAGTTTCTAGATTAATGGCAGTAATGTTGGTTATCGAAAAAATAGAAGGAGCTCGACAGAAAGATGGTAATCCCACTCGGTGTTTGATAGTGAATAATGATTGAGCTCAAGTCGTGATGGGAATGACTGCCGGTGATGAAGGGGCGTCGTCTGTGATCATTGTTTCAATGGAAATGGACAAATAAGATTAATGGATCTGTGGTGTTGATGGATCTTGAGTTGTTGATAATCAGTATTTGGTTTAGGTTTTGCTTAACAATGATTGCACGATGGCATTGATGATGAAATGGAGGTTGTTGTTGTAGCAGTTATTGATGCTGCTATGCTCGGGTAGGAATACAGTGATGGAGTTTGAAGTTACAGGGAAACCTACGGCTAGAAAGTCTTAGCCATGATAATACGAGAGAAAAAGAAGAAAAGATCCAGGAAAGTAACGTATGGGAAGTCCCAGACGTTATTGAAAAGAATAATTTTATGAAAAGTTGTAGTCGTATGGGAAAACCCATACGTAATGGAACAAGAGGAAATAGCAAGTCAATTCCATGGAACTGACAGTTGAATAAAATTGGTTAAAGAGTATTTGGGCTGGTCTTTGCACAGTGGACGTGGCCCATTGGTTGTATGTGTGTACTCCACACGATTTTAGCTAGGTTTTGGTGGAATTTCGTCTAGTTTTGGCAACCATTCGACACGGGATTTGAGCACGGGCACAACTACAATTGGGACACCTATATAAGAGAACTTCTAATATAATTTTGGGGACATCAATCATATAATTTTTAATCAAGTTTTGGAGAGAAGAACACAAGGGAAAAAAGCTAGTGTTTTGGAGCATTCTTCATCACCGTAACTATTTCTTTACCATTTTATTATATGAAACTCATGGGTTTTGTTAGTACCATGAGTAGCTAAACTTTTTAGTGATTGGGGATGAATTCAAAGTTCTAGACACGATTTGAGTTATTATATAAATTTATTTTGAAGTTCTTCACATGATTATTGATTGTTTATACTAAATAGACATTTATGATTAATTGATAAATTGTTTAGGTGGCCAACTGAATTAATTTGTTGATTTAATCAAATACTAGTATTGAGTTAGCAGATAAGTAATAGTCGAATAATTCATACAAAAGTAGAGAACACAAGAACTTGCAGAGGGATTATGTGTAGCGATTGTGTGCATAAACAACACTAGAAAGTGGATTTTGAGCTAAGAGTCTAACTACTAGGATCAATCTATAATTAACAAAAGATAAAGCATTCTGAGAAATTACACCTTGAGTGAGCTGCTACTAGGTGGTTTAGACGAATAGAATCTGGTATTGGATAGCTTCCGTACTCAGTGATATAAGGAATTTAGAGGATAGAACTGAGCTAGTTGTTATTCCACGGTTGGTAATAATCTGTGATTAATAGTATTAATGGATGAATATAATAACTTGATGACGGTTTAGTAACGAAGAAGGATTCCCTGATCATATTTCTCTCCATTGCTTGCAACTTAATTATTTTTAATTGCTTTGATTTTACTTTGAATCTAAAACAAACCCCTCATTGTGATACTTTTTGACAACTAAATCTCCCTGCTCTTCGTAGGAACGATCCTTACTTCCATTATATTACCAGTTAATTGTGTGGAAATAAGTAATTTAATTTAAGTGCACTCACGACACGCATCGATAACAAGCTAAGTTTTCTATCTAACGGTTGATAAATATTTGCTTGTATCTAATCAGGTTTTCATCTAACGGTGAATATTGAATGCTTTGTTACCAAGCTAACATTGATTGCAAACCCTGATTTGAAAGACTATATAAGGGAGAACTCTAGCAACTAGGAAACCTAATCCCCGCAGATTCTGTGTGATACTAGTTTGTTAAGGTGGAGTCGATTCTCCTTTAACCTTTGGTTTTATTCTTCTAAAACCAGGTTAACAACTTAAAGACTTCATTGGGATTGTGAAGCCAGACTGATACTACTTTTATCGTAGTTGTGTGATCTGATCTTGCATCTTCTATCGTACGAGTACAATTGTAATAATTGTCTTGAGTTTTCTATCTCCGATAGGCAAGATATAAAAGTAATCACAAACATCTTCGTCTCATCGTTTGTGATTCCACAATATCTTTTTTCGCTGCGTCGATTAAGACTATTGTGAGGTGATTGATAAAGCTGAGCTATTCTTCGGGAATATAAGTTTGGTTTTATAGATTGGTTCATGTTCACCTTGATTTATCAAAAGACAGAACAAAACTCATAGGTTTATTCGTGGGATCATATAGACTTTTCTGTGTGAGACAGATTTGTTTATTAAAGTCTTCGACTTTGGGTCGTAGCAACTCTTGGTTGTGGGTGAGATCATCTAAGGGAATCAAGTGCGCAGTATCCTACTAGGATCAGAGGCGTAGGAGCATAACTGTACGTTGTATCAGTGTGAGATTGGTTGGGGTTCAACTACAGTCTAGACCGAAGTTAATTTGGAGTAGGCTAGTGTCTGTAGTAGATTAATACAGTGTATGTTTAATCTGGACTAGGTCCCGGGGTTTTTTTGCATTTGCGATTTCCTCGTTAACAAAATTCTGGTGTCTGTGTTATTTCTTTTCCGCATTATATTTTTATATAATTGAAATAATACAGGTTGTGCGTTGTTCAATCAATTAGAATATCCGACCTTATTGGTTGTTGATTTAAATTGATTGACACTTGGATATTGGTCTTTGGTACCATCTAAGTTATCTCTCTTTGATTAAGATTCGCATATTGTATTTTCTTGAGTAAATCAAATTGAGAGTTATAGATAATAAACTCTTTGAGATATTTTCTATTTGATTGAGTCTAGTTGATTCTCTAGAAAATAACTCGGAGTTGTCCATACAGATTGCTAATCGAAATATTGGGTGTGGTTGTTAGACCCCCGCTTTTTCAATTGGTATCAGAGAAGGCAAACACGTTCAAGACCTTACAAGTCTATATTTGTAGCGATCTGACTCTATGGACGATAAAGTCTCATATAACACTTTACCAGGAATAAGAACTAATTGTAGAAAAAGTTCTGATAAACTGGCTATTCTCTAGAAGAGATTGGATGAACAAATCCGGATCAATTATGATCTTGTTGCAGAAATTGCATTTTTTTAAGGATTTGAATCCAGTCATAAATCCTTTAAAGGATATGAGAGTTTCCAGTAGTTTCCCTCTAAGGAAAGGTCACACATCATCTGATAAACACCTGTTAAATGTTGTGAAAACTGATATGACTCAAAATTATTTTATGAAACTAAAAGATGTTGGTCTATGTTTGTGTTTGTGGGAGAAAACTACTTCTGCTGGTTTAGGTAATTTTGGGTGTGTGTGGATGAGAAGTGAGTTTAAACCATCAACAAATGTGCTGCACGATGAGCACTTTGATTCGAGAGATAATCTGTACAATTCTGGCCTAAACCGAAGACACGGCCATTCCAGATTTGTTTCGGTCACAGGTGAAGGATGTGAGGTTGATCTTAGGGAGGGAAGCGAAGAAGGTTTTGAGAGTATGAAGGTGAAGGCTATTTGATGAATTGTTAACAGAAGGTTGAGAAGGCTAGCAAATGTTGCAGGCAGGCTCTGGGTGTTGAATACGATGGTATTAACACTTGGTTTTTCTGTTGTCTGGACTTGTGTTGTCATTGAAAATAGGGCGGATAACCTATTTATACAAGTCTTTTAGCCTAACCTTCATATCTCGTGGGAAGTGGAGAAAGTGGAGTGATGGAGTAGTGGAGTAGTGTGTTGGTGTCACACGACCAGGCTTGCCCACTTATCCCATCATCACTAACCGTCCATGACTTCCTGACACGTTCTTGTGATGGCGCGTTGTCGTCGCACGCTGTAAACCGCCAGACCAATACCCCAGTATGTATCCCCCAGTTTGTGACATGATTGATGTCTCGAGTGTTTTGGAAAACATGTAGCATGTTGTTGTATCTTGGAAAGTCAGGCTCGGGAAGCTTGCTAGCTTGGTGACCTTCGACGGTCGAGATTTTTCATCTTGAGAGGAGGGGCAACCGTTGATCGTTGCACCAGAAACCCTAATTAGCGCTCCTTACTAGAATCGTTGTAGAATTCTAGTACGGACTCGTATTTTGATGATCCACCCCTCCATTCCATACGGAAAAGAATTTCCTATCTCCCAACGCGGAAATATTTAGGTTTTAAGCTCGTTCGGGAGGAGAAAACAGCTCGAAAGCAAAACCCATGAAGGAAATTGATACTTGTGAAGTATCGTGTTGTTTGTAGGCGCATATTGTATGCATGCGGTGCATTAAATATGTTTAACATATTTGAAGCCTACAACCTTGATGAAAAGATTGCAAGTTGAAGTGACTCAACTAGCTATGTTCAGGCGTTGTTCGGAGGTCGCATGAGCGGGACCCACCTTGGCCGGTTATGCCATGGGGAAGTGTGGAGGATGGTGATCATGGTGATACCTTGCCATCTAACTCCCTTCCTAGGCTATTCATCCAAGCATGCGAACTTGGACGGACGAGATTTGATGGAGGAATAACCGTTGGATTAGGGTTTGGAAGGCTTGAGAGCTTCCTCTTTCACCCTAACGGTTTTATGCCTTGGGAGGCGTGCATGGAATGGCCGATTAGCCTAGTAGGTAGGCGGGACGCCATTCTACACGTTCATGCCTGCAGGACGTCCATCGGAGCGATCTGGGTCGCCCGTTCTAGCCTGCGATGATGGATGGTCGAGATTAGAAGTGGCCTCGCATGCCTTCTTTGTGCCACCGTATCTCAACATTGTTGACTCCCATAGAGAAGCCGTTTGCACCAGCAGGGAGGTGGGTCGGCGGCGAGCATGCACATGCTTGGTTTGAGACCATAGGCACGATATAAGCCATACAAGCATGCCTGCGATGACGGATGGCTGAGATTAGAAAGGGACCGTGGATGATATTTTGGGACAAGGATTTCGAGACGGTCGGCTGCAACTAGCCATGGCCGATTGGTTCACCGTGGAAGTGGCCCCACGGTGAGCACTAGGTGCTATCGGCCGGCGGCGGTTCCTCCTAATCTTTCCTGTACGTCCGACCAAAGTTGCTTGGTCACAACATGTAAACAAAACCCTAATTTTAGGGTTTGTGAGCCGTAGCTTCATGCTAGCATATCTTAACGCCCATGGCTCCTATGATGAAGCCGTTTTCACCATCAGGAAGGTAGGCCGGCGATGAGCATGTGCGTGCATGCTACTCGGTCCCGCGCGTGATCTAGGCCATCCAACCATGCCTGCGAGGTTGGACAGTTGAGATCTATTTTTAAGTTTGTTTTCAGCAGGTGAGACTAACATGGGTAGTCTTGCATGCGTTCAACGAGGCTAATATAATCCACCGTCAGGTAGCCTACGGGTGTTTGCATGTCGAACACAAGGCTTTAATTAAAGCATTAATATTAATGATGTATACCTACAGAAAATCGGGATGGTTGATACATGCTCCGTCGGGATGGTTGCTACATGCTCCGTTCTGGGTATATTAAATTCACAGGGTATATAGGATTGTTGCTACATGCTCCAACCTGGATGAATTTCGCGTATTTTATTCATAGAATGGGATTGTTGCCACATGCTCCATTCTAGATGAATTGATAAAGTGAAGGAGTATCCATCACTCATTAATGGCCTTATCTTTTATAGGATGTTAGCGCATAATTTTAGGTTTTACAATTTTATCCCTAAACTAAAATCCACCATTAACAGTTTGTTTTGTGATTCCTCGAATCACTCTCAACATAAATGTGTGTCCTTTCAAAAGATATTAAGAGTTGCAAGTAATCTTCATGAGAGAACTAAACAACTATTTACGTCTCTAAAAAGACATACAAAACTATTTGGAAATTCCAAACAGAATAGTACGAATAGTATGAGAGCTTTTTCTTTAAAATCAACATCACCCTTTCAATGGTTTATCGATAGTGGATGTAGCAGACATATGACAGGTGATCTCACGTGGTTTATTTTTTCAGATGACTATGAAGGTGGACCTGTAGCATTTGGTGATTGGAGATGTTGCTACATCAGCAAAAAAGGAACGATCAAATTACTTGGCGTACCTGAAATTCATGATGAGGTCTACGTAAAAGGTATGACTGCAAATCTTATTTCTCTTAGTCAAATTTGTGACAAAGGCCATCAAGTTGTCTTCAATGCAAATGGATGTGACATTGTAGACAAAGCTGGGAAAGTAATTTTTTAAGGAACTCGTGGTAAAAATAACTGTATCTTCTTGATACTCAGTGCAGCAATTGTTGCAATTTGACTAAGGTGGAATCTACACATCTTTGGCATGAAAATTTTGGTCACATCAATTATCGCCTTCTAACTAAGATCATTAACAAAGAACTTGTTAGAGGCGTTCCCAAAATCAATGCAAAGATTGGATGTGTATGTGGTGCCTGTCAATAGGGTAAACAAACAAAAGTTCACGATATATCATCTCGAGATATTCTCACCAAAGCTCCACTTGATTTAATTCATATGGACCTCTTCGGACCAATTCAAAAACCGACTGTTGCTGGTAAGAAGTATACCTTGGTTATGGTAGATGACTAAACCAGATTCACTTGGGTTGCATTTCTATCCCATAAGAATGAAACCCTTGGAGAATTCAAGATTATTGTTAGTAGAATCCAGAACGAACAAGGTCGCAAACTAAATAAAATTAGGAGCGACCATGGAACTGAATTCAAGGACACTAAAGTGTTTGAATTTTGTGACGAACTGGGAATTATTCAACAATATTCTCCACATATTACTCCTAAATCTAATGGAGTTGCCGAGAGAAAGAACAGGAATATTCAGAAAATGGCCAGGGTAATGCTCCATAACAAAAATCTAGCTTTAAGGTTTTGGGGAGAAGCTATTTTCACAGCATGTTATTTGATCAACCGTGTCTATTTAAGATCAAAAACCCTTAACACTCCTTATGAGTTGTGGTACGGTAGAAAACCCAACTTACACTATCTTAGAGTGTTTGGTAATAAGTGCTACATTCGGAAAGATCGAGAACAGAGAGGGAAATTTGACACCAAAAGTGATGAAGGTATCTTTCTTGGCTATGCTTCTGATAGTCGTGGTTTCCGAGTATTCAATCTCAGAACACAAGTCATAATGGAATCTGCTAATGTTATAATTAATGATATTAGTAATTTTTATCATGAAAATTATCCTGCTGAATTGCCTCCTTTAGAGACAATTGATAAAGTCAAAGAAATACCTGAATCAGTTGAAGTTATCCTAACTGTTACTGATCCTGATATTTCTAGTGACGAGAAGAAGAACTTTGATCAAGACGCTCCTGGAGAACAAGAACGTGTTCCTCCACGATACCTCTGGGTTCAAAGGAATCATGATCCTAACAGTATTATTGGAGGAAGAGATTCTACAACCATAACAAGAGGACAACTTCAAAATATTTATAATTTTGATTGTTATCTGTCTCTTGTAGAACCGAGAAATATTGATGAATCTCTTAGCGATCCCGCATGGGTAAATGCAATGCATGAAGAGTTAAATCAATTTCAAAGACAAGATATATGGGAAATCATGCCTTGTCCCTCCAATCTTAATGTTGTTGGTACCAAATGGATATTTAAGAACAAGTCTGATGAATATGGCACAATTATTAGAAATAAAGCCATACTTGTCGCTCAAGGATATTCACAAATTAAAGGTATCTATTTTGATGAAACCTTTGCACATGTGGGATGCCTTGAGTCCATTAGACTTCTATTATCTCATGCTTGTTTTCTCAAAGTTAATCTTTTCCAGATGGATGTAAAATCAGTGCTTCTAAACGGGATTTTAAAAGAAAAATTATATGTTGCTCAACCAAAAGGGTTTGAAAACCGTGATTTTCCTGATCATGTTATCAAACTCAAAAATGCTTTATATGGGTTAAAACAAGCACCTAGAGCCTGGTTTGAGAAACTTACCACTTTTCTTATTATGAAAGGTTTTTCAAGAGGTGGAGCTGATAAGACCTTATTTACCAAATAGAGTGGGAAAAACGTTGTCATTGATCAAGTCTATGTAGATGATATCATCTATGGGTCAACTTCTGAGAATCTAGCAAAGGACTTTCAAGTTTCACTTGCTAGAGAATTTGAAATGAGCAATGTTGGTGAATTAAAATTCTTTCTAGGATTACAAATTCAGCAACATAAGGATGGAATTTTCCTATCCCAAGAAAAATATGCAAGGGATCTTGTGACAAGATTCGGCTTGGATAAGTCTTCTCCAAAATTGACACCTATGCCTACTACTGGTAAACTGCATAGAGATGAGAAAGTAGTAAAAGTAGATCTAAAGTTGTATCGATCTATTATTGGAAGCCTTTTATATCTGACAGCTACTAGACTAGTGTAGATGGTGGATTTTTGACAAAGGATAAAATCGTAAACCCATAATTATACGAACTTCTGATCCAGTAATCAGACGAGAGTATTGAGACACGGGTCTCTCATCAAATCTCTGACTGAGAATACTGTCTCTCAGAGTATATGCAGATATGTATTCTCTCGGCTGGACAATGACATATCTCATGAATACTGGACACTTCAGTAATTATTTCTATATAGAATAACGAGATTGACGGCTCCTAGACAGCTTGCTCTGCTAGTATAGAGCGATAACGTCTTTAGGATACAAATAACAATTTTACCTGAATATATAAAGGATATAAAGCTCCAGCAGGCTCATGTTAGAATAATTGATGCTCTTAGACAACTTTCTCTGCTAGTATAGAGCCCTCAGTTAATTATTCTTAAATTTTTGGATTCATCCACTGAATTTCTGAAAATATTCAAATATTTTCACAATATTTCGTTACTTCAATCTATGGTTCTTCCCAGCAGAATTCCATGGGTTAGTAATAAATATTCAACACACGGGCGTCTGAGCTACCTCCGAGTAAGCCCCGATTTAAATGGTGCAAGTGTGTTCAACGATGATACACTAACAATCACCGCACGAATGAGTATTTCAAAATACGACGAAACGATGAACCTATGCAAAATAGGAAGGAAAATAATAAATAATTAAAAATTAACCAAGGCACTGGGAGCATGGGCCCACCGAATGGCCGGCCGTACCGTGGTCAATCCCACGCCAGTTTTGTATTTTTATCATATTTTTGTTATCTTCCTTGATCTTATGAAAATCCTTTCATTTGAACAAATATCCTTCGTTTTTAGGAAACTCCTTAGTTTCATGGTATTTCTTTCACACTGAGGAAATAATATAAAATTAGGGAAAATATTGTGGGCCCGTGATTATTGACCAACCGGCCATGCCTTGATCCCGGCCGGCCCCACACCTCATGGTTCCTCATTATTTTATTATTATTTCCCTAATCTCATGAAAACTCCTTGATCTCATGGTATTTTCACAAATCCATGAAAAATATAATATAAATTAGGGAAACCCGTGGGACCGGGCCCAAGCCGGCCGGCCATGCCCTAGCTGGTCCCACACACCCTTTATTTTTTTTATTATTTTTTTAAGTTTTCCTTGGTCCCATGGAATTCCTTGATTTCATGGTATTTCTCTATGAAAATTCCTTCAAATCATGGAAAAATACACAAGAAATACATAAAATTAAGGAAACTCGTGGGACTGGGCCCAAGCCGGTCGGCCATGCCCTAGCCGGTCCCACACGCCCTTATTTTTATTATTTTAATATTATTTTCTTCCTTGATCCCATGGAAACTCCTTCACTTCAAGGAAACTCATTA
The DNA here is from genome assembly GCA_023529315.1 of Papaver bracteatum. Classification (NCBI taxonomy): domain Eukaryota; kingdom Viridiplantae; phylum Streptophyta; class Magnoliopsida; order Ranunculales; family Papaveraceae; genus Papaver; species Papaver bracteatum. Next base: position 46,379 of record JAJJWX010004910.1, on the reverse strand, counting down.
ATTTCAACAAATTCCTTGATTTCATGATATTTTCATAAAATCATGAAAAAATAATATAAAATTAGGAAAAGCACCATGGGACTGTGGTCACTGGACGGCTGGCCATTCCTTGGCCTCAGTGGTCCCACACTTTATCATTCCTTCATTTTATAATTATTTTTCTTCATCTCATGAAGTTTCCTCAGTTTCAGCAAAACCCTAATTTTGTCATATTTTCTCAAATGGATGCTCAACTGCACGCCAGAAAATATCAAAATTCTCAAGATTGTGACACGGACGTGAGCATGTTACCTTGACCGACCAGGGTTGGCTCCTTGGCTCGCAATGATCCGGTCCCATGTATTTTCACGATTTGACCTAATTTGCGCAATTACACGTAGTAGGTCCAAAACTCTTCCAAATAATTTTGAATTTTCATGGAATGATCGTCAGTCAATCCCGTGACCACCTAGGGCTGATTTTATGACCCATTGATCGGTCCCTCACCTCTTCATAATTAATTAGGTTTTATCACCTAAGGCTCAGACGAGCATTTTTCGAATAAATGATTAAACCAGCATTTGATCATTCTTTCATCAACAAATTACCAACTCTTCAAGAGGCCTTGGAATTTGCTCACACGAGCATATGGGAGATACATGGTTTATCCACGGTTCAATGTAGCCGGTCCCTCATTCATTCCGTGGTTAATTTTCAATTAACCATGAATTGGTCATCAATTGATCAAATTAGGGTTTCTGAGTCCAAGGATCATAATTCCGGATCCAAACACTAATAATTTTACGATGATCTCATGATCAGTATTCTTATTAATTATGCTTGGATCAACTACCAGCATTTTAATTAATGTTTTATTTTGGTCACACTACCAATAATTCGTCAGATGAGCAACACTTGCTCAGATGAGCAATATTTGCTCAAACCAAGGAATATTGGTTCAATATTCAATAATTCATCGAATGAGCAATACTTGCTCGCCTCAATGTCAGAATTTCACCTCTGTCTCAGCAGTCATGTTTAATTCATGAGTTTCAGAACATCATTGCAAACCATGTTCAACTCAGTAAATACATGGACTCATCGTCCCATTAAGTCATGAAGTCAGCAACTGACTAATTAACCACGAGATGCCAATCGTGTCACTTGGGGGGAAATCAACTAGGGTTTTTGTCTGGCGGTCCACTACATATGTGTTCATACATATGTTAGAATATGAGCAAGTCGTGCAATCAGTTGAAGGGATTAACAAAGTAGTTGGTGGAAAATATACCAAGTCTCCGCACGATGAGCAACTGGTTTCAAACACGATTTCCATTTCCCCACTCCTTGATTCCATCAACTGTTACACTTCATGGGATCATGGTGTCTATAATTCCAGTAATATAAATAAGTCTCTAAATCATGATTGAAAACATAACAACAAGAATCTCACGTCTCACTGAAAATACGAGATTAACAACTCATCAATTGAGCAATTACTCTCAACTGAGCAATTACAATCATTCAGAACTTATCTTATTCAGAATTCACAACACATCTACAATCTTTGATTACCATTGATTCCACACATTTCTTAGCTTTCCTCCTACAGATCAACCCATCCTCTCTTGTGACCGAATTTACTATGGAGTGGCCATTGTCTTGGTTTAGGCCAGAGTACTACAGATTGATCTCTCGAATTCAAAGCACCCCCTTTACAGCGGTATATCTGTGTGAGGTTGAACATTTCGCTCGGTTCAAGGAGTCTCCTCCGTACGGTCGTCTCCTCATTTCCGTAAAAACCAACAAATCGTTTTGCCCCATCTATAGATTGGCGACCACAGTGGGATATCATTCTCTCGGTTACAATCTCAATTCTCACAAAGATGGTCGGTCTCAGATCTAATTCAGTTACGCAAAACTCCAATCAAGGTATCTCGAATGGCGATGCTTCTCCGGCTCAGTCAAATGATTCCGGTAATATTCGTCATCCATACTTTACTACTCCTTTTTCACATATCAATGCATTCGATGGAGAAATTCCGTCACCATCCGAACTGGAACGAATGCAAGAGGTCTTAGAAATGAACATAAATCGATTGAAGGGAGCAATCGATAATTTGTTCAACTGCATGGTGGACTTGATAAGAATCTTAGGAGCTCAGGTTGTGGAACGCCTACCTCTTGACACCGTTGATGTTAACCCTCAAACCAACAGCTTCACCACCTACGAAAAATCGGTGGACCAAGAAGTTGCACACCTGATCGAGGGTTTATGTGAGCTTCTACACTTCTCTAGGTATCAACGAACGAGTACATTTGCCGCACTCAACCAGATATCGTCAGACATACCCCTGACTCCATCGTGCCTAGCAGCTGAGGAAATGCCTATGATGTCTGTCCATTCGATCAACAACATCACTTTAGAAGAAGAAGACCGGTTTTATGAGAGACTATGAATTCAAGAGATCCCTTGTTGACACGGGCACTTCTAAAAATATTGTCACTATGAAGACTCTCAAATCATCCAGGTTCCCACAGAATAAGATTGTCCGGAACCCCATCCTAATGACAGGTTTTGAAGGAAGCCATATCCATACATACGGATATGCATACATAGATTTGAAGGTGGGGCCTTGTAGATGGTGTATTTTCAACAAATGGTAAAATTGTAAAACTATAATCCAGATTCGGTCATTTATCAACTCCCGAACTAGTTCATTTGTCACGGGTTAAGCTCTGCAAATCGGACATTAACTCATCGATTTTTTTCTCAATTTTGGAAAATAACAGTGATTATCTTCATTAATTCGGGTGTATTCAAACCTTCATATGATTAGTGGATTGACTGACAGTGGATCTTTCTGATTCGGTACGTAATATACTAGAATTCCATTTCATTTTTGGTTTATAATGGTGATTCCATCATCGTTAGCAACTACTTTTTGTCCTTGGTCATTCCTGGATATCTCGATCGATTCAACTGATACTGTGGTAGAGCAAGATGTGAATCACTCTACAACGACTGATTTACATACTAGAGATGACTATGGGAAGAAACAAAATAGATCTTATGCTAGTATTATCTCACCTTTAAGATCGCTATATTTTGATCCATCTACAATGGCTAAGCCATGATTTAATGGTTCTCATGTATCAATTCGCATATCTGAGGAGGAATACCAAAAAGGTGTGAAAGACTGCAAAAATTGCTTAATTGACAGACTGGTGTTTCCTAAGGGGACGACTCCCATGAAAGTAACGGAGATTCATGACAATCTCAAACAACAATGGAATATCAAACCTTGGTTTATCTCTCCACTAGGTAATGGCTTCTTCTTTTTCAAATTTTCCTGTGAAGAATTCGTTACTTATGTTCGTTCAGCAGGTCCCTGCAATATTAAGCCGGGTATATTTCATTTTCGGAAATGGATCCCTGATTTCAATCCCTACAAGCAACATCAAGCCCTAGCGCAGGTTTGGGTAACAATTTCTGATTTAAGTTATGAATACTGGAGATCAAAAACTCTATTTGAAATCTCGGGTGCATTAGGAGACCCCCTATATGTTGATAAAGCTATGACAACGAAAATTTTTGGGCTATATGCGAGGGTTCTGATAGAGATTGATCTAGAAAAACCTTTAATTTATGAAGTTCTAGTTGAGAGAAATGAATATTCCTTCTTTGTCTCAGTGGATTATGAAAAAATTCCATCATATTGCTCTTTATTTAAAAACGATTGGACATGAGGAAGGTCTCTGCAAGAAAAAAAAAACAAAAAGAGATTAATTTCAGAGAGTCGAGCAAGGAAGCTGGGATGGATGGCGGAAACCACATAAAGAATCATTATGCTCTGAAGAAAACTGTTATGATAACTGAGGGTGAAGAAAATGAGGCTGCTCACGAGAGTGATCAAAATGCTATCAATGAAGCAAATGCTGACCAAACTGGGGTCATACAGGAAAATGATAAAGATCATAACCTTGATGGCTCAGAATTGGTAGCTTCAGGTGAAATTCCTTGCAATAGAGAGACCCCTTCGGAGGAAGTGGCAGAGGTTATAACTGATCACCCAAGTAATACAGTAGAAAGGCACAGGAAGATGATGTTAAAAGCGATCATCCTTCAGAAGGAACTGAATCTCCCTTTGAAGTGGCTTTAACTAAATCTCAGAAAAAACGTGCTCGAGAAAAAGCAAAAAAAAAATGAGTTGGTTAAATCATCTAAAACTTGGTCTATGTGACCAAGAAATGGCAACAACTCTTCTCAATGAGAGATTTTTACTGGAACTTGCGTGGCTTGGGAAATGCTGACACGCAAAATTTTCTTTACAATTATTGTCGTAAATTTTCTCTGGATTTAATTTTCATTGCTGAACCTTGGATTAATTTCTCTTCTATTCCTACTAACTTCTGGACTAATCTAGATTTGAAGCTAGTTGCAGTTTAGGATAGAGGTGCTCAGAAGTCGAATCTTTGGTGCTTTTGCACCAGACATATTAAAGTTGATATGGTGAACATCTCTAGCCAGATGATTTCTTGCAAGGCTACTTTGGGTGATATGATTTATTACATCGCATGCGTTTATGCTTCAACTTGTTATCTTACCCGTAGAGAGATATGGCTGGGCCTGACTGATTTGATGGCTAATCTTATTGGTCCCTGGTGTATAATGGGAGACTTTAATGCGGTCCTGGGAGCGCATGAAAAATCGAGTGGCCCTCTACCGGCGAAAATGTCCTGTGATGATTTCTCGGCCTTCTCGGAGACTAATGACATTCACCATCTAGATACTAAGGGGGCCTTTTTCACCTGGACTAATGGGTGCAAAGGAAGACATCACACAGAGCTTCGACTGGATAGGGTTGTGTGAAATGAACAGTGGATGTTGTCTTGGGATTCTGTGGTGTGCAGCACTTTGGTTCATCTCAAGTCTGATCATTATCCTCTACTGTTTGAGGCGCGCAAGGGCGAGAAATTTTTTCCTTTGTCTTTTAAATTCCAAGGCGCGTGGTTGAACCATAAGGGTCTACGAGAATTAGTTTTAAATGCTTGGGAACATCAGTTTTTTGGTTTCCCAATGTTTGTGCTTATTCAAAAGTTAAAAGTATCTGAAATCTGTGCTCAAATGTTGGAACAAAGATGTTTTTGGTGATATTCAGCTAAATGTTAGTAATGTTATCCGGGATCTGGAGAATGCTCAACATAGTATTATAGAGGAGGTTTACTCGGAGGGGCTGCACTTGCTAGAGGTGGATGCTTCTAACAATCTTGTAGAGACGCTAAAAATACAGAAGGAGTTTTGGAGAGATAAGTCTAGGATTAGTTGGGTGAAGGATGGTGACGCTTGCACCAAGTTCTTTCACACTTATGTGAAGATTAGAGATGCAACTAACAAAATCACTCACCTGAAGGATAACAATGAGTTGTTGACCTCTCATGAGGCAGTTTCCAACCATGTGGTTGCCTATTTTCATAATTTATATTATAATAACAATGTGAATCTTTGCACAGATCTCATTTCAAGGAATATTGAGAGAGCGGTGTCCCTGGATGACAATACCCATCTCACTGCCATACCAGAAAACCTAGAAATTAAAGCTTCTATGGATACTATGAATACAAAGGGTCTGGTCCAGATGGCTTTGGTGGCATTTTTTTCAATGCTTTCTGGGATATAGTAGGTATGGATGTCACTAAATCTGTGCAATGTTTTTTTCAAAATGGGTGGCTCATCCCTGATGCCAATCCAAGTAACGTTATTATAATCCCCAAAGAGCCAGGGGCTGATGTGATTGAAAACTTTTATCCCATTGCACTTAGCAATTTTCATTTCAAAATTATTGGAAAGATTTTGGCTAATCGTCTAGGTCACATTGCTGCGAAAATTATTTCTTCTCAGCAAAGAGTTTTTCTCCTAGACAGAAACATATTTGATTGCATTGGAACTACTTCGGAAGCTATTAACATGCTGGATTACAAGTGTTTCGGTGGTAATATAGCCCTTAAGTTTGATATTCAGAAGGAGTTTGACACTCTAGATTGGGATTTTCTAATTCGGGCACTTCAAGGTTATGGATTTTGTGATATTTTTGTGGGATAGATCAAATCAATTTTACATTCTTCGAGGTTGTCCGTTGATATTAATGGTAAGGCTATGGGATACTTTAGTTGCAAGAGAGGAGTGCGTCAGGGTGACCCACTGTCCCTTCTGTTGTTCTGTTTGGCAGAAGATGTTCTGAGCATGGCAATGTCGAATGCTTTCAGGGAGGGCAGGGTTCACCACATCTCTTCTCCGAGAGGTACAATTTTCCCTTCACATATGTTGTATGCGGATGATATAATGGTCTTTTTCATAGGTACAAAGAGGGACATTAGGGCCTAATGCTTATCTTTGAGGAGTATGGTAAGAACTCAGGTCAGTTCATCAGTGCAACAAAGTGTACAATTTTTTCTAGTAAACATGTATATAACAGAATTTCTCATATATCGACTTCTTATAACATTCCGATGGGAGCTACTACTCCCTTTCGGTATCTAGGTGTCCCAATTTTTCGCGGCAAGCCTAGAGAGATTCACTTTCTGACGATTATGGGCAGAATTAAGATCAAATTTGTGGCTTGGAAAGGTAAATCCTTATCTATGATGGGTAGGGTGGATCTTGTTAAATCAGTAATCGCTAGTTCTGATCTGTATAGTATTCATACTTACAAATGCCCGATGTCTTGCATTAAAACTCTTGAGAAGTGGGTGAGAAACTTTGTTTGGTCCAGGGATATACACACGACACATCATAATACGGTGGCGTGGGACAAGGTCTGTCTCCCGGTGAGTGAAGGTGGTCTGGGTATTAAACCTTTGAAGAGCTTGAATGATGCTGCTCTAATTAAAATGACTTGGAACCTTATGACAGTTCCATATGCCTTTGGTAATTTTATTAAAATTTGTTTTGCGGGAGCTTTGTATAAGAAATCTTTGATCTGGCATGGTTTCAAAGCGCAGTGGACCATTATTCGGGAAGATAATATTTGGTTGGTTGGTAATGGAAGAAAAATTGATTTCTGGAATGACATTTGGCTCACGAATATGGAATCATCGATTGCGGATTATTTGGATCTAGACAACTCTAATTTGAACAACCTCGTGGCTGATTTTATATGTAGTTGAAGGATTTCCCACACTACACCCTTGTTAAGATCTTGTTATAATCAACTCACAATTGAAGATTAAAAACGACACTTTATGATTTTTTTCTCAGAAATGTTTACAGAAATGGAAGAATTCAAGATTACAACTATTCTCTTGAAATTTCTCTCTCCTCAAGACTTTCTTAACTCTCAAAAATACATCATCATTTTCTGGACATATTGGGTCTCTATTTATAGGGTAGTTACATAATGGATGACAGCTAAGTTTTCCTCTTATCTCTGATTTGTTCTGCGATTGTACCGCGATAGTTACAATATTCATTATCGCAAGTTTTGTATCCATCGCTGGACAAACATGCTCTTCTCATATTTTTTTCAATCGTCAGCTATTACGTCACTCTTTTGACTGCTTTTGTAACATTCGCCAAGTATTGTTAAAAGTTTGCGATAATGCTCGCTGAGAAGCATTGTTAATCTCGCAGAGAAGTATTGTAGCGATATTCTGGTCCTACATCTTGCCTCTTCTCATGTATTCTTCTCAAGGTGGAGAGGATATGAGAATCTTCAATTCTTCAAAGTGCTCGCAGCCTCTTTTCTTTCCATATTTTCTTCTCGACATTGTTCCGTTAATTTAGCTTAACCGCCTACATGTGTTATAAATTTATCTTTTTACTGACACGTCTCTACTCAATAGGTTATTCCCCTTTGCCTATAAAAGGTAGATTTAGACTTAAAAACTAATTTTCTTCTTTTATTTCTCTATCTTCTTCATCTGTTCATTTTATCTTCCATCTGCAACTCTTCTTCTTCTTCATATTCTCCTGCTACTGTTCTAATGGAGTCATCAAGGTATGTTTTTTTATTATAATCTCTATTTGATTCAATTTTTACTCATATTCTTCGATTTTCTCTATTTGATCCTTCATAACTCTCATATTATGTCTTTTCTTCAGTGGAACTATCCCCAACACCCAATCCTCAGTTCAAAACCCTAATGCTCGCAAAAGGCCAATTGATAAGAAGAAGAGAAGTTCTGCGAATGATAAGGTGGTAAGAAACACATCTTATTTCTTAATAACAATATTGTTGCCTCTGTTTCTTATCTAAGTTATTATTTGCAGAATGTCGAGAACATAGCTAATCCTCCCAAAAGACCTCATTAATTTAAAGTTCTTGAGGCTGATTTCGCCATCCCCATGTTAACATCTGCGAGAGTTACTCCTACACCCTCGAGATTGGATCATCTTTCTTTTATCTGCGAGAATACCGCTGCCAACACCTCTATTTCTTTTGATTCTTTGACAAATCAGGCTCCTGAAATTGCTGTGACTGAAATTCCTTCTATCCCTTTATTGCCTTCAACTGTTGTTTTTCCCAATACTCCTCCTTCTGATAATACAACCATCGCAAATGACTCAAATTTTCAACTTGTCCTCGTTACTACTTCACCCTCTGCATCTCTTCCTCTATCAAATGAAACCTCTGCATCAACCTTAGCAGGAGTTGATGTTTCTTTTAAAATTTTATCTAATATTTTAGATGATGCTAGAAAATCTTCTACTGATTCTCTCCAATATGAAGTTTGCGAGACCTTACTCAAATATTTAGGCTCTGATAATACTGCTTCACGAGCATCTTTAGAAAATGAAATTGAATCTCTAAGAAAAAGCCTTCAAGTCAAAATTTCTGAATGTGATACGCTGAACCATATGCTTCGCAATTCTTCACTTAACTGCGAGAACCTTCGCAGAAAAAATGACGTGCTGAAAGGTACAATTTTCTCGCCTCTACTCTTTTGTCTTTCTATTTTGCTTTCATATCCTCTGTACTCAAGTCTCCTTCTTAAATTCTTGGTTCATATATTAGTTTCAAATCGGACTCGTTTCATGGAAAGACTTAAATTTGAATCTATTGCTGAAGAAGCTCGTGTTAAAAGAGATTCTTGGATGGACCAGTATAATAGAATAGATAATCTCTACACATATTCGATCGATCAAATAGATAATCTTACTAATGAGAATAATCAACTATCTCAAAGTCAAACTTTATTAAGTAATGAGGTTACTCGTCTCTCGTATTTTTTAATCAAGTCTAACTTGGCGATAGAATCTTTATCAGATGAAAATAGAACTTTATCCCAAGAGAGACATAGATTTTCAAGCTTGATGGCGATTTCTTCACAGCAATTGAGTAATCTACAAAGAATATGTGATAATCAAGAGTGATATCTTCGCTCCCTTAAAGATGAACTCAAGGAAGTAACTGAATCATCTACCGCCGAGAAGGATAAACTTATTAAGGGTAGGTTAACTCTTATTTTAAAGGCCAGTGAGATTCAAGACCAGTACTCCCAATTAAAGAAATCTCATTCTTTATTAGCAAAGGAAAATTCTTATCTACACTCCAAAGAAGAAAACATGAAATCTCGTCTGAAGGGTATGGTTGGCGATAAATTTGATGACGCTATGAATCAATGGGAGAACTGTTTCTTTACATTAATCCAAAACTTAACCTCTTAAAAAGAAGGTAGTCAATTGACTTCCTCATTTGTTGATATTCCTATCAAATTTTACGTTATGTTTCTTGCGGGATCTTTGTCTGAATAATATTTAATTATTTTTGTTTCTCGCGGAATATGAAAGAAATCTTCATTCCACCATCGCTGATGTTACTGATAAATTGGATAAAGTTCGCAAAGAAAACAAGATTCTCACTTCTGATCTTGTAGAAGTTCGCGATAAGGCAGAGAGAAGACTTGATTATCTTGAGTACTTCAAAAACATAGAAATTAGAAATCGTGACAGAGGTTTCCTTCGCAAGGTTCACCTTAGTGCTGAAGTTCTTGTGAATGATATTCTGATATCCCATTCTCTCCCTCCTGTATCTATTCTTCCTCTAGAAGTTGATGATGATGAAGTCCCTCTCCCCATGGACAAGGATTTATAATATGCATTTTTTGAAGAAGATATTGAAGAAAATAATCCAGAAGAAGAAGAAAAAGATTCTCCCAGAGAAGGAGAAACTCGAAATGAGAAAAATATTGGTAATGCTGACAATAATGGCAAAAACCCTGAGTCTGGTGAGACCATCGCTGAAGCTTGAATTTCATTCTTGTTTTCTTTTCCTTTTTCTTTCTTGCATGTAATGTAACTTTTGCAACTTTTAGAATTCAACCTTTAATTTTGTTTACTTTGAACATTCTCAAGGAAGATAATGAGATCTTATTTATTCATTCCCCTAGTTGCCCTTCATTAAATTTCTTGAGATGTGGAATTATTTCCCGTATCTTCTTTTTGCGATCTGCGATGTAATGAATTCCTGCGATATTCCGAAAAATTCTGACAAAGGTTGCCTTGTCATATATTATCCTGCGATGATCAAATATTTCCTGCACTCTTGAAATAGTTAATGTTTAATATTATTATGTTGGTCTTATTTTGCATTCCTAGTTAAATGCCTTATTTTGCCAAATTCTTCTTTTTGCGACAAAATCGCAGGACATCTCTACATTTGCATGTAAAAATCCATTGATCTTGCCTTATCCATTTTTCTTTGAACTTTCTGCAATAATATGACAGATCTAAATCCTCTAGCGAGAATAAAGTTCCATGACATTGCCGTCTTGCGATGAAATCGCAGGATGTCCTTACATTTTCATGTAAAAACCCATTGATTTCATCTAAACACATCTCTTTTGGCTTGTTGCCTCTGTATAATTTACGTCACGCGACAATATGACAGGCCTAAATGTTCTTACGATCATAAAGCCCCATGATATTGTCGTCTTAAGACACTTATCAGCTCCCTAATGGAGAGTTCGTCCCTTATCTTCCCCCTGGTTGACCCTTCAAGGAGGGCACATCGGCCATACAAGACTAGCTCCTCCCATCCAGATTTTCCAACAACCAGTTGTTTCCACAGCCTATTGTCCTTTATGCCTATATGGCTTATAGTTACAAGACTGCACCTTAAGTGGGGTTTTCTTCGGGCCGAGTGCATCATAGCCAAGACTTGTCAAGGATGGCCAGGGTAGTTTCATACACCCCGGGCACCTTTGACTCAACCGTGTACCTCGGCGCCTTGGTCATACTCTGCACTCCTTAGAATAGGTTCTTAGTCGTCTAAACAGGGTATAACCTTATATAGTTATAAATCCAAGATCCCTCTCCTTGATAGGTTTTCTTTAACCCCAACATCTTCATGACTCAGGTTCCAGCAGAGGTATAACCTTATCCCTGAATCATGTAAAGAGATACCCCCTTATATGACGCACTATTAGGTCTTACATTTGCCTCTTGTGAAATTGTATCTGTGAACTGAGGTGCACGCCATAAAGGTTCGTCCCATTCTATTAATCTCTGCGAAATTTTATTCGCGCTTCTCATGATATTGTAACTCTGATAAAATTTCATTTCTTTGATCTTCTTGTAAAATTTTGCAATTCTTTCAAACAGAGTACTTTTTTCAATTGCATTTTATTCAAACAAATTCTGTGTAAGTTTCTTTAAATTTCATCATTTTACCTTTCTACTTACTATTTTCTGGTTCTGCTTTTTTGTTACGTTTTGCTGTTTTTTCCTTATCTGCGAGCCGCTCGTCATCATCTTCCTATCGCTGCTCTATTGAATCAATCATTAATCTTTCACATCTCTGTTGTTGCTTTATGTTGTACTTCCAATTGCTCTTCTTCTCAGCTCTTTCCTTGCAAGATTTTATATCAATCTCATAACATTTCTTGCTTTCTCCCCAATCTTCCTTAATAACTCCAACACCATTAGGATGAGGAAATTAACACACTAGTGGAAAGTATATGCTACACCTAATATCCCATGTAGCCAAGGTCGACCAATCAGGGCATTGCAAGGTGATTCAATATCAACAACACAGAACAAGATCTTAGAAGTTATCCCCTTTAATGGAATCCGCATTTCAATTTCCCCTTTGGGTTTATTGGCAGTACCATTAAAACCATAGATTTTATATGTTGATGGTATTATATCTTTGTCTCTTCCACCCATGGTCTTGTAGGTATGATAAAATAATATGTCAACTGAGCTGCCTGTGTCTATTAGAACTTTATTAATGGCCCAATAATCTTCATTTTCGTTATCATTTTCTTCATCTTCTTCTTCTACTTGCTTGGGGTTTATCTCTAACCTTACTACCAATGGGTTATCATGCTGATCTCCTGGATCTGGTACTTCTTGTGCAGTAAAATATATAGTTTGTTTTTGACATTCTTCTAATGGCGAGGCTCTCGCAATATTCATTATCTCTTTTCCATCTGTGTCTCTCGCGAAGATTCTGCTTAGAACATTATCATGGAAATCCTCAACTGTTCTGGATGAATGTACAATGGAATTTCAAAACAAATTCTTTGCTTTAGCCCCAACTTCTATTACGAATGATTCTGCTCCTTTTACAGTATTTACCCTGCGAATTTATGGTGCCGGAGGCAATCGCTAAGATTGTGGATGTCTTACTAAAAAGTGGTTTAGCTTTCCTTGGTCAATCATCCTTAAAATTATTCTCTTTACATTCCTGCAATCATTTACTGTGTGACCATGAAAGTGATGGTAAGGACAAAATTCTTGACTACGATTATTAGGATGCGGTTCTTTTCCTATATTCCATGGTGATGGTATATTTTCCATCAAAATGATAGCTTCCCAGATATTTTCTATATACTAGCATTTAGAGGTGGCATCTTAATTTCTTCCCATATTATCTTCTGGTTACCTTGGCTTCTGAAATTGTTTTGCCTCTGTCCACCATAAGTTTCTTGCGGCTGATCAAGCCTTTGAATCTTATTATTCCCACTGCGATTGTAATAATTATTCTCCCTTTCATATTATTCTTGATCTCGACTGCTAATAGCTACCAACTTCTGCTGGTTATCAACTTCCACTTTCTCTTTTTGTGCTTGCGATATGCTCGCTACATTGTTAATCATTTTAGGAAGTAAACTCCCATTTGCTGCTACTGAATTGGTATTCGCGATTGGATATGATTTCATCCCATTTTGTTTCTCCTCCAAAGAAATGTATTCTTCTTGTAGTTCTCATAGTTCATCCATAGTGATTGTATTCTTGACTCTGAAAATTTGTATGTACAGCAGATTGGTCGTGAACATTGCATTGATAAAAGACAAGATAAGATATCTCTCGTCTACTCTTCCTGCCATATCGCTGCACATTGTCTTTCATCTTATGGTTAAATGTTTCAGACTCTCGCCAACCCTCTGCTTTAACCCAAACACATCTTCAATACCTGGCCGCGATGAATTGTTGCTTATATATGCTCCCAGAAATGTAGCTTGCAAATGATCAAAAGAAGTTATAGTATTTTTTGGCAATCCCTCAAACCATTTCAACACCTCACCAGTTAAGCTAGATGAAAAATACTTGCACAATACAACATCATGATTCTCCCATTGCAGCATACACCTAACATAAGGCTTAACATGTTGTACAACACAGGTAGTTCCATCAAAAATGCTGGTTAATGCTGGTAAGTTTCACTTTGGAGGTATTCCTCTTAATTGTATTTCTTGAGTGAATGGAGTTCTCGCAGCTTCTTCAATAGCTTCATGAAGTTTCCTTCTACCTCCTTCTCTTCTGTTATTTATTATTCCCATCATCTATGCTAACTCTCTTAAAATTTTCTCATTCGCAGCTGAATTTGGTTCCATTGGTCTTTTCAATGCTGCTTCCCTTCTCCTGCGTTCATGTACTTCTTGTCTTGCGAGATTTTGTGTATCTTCATCTATATCCATATTCCTTCTTCTGCGATCTTCTGCTTCACCTTCTTCTTGCCATCGCAGCTGATTATACTGTCTATTTTCTTCTCTGCGAATTTCTTCATTTATCATCATTTCTCTTCGCTGTCTTTCTATTCTCCTTTGTATTCTATCATACTCTTCCTGAATATTATTATTATAGCGATTTTGTGTCCGTATCCTTTCTCGATTTTCATGGTTATTTTGTCGTAATGCCTCTTAAAACTCTTGTTCTTCTACTTTTGCTCTTAATATTTCTCTCTCGCAAGCCAGACGTGCTTGTTTAGCATAATGCCTCTCAATTTCTTCCTCAATTATTCTTCGATTTCTCTGAATCTCTCGCCCATGTAATATCCTCATACCTTCTTCTAGATTATCTTCACCATTTTGGTTATTTTCATCCTCTTGATTTCTATTAATGCGCCTATTTTCCATAGTTTCACCTCGCGGATCTTGGCGATCTTCAATTACCTCTTCTTCTCTATGACGTTGCTCTTCATTTGGATTTTGTCTTTCTTCTCGAGTATTTTCTCTAACATTTCTTATTGGGGAATTTTTCCTTAATTCTTATCTTAATGATCCTGAATTTGATCTAATAGTGCTTCTTGATCTTCTACTTTTGTAATCTCAAATTCTCCATTCTCAACTCATGATTTTGTCTTGTCAAATTTGCACGCTCTTCCACCTCTAATCTTCTTTCCTCTTGTATTCTTTGTCTTGGATCATCTTTTGTTTCATTTTCACCTCCTCCATGAATTAATCCTTCAACCACCCCTTGATTTCTTTCTTCTCTTCTTCCGTCTCTTAATTGTTGATCTTCTATATCTTCCCTCGAATCCGATCTCCAAGTATGCACACTCACTCTATCATAATCCACATTTCTATTTTGTATCGGTGTTTGTTGATTAGGTTATGGAATTTGATCTTCTCCTTCAATACTTGTTTTATTTCTTCCTGTTCTTATCCTTGAAGATTCTCCTAATTCATTTGTTTCTCCTCCTACAAGTCTTTTACTCCTCCTTACAGTTGTTGGTGGTTCTGATGTATTTCTTCTTCTTCTAGATATTTCTTCAACTCTAACAATTTCTTCAAATCTTCAAATTGTAATTAAAGATTTCTTAACTTGATTCTCCCTGTTTCGGCCGCCAAAATGTAGTTGCGGGATTTCCCACACTACACCCTTGTTAAGATCTTGCTATAATCAACTCACAATTGAAGATTAAAAATGACACTTTATGATTTTGTTCTCAGAAATGTTTACAGAAATGGAAAAATTCAAGATTACAACTATTCTCTTGAAATTTCTCTCTCCTCAAGACTTTCTTAACTCTCAAAAATACATCATCATTTTCTGGACATATTGGGTCTCTATTTATAGGGTAGTTACAGAATGAATGACAACTAAGTTTTCCTCTTATCTCGGATTTGTTCTGCGATTGTACCGCGATAGTTAAAATATTCATTCTCGCAAGTTTTGTATCCATCGCGGGACAAACATGCTCTTCTCACGTTTTCTTCAATCGTCAGCTATTACGTCACTCTTTTGACTTCTTTTGTAACATTCGCCAAGTTTTGTTAAAAGCTTGCGATAATGCTCGCTGAGAAGCGTTTTAATCTCGCAGAGAAGTATTGTAGCGATATTATGGTCCTATATTATAGTTGACAGAGAGTGAAACTTCCCTGCGTTTATGCCGGAGCTGGAAGGACAGATTCAACAGCTCATTAGAGAAACTCCTTTGGCTATTCACATTGAAGACAAGAAAGTTTGGAAGGGTAGCAACTCTGGGGAGATTAAGATGAAGGATTCTTATTCTTTTCATAGACCAAAGGTAGCGGAAAATGTGGATTTCAAAGATTTATGGGCTATCAAGATACCTCTAAGGCGTGCATGCACGGTTTGGAAAGTTATGCATAATAGGATTCCTTCGGATGACAATGTGAAGTTCTATGGGGAAGACACGGTAAACTGTTGCAACCTTTGTCCAACTCCTATCCATGGTGAAACTCAAAGGCATCTGTTCTTTGATTGTACTTTTGATACTTCTTTGTGGCACTGGATTATGCAGGTATTCCGTCATCAGCTGATTTGTTTAAATGTTAAATCCATTTTTACCTTAGTAAGAACCTTTGTGGGATGTTCTCAGACCAAAAACCTCCTTTGGACTGCTGTGAAAAGCTGCATATGGATCATTTGGTATTGCCGCAACAAGCTCAGGTTCGGTAATCGGGAAACTTCCGCTCATCATGCTATCAAGCAAATGGCTAATCTAATAGTGGAGTCAAGTGTGCATAGTAGAGGCTACTCTTTCTACACTTCGGCAGATAAATTAATTTTGGATTTTTTAGGCATCAGAAGGTTAACTCATAAAATGACAAAAGCTATCATGGTTAAATGGCGGCCTCCGGCGCATGGTTGGATCAAACCAAACATAGACGGTTGCTCGTTGGGGAATCCGGGTCCTTCTGGCTATGGTGTGGTCTTTAGGGACTATAAGGGGAGGGTGATGGGCTGTTTAGCGCAGCATTTGGGTTTAAACAATTCCTTGTTTGCTGAGCTTTGGGGATCAATTCATGCTCTCCGGTTGGCATGTACAAAGGGAATAACTAGACTTTGGATACAATGTGACTCAACTTTTGTCTTACAAGCAATTCAAAAGCCAGAGTTGGTCCCTTGGATGATATCCACACATTGGAATAACTGTTTGAAGTTTGCTTACTCAATACAGATGATTTGTACTCATATCTATCGTGAAGGAAATGCGGTGGCGGACTTATTGGAAAAACACAGATCTACGGGAGAGTCGCGTTGGTGGATGAGCCAGCCGGATTTTACAAGAACGAAGATTGGTTTAGACAAATCAATGCTTCCCTTATACCGCTTTAGTAATATGTAACTTGTTGGTCTTTGGTTTCCTTGTTTTTAGTTTGTTTTCTTCACTGTTGTCTATTTGAAGGTAATGCATAGTCCCACTTCTTCTTTTTTCTTGTTTAAATAAATTAGTTCATTGAAGAAAAAAAAAACTCCAAATTCGGCAACCAGATGAGTATTGAGGCCTATGTCTCTCATTAAAGCATGAAAGCTCATGCCATAAATCTCTGACTGAGAAGGCTATCTCTTAGAGTACATGTAGATGTGTAGTCTCTCAGCTAAGGCCACGGCACATCTCATGAATACTGAGAAATTTCAGTAATTACTCCGGATCCGGCAATCAAATGAGTATCGAGACTCATGTCTCTAAGCATGAAAGCTCATACCATAAATCTCTGACTGAGAAGGATGTCTCTTAGAGTACATGTAGATGTGTAGTCTCTCAGCTGAGACCACGACATATCTCATGAATACTGAGAAATTTCAGTAATTACTCCGGATCCGGAAATCAGATGAGTATTGAGACTCATGTCTCCATGCATGAAAGCTCGTGCCACCTCTATTGGAGAAAGTCTCTCAGAGAAGATGTAGATGTGTAGCCTCCCAGCTGAGGCAACAACACATCTCATACTGTATAGAATCGAAATATTGGGCGGCTCCTAGACGGCATGCCTTCTAGTGTAGAGCGAAAACGTCTTCGGGATGCAACCATGTTTTCCATGACTATGCAAGAGGAATATGACACTCTAGAAAGTTCATATTGCTCAACCCTAAGATGATTAATGCTCCTAGACAGGAATCCCTTCTAGTATAGAGCCATCAATTAATTGTCTGAAAGCGTCTGAATATCCAGCAATATTCTACGAACCATCGTCTAAATATCCAGCAATATTCTACGAGCCATCTATAATCGTCTGAATATCTAGCAATATTCTACGATTCTTCGTTATATTTCGTCACTTCAATTCGTGGTTCTTCCCAACATAATGCCACAGGTTAATGATAAAAATTCAACGAAACAGGCATCTGAGCATCGAATAAGCCCTGACAAAAATGGTGCAAATTTAATTAGCAAATAATGCACATACCAGCATTTTGAATGCACGAATGAGCATTTCAAAAAATATGAACGAACGAGGAACCTATGCAAAATAGGAAGGAAAAATAATAATAATAAAATATTAGCAAAAGCGCCAGGGGACTGGGCTCACCAGCTGGCCAGTCATGCCGTGACCAGTCTCGCACCCAATTTTATAATATTTTTACTATTTTCCTGATCTCATGAAAATCCTCTCGTTCGAGCAAATTTTCTTTATTTCAAAGAAATTATCTAAATCACATGATTTCATCAAAAATAATAAAATTAGGAAAAGGTGTCATGGGACCGCCGGCCGGCCGGTCATGCCTTGGCCGTGGCCGGTCTCACACCTCACGTTCCCTATTATTTTATTATTTCTCTCAAATTATGAAAATTCTTTGATTTCATGAATTTTCCCTAAAATTACCTAATTTCATGCATTTTCTCTAAAATCATAGAAAACATTAAAAAATTAGAAAAAACTTGTGGGACCAGGCTCTAGCCGGCCGGCCATGCCCTATATGGTCCCACACGCCCATTGTTTTATTATTATTTGGTGTTTTGTTTCATGATTTCATGAAAACTCCATGATTTCAACAAAATATCTTGGTTTTCAACAAATCTCCTTGATATTATGAAAATTATCTAAAATCATCAAAATTTGGTAAAATTGGGAAGAGTGGCTTTGGACCCGCGCCCATTGGCCGGCCGGTCATTTCCGGTCCCACACTCCCATTCCCTATTTTATATTTATTAATTTATGTCTCTTATCTTATGGAAGTTCCCTAATTTTGCCAAACTCTCCAGTTTCATGGAATTTCCCTTAAATCAGAGAAAAATATATAAAATCACATAAAACTGGGAAAAGCATGTGGGACCGTGTGTCAGCAGGCCGTCCATGCCCTAGCCGTGGCTAGTCCCACATATTTTAATTCCTTGTTTTATTTATTTTCATCATCTCATGTATTTTTCCCAGTTTCAGCAAAACCATGGATGTTGCATATTTTCTCCAAATGTTGCTCAAACGTGCACCAGAAAATATCAAAATTCTCAGGACTGAAGAGCGGACATCATGGTGACACGGGAACATCCTCTTGACCAACCAAGGGTGACCCTGAGGCTTGCAAACAGCTGGTCCCACATGTTTTAATGATTTTAACCTAATTTGCTCAGTTGCTCATATTAGGTTCAAACTCTTTCCAAACAATTGGGAGTTTTCCCAAACGACCATATATTGGTCCCATGGCCACCAAGAGCCGGTCCCATGACCTCTTGGCCGGTCCCATGACCTCTTGGCCGGTCCCTCATATTTTCTACACCAGGTTTTATTATTTGTCGCTCACACGAGCAATATTTCAGTAAATGATTAAACCAGC
This sequence comes from Papaver bracteatum, assembly GCA_023529315.1. Lineage (NCBI taxonomy): Eukaryota > Viridiplantae > Streptophyta > Magnoliopsida > Ranunculales > Papaveraceae > Papaver > Papaver bracteatum. The sequence continues at coordinate 27,151 of JAJJWX010004910.1, read as the reverse complement.
ATTTAATCATTCTTTCACCAACTAGTCCTCAAGAGACTTTGGTATTTTTGCTCATTCGAGTATCTAGGCATTATATGGTGAACTCGGCATCCCATGTATCCGGTCCCGTGTTGATTTGCAATAAATCATCACTTCGATAAAATTAGGGTTTTGAATCCAGAGCTCTGAAGAAACGTGATTCTGAGCAGATTCAAACACTCTGATAATTTTATGTTGATTCCATGATTAATATTTTTATTCATTTTGCTCGACCCAGCAGTCAGTAAATTAAATTAATACTTTATTCAGTCCTGCAACCAATAAATTCATCAAACGAGCAATATTTGCACGAACTGGCAATATTTGCACGAACTGGCAATATTTGCACGAACCGGCAATATTCACTCAAATTAGCAATATTCGCTCAGACTAGCAATATTTGATCAGATCAAAGAATATTGGTTCAACTATCAATATTTGATAATTCAGCAACACAGTTAGCTGTTTTAGGTTATAATGGTACCTCGTCTCAGCAGACACGTTAAATTCATGAGTTTCAGAACATTTTCTAATCATGTTCAACTCAGCACTACACGGACTCATCGTCCCATAAAGTCAGCAACTGACTCCATAATCACGAGATTTCAATCATGTCACATGGGGGGATATTAACTATGGTTTTGGTCTGGCGGTCTACGACACGTGTGTTCACCCATGATAAGAATGTGAGCAAGTCGTGCAATCAGTTGGAAGAGTCAGTTAAGTAGTGGGTGGAAAATTAACCAAGTCTCCGCACGATGAGTAATTGGTTTAACACGATTTCCCACTTCCCTACTCTCTGATTCCAGCAACTGTCACACTTCATGGGATCATGGTGTTTTCAACTCCGGCATTATAAAATGTCTCTGAATCCTGATTGAACAACAATTCGAAGTTTTTCGAACATTCGAACAACATTCGCCTAAATGAGCAATTTCTCATCAAAGTTCATACAGACAATCTTTCGTCTACACGAACTCACAGAAATCACTCTCAATCAGGAAAAACTCAATCATTTAGAGCATTTTCACGCTGAAATCACAACACACCTACAATATCAAATCACCAATGATCTCACGCATTTCTCAGCTTCCCTCCTACAGATCAACCCATCCTCTCTTGTGACCGAATTGACTATGGAACGACCATTGCTCTAATTTTAGGCCAGAGTCCTACAAATTGATATCTCGAACTTAAAGCACTCCCTTATTGCAGTGCATCTGTGTGAGGTTCAACATTTCACTCGGTTCAGGGAGTCTCCACACGGTTGATTCTTCAATTCCGTAAAACCAGCAAATCGATGTTCCCTATTTATAAGCCTATTCAGTCAAAAGTCAAGTTCCACGTGATCGAACAAGATCCAGATTATCACCGTCCATGGCTCCATGATAACAAGGTGGTTCCTTCAATGTATGAAGGCTCTACTCAACAACAAGATTATTCGCATCCCGGCTTCATCATCTCCTTATGCTCCTGTCTATGATGTTGAATTCCTTGAATCTCAAAAGAGCATCCCGGAGCCTCCAGGAAAGGTTTACAACACTCCGCTCCCAAGTTCGAAAACTATTATAAAGGTCGCTGACAAGCCATCATCCTCATATGCTAAAGTGATCAAATCATCGGTCATATCGGTAAAACGCCGTAATAATCAGGTTTTAACTCCAGGGTTGAACTTCGTAACCAGCCACGACGCAGAGGGGAGGATCGTTTATCGCCGACAAGAAGATTAAAAATTAATCAAGGAGAATGATGAAAGGTCTCCCCACCCCAAAGAATCATGTCAGAACGAACCTTCACTCGAGGAGGAGGTTCATGACGCCCCACGATAATTACAAGACGGTACTGACTCTACCACTGACGATCTCGAAAAAATCAACATCAGGACTGAAGATGATCCAAAGCCGATCCTGATCAGCTCAGTACTGTCATCAAAGGAATGGACGGAACTGATAAAGATATTAAATGAATATCAAGATGTCTTCGCCTTGACATATGAAGAAATGCCTGGTCTGGATGACAAACTGATCACCCATCACCTGCACATCGTCACTGGCTCCAAAGCTGTCAAGCAACAACCCAGGCAGTTCAGACATGAAGTTGAGGAGCAAATCAAAATCGAGATCCAGAAACTACTAGCAACAGGATTCATCAAGCTTCTCTTAAATCCAACATGGCTAGCAAATGTTGTTACTGTCAAGAAGAAAAATGGTCAAATCAGATATTGTGTCAACTTCAGGAACCTGAATAAATATTGCCCAAAGGATGATTTCCCTCTACCCAACATTGATATGCTCGTCGATGCAACCAGCGGCCATGGTATGTTCTCATTCATGGATGGCTACAGTGGATTCAACCAGATCAAGATATATGAGCATGATTCCAACAAGACTGCGTTCCGTACTCCCATCGGGAATTTTCACTACACTGTGATGCTCTTTGGATTAAAGAACACAGGTGCCACCTATTAACGAACCATGACCACCATATTCCATGACATGATGAACAAGAAAGTAGAAGACTATGTCGATGATGTGGTGGTAAAATCGAAGACTAGAGCATATCACCTCAAAGTTCTAAGGCAAGTGTTCGAAAGATGTAGAGAATACAAACTGAAGATGAACCCTTTGAAGTGCGCTTTTGGTGTCTCCTCTGGAAAAAATTTAGGGTTCCTAGTCACGACTGAAGGAATCAAAGTCTATCTAGAAAAGACGAAATCTATCACCACCATGCCTCCTCCATGCACTTTGAAGGAGCTACGGATCTTTATGGGAAAGTTAAATTATATTCGACACTTCATTCCTGGATTGGCTCAACTCATTGCCTCATTTACCCCTTTGCTAAAGAAAGGAGCAAATTTCACCTGGACAACCGTTCAACAAGAATATTTCCATAAAATACAGCAGATATTACTATCACCAGCTGTCATGAAGCCTCCAGTACAAGGACGACCCCTGATCCTTTACACAGCTTCCAGTGATGTTGCTATTGGGGCACTCCTCGCTCAATAAGACGACGAAGGCATTGAACGACCAATATACTATTTTATTCGTACAATGCGAGATGCTCAACTCCGATATCCAAAGGATGAGAAAGCATGCCTGGCACTAGTGCATGCAATTAAGAAATTCAGGCACTACTTGTTGTCCAACAGAGTCGTGCGCGTTTCCAAAGCTGACCCTATAAAGTTTCTACTATCAAATCCAACATTGCTAGGAATACCAGCAAAGTGGATACTTCAGATGTCAGAATTTGACATAGCAAGCACACCACCTAAAGCAATCAAAGACCAAGCAGTTGCATACTTGCTCGCTGCTTTTTCAGGAGAGGATACAACAATGCTACATGAAGATGTACCTGGTGAGTTTCTGGATATCCTAGCTATCAAAGAAGAGACGTGGATTTTATATTTTGATGGTTCCGCTACCCATAGAAATGACACTGGAGGAGCAGGCAAAGTGTTAGTCTCTCTATATTTTGATGGTTCAAGATGGATTTCCACTACACCAACAATTCAGCAGAATACGAAGCCTTCTTACTAGGATTGTCCCTGGCCAAGCAAGTAGAAGAAACACACCTCGAGATAAGGGGAGATTCAAAACTACTAGTCAATCAAATGAATGGAACATACTCCCTTAAAGAAATCACACTTGCTCCATTCATAACGGAAGATCAACGGATGTTAACTTACTTCGCTGATGCAATGATTGTCCATACTGGACGAACCAACAATAGGCATGCTGACTGACTGGAAACTCTCGCTTCTAAGATGTAATTTAAAGGAGTAGAGAAAACAATCATTGTACAAATACGAGTTGTTTCATCTACCTGGCTCGCTCAAGTCGAAGACATTCAATCAGATGATTAGCGAGCACCTATTATTCATGAATTGGGCAGTTCTTTTTCAGAGGGGAAAGCCAGTCTCAAGGAATTAAAGAATTATTTCTTACTTTATGGAGCGTTATACTATCGAAACTCTGATGGGTCATTATCACGATGCCTTGGAAATGATGAAGCGGACGAACAACTCAAGCGGATAATGAAGAAACGTGTGAACAGACACTGGTGGTAACACTCTACAGAAAGCTTCAAAGAATGGGATATTATTGGCCTTCCATGGAGTCTCAATCAAGGATTCTACAAAAGTCATGTCCCAACTGTCAGACGCCTCCTCATTACTTAGAAACTCTGACAGCCCATCACACTGGGGACTGGAGGTAACCCTACATCAAATACCTATGGGACAATGAACAACCATCAGAAAAGAAAGAAACCATCAAACTCATTCAAAGAGCTAAGAGATTTGTCTTTCTTGATGGAATCTTATACCGCAAAAGCTTTGGTGGAAACTTACTGAGATGCTTAGCCGAGCATGAAATCCCAACGATCTTAAAAAAGATGCATGATGGAGAATATCAAGGAAAAAAGAAATTATTTCTCCAGATTCATGAGAAATATTATTGGCCAACCATGGAAGACGATGCAGCTGCACACGTACAAAGGTGCCATCAATGCCAAGTCCATGGTAACCTCATTCACACTCCTTGTCTTCCATTGAATTCTATCAATAGTCCATGTCCTTTCGATAGCTGGGGACTGGATATCATCGGGAAAATCAATCCAGCCTCTTCGAAGCAGCATGAATACATCATCACTGCAACCGAGTATTTTACCAAATGGGTTGAAGCTATTCCTCTTCGAAGTACCACTGGAGTCATGATTGCAGCCTTCATAAAAGAATACATAATATGCAGATTTGGTGTTCCCAAGAACATTGTCACTGATAGTGGAACTCCTTTTGCCAACAAGCACGTGACATAATTGCTCGAGGAATACGGCATCAAACAAATTTTCACCACACCGTACTATCCCCAAGGAAACGTGTAGTTGCAGGAATTCCCACAATACATCCCTCACAAGAATTCACAATAATCAACACATCAGTAAGATCAACAACCACACTTTTTATTAATTGAATCAAGAAATTTTACAAGAAGGAAATGAAACCAAGAATACAACCATTTTTCTAGACTTTTTTTTCTCCTCAAAACTTTCTCACCACTCTAAAAAGATTTCTCCCTTCCCTTAAACATGTTCCGCTCCTTATATAGGGTATTACATAGTGGATGACAGCTAATATAGTCCTTTATTTTCGGATATGGCTTGCGATATTCTCGCAAGCATACAAATATTCTTTTCGCGATATTCTTAAATCTCGCTAGGTCTTCACATCTTTCTCGTGTTTAGGATGTCGTCATCTGTCACGTCATTTCTGTAATCGTTCTGCGATATTCGCAAGAGTGTCATTATTAACAACTTCGCAAGAGCACAATTGTTGTGATATTCTAATCCTACATCTTGACTCTTCTCATGTCTTCTCTGCGAAGGGGAGAATGTCATGAGAATTTCTACTTCAAAATGCCGCAGCTGTTCATTTTTCCATATTCTTCTGTACTAACATGATTCTATATTTTACGCAGAATTTATTACACGTATCTCTTCATCCATCCATTTCTTGACACGTCCTTTTCAACCGCTATTTCTCAACCGTTCATGTATACTCTTCACATTAAATGTGCTTATCTTCTCTAAAATTCTTCTCTATTTATATATTTTTCTCATTCTTCTATTCTCTTCTTTTTTACTTTTCTTCTTATCTTTTCTGCAACTTTACTTCACCGTTCTTCCGTAAATTCCGCTCATGTTGCTGTAACTTTTCTTGATTCTTATTCTTTCAACCTCCAATTCTTCCTCATCCCTCATTCCCATACTGAAAATGCCTCCAATTGGTCGTAAATATGAAGTTGCTGTCGAGGAAATCCGAAAGAATTTCTTAATAAAGGGTTTTACTTTATCCCCCATCCCTGGTCAGAATTCTAAATCCGATCTTTCTGCTAAATTATTTTCTGATCATCTTTGTAGCCATGAAAAAAATCATAGTTTCGCTGGGTCAGCTTCTCGCTGGTCTCCCCATTCCTCTCTATGATCTTGATCTTCCTTTATTTTACGAAATACTCTCACATGCAAAATTCTAGCGAGCAGTCTATCAATTAAGTGGAGATTATATTTGCCTAATGCTTGAGTTTGCCAACCATGGTGCTGGAAAGGGATCTCTTTATCCAAAATAAGCTAGGGATCCTGAACTTGAAAATTTAGAAATACTCGCTGAAAAATATACAGCAGAGAGTTTCTTTGAAAATTATGAATTAATACCCATGAAGAAAGATAACACTCGCTAGGGTGTTCGCTTGAAGAGAAAAGATAATATTGCTGATGATAAAATACTTATGCAAGATATCTATTGGAATTCTGGTAAGAATAATACTCCTCGCCAATCTAAGGATGACAGATAGTGTGTCTTTCCACTGATTTTAAATGGGCCTTATATTTCTGGTTCAAATGTGCTTCCTGCGAATCTCGTTGCATATCAACCATGGGTATTCAACTGGCCTGAAAAAGAGAAAGAGGTATGTTTTCAAGTCTTGCTCAACTCATAATCTTTCATATATTGTTACTCTCTTGTTTTCTAACTCTTGCGAAAATTTGAGATTAAAAAGCTAAGAGCGAGCTACAACAGGATTGGGAAAGCTAGCACTTTGTCTGCTCTATGCTCAATCACGAATGAAGTAAGAAACACTTTCTTTTATTATTTTTAACAATATTGTTGCCTCTGTTTCTTATCTTCATTCGTGTGCGAAGATTTGCGTTGTAGTTGTTGAAGAAGAAGGATCTAAAGTTGCGAAGACCAAAGGCAAAGGTAGAGGTGTTCTTCGCAAGGAGAAATCAGCTGCCTCATCTTCCAAGAAAAGAAAAGTTCATTCTCCCACTCCTTCGAATTCTCACTCTGATGAAAGTTCCAAGGATAACGATGATGATGTTGATAATTCTTTCGCAATGGGAGGTCCTCCGCCTGAATCTTCTATGGCACAATCGTCTAGTATATTTTCTGACTCCATGCAAGGGATTGGTGATATTCCTTTAACTAATGCATGTAAGGCCACAACTACCATCAGTGATGCCCCCTTTTAGAGAATAATGAGTCTCTTTACGGGGTCTCTAGATCTGTATCTCCAAGTTTCTTACACTCTCTTAATAGCTTGGTAAATTTTCATACTCATATTTATTTTATTTTATTTTTGACTTGATGTTAAGGTTTCTTGAAAGTTCGCTGCATTTTTTCGCAGGATGGAAAAGCTTCTTATGCAGTCACTTCTGACTTAGTTAGGAGATGTGAGAACTTTGAAAAGAAGAATCTTCATCTTCACAAGAAAAATGATGGACTGGAGGATGAAGCTGTTGGCCTTCGCGAAAAGAACATTCAATTAGAAATTGAATATTCTACTCAATAGAACAAAATATCTACTCTTCAGGATGCTAATAATCAACTCTATGGTATGAAAATTTTCTTTTCCCCCTTTATTCTTCTATCCCATTATTTTATCTTATTTGATCAACCATTTTCGCAGACATTTATGGTCTTTCTGATGAGGCTACAATCCTTCGTTATTTTCCCGACCCTATAGATGATGATACCCTTCTTGAGCGCCTTAATAATTCTTTAAACAGTTTTTAAAATGACATAATTAAATCTCTTTCCACAAATGAACTCAAGTCCAAACTTCTCCTCTTAGAATTGACCATAGATCCAGCTTAGCCTTAGCCAACAAATTTAAACGTTTTTATCTTATCTCTAAAGAGGAAATCAATAATTTAAGGGCCAAGAACAGTAATCTCATAGATGATAAAGATCGCATTGCTAACCAAGGTGCTCAAACTTTAGTGAAATTCCAAGAAACTCTTCTTGAGGTTCAAATTGAACGAGATGAAGCTAACCGCAAAAATGCTATGTTTCGCGAAAGGGAGAATCAAATTCGCTCCCGTCTTCTCATAACTAATGATGATGAATTCGCTTGGGCTGCGAAAATTCTAGATGACGCTAGAAATAATCTAGGTGTAAATGTTAGTCTCCAAACTGATCACACGGCTTTAGTTAGAGATATGATTTCCGACAGAGGAGGTTTTTAATTGTTCTTCTTTATTAATCGTTTGTTTTTCATAAATTATCACCAAGTTACTGATTCATTTTTATATGTTCGCATGAGCTGAAAAGAGATTTCGCAAAAGAATTGAAGAACTTGAGTATGAAAAGGAGCAGCTCGCAAAGGATCTTTCTTCTCGCAATGATAAATATTCCAGACTGAAGAGTTAATTAAAGATCACTTTTGCGAACTTTAAGAATGACGCTATTCTTTTTCGCAATCAAACTATTAAGAAGGTCTGCGATGACAATAACATCCTTCATTCCACATATCCTTGCCTCTTAGAAGAAATTCCAAAGAATGTACCTCCTCTGGATATCTCTGACAGTGATGCTAGTGAAGAAGAGGAGGAATCAAACAAGAAATAATTTTGTTTCCTTTTTTAACCTTTTGTAATATATGTACATTCGTTCTTTAATCTTCTATCTTTGTAATCTTTTGCTGCGAATTTCTTCAATCTTCAAATACAAGTTCTACCTTTTTTGTTTCTTCCTGCACGTATTAGAAAAGTAATTCTTTTTTGCAATATGGTTAATCAGTATATAATTATTAATCTTTCATTTCATGCGTAAATCTATCATATGGAGGCAAATAACATGTTCTTATTCTATTTATTCCCATACTTTCCTCTGCTATTTGTATCCAAATGAAAGATTAAGCAAGTTAATTTTGAATAACAACGTATATTTAAGCCTCAGTTTCGTAGCTGTTTTTGCATAATCTCGCAATTATATATTTTGAGAGATATTTCTTAGTTTTTTACCAAGATTTCATTCTTTCTTGTTCTCTTATGTGGTCTTATTTTTTGTTAGAGCACTTCTTGGTCAAACTCGCATGCGTTGCTATCTCAAGCATGTTTGTCAATCTTAGTGATCAAAACTATAAAGTCTTGATTTCTAGTCTACTACAGCTAAGGTCTCGGACTAGGATAGAAAGTGTAGTTGAGCTCAAGAACTCCATGGAGATCATCATATAAGATGAAGGACTACTCAAGGAACCAGTGGATCTTCATTGACTAAAAGGTATGTGGAGACTTGAACTTATCAATCACTCAAAAGTCTATCTACTCTATCTCCTATCTTGAGACAAAAGTCGGTTTACTATATAGACTAAGAATATGCACATGTGACATTTCGAGCTGAGTATATCTCACTTATGTATTTCTCGAAATAGGTGTTGGTAAAGCTTTCGCTTTAGCCAAGTTCATCTTTGCCTAGTGACGAAAGTCATGTTATGTTTCAATCACTTTGGAAATTGCTCTGACAAAAAATAGTTTGTGTATAACAACTATATAACTCCCTCTGTGAATGTTTCAATGATTAAAATGAGATTTTAGGCTATATAACCATTGCAGGATATAAACATTATTGTGGCAACACATATATGTATAAGTCCTTAGCACTTGAACCTAAGTTTGAAAACTCTGTTGATCAAGTGGAACCGAAACGTGAGCAGTCAACTTAGTCCGCGAACCCAGTCCGCGAACTGGCATAAGTTCTCAAACCCGAGAATATCTTCTGAAGTTGAAGCTCAGGTGCAGTCCGCGAACCCAGTCCGTGAACTAACAGAAGTTCTCGTCCCGAGAAATTCTGCTGGAGTTTATTAACTTCAACCGGTTAGGTTGAGTCCTTGAAATCAGTCCGCGAACTCAAGAGGTTATGTCTGAAAACGTTGTTCGTGAACTTATTCTAAATTACTAAGGAATGCTTTTGCAAACCGTGGCTTTATAGTTCATGAAATGATTCGAGTGAATCACATCGTTTTTGATTCAATTGTGTCTCTTGTAATACTTGAGATCTCATTGCAATTGAACAACTCTCATTTGGACTAGTTATGGTGAAGAAGAATATGGTTGATATGAATGTTATCATTTGGATAACTATTTGGTTGACTATTATAGAACCAACCATTGTACAAGTTTGGGTACGGTTACACAAACCAAAAACGTCAAGTACATGTGTGTATGACAAGCTAAGTTTTCGATCTAACAATTGAGGAATATTAGCTTGTATCTAATCAAGTTTTCATCTAACGGTGAATATTGAATGATTTGTTAGCAAGCTAACATTGATTGCAAACCCTGATTTGAAAGACTATATAAGGAAGAACTCTAGCAAATGGGAAACCTAATCCCCACACATTCTGTGTGATACTAGTTTGCTAAAGCTAGAGTCGATTCTCCTTCTAAAACCAGGTTAACGACTTAAATACTTCATTGGGATTGTGAAGCCAGACCGATACTACTTTTCTTGTAGTTGTGTGATCTGATCTTGCTGTTTCTATAGTATAAGTACAATTGTAATAATTGGCTTGATATTTCTATCTCTGATAGGCAAAATAAAAGTAGTCACAAACATCTTCGTCCCATTGTTTGTGATTCCTCAATAATCTTCTTCGTTGCGTCGATTAAGTTTATTGTGAGGTGATTGATAAAACTGAGCTGTTCTTCGGGAATATAAGTCTGGTTTTATCAATTGGTTCCTGTTCACCTTGATTTATCAAAAGACGGAACAAAACTTGTAGGTTTATTTGTGGGAGATGAATTTATCTATTACCTGTTGACTTTTCTGTGTGAGACAGATTTGTTTATTAAAGTCTTCGACTTTGGGTCATAGCAACTCTTGGTTGTAGGTGAGATCATCTAAGGGAATCAAGTGCGTAGTATCCTGCTGGGATCAGAGGCGTAGGAGCATAACTATACCTTGGCTCAGTGTGAGATTGGTTGGGGTTCAAATACAGTCCAGACCGAAGTTAATTTGGAGTAGGCTAGTGTCTATAATGGCTTAATACAGTGTATGTTTAATCTGGACTAGGTCCCAGGGTTTTTCTGCATTTGCGGTTTCCTCGTTAACAAAATTTTGGTGTCTATGTTATTTATTTTCCGTATTATATTTTGTTATATAATTGAAATAATACAGGTTGTGGGTAGTTCAATCAATTAGAATATCCGACTATTTTGGTTGTTGATTTAAATTGATTGACACTTTGATGCGTGTCGTAACCACAAAAAATTAATTAATATTTTACTACCTAATTAACAAGTAATAAAGGGTAGTCAAGATCGATCCCACGAGGAGCACGAGATTCTAGTTGTCTTATAATGTCACAAAGGGGGTATGTGTTAGATAAGTAAAAGAAAATAAAATAAATAAACAAAACAATTAAAAAGATAAGAGAAATCAATAAGAGAGATTAGATCAAGGAATCCTTCTTCGCTGCAAAACAATGATTAAAGTTATGTTCTTTTCCACTTTTTATTAGTCACAAATTATCACCAACCGTAGGTATTGTAGGTACTGAATATCGCAAGATAATAGTTCACGAGTATCATAATAAATAAAGGAGGAAAGAGTTATAAAATGATACGATGATAGAAGTAGTGTGGGGAAATATGAAGTTTTGCGAGGATGAAATAATTTTGCGAGGATGAATTCCGATACTTCGCAATTCATATACAGCTGTATAAGTTTTACTATAAATAGGAGTTCAAATGTAAAATTCGAGAGGTTCTTTTTAGTGAGTGTAATAAATTATCTTAGGAAAGAGAATAGAAAAAGTTGTAACTATTCTAGTTCCATTTTGATAATTCTATGTAATCAATTAAGAGAATTAATAAGAAAGTTATCATTCACCATCAAGAACTTCTTGAGTTTTTACTAATTCTATTGAGGGTGTAGTTGTAGGTTATTCTGCAACTACATAATTGGCGCTAGAAACAGGGACTTGAAGAATTCCTGTACCAGAAAAAATGACAAGAAGAAGAAACACATCAGAACCATTAACTGAAGTAAGAAGAAGTGTAAGACTCGCAGGAGGAGAAGCAAATATAACAGGAGAACCTAGTAGGAGAAGGAGTAATCGAAGAAATCAAGCTCAACAAATAATAGATCATGATCGAGTGAGTATACACACTTGGAGAACTGATACACCAGAAGAAGAAGATAGAGAACCACAAATCAGAGAAAATGGGAGGTTGATGGGAGGAACAATTCTTGAAATAGAAAGGGAGATGTTAGAAACATTGAGACAAGGAATCCAAAAAGAGAACGAATGATCGAAGCTGAAGAACGTGCCAATTTAACAAGACAAAATCAAGAATTGAGGATGGAAAATGAGATGCTACAAAGAAGGAAATCTCAAAGTGTTGCAAGATCAAATGTTAGAACAGAAATAGAAGGACAAAATTCACCGATAATCAATAATGAAAATAATATGCAAGAACAAGCGCAGAATCAAGGTGAAAGAAATCAAGAGAATCGTTTCATTTTAATACCAAACCACGAACAAAACATGGAGAATTTACGAACAAGGCTAAATCCTAGAGAAAACAATCAGAATCGAGAGGAAGAACAGAAACTTATGGAAGAAACTGAGAGACAACAAGCAGTACATCAAAACAATCACGAGAATGGAGTAAGAAGATATGAAGAGGCTCGTAACAAACAAAATGTTGAGTATGAAAGAATTAAGAGAAGAATTGTAAATCAACAAACAGAAGTGGAAAGGAATGAACCAAACTCTCGAATCAGAGTACAAGCAAATCAAGAAGAAATAAATCACAGAAGGAGGAGAAATGAAGAAGAAGAAATTCGATATTCGCATGAGAAGAATGAGAAGAATAGAAAGGGAAGAACAAGAATTCCAAGATGCTCTATGATCGAACAATTATGATAATTTAGAAAGAAGATATTTGCAAAATTATGCAAATGAAAACATTAATGAAGAATATGATAGAATGCGAAGGATCTCAAGGGAGGAAGCGCAACAACGTAGAAGAAGAGAAGCTGCATTAAAAAGACCAATGGATGAGAATTCTGAGGCAAATGCACGAATCTTTCGAGAATTAGCAGAAATGAGAGAGATGATAAACAATAGAAAAGGAGGAGATAGAAGGCAATTAGATGAAGCAATAGAAGAAGCTGCGAGGACTCCATTTGCTAGAAAAGTACAATTGAGAGGAATTCCACCAAAATGCAATTTTCCCACACTTACCAGTATCTTTGATGGGACTTCATGTGCTATTCAGCACATTAAAGCATACATAAGATGCATGTTACAATGGGAGAATCATGATGATGTGTTATGCAAGTACTTCGCATCGAGTTTAACAGGGGAAGCTTTAAAGTGGTTCGAAGGACTCCCTAAGAACACTATTATGTCATTCAGTCATTTGCAAGCAACTTTCCTTGGAGCATATATCACAAATCACTCTTCACGGCTTGGTATTGAAGATGTATTTGGTTTAAAACAAAGAGTGGGTGAAAGTTTGAAGCATTTGGTAAGACGATGGAAGACTATGTGCAGTGATATGGCAGGGCGCGTGGATGAGAGATACTTGATTCTGTCCTTCATAAATGCGATGTTCGCAAATGAACAATTATATGTTCAAATCTTCAGAAGAAAGAATTCCATAATGATGACAGAGTTACGAGAATTGCAAGAAGAATACATTACACTAGAGGAAAAGCAAAACAGTATGGAATCATATCCAGTAGCAAACACTAGCAATCAAGATGGAGGAGCAAATTTACTTCCCAAAATAATCAATGTAGTAGCAGGTACTTCGAAAACATCCTCACAAACTTCTTCGCAAATTTCAGAAGAGAAGAAAATCAATGATAGCCAGCCAAAAATGGTAGCAATGGGTAGTAGAGATCAAGAAGAGTATGATAGAGAGAGGAATTTCTATAATCGAATATGAAATAATCAAATTCCAAGATTAGATCAACAACAAAAAAATTATGGGGGACAAAGGAAAAATTATTTTGGACAAGGGAACCAAAGACAAAATTATAACAACGGTCAAGGAGGTCAAAGAATGGTAAGGGAAGAGATAAAGTTGCCACCTTTGAATACAAGTGTAGAAAAAATATGGCAAGCAATTATCCTGGTAGAGCATATACCAACTCCATGGAACATGGGAAAGGAACCACCAATGGGTCCAAGAAGTCATGAATTTTGTTCATATCATCATTTTCATGGACATTCTACAAATAATTGCCATAATATCAAGAGGATAATCTTGCGAATGATTGATCAAGGAAAACTAAATCAATTTTTACTTAAGCAGACACAGTCGCAAAAATTACCACAGGATCCATCCATAACTCGCAGGGAGAACACAGCACAAGAAAAGGGAGAAGAAACCCTACATATAGAAGTGGGATCAAAAGCAAGGAATGTTTTCTGTAATTCTATTGTTCATTCATATAAAACCATAGAGGATTTTCATGATAATGTGTTAAGCAAGGTATATGCGAGGGATGGTGAAGGAAAGGAAGTAATGAACATCGCAAAAATTTCACTACTTGAAGATTGGAAGAAACGTGAAATTTCTTTTGAAGCCACTGAAATTCCAGAAGGTTGTGAAGCACATGATAATCCATTGGTAGTAAGATTAGCAATCTACATGAATATAGAAGAAAACGAAGATGATATGGAGGAAGAATCAATTGGTCTTAATAGGATTTTGATTGATACGGGAAGTTCTGTCAATATCCTCTTTTATTCTGCTTACAAAACTATGGGGGGAAAAGATGCAGATTTAATACCTTCTACTTACTGAATTTATGGTTTTAATGGAACTGCTAACAAGCCCAAAGGAGAAGTGAGCATGAGAATTCCATTAAGTGGAATGCGAACTGAAATTCTGTTCTGCGTTGTTGATGTCGAATCACCATATAATGCTTTGATAGGAAGACCATGGCTTCATGGAATTCTAGGCGTAGCTTCCACTCTACATCAGTGCATAAAGTTTCCTCATATGAAGGGTATTGGAATTATCAAGGGTGATTGGGCTGAGGGAAAAAAATGTTACGATACAGAAGTAGAAGTTTGCGAAGGAAAAACTGCTGAGAAGGAAAATTGGAGAAAAAGAGCAAAGGTCAGAAAAGAAGTGAAAATTTAATGGCGGAGGATTAAGGCAAAAGAGAATAAAATTACGATGATAATCATACAAGAAATTTACGATAATAATAAGGGGTTGTGATTTGCGAAGAAATAAGAAGGAAAATAATAAAACAAGAAGGTAATCAGTATGTTTGCTCGTGGAAAGGAGGTATGTTGCAAAACAAATTTTTTTTATTTTGTGATAAATTTTACGAATATTGTTTGCTCGCAGGAAATTGGGAAAAGTTACAAATTTCAAAATTTATATTGCGATTAAACTTTCATTAATTTGCGAATAAAAGACCGCAATCTGTGATCAGCCTCCAAAAAAGAAAGAGAGCCGCAGAAAATTTTATACAGGCAAACCTTTGTGGCGTACACCCTAGTTCGCGAAGCTATATTTAAAGAGGCAAAGTCCTAAAGTACGTCATTTAAGGGGGTACCTATAAATGTGGCTAAGGGTAACCGGAACACCACCAAGGGCCCTTAGTACATGGTAAAAATTTAGGGGTACAACCCAATAATGGGGTACCTATCCGGGTTAGACACCTTGGATTCTCACCTAATCTAGCGACATTACGCAATATAAAATGCGGTGTAAGAGGATTTAGGTTGGGAGACTAAGGCATACTGTCTTTCCCAAGAAGTGAAGAAAACGATCAAGGCGCCGAGGTACACGGTTGAGTCAAGAGTGCCGGGTGAGGTTGAACCACATCTGCCATTTTTGACAAGTCTTGGAAAATGATGCACTTGGCCCAAAGATACCCCATAGGGTGCAACCTCGTAACTATAAGCCCTATAGGCAAAAAGGATAAGAGGTTGCGATCAAAAGCTGGTTGTTGGCAGAACCGGATGGGAAGAGCTAACCTTGTATGGTCGATGTACGCTTCCTTTAAGGGGCAACCAGGGGGAAGAGAAAGGGCAGCACCCTCCATTAGGAAGCTAATACGTGCTATAAGACGCAAATGTCACGAGGCTTCTTGTTTGCGAAAACATAAAGGCTTGTCATATTTGTGCAACAAATGAAGTTCTGCGAGCATTCTAAAAAAAAAAAAAAAAAAGAAGGAAAACATACAAAAAGAACTCGCAGAATGAAACAAAGAAGTTAAGATGAGATCAATGGGTTATTACATGAAAGTGTAAAAACGTCCTGCGATTTCATCGCAAGACGATAATGTCACGAGGTTGTATGTTCGCAAGAATGTACAGACTTGTCATATTATCGCAAATACAAAAATTTACTACAAAAGAGGTGGCAAAATAAGACCTTTACATAGGAAGGCATGATAAGACCACAGAAATTAATGAAATTCATTACATCAAAACCATTGAAGAAATTATACAAGAATATACATTATGAAGATCTGAAAAGAAGACAACTTCGTCGATATCATTGAAGAAATTTTACAAGAATATACATCATGAAGTTTTGAAGAAAAGACAGCTTCGTCAATACCATTGAAGAATTTTTACAAGAAGTCCTATAAAAGAAGATAACATCATTGAAGAATTTTCACGAAGAATTAACAAAAGATGCAATTTTGATAGCAATCAAATACAGATAAGTTCATACTCGTAAAATTTTACGAGAATTAAATACTTCTTATACTTCTCCATATATTGAATATTTCTCCACAAATTCAATACTATTTATACTTCTTCAAGAATATATCATATTTTATTATACTTCTTCAACGGATATTTAATTTTGCGAAGGTTAAGTACTTATTATACTTCTTCATACAATGAGTAATAATTCTTATACTTATTCATATATTGGGCAATTCTTCATGAATTGAATCTTCGCTAATACTTCTTCAAAGATATTTTTATACTTCTTATACTTCTTAAGGGTATTTCATATTTCGTATACTTCATACTTCCTATACTTCAAGGGGAGATTTATTATTTACTTCGCAACATTCCGCAAAAGGAAAAAGGCTTATATTTCTTATACTTCGAAGGGAGGATTTTTTATTCATAATCACAATAAGAAGAAACTTCGTAAGATAAATTGAGAAGGATATTCTAATACTTCCAGCGATAGTTGATCATTTGAAGAGCAATAATAAGGGGAAAGGGAATACTAAGCTAAATCTTTAAGATATATTATTTCTCTCCACATGATCAAGTTATGCGAATAAGGGAAACAATCAATCAAAGAAAGATTAATTCAAATTAAGCTTTGAAAAAGAAATTGTTGGATTGATTAAAAGTGCAATCAAGAAGAAAGTGTTGTATTGAAAATAAACAGAACAGACATACAAAAAAAGAGTGAAGTTACAGAACAGATATACAAAAAAGAGTGAAGTTATTTTTCAGGCGATCTATTCCCATCAAAATGATCTTCTTCTTAAACTTCACTATCATCTTCAACTTCACTATCAGAGATTTCCATATATGGAGTATCTTCCGGAATTTCTTCAGAAAGGAGCGTATGGTACTTCTTGAGAGGAATTTCATTATCTTCGCAAATCTTGCGAGTCATCTTAGCTCGAAAACGCTTGACATATAAACTATGGTTATGCTGGGAAATTAGAAGATGAGATCTCAAATCAGAAATTTTCTTATTACGATTAGCAAGGATAGTTTCCAGATCGTTATTCATCTTCGCATAATTTTCTGCAGCAAGGAGAGAAACTAAGGAATTGGTTAGCAAATTACGAAGGAAAAGTAATCAAAATAATTACCATCGCAAAGAATTTACCTTCTAATTGCTTCTTATCATTACGAAGAGAAGAATTTTCAATCTTCAATTGATTATTCTCCTCAAGAAGAGAAGAATTATCAATTGCGATGCTCGCAGATTGTGAATTATCTTCGTGACGGGATATTAATTCTGCGTTATCAATACTTAAATCCTCTACTTTCTGACGGAGATTTGAATTTTCAACCTCTAACTTCTTACAACGATTTAAAGTTTTCTTCTCAGCAATAGAATGACGTCTTTCCCAATCAGAAGCAGCTGCACAACTAACTCTTCCAACCTAAACAAGAAAAAAGGGGTTAGAATTCAACAAAATAAGGGAAATAAACAAGGAATAGAGAAGAAACTTACCATGCTACCTAAAGCATATAATGAAGCAGGAGAGACGAATTTTGAAATGCCTTTGAGGGAGTTATTATCAATTACAGTAGGAACTTTACAAGCCTTCGCAATAAGTTTGCGAGCATTCGCTGTAGGAGAATTTCCTAATCCACGAGAAGAATGGAGGAAAGCCTCAGAGATGCTAACCATTGCTGAGGAAAAAGTTTCTGGAATACTGCAATCTTCATTTCCACCTTCATCAACATCATTATCATCATCTCCTTCGTCAGAAAGGGTATCGGAATTAGAACTAAAGTCCTTCTCAGGAAATTTATCATCTTCATCACCAAGATCTTCCTCAATATTCTCATTAGAAGAGATTACATTGGAATGAGACTTGGTTGAGAGTTTCTTCTTTTTCCTCCTCTCGTAAACAACATCTTGAAGTTTCCTTTTCCCTTTACGAAGAGCATCATCTTGACTACCAGAAGCTTGGGTAACCTTCGCAGAACGAAGAGTTTGTTGTCTTGCAGTAAACCTTTTAGAAGAAGTAGAACTCTTATTTTCACTCGCAACAATCTCAGGAAGAAGTGGAACCTGCAAATTCAAATAAGGATAAGAAACAGAGGCAACAATATATTGTTTAGAAAAATACAAGAGTGTTTCTTACCTCATTTGAAATTAAAGGGTAACAAAAAGATAAGGAGATGGAAGTACATACATTTCTAAAAACCCAAGGTTGATAATGGCGGTTATGAAGGTTCGCAGGAAGTTCTACTATCCCAGAAATATAAGAACCCGATAATATTAAAGGGTACTTATACCAATCTTCATCATTAGAACGACGAGGTGTCTTATTATTTCCTGAAGCATAATCAATATCGTGCATGAGAAGATCATCTGCTGCGATATTAGCTTTACGATGAAGACGAACACCCCAACGATTATCTTCTTTCCTCGTAGGAATTAGTGTGTAATTTTTGAAGAAACCCTCAACTGTATAATTCGCAGCAACAATTTCCATATTTTCAAATCCAGGTTTCCTAAGATCAACTGAATACAAAGATTTCCCAAAAGAGGCACGATTTTCGAATTCAACTAAGAGGCGAATACAATCACCAGTCAATTGGTAAATGGCACAAGAAAAATTGGGGTGGGAAATAATTTCATAGAATAGAGGAAAGTTAACATCATAAAGAGGAAGAGTAAGACCTGCGAGGATTTGACCTCGTGAGATTAAAATTTTCTGATCATCCCAAACATAGTTGGTAAAGAGCTTCACACAGAGAGAAGATTTATTATCATAACCTTCAATCTCAGAGAGAATGAGGTCCCTATCAGCAAGTTCCGCATTAATATGTTCAATAGTTTTCTTCTTTGGTGCCATTGAATATAAGATGGAAAATAGAAAGGAAAAAAGATAAAAGAGATTGCAGAGGCAGAAGTGGTGAAGAAGATGAATAAGATAAGAGAATAAAAAGCAAAAACAAAGGATAATATTTATAAATTGAGAGAGTTTGATGAAGATAGAAATTCATTAATACGAGTAAGCGTGAACGGTTGAAAAGAACGGTTACGAAGAAACGTGTCAAAAAGATAAGGGAAAAGTAAAAAGACGTGTTGCGAACTTGATGGGTGGTAATAACTACACTAAATTTACGAGAATAGGGATTCTCATGACATTTCTTCTTCGTATAATTGACATGAGAAGAGGCAAGATGTAGGTACTGAATATCGCAAGATAATAGTTCACGAGTATCGTAATAAATAAAGGAGGAAAGAGTTATAAAATGATACGATGATAGAAGTAGTGTGGGGAAATATGAAGTTTTGCGAGGATAAATTGCGATACTTCGCAATTCATATACAGTTGTATAAGTTTTACTATAAATAGGAGTTCAAATGTAAAATTCGAGAGGTTCTTTTTAGTGAGTGTAAGAAATTATCTTAGGAAAGAGAATAGAAAAAGTTGTAACTATTCTAGTTCCATTTTGATAATTCTATGTAATAAATTAAGAGAATTAATAATAAAGTTATCATTCACCATCAAGAACTTCTTGAGTTTTTACTAATTCTATTGAGGGTGTAGTTGTAGGTTATTCTGCAACTACAGGTATAGCACCTATATCAGTGCTAACCCCAAAATTCCTTATATCACCGGATACGAAAGTTCTCGACTACCGGATTCTATTCACCAAACCACCTAGTAGTAGATCACTCAAGATGTAATTTAGTTAAACACATTAAGATTTATGAATTTATTAGGTTGATACTAGTAGTTAGACTCTTAGATCAAGGTCCACTTGCTAATGTTGTTTTTACACACAATTGTTCCACGGAATCCCTCCGCAAGGTCTTGTGTTTTCTACTTATGTAAAGAGTCAAGAAACGATTACTTATCCCCTAACTTTCACTAGCTATAGATCAAATTAACAAATCAATTTAGTTGCGCACCTAAACAATCTATCAATCAACCATGAATGTATAAACATTCATATTAGTAAAAACAAACGATAATTATATGAAAACTTCAAAGTAGATTTGAAACAAAACTCAAAACATGTTAAGAACTAGGAATTCATCCTCAATCAATAAAATTAGTTACTCATATTAAAGAGTTCACACAAAGAGAAAAGTATTGTGTGTGTAAAAGTGTGCAAAAGATATGCAAAAGATGTGTGGAAGTGTATATAGAAAAGTAGAGAACTTCTCTATTTATAGGCTTCAATGCTCTCCATATCTTCCAAGGAATAGAATCCCTTTCCTTTAGCAATTCAATTTCCAAATCCAAGCCTTTCTCAAATCTCCCATCTTCTCTTTCCATATTCAAACCAAATTCTTCATCAAATTCCAAGTCCAAGTCTTCGCATCCCATGAGAGAAATCCACACAAAATTATGCAACTTTGGCTCACCGAAAAACTGGGGTTTTGGCCGGAAATAGGCTGGAATCCGTCACCGCCGGTCACCTGAGATTCTTCCCATGTCGACGGAATATTCCGTCAGTCCATCGTTAGGACTAACGGTCAAGACGGTCTCCTGTTAGTCAATCCGTTAGTCATCAAGTCAAATTACTGAGTCAGCTCGGGTCAAACTCGCCTGACTGGGCTGAGTTTCCAATCCAACTTAGTTGCAATCATTTCCAGCCATAATGGCCTTGCTTCCCCTGCACACCCAGCCATGATGGTTGTTCGCTGCAACTGCCCACTCATACATAGATTTATCCTGCAATACCTTCACCATCTCATAATCCAACATAAACCCATCTTCATACCACCTGCATTTCATCTCAAGTACCACTATCATTCAATTCTACCAATTCTTGCTCAATTCCAACTCCACATACCATCTGCAATGTTCTCCTTCACTTCTAGCTGATCACTGTAGCATCAGTTAGCACATGGTTGATCCACAACTGCACAACAACTCTATAAAGCCACTGCATATACCCCTCTTGTTTTCCATTCTATCCTTCTGTATCAACACAAGAGTCATCATGGCTTCAAACCCATGGCACCAATTCTTCCTCCACTGCATCATCAATTCAGTTCAGAACCAAGCCCTAAATCCATCACCATCATTTGCATTCCATTGCAGTAGACTCCACCATCTTTTGTTTTGCTTCTATGCTCACACAAAGACCAACTCCACCTAGTTCACAGATATCACACACAACCTGCTTCGCCACCATTCCCTGCGTAAGTCACCTGCAATTTACCTCTTCACCAGCAGCTGCAGAAATCAATTCTATCTCCCCTGTAACTGCAACTGCCAATCCTTTCCTTCAATATTCTTCAGAGCATCTCAACAGAGACAATCCTCATAACCCATTATTAACCAATAGCACCAGACTCCCAGTTAAGCT
Source organism: Papaver bracteatum (assembly GCA_023529315.1). Classification (NCBI taxonomy): domain Eukaryota; kingdom Viridiplantae; phylum Streptophyta; class Magnoliopsida; order Ranunculales; family Papaveraceae; genus Papaver; species Papaver bracteatum. Next base: position 5,318 of record JAJJWX010004910.1, on the reverse strand, counting down.
TTAATCAACACCAATTTATCCTCCATTGCTACCTTTTAATCATCTCTGTAAGCTATTCCACCAGTCCTGTATCTGTAGATTCACCAGTTCTACTTCCTTGATGCAGCCTGTATCCTTCAACAACTCCATTCATCCAAGCATCCACCTGAAAAACCTACTGCAAATCTCAATACCACAATCTCAGAGAAAACCCATTCTTGAGCAACCACCAACACAACCCATTTCAAAAGTCCATCAGCTCCTTCCTGAATTAACTTAGTAGCACCAGTTCTACACCCAACAGCAACCATGATCCATTGCAACCATCTCAGACCACAGCTCCACCTGAGATTGCAACCAAATTCTTCCTTGTAATTAACATCACAAACCCAATCTCAATCTCTTCTTAGCAGATCCAATGGCACCAACAACTTCATAATCTTCCAATTTCTCCAACCCCATCTCAAATTGCAACTCCTTAATTCGACAGCAACAACACCATCATCTTTTCTAAATTCTTCACAGAGAATCACCAGTCCATTTCTCAATATCATCTCTCTGTCTCATGAACCCTAATCTCCCTTAGTTATTCATCAAAGACCCATCTCCGATTCACATCTCAGGTCTTCACAGATTCAAACTTTGATTCTTACAGACCCAATCTTCTGCTGCCTGTACTGAGAATCACATAATTCTTCAATTCAGAAACAACATCGGACCCTAATTTCTCCCATATCCAATCGACCTTCATTAGCTTCACGATCTCTGCTAGAAGCTGCTGTTTCGTTTTCAGATGAAAGAGGTAATGAGAGAAAACATCTCTCGATTTTAGGTTTAGAATATGATTGGGGTGGATTCAGACGCCCAAGATAAGAACCACCCCATGTGTGCCCTGAACCAATAGTGGCCTGCCTTAATACTTTCCTAAATCAAAGATTCCCCTTAACCTCGCTTGGGCTCCATATAGTGTTCGCCCCTGAAATGACCTTTTTGCCATTTTTTCTCAAATTTGGGTGATTCCTTCTTGTTTTCCTCCGTGCGACTCCAAGTACCTAATAACTCAAAAACACACGTAAAATACATAATTTTCAAGAGAAATAACAAAGAAAGCATAAACTCTATAGATAGTAAATACGGTGTATTCTACACCTATCAAATTCCCCCACACTTATACTTTGCTAGTCCTCGAGAAAATCAAACTAAAACTCATAACTTCAAAGCGTTCCAGCGTCCCAAGCATCCAAAAAGTTATGAGGACATAAAGTTTTTGCATGCTAGTAATAAGAAGTTATAAATACTAAAGAACATATTCTCATTCTTAAATGTTGAGTGAGAAATAACCACACCATAATGATAGAATACGTGTTTGAGAAACGATCAATAAGCATTTCGCCTCGACTTCTTCCTCACCAAAAAGGGTTTTATGATAATTGCACTCGAAAATACGGCTTTTTTATGGATCTCACATGTGTGCAGGTAGGAATGAAGAGAAAATTCCTGCAACACGTTGAATGGTGGGAAGGATAACTTCCGAAATTTTGAAGAACCCACATCTTTTAATATTTTGAAAAACCATTTTTCTGACGATCTCTAGGAAAGGAAATTAACCACTATTATCGAGGATGATATTACTTACTTACCTTCACATCCAATTGCCAATTATGATAACACCACTCTCACGGAATCCAATAGAAACGTCTTCCGCTCCTTGTCTTCTCTTCTTGGTCTTCGGCTTCAACTATTTTGGTTTCAACTATTGATGATAAACTTTCGAACTTCGTAGATCCTTGACAATTTGAAACCTTTTTCCTTAATCCTTGTCGCTTGAAACTTCCTTATTGATTTTCCTTCCCCACGGCTTATTCAATAAATAAATAAAAACAAAACAATAATAGATATTTCTCTTGTCTCATATTTTTCAATATATATTTTTTTTTTCTTTTCATTTTTCTTTTCTTTTTCATTTTTTTTTATTATTATTTTTTATTTTTATTTTTCAAGACAAGAGAAACAAAATACAAAACAAAGTGAAAAATAAAACAACCATGGACGTGGAAAAGTACTTTACCGCTTGATTCTTCACAACTTGTATCATCTCGAAATCATAAACTTCAATAATTCTCACATTTTGATTTTCTTTGCTCTTGTAAATAAGTCTTCAACTTGTATGTAAAAATATGCTCATTGTATGTTGCTTTACTTGAATATGAAATTTGCTCTTTTTATTGTTCCATTGTTGCTTGCAAACCTCAAACGCTTTCAACTTTCCTTGCAGATTTTGATGTCGCTCCCTTGTTGATAAATGTGGTTTTTCTATGGACCCGTTGTTGTCGAGAGAGAGAATGGTGCTAACTGCAAATCGAGCTACAAGAAGGCGGATTTCATCCATAGACGTCACCCTCATGATTGACAAAAATTAGCACTCAAGAGATTAAAATAGTGCTGAAATTGGTGTGAAATTGGGTAGCTCACCATTCTACCCGGAATTACCGTACGGTGACACACACTCAAAAGAAAGTTTTTAGTCAAGGAAGAATTTTTGGCCGGTGCCTCACATGATATAAAAACGGGTAGTCTCCACTAATGATTGATTAGCAACTCTAATAATGCATTCTTCTCTGCTCCTAATTTGCATCACCGGCATGATTAAATCTATTATTTAACACTCTAACAAGCAAGAAATCCGAACGTAGTTCCCTAAGACTTCCAAGTTCAATTATGTCGGTCAGAATTCTCTATGTAATCATACCTAGAAGCATGCTAGTGACTCTAAAATCTCTAAAAGTTGAAAGTTTTATGCAAATTTTTTTTTTTTTAAATATGCTTAGCCACTCCCCCACACTTAAACCTTACATTGTCCTCAATGTAATTGAATCGTCCAAGCAAAGTCAAGGTGGGAAATCGTAATATGATATGGAAAATAAATAGCAAAATAAAAAGCAAAAGCAAAAGGTTAAGAAATACAAAACCTATGGGTTGCCTCCCATTAAGCGCTTGTTTTAAAGTCGACGGCCCGACTTGGCTTCTTGTAAGATTCATTCCCCATATACTAACAATCGGAAAATTTGGGGATCCTCCCATGGTACCTGTTTTGAAAACAATAGCTTTATACAAATATTAGCACAAGAAAATAATAGTAAAGTTATAGCTCGATAGAAATTTCCCCCACACTTATTCTTTTCCACACCCGGAAGTGTATAAAGAACATAGAATTTGGGAATTTCTATGGATTCCTCTTGGCAAACCTGCATTGTGTTAGAATCAAGTGTTTCCAATGGAGGATATCAAGAAACAAAGTCATCCAAAAATACTTTCGAAGCACATACATTCAATCCAATAAGAGGCAAAGGAGAAGAATCAATATGCAAAGGGTCAGACAAACCTTGCACAATTTCTTGTATTACGGTATCCTCCTCATTCTTAAAAAATTCGAGTGAATTAATTACCTCTTGCATATCATGGTCCTCTATCAAACCTTGCAACCATTCTTCATCATTTTCTACCTTAACTAAAGTCTCGGCATCATTAAAATCATTGGAAATTTCAATTGGGTCTTCCACAATATCATTCAGTTCGGTTTCACTATCGAACATCATCTCTTCAACATCTTCATCATCGGAATCGGGCCATTCACTAAAATGATTTTCATCGGTATAGATTGTAGGATCTCCTTTGGAGGGTGTTACACCATTTTTAACAATAGGAAAGTCACACACAATCTCCTCCTTTTGAATAGGCGAAGGATCGTTATTATGATCCGGAGTTGGAATAACTTCCTCATTGTTGCAACGCTCATACACTTCCGCGGACTCATATCTTTCCCTAAGGAATTTTTTACAAGCACTAAATGCATCTTCCTCAAGCTCTACCTTTTGAATAGGTGATTGATTATTATTAAGATCAAGGCTCGAGTAAGCTACACTAGCGTCATCAAAAGTTTCCAAAGGTTGGTCCTTTTCAACACAATCATCTTTATTATCGGAATAACCATAATAAGAATCTTCATCGGTTTCATAGCCTTTATCCCGACGTCGTTTAAGTTCCATATGAATGGTCCTACTAATTTCTGCGACAAGCTCTTCCGAATCTCCATCATCTTCCAATTTGTATAAATTTTGTGCAAGTTTACGGACATTAACACGCTTACCACCGTGTATAGAGTTTCTAGATTGTATATCCTTAAAAAGTGAAGGAAAAACACGATAAAGAGGAGTATATTCCCAATTCTCTGTATGCACATTACTAGAAAACAATGTATTAGAAGCATAATTATCCGTCCATCCTTGTGATTGTCTACTTGCATACCCGTCATAAGGTTGTTGATATGTATGAGAATATCCATAAGGCTCCGAAGGATATTGATCATAGCCAAAAGATTGGTTTTGATTGTATCCTAAGGATGGTTGGAAGTTGCCATGATGTTGAGGTTGAAAACCGTATTGATTGTTGTAATATGCTTGCTCTTGTCCACCATACATGGAAAACATGTACCTGAAAATTCTCAAAAACTAAGTTAGATACGATAAAGAATCCAACAAAGCAAGAATAAATCAAAAAGTAAAAAAGAAAACAACTAAAATCTTCTGATGCTCCCCGGCAGCGGCGCCAAAATTTGATGCGTGTCGTAACCACAACAAATTAATTAATATTTTACTACCTAATTAACAAGTAATATAGGGTAGTCAAGATCGATCCCACGAGGAGCACGAGATTCTAGTTGTCTTATAATGTCACAAAGGGGGGTATGTTTTAGATAAGTAAAAGAAAATAAAATAAATAAACAAAACAATTAAAAAGATAAGAGAAATCAATAAGAGAGATTAGATCAAGGAATCCTTCTTCGCTGCAAAACAATGATTAAATTTATGTTCTTTTCCACTTTTTATTAGTCACAAATTATCACCAACCGTAGGTATAGCAGCTAGATCAGTGCTAACCCCAAAATTCCTTATATCACCGGATACGGAAGTTCTCGACTACCGGATTCTATTCACCAAACCACCTAGTAGTAGATCACTCAAGATGCAATTTAGTTAAACGCATTAAGATTTATGAATTTATTAGGTTGATATTAGTAGTTAGACTCTTAGATCAAGGTCCACTTTCTAACGTTGTTTTTACACATAATTTCTCCACAGAATCCCTCCGCAAGGTCTTGTGTTTTCTACTTATGTAAAGAGTCAAGAAACGATTACTTATCCCCTAACTTTCACTAGCTATAGATCAAATTAACAAATCAATTTAGTTGCGCACCTAAGCAATCTATCAATCAACCATGAATGTATAAACATTCCTATTAGTAAAAACAAACGATAATTATGTGAAAACTTCAAAGTAGA